>CM017773.1:25712204-26347204 GCA_008009225.1 Acer yangbiense
TCTTTCCTGAATGATCCTCTCATCCTCGATCTTCGTCCATTTGCTTTGATCTAGCAAGGCTACATCCACCTCCATCACGCTTGGTCTTGCCTGGTTCCCCGTTGTGACGTGCAAACATTGCTTCATCAACGCGGCAGGATTAAAGGAGATGGCATAGCACTTTCGTGCCATCTGTTGGTTTCCTCTAAGCTCTTCCACTTGGTCCCCCACAGGGAACTTTAGCATGTTGTGGTATATCGATAGCACCCCTCTGATTTTGGATATGAAGGGTCTCCCTAGGATGATGTTATATGCGCTTGGGGCATCGACCACCACAAACTCCACAATGGTGTTCACTTGGAGGGGAGCTTCTCTAATAATAACATGCAAGATCATGGACCCAGCAAGGAGAATGGAATCCCCAGTGAATCCATACAGGGGAGTGGTGCAGTTGTTGTAGCATGGGTTCTTCAGCTTGAATCGATTCATCGTGCCCTTGAAAATGATGTCTACATTGCTCCCGGTGTTGATCATGACGCGGTGCACCTGAAATTTGGCCACCTGGATTGTTACCACCATGGGGTCGTGTGGTATAATAGTGTTATGGACATCGTCTTCGATGAAGACGATCTGGCTATCGGGGAATCGAACAAGCGCTCTGAAATACCTACAAGGTTATACTAAACAACCTAGAGGGGGTGAATAGGTTGACACTCTATTTTTAAAACTCTTTCGTGACTTATGTTAAAACCTTGGTGAGCATACAAATTAACCTTTAACATGATTGTTATGAGAAAAAAAAATTAACACATGTATGCTCAATTCACCACTCTTAGTCTACAAAACATATACCAATAAACAATGTATTTCATATACAAGTATATTCAATACAAAGTAAATTCCACAAGTTGTACTTTGAATATTACAATGTAAATCCACTAAGTATAACTCTACAACTTGCTAGTGAAGAAATTATATTAAAACTAAAAACAAAGAATACTTAGTGTATTCACAATTATGTTCAATATGTACAAGTAACAATCAATATATGACTATACACAAATAAGTCAATATACAAAAGAATTATATTTACAACTTTGATCAATATGATGTGCTTACGTCTTACACTTAACAAAATCTTGTTTACAAATATATCTTGAATGAAGATTATGAAACAAGATTAAAACATACACATATACAAATATGAAAGATAGAGATAGGAAGAATTAATACAAGAGATTTTTTAACGTGGTAAAACCTCCAAGGAGGAAACATCCATGGGTTGAACTACAACTATTGGGTACTATATATATTGGATGATAGATTAGAAATTCCTCAAAAGTGACCAACTCATGATCTACTTCCTATTGGATTCTATGTCTACCCAACCCTATTGGTAGATTAGAAATTCCTCAAAACTGTGGAACGACTTTCTATTTGAGTCTATGTCTACACAACACCATTGATAAATTAGAAATTCCTCAAGAGTGAATACACATCTCATGCAACACTTTCTATTGGAATCTATGTCTATCCAACATCTCGGGCCTACCAATGTCATAGCCAATTCCTTATCCAAGGCACTCATGCCTCTAGAGAGCCTCCCATGCATAGCTATCTGGACCTTCTTGATCCTAGCCATGAGTTCTTACTTGGTTATCCGGATCTCTTGTCTTAACCAAAACTTCCTTGCTTGACTATCCGGACCACTTGTCCTAGTCAAGACTTCATGCCTTTTACAAGGACTTCCTAAGTGTGATCAATGAATGCAAATGATGCATGCAAGCACTTCAACATAGAATATGTGATCAATACATTCCATGGAAACTTGACTTAGTCATGTGAGCACACAAGTCAAAATAGTCTAGTTACAAAAACATGAATTAAAACGTAGAGCATGTGAAACACCTAACACATGTGATTCCTAGTTTTCATTCACAAAGCTAACATTTGAATAAATTATATACATGAAGCACATATTCAAAATATTAGAAACATACACAAAAATGCTAGAACCACATTATATGATCAATGAATATTTTAGCAAGTATTTGGAGCAAGTATATCTATAATAATCAATTAAATCATAGTTAGCTCTAAATACAAAATCAAATTTGCTAATCCTAGATTTGTTCAACTAAAGGATCTAAGCACATGTTAAGGCTATCAATTATGAAATAAGTCAATCAAAACACAAATAGCCCTATATATCAAGCTAATCACAAACAACTCACAAACATGTGAAAACTTAGAATCCTAGAAAACTAGTTCACATTAAAGTCTCTAATTAGACTAGATTAGCTTATGATTTGAAGCTACCCTTCTCAATAGCTTTCATCAAAGTAACACATACATATAGAAGAAGAAAACCCAAGGTAATTGAAGATTTAAAACGATGAAAACTCAAAGATTAGTTCAATACCTTAGAATCCCGAGCTGGTTGGGGTTTGAGGGTAGAACCACCACAAAAACCAATCAAACAACTGCAAACACTTTTGGAGAAGGTAAGGGACTTGATTACAAAGATTCTCCAACTTGAATCACTCAATTCGGAGTTGAAATAAGAAAGTTATGGTGTTTGGAAGATGAGAAAAATTTAAGAGAAAATTCTATACATATGTTTTCAAATTTTCTTCTTGAAATGAAATGGGAGGGAAATGAGGTGTTTAAAAGAGAGGGAATGGAGGCAATTAAGTGGCCTACTAGAGGAGGCCACCTCACCAAGCCCATGGAGGCACGTGAGCCTCACGGGAGCAGAGGGCCTCCATTCCCATGAGGCTCACGCGCCATCACGTGAAAGGTGAAGTTGGTCATTGGCCAAACTTCGCTTCCCTTACGCATTTCACGCGTTCTTCAGCCATATTCCGGCCTCTAAACTCCGAATTCGAATCCGTCTTCAGATTACAAACCGTGACTCCCTCACGCACAAGAAAGAACATGAAACGTTGACAAAAGGTTGTGAATTCGACTCGATACATGACAACGAAGACATTGTAAGAGAACGTAAAGTAGTGTAGCTTCCTTGTTTGGACTCGAAAACTAAAGAATGAGTAACCGAAATGACCGGAACTCAATAGGAATCATATGAGAACATATTAAAGTCCAAAACAATAAAAACAAAAATAAATAAACACAATGTCACACAAGTATGCCAATTCCTAGAGATAGTCCTAGAACATGCAATTTTACAATGTTTGTCAAATTAAATATAATGCATGTGCATACTTCAACAAGTGTGTGAATGTGTTATACCAATTAAGCATGATGATGCAGCGACACATATGAATGCAATATGTGTGTGTGCCTAAGCCTCGTAAGAGGAATGAGGTCTAAATATACCTTTGTTTAGCAATGAAGCATACCTCTTTGAAGACTCCATCTTGCATGAAAAGTTGCCAAGTCTTCCTTGAAGCTTGAATCATCATCAATCTAAGACAACTGATTAATACAAGTGAAACATTGTTTTAATATGGAATTTATGCCAACACAAACCAAAAACCTAACAATCTCTCCCTTTGGCAAATTCCATGTCAAAACACCTTTACAAATACTAAAGCATACAACATGAAGATTGGTCACAAAAACTCACTCTCACATTACAATGATTTAGTCACCTAGACTAATCTTTAACAAGTCTTGAACTTCTTCACTTGAGCTTCTCTTGATATAACCTAAAATAAACTTGAAAGCACAAGAAAATCCAAGAGAATATATGGCAATATACTTGAGAAGAATATGGCATTTAAGTTCAATATGGAATATGACAATTTATTTCAAAATGGATACATGTATGCTCCCCTTAAATGAATGCATATCCATCAAAGATATCTCATCCGAGATATTACATACCATATGAAGTTCAATACTTGACAAATACACAAAGAAGATATGCTAAAACAATATCATATTTCTCCCCCTTTTTGACATACAATGAAGCCAAAAGGAAAAGAGAGAAAAGATACATTGAGATTACATAAGCTTTGCTAGCCATTTGTGTTACTAAAGAACGTTGAATGATTTGTTGATCTCACATAATGTTTGGAGGTGGATGCTTTGCTTGGAGAAATGCTTTCTTCCAAGTTCTTGATTTTTACATCTTGTTGAACCACCTTTGTGTTTAGCTCTTTTATCTTCTCCTTTGATTCTTGTTTGTTTTCCATGTTAACCTAGCAAAGGTTATTCAAATCTATACAACACAACAAACTCATCAAGGTAAAATGAATCACAGATGCATAAATTTTACTCTTAAGCACATAGGTCATTTCAACTAAGTTCAACAATTGTATTAACAATCATATCAACCCCAAGTATGAAGGAATTGGTATCAACAACAATCATCTCGACCTCAAACAAGAAGAGATTTGATTACAACCACAACTACTATCACCCTAAGCAAGGAGGAATTTTCTGCAACTGCAATCAATTGAATTGATTACAACTACAATTACTATCGACCTCAAACAAAAAGGAACTCATTGCAACTACTCTCTTATCAACCTCAAGAATTAAGAAATTGATTGCAATCTCAACTACTATACAACCCTGTAAGATCCTTGATTTATGTTGGCTTGATTCCATTGCAAAACACTCTTTATTTGTAATGATTAGTTGCTTAGGTGGTTCTTGATGAAAAGAAGCTTCAAAGGAGAAAAGCAACTTCTCATGCAAATATCGTCTTCAAGAGGAAAAACGCTTACTTGGATGCTAAGGTATCAAGATTCTTCTTCCTCATGCAAGGCGTAAACACACACACACACAATTCATTCATGTGTGTCCCTACATCATTGTGCTACATTTGGTATAACACATTCACACACTTATTGAAGTATGCTCATGCATTAGTCTCATATTGACAAACATTGTAGAATTGCATGTTCTAGGACTATCTCGAGGAAATAGCATACTTGTGTGACTTTGTGTTTATTTGTTTGTGTTTCTTTTGTTTTGGATTTAAACATGATATCATATGATTCCTTATTGAGTTTCGGTCATTTTGGATACTCACTCATTAGGTTTCGTGTCAAGACTAGGAAGCTACGCTACTTTATGTTCTCGTACGTTGTGTTGTCTTTGTCGTATACCGAGTTGAATTCTCAACCTTTTATCAAATTTTCATAGTCGTCCTTGTGCATGAGAGAGTCATGATTCATAATCCGAAGATGGATTCGAATTTGGAGTTCAGATGCCCGAATACGATTGAAGAACGCGAGATGAGTGCGAGAGAGACTTACAATGGCCAAAGGCCATTTGTGGGGGAGCCCGTGAGGGGCGCGTGAGGCTCACGGCCCGGGCATCCCTCTGTCCCGTGAGGCTCACGCACCTCACATGGGGAGGGTGATGTGGCCCTCTTTGATTGGCCACTGAATCTCCCTCCTTCTCTCTTTTAAATATTCTCTTTCTTCCCTCCAAACATGTGTGTAGAAAAAATTGAAAAAGAATGTGCAGAAAATTTCTTCAAGTTTTTGATTTCTTGTTTTGATCATATCTCTCTCATTTGAACTCCGAATCAAGTGATTCGAAAGCCACAAATGCTGGTCCTGAAGAGAGGAACAAATCCCAAGCATTTTCAGAACCACATTATGTTGTGATTTTGTGCAGTAATCATATTTTAGTTCGTGGATCATCATTTGTAGGTGAAACATCATCTTCTTACTTTCTCTTTTGATCATCTCATTTAATCTTCCTATTTGATAGATAAAAAGTGTTAAGGATGATGTTAATTCATGTTCTAGGTTTGTTTGATCGATTGATTGTTGAGTTTTTAGCTTTGTGATCTCATTTGAATATACTCTAGCTAAACTTGATTCACATGAAATTGATTCTAGAAATGTTTTGTATGATGTGCTTCATGATGATTTCTAGGTTTAATTTCATGATCTAAGAACTAGGTTTTTGAGCTTGATATTGAATATTCTATTCTTGTTCTTATTGATTGACATGCTTTGATTTCTAGATAACTTTGTGATTGAGTGTTGATAGCTTATTCTAGTTGTCTCTTGCATGTTCATAGAGCTTGTGTGATCTACTTGTTCTATTTGATTGTGTTTGCATCATTTGCATCACTTAGATCATTTTGCCTTGCAAAAGGTTGAAGTGTCTTTCAAAGTGCATGAAGCTTTAGTTAGTTTTGAATAATGTTCACAACTTAAGTTAAAGGTTGGGCACCTTTATCTTGTTAAAGTTGTAGAATTCTTTTGCTAGCATTTGAGTGGGATCAAATGAGATATGATGAGTCTAAAATCATCAGAGTGTCTTCAAGTAAAAGAATCTAGTGCACTGGGTGCATTGAACTGGATCACAATGAAAAGCTTTATCTAGAACCGTCAATAGATAATAGTCTTTTCATTATCAAGACAATCGGAGAGTCTATCTTAATCCTGAGATAAATGATGGACTTATGGTTGCAAGTGATATCATTTGAGTTATCAATGAGTACGATTATATAGCATAGTCTATCCTCGATAGTTTGGTGATATTCATTTGTTAATCGATAGAGGACTTCATTTATAGATATGGACATCGTGGCTCAATTTATTAAATGAGAGTATAATATCATCATATGGATGTTTTGAGGTAATTGGATATTAAATCTCAACGTTGAGTTTTCGATAGTGACTATTGAAAACATGGCTTCTGGACAAGTCAAAATATCCAAGTTCAAAACGTGGTCATATGAGTAAATATGGTAACTTGGAGAGTTATAGGCGGTCTATGAACTTTTGGCGTTTATTGATATTAATCACGAGGATACACTATCTCCAACATGATTGTCTAGGGTATGAATGAGGAACATCTTCTTATTCTATCTTTATTTGAGAGTTCAATTTTAGCTCTTTAGTGGAATGAGTTAAAATTAATGGATCGGACCTAAGTGAATCATTTGTTGATTGTGATTAGGTTATGTCTATTGAAGCTTAAATTTAGATAGCCTGCCAAGATCCCCAATCCACACGGACTTGCATGGATCACTTGATATATTCTACCGGACCAATTTATGGGTCCATCTAGAATTGCATTTAATATATTAAGAATATAATTTACACATTATTTGTTTAATGGGCTGATCAATTATATTAATATATTAATGAAAGGCATGTGGGCTTATTTCTTTTAGTAAGAATGGGTCTGGTTCACATGTGGGCTTTTTATTTAAAGTCTAATGGATTAAATAAAATAAGAAAATAATATTTGGCCCATATATATAATGTGGGGCGGCAAGGCTAAATTTTTAGTCAAAAATATTATTTTATTTTATTGTTTGATTAAATGAGAATTAATTAATTAATTATTTAATTATTTAATTAAGAAACAAAATCTTTTTCTGATCAGGAAATATATTTCCTAGAGTTATACTAAAGGTAAAAGACTTATTTGGTAAGAAGATAAATAACAAGTTTTATTTATTTAATCAAATAGGAAAGTCTTTTATTAAGTCAATAAAAAGAATAAAAACACTTATGAGTTGGATTAGGGTTAGGAGTCTAAACTTGATGGGAATTAGGGTAAAGCACAAATCCTTTTTTGTAGAGGATTTTCGGCCAACCCTAATAGAATCAAAAGGAGATTTCGGCAACCCTAAAGAGAAAGAGAAGTGAAATTCGGCCACCCTATATAAGCAATCATATAGGTTTCGACCACCCCCTAGTGTTTACTGGATCAATTTCTTCTTCTTCTTATACTCATAGAAAAGTGTTTGATTATTCTGCCAAGACAAAAAAAAAGAGAAGAGATTATTCTTTTGATAGTACACTAATTGCTTGTTCATCAATAAGCTTGTGTGTACAACATCGAATTAGGTTCACGCGAGTTTTGATCATTAGATTGAGAACTCAAAAGTGACCAGAATAATCTTTGTAGTCTTTTGGTTGTTTTGTGACTAACAAAAAGAAAAAGAAAGTTTGTTTATCCATTCTCAGGTACGCAATTCAAAGAAAAGGAAGACCACACTCCTAGGTGATTCACGTTCGTGCTAGGATTGAAGATCTTGCGGATTACCATCGACGTAAGTCAATCGGATCACGCGACAAAAGGTATTCTACTTTTTGTTACTTTATATGTATGTTTAATTAATTTAAAGGGTTAAGGTTCATCAAAGGAAAAATTTTAAAACATACTAAATCTCCTTTTAGTCTCGCTTCCACTGCGTTGACCGGTATTTTTCCCTACAGTGGTATCAACCCGTGGATGTTTCCTCTTTAAGGTTTTACCACATAAAAATACTTGTGTCAAGTTTCACTTTATGTTTCTTTATCTTCCATATCTTATATTGATTGCATCACTTGTCTATTGATTGCCGCATGTGTTGGTTAAAACAATTCAATTATTAAGACATATCAACTGTGCATTTCATTGTTGTATTTGAGAAAAAGAAAATTGGAAGAATTTGGGTCTATACCTATTCAACCCCCCTCTAGGTATATATTACACTATATTGCTTAAGGGAATTTCATTTGGTATTAGAGTGGGTGTCTAGAAGTAATTAGATAGATCCTTTCTTTATCGTGTTTGTGTTTTATTTGTGATAGTCATGATTAAGGAAGTGTGTTCCTATGTGACTTCTTTTGTTGAACCCATTGACTTGGATGAGAAAAAGATCAATGATCTTATTCTTGAAAATGAATGCTTATCTAAAGTCAATGTGTCCCTAAATAAGAAGCTAGAGAATCATGAAACAAATTATAGCACAGTGTGTATAAAACTATCTAGAGGGGAGGTGAATAGATTTTAAGCTTATTACCCAATTTTTGCATGTATAGTCAAAATTACGAAATTACCCCTAAATAGATAAAGCAATAAATCAAGTATAAAATGCGGAAATAAAATAACACTTGATTTTTACGTGGAAACCCTCACGGGAAAAACCACGGGCTAGTAAGTAAGCCACACTCGAACCTCGAATCCACTAAATGTGTAAAACGATTATAACCTAATCCCGGAAGTAATCACACACTTACCTAATCCCGGTATGAGTGAACCTAGTCCGATTTGCTTGCGATCTAAGCAACCTAATCCCGGAAGCTACACACAAGACTTACTTTCTCAATGAAGAGAATAACACCCTAAGTGAATATATGAATATTCAAATGCAACATAGAGCAAGGGAAACCATATATGCTTATCTAAGATGATTAATATGCAATTAGAACAATCCTAGATATTAAAAACTAAATGACATGTTCAATCAAATTGTTTAGCTAATCAAGATTAAGCACAAAACCTAATTAGCTATCACAATACAACTTCTCAAACATACAACACACTAATCTCAATCTTGTATCAAAAGATATATAAATAACATACAAGAAATTAATTGACATTGCTTGTTAAGAAAAACACAAAATATGTAAGATATTAGTGAAAAGCTTACCAAGCAAAGTGTGACGAAGAATCCATGCAAAGAGACATCTAGATGATCTAGGATGATGCTAGATGATGATTGATGATCATGAAAAAGTATTTGAGTGAATAAAATTTGAGTTCTTGGAATTTTTTCTTCTCTTGAAAAATATCCTAAGTATGAAATCTGAATATGAACTCTCTTAATTGACCTAAAGTCAAAGTGGCATATATATAGGAGGCCAAAACAAAGTGTGGCCGTTTTGACAAGTTGGCCTGAAATTTGCCTTGGGCGCTGTACGTAGAGCGCTTCTGTACAGCACCTGTACAACGCCCCAACTCTATTCTCTCGAGAAAACAGAGTGGCGCTGTACGTAGAGCGTTTTGTACAGCGCCTCCGTAGAGCGCTTTTGGGAGCGCCCAATGCAAAAATGCAATCCTAAGTCTAATCATGACAAGGCAATTGGATATGCAAGATGCAATCAAATTAACTTGCAAGAAGAGATGAAAATAAGCATTAATGCACAACAAATAAGAAACACAACATACAAAGATTAAACATATGCATGAGTTGTGAGTGTGTGCAACTATCTCTTCAAGACAAGTAAGCACATAGAAATTTACCTTCGGTGCTTATCAACACAAGGTCTTCAAAGGGCTTCGAACAATAATACCAACACCTAAGCTACCCTTACAAAGAACCCCCAACATGTGGTTTGTCCACGAAATGAGCCAATCAACAAATGTGAACCTTACAATCTCCCCCTTTGGCTATTTCGTGACAAAACCACCACTCACATTGATTCCTCACAAAAAAAATAGAAACTACGGGACTACAATGATATTCTACATTACAAAGAGATAAGAGAATGCAACTTGAAGTCTTCAATCTCTTGTAGAATAGTCAATCCTTGAAAAATAAAGTTTCTAACATTTCCAATACAAGTAAAAAGTGAGATTAATCGAGTGAGAACAAAAACAAGCATTTGCATTTGTAAAAGATTAGGCACAACATTATGCAATGTATGTGTATGCAATGCTCCCCCTCAACGGGTTACTCCCCAACAAGCACAATTGCTACTAGAATTTGCAACTCCCCTTACCATATCCTACTCCCCCTTTTGTCATGATATAGGCAAAGGAGTAGTCCTCAACCGGGTCACTCATAACAACGAGAGATAGTAGCATGCAAGATATTTGCATAATCAATATAAGTCACTTTATGCATCTTAATTAATTGGTGAGAAACAAGGAGATTTATTTGGTAGAAAATGTGTGAATCAAACATGTTTTGCATACAAGACATGTAGCATTCAAGTCCAAAATACAATGGTATTTGGCAAAGCAAATGACAAAGGTTTCTAATAGGAATTCAAACCAATTTCACCAATGTCATGAGTAAAGCAAGGATATAGAATTTATTGATTTCAATTTAAGAACAACTATATCCAACTTTATAAACGAAACATGGCATGAGCGACTTTGCACCCTTTTTTATTTTTCCGGATAAGATATCCGTATGATAGTAGCCATGGTCAACCAATAAACAAAGAGAGACATTTGGAATTTAAATTCCTTTGAACGGATACTAGATCCTTTATTCATTTTGAGTCTCATAAGCTTTCACACAAGTTTTGCATTTTAAGAATATGCAATCATCAATCCATGCTTTTCATATGAGCATGTTATATAAGAATCATCATGTCATGGAGATAACCATAGGTCATTCAAATCATACTTCCTATATACATCTCCTAGTCCAAAAATGCATGTTTGAACATAAATATGACATGGATTGTAAACAAGCAAGGTTCACACTTATTGAATTGAAAACATATATACATATGTGCAACCAAGCTTACTCAAGCAATTAAGAGAAGAGGCATAAGATATTTCAATTTTTTTGCAAGTGACAAGAATGCAAACTAGCTCTCTTTGCTTGAGTTCCCCATATGGGGTCAAATACAAATCACATCACTCCACAAGACATATCCCAATAGATCTACTTAGTGTTTTAAATCGAGTAGAATCTAAGGGTTTAGTAAATAGGTCCGCAAGTTGATCATTAGTACCTACATGTTCAAGTACTATGTATTTATTTTCAACAAGCTCTCTAATGAAGTGATGACGGATGTCAATATGCTTAGTTCTAGAATGTTGCACCGGATTCTTGGAAATATTAATGGCACTCATGTTATCACAAAAGAGAGTGAGAGTACCTTGGTTGAATCCGTAGTCTACTAGCATTTGCTTCATCCATAGGAGTTGTGTGCATCCACTCCCCGCGGCTATGTACTCGGCCTCGGCCGTGGACAAGGAAATTGAGTTTTGCTTCTTGCAAAACCAAGACACCAAGTTGTTGCCTAGGAAGAAGCAACCGCCCGATGTGCTTTTCCTATCATCACAATTTCCTGCCCAATCCGCATCACTAAAGCCTACAAGACTAGCATTAGTGTCAAAAGAGTACCAAATCCCATAGTTAGATGTCCCATTCACATAGCGAATGATTCTCTTTACGGAAGAGAGATGGGACTCCTAGGGATCCGCTTGGTACCTAGCACACACACCCACACTAAAAGATATATCGGGCCTACTTGCGGTCAAATAAAGCAAGCTACCTATCATGCCCCGATATAGAGTTTGTTCCACACTTTTACCATTAGCATCCTTGCTTAGCTTCAAAGTGGTACTCATGGGTGTATCACAATGTTTGGCATTCTCTAAACCAAATTTCTTCACTAGGTTTTTGGCATATTTGGCTTGGGTTATGAAAATCCCATCATCTAATTGCCTAATTTGCAAACCTAGGAAGTAACTAAGCTCACCAACAAGACTTATCTCAAATTCATGAGACATGACATCAACAAATTGTTGGACCTTGGTGTTGTTGGTGGAGCCAAAAACTATATCATCAACATATATTTGAGCTATGAAAAGCTCATCATTGTCTTTCTTGATGAATAGTGTCTTGTCAACACTACCCCTTGTGTAGTTATTGCCAACAAGAAATTGAGTGAGGCGCTCATACCAAGCCCTCGGTGCTTGTTTCAACCCATATAGAGCCTTCTTGAGGCGATAGACATGGTTAGGGTGGTATGCATCCACAAACCTCTTGGGTTGTTCAACAAACACTTCCTCTTACAAGAAGCTATTGAGGAAGACACTCTTGACATCCATTTGGTGCAATTTGAACTTGTGCACACAAGAAATGGACTCGAGAAGCCTAATGGACTCTAAACGGGCAACGGGAGCAAATGTCTCCTCAAAGTCGATACCCTCAATTTGAGAGTACCCTTGTGCTACAAGTCTAGCCTTGTTCCGCACTATGTTGCCATCCTCATCGGATTTGTTCCTATAAACCCACTTAGTGCCTATCACATTAGTGCTTTTAGGCCTAGGAACTAGAGTCCAAACCTCATTTCTTTCGAATTGGTTTAGCTCTTCTTGCATGGCAAGAACCCAAAATTCATCATTCAAGGCTTCATCAACCTTTTTGGGTTCAATTTGAGAGGTGTAGCATGTAAAGCTAATGAGATTAGCTATGGAGCGGGTTCATTAGAGTCCAAGAAAGGGACTCTAGTAATAGGTTGCGTGACTTCATTATTGTTATTGGATGTCCCAACATTGGGAGTCACCACAACCCTCTCCAAAGGAGAGTCATCATCTAAAACTTCCTCCTCCTCATGGTCATTCGACTTGAGCCTAGTATCATCAATGACAACATTGGATGATTCCATGACGGTTCGAGTCTTTAAGTTAAAAACTCTATAGGCTCTACTATTCAAGGCATAGCTAATAAAGATACCCTCATCACTCTTAGCATCAAATTTGCCAAGTTGATCACGGTAATTTAAAATGTAGCATTTGCTTCCAAATGTGTGGAAGTAGCTAACATTTGGCTTCCTACCCTTCCATAACTCATAGGAGGTGTTTCTAGATCCGGGCCTTAGGAAAACACGATTCCCTATATAACAAGCCGTATTAGAGGCTTCGGCACATAGGTTCCTAGGGACATTGTTACTAAGCAACATCACTCGGGCCATCTCTTGAAGGACCCTATTCTTCCTCTCAACAACTCCATTTTGTTGAGGTGTCCTAGGAGCTGAGAACTCATGGGAGATGCCTGAGCTATTGCAATAGCTTTCAAAAGAGGCATTCTCAAATTCCCTCCCATGGTCACTTCTAATCCGTTTAATGCTTTTAATGTTAGAATTCATTTCATTTTGTATTTTAGTACAAAGCATTTTAAACTTATCAAAAGTTTCAGATTTTTCTCTAAGAAAATATGTCCATGTAAATCTAGAGAAATCATCAACACAAACAAAAATGTATCTCTTTCCACCTAAACTCTCAGTTTGCATAGGACCCATGAGATCCATGTGGAGAAGCTCTAGAGGCTCCTTAGTGGAGAGATACTTGCCCTTTTTGTGCATGCTTTTAGTTTGTTTTCCTTGTTGGCAAGGTCCACAAATACCATTGGCTTTCTTCCCAAGCTTAGGGAGGCCACGCACACAATCGAACTTTCCAAAGGTTCTTAAATCCCTAAAGTTCATGTGGCCAAGTCTTTCATGCCACAACTCTATTTGCTCATCCATGGACATATTGTTTGAGACTATTCTAGCTTCAAGACAATAGCAATTGTCGCTAGATCTCATACCTTTCAATAAGGTTTGTCCATCGGGCTTTAGGATAGAGCAATCATCTTTTCTAAACAAGACGGAATATCATTCATCACTTAGATGTGAAATGCTTATTAAATTGGCTTTCAAGCCATCAACAAATAAAGCATCGGATAAGGAGGGTAATCCGGGAACGGAAATGGTTCCTTTCCCTACAACTTTCTTTTTGGATCCATCACCAAAAGTGACATATCCTCCTTCTTCCATAACAAGAGTCTCGAAGAAACTCTTGTTTCCCGTCATGTGCCTAGAGCACCCACTATCTAAATACCAAAAATTAGACGAATTTGCCTTCAAGGCTATTTGAGCAACATGGCAAACATTTTCATTCTTTCTAATCCACCTAGAAACAATCTTAGCTTTCTTAGTGGGCTTTGGTACATGGGCTCTAGATGTTCTAGGATCATGCATAATAATATTATCATTCCTAGGAACATGCATCATGGCTATTTTCTTTTGCTTCTCAATCATGCTTCTAGTTTTGCACATTTTAATATATTGAAAGCAATGTGGTCTAATATGACCATCAAATCCACAAAAATGACATATATGAGTAAAATAAGGAATCATACCTTGTCCTTGTCTTTGTGGATGAATGGGTTCAATCTATCTTCGTTGTTGAACCGGTCTAGATTGCTTCCTATCTTGAGGTTGCATGATTGGCCTTTTTCCTTTATGAGCCAATTGTGGATGAATGTTGGCTTGAGAGACCCTAGGGGGTTGAGCTTGAGGTTGCCTTCTTAGCCCTATCTTCACTTGTGCATTTGAACATTGTCCTATTTCTAACTTCTTCCTAGGAATTTGCACAAATGAAGTTTCTTCGTTCCTCAAACTCTTGACAAACACGGTCTTGTTAGAGGTTGAGATCTTCTTGCCATCTTCATACCCAAGACCCCTCTTGTCACATGGACTATTTCCAACACCAAGCATATGGTCAAGCTTCTTGGTGCTAGAATCCATCCTAGTCATAGACTCTCTTACTTCTTCAAGCTCCCTCTTTAGACTTTCTTCATTCCTCCTAGAAAAGACTAACTCTTTTCTTAGCTTATCTTCCATCTTCTTGAATTTTTCCACTTGTTCACTTAAGTGGTCATTTTGAGATGAAAGCTCAAGATTTTCTTCTCTCAACATCTTGATCTTTCTTGTGCTCTTGATTGCTAAATCATTAAACTCGGCATGGTATTTAGCAAGCACCTTTTTCTCCACAAAACCATTTATGGAGTTAGAAGAGGAATCACTTTCTTCTCCACTTGAGTCATTTTCCTCTTGACTCATTTCCTCTCTCTCACTAGAACTTTTGCTTTTATGGGAGGAGGCAAAAGCTAGGAGGTTAGCCATGAGCTCTTCATCACTTGAAGACTCATCTCCCTCAATGGAATCATCACTACTACTACTTCATGTGGCGGCCATCACTTTACCTTTCTTCTTGTTATTGTGATTAGCACATTCGGGGGCAAAGTGACCTATGCCACCACACTCGAAGCATCGGACCCCTTTCCTTTCGGTCTTCTCTTTCCTAGGCTCAAACTTGTTGTAGGAACCCTTTTTCTTGTAGTTTTGACCTTTGGAACCAAAGTCTTTTTTCCCGAACTTCATGACCCTCTTGAATCTCTTCACAAATAATGCAAGGTCTTCGTCCGAGTCATTCTTCTTTGCCTCCTTTTCGTCCCTAGAGGTTTTCAAAGCAATTCCTTTTTGCTTTTTAGGAGGTGTGGAGATAGGACCCTTCCTAGACTCATAAGCTAGAAGTCTCCCAATCACCTCACTCGGCTTCATATCCTTATATCCACTATTTTCTTCTAAAGCCGTTACTTTTGATTCAAACCTATCCGGAAGAGATCTCATAATCTTTTGCTTGATTCTTCTATCCGAATATGGATCACCAAGTTGATGACTTTGGTTGACTATGTCCATCAACTTGATCTCGAAGTCGTTGAAGCACTCATTCTCCTCCATCTTAAGCATCTCGAATTGAGTTTGGAGGACTTGAAGCTTAGAGTCACTCACCACTTCGGTTCCCTCATGTGCAATCTCTAGGATGTCCCAAGCCTCTTTAGCTATCCTAGTATTTTGAATCAATTTGTATTGATTTTCGTCCATAGCACATAAGATGGCATGCATCGCCTTCCTATTCCACTTTGAAGCCTCAAACTCTTGCGCATTCCATTGCGCCTTAGGCTTCAATACTTCTTCTCCTCCACCCGCGGGAGTCATCTTGGGTAGATCATATCCGTCTTCAATCGCCATCCATGCACGGTCGTGAATTTGACATATGTAGGATTCCATCTTCCCTTTCCATTGGGAATAGTTCAACCCGGTAAGAAATGGAGGCCTTGTGCTAGAAGCACCCTCGTTGCCACCACCATTTCCACCGTTTCCACTCATAGTGTTTATGAATGAATGAAATGAATGCAAATGTATGAATGATCAAAAAATCACACAAAATGCAAAACACACCAAAATAAGCAAGGATCACCTATGTATGTCTAGGAACCCGCTCTGATACCAATTGAAATAAATTATAGCACGATGTGTATAAAACTATCTAGAGAGGGGGGGGGGGGGGGGGGTGAATAGATTTTAAGCTTATTACCCAATTTTTGCATGTATAGTCAAAATTATGAAATTACCCCTAAATAGATAAAGCAATAAATCAAGTATAAAATGTGGAAATAAAATAACACTTGATTTTACGTGGAAACCCTCACGGGAAAAACCACGGGCTAGTAAGTAAGCCACACTCGAACCTCGAATCCACTAAATGTGTAAAACGATTACAACCTAATCCCGGAAGTAATCACACACCTACCTAATCCCGGTATGAGTGAACCTAGTCCGATTTGCTTGTGATCTAAGCAACCTAATCCTGGAAGCTACACACAAGACTTACTTTCTCAATGAAGAGAATAACACCCTAAGTGAATATATGAATATTCAAATGCAACATAGAGCAAAGGAAACCCTATATGCTTATCTAAGATGATTAATATGCAATTAGAACAATCCTAGATATTAAAAACTAAATGACATGTTCAATCAAATTGTTTAGCTAATCAAGATTAAGCACAAAACCTAATTAGCTATCACAATACAACTTCTCAAACATACAACACACTAATCTCAATCTTGTATCAAAAGATATATAAAGAACATACAAGAAATTAATTGAGATTGCTTTTAAAGAAAAACACAAAATATGTAAGATATTAGTGAAAAACTTACCAAGCAAAGTGTGATGAAGAATCCATGCAAAGAGACATCTAGATGATCTAGGATGATGCTAGATGATGATTGATGATCATGAAAAAGTGTTTGAGTGAATAAAATTTGAGTTGTTGGAATTTTTTCTTCTCTTGAAAAATATCCTAAATATGAAATCTGAATATGAACTCTCTTAATTGACCTAAAGTCAAAGTGGCATATATATAGGAGGCCAAAACAAAGTATAGTCGTTTTGATAAGTTGGCCTGAAATTTGCCTTGGGCGCTGTAAGTAGAGCGCTTCTGTACAGCGCCTGTATAGCGCCCCAACTCTGTTCTCTCGGGAAAACAGAGTGGCGCTGTACGTAGAGCGCTTTGTACAGCACCCCAACATCGACCCAACAGCGACTGATTAAAATCGATCAGGTCTGAACAACGCTCAATGGGCACTGTTCGTACAGCGCCTCCCTAGAGCGCTTTTGGGAGCGCCCAATGCAAAAATGCAATCCTAAGTCTAATCATGACAAGGCAATTGGATATGCAAGATGCAATCAAACTAACATGCAAGAAGAGATGAAAATAAGCATTAATGCACAACAAATAAGAAACACAACATACAAAGATTAAACATATGCATGAGTTGTGAGTGTGTGCAACTATCTCTTCAAGACAAGTAAGCACATAGAAATTTACCTTCGGTGCTTATCAACACAAGGTCTTCAAAGGGCTTTGAACAATAATACCAACACCTAAGCTACCCTTATAAAGAACCCCCAACATGTGGTTTGTCTACGAAATGAACCAATCAACAAATGGGAACCTTACAAATCATGGTCTAGGCTTAAAAGAATTCAATGATCTTAAAGACAAGATCCTAAGTCTAGAATTGAACTTAAAAGATAGCCAATGATAGACTTAGTATCTTGAAGCAAGAAATTGAAAAAAGGGAAAGTTCTCTTGTTTGTGCTAGGAGACTAGAAAACATGTTTAAAGCCAAACTTAGTGAGCATTTAAATCAAGAGAAAAAGTATGAACAATGGCTTGATAAATCTCGTGAAGATGTTAGGAAGAGTGATGATATCTTAGAGAAATATACCATTAAAAATAGGATTGTAAGGATTCCCGTTTTGTTGATTGGCTTATTTCGTGGTCAAACCACATGTTGGGGTTTTGAATGTAAGGGTAGTC
The DNA here is from genome assembly GCA_008009225.1 of Acer yangbiense. Lineage (NCBI taxonomy): Eukaryota > Viridiplantae > Streptophyta > Magnoliopsida > Sapindales > Sapindaceae > Acer > Acer yangbiense. Next base: position 25,730,587 of record CM017773.1, read on the forward strand.
TAAGTGATTAGTGTTGAAGATCAAAGGCCCTTCCATGACCTCAAGATACAAGCACGCCAAAGGTATAATCTCTTGTGCTTGTTTTTCTTTGAAGAGATTTAGTAGCACACACTCACTTAGCATTCTTGCTATGATTGCATACTTGCTTATTTTTATGTGCATCTCTTCACATGTCACTTTACACACTAGCACTTTGGTTGTTATATCTTGTTGTGTGTATATGTGCCTTATAATTCGTTTCCCGACATTGTTCGGAAACGTCCGCGCTTGCACTAATTAGTGCTTGGTTTCGCGCGAAGACCGCCTATGGAGAATGCCCTTGGCTTCTCCTTGGTTTTCACCATTGTTGGTGATCGGCGGTTATGATCGGCGGCCTGGCCGCCGAATGAAACCGCCGTTTCAGTCCAGATTGGTCTGAAGCAATTATGCGGTCAAGATCGGCGGTCACGACCGCCGTTTGAAACCGCCGTTCATACCTGATCGATTTTAATCTCTCGGGTTTGATTCGGCGGTTGGATCGGCGGTCGCGAAACCGCCGTTAATGCTCTGTTCTTCACGAGCTCAATTCGGCGGTCGTTATCGGCGGCCGGGCCGCCGATTGAAACCGCCGAACGGTGCGTTTCAGGGGCAAAAGTGTCTTTTCACATGCCCAATTCTTGATGTCTATAAATATCTTGTTTTCTCAATCTCTGCATAAGTTTCTTGAGCAATTAGAACCCTAATCTTTCAAGAGAGATTTTTGAGAAAAAATCAAATCAAGAACCTATCTTTAAACACTCAAATCAATTCCCTTTTGCATCAAATTTCATATTTGATCTTCTATGCCTTCATAGAATTGATCCATGCATGGTTTTGAATCATCACATCTTATTTGGTATGTTCTTCACTAATTTCATATTACTTTAGTGTTTTTCATATTAATACATCTCTTTAATTACTTGTATGCTTTTGATTATATGCTAGATACAAGTTAGAGATTATTTGTGATGAAAATTAATTGAGTGTTGATTGTGATAGCTAATTAGGTTTTTAATTAATCTTGATTAGCTAAGCTATTTGACATGTCATTTAGCAATTGATATCTAGGGTTGATTAAATTGATTATATCATCATCCTAGATAAGCATCTAAGGTTACCTAGCCTTGTTTGTTATTTGAATATTCATATATATATTCACATAGGTTGTTTCTCTTCTTAGAGAAGTAAGTCTTGAGGCTAAGAGTGCTTAGGCCTCAAGCAAATTGGAATAGGGTTGCTAATAAAGGCCCGCTGGGTAGAAGTGAGGGGTTACAGACCGGAATGTTAGACGAGGTCTACATAGGTTGTAAACTTCATTTCAATTAGTGATTTCGAGTTCCGAGTGTGGCGCACTATACAGCCCGTGGTTTTTCCCAGTGGTTGGGTTTCCACGTATACATCAAGTGTTATTTAAATTCCGCACTATATTACACTTGTATGTATTTTTGACTAGTAGGGGCATTTTCGTAAAATTGACTTGCATGCGAAAATTGGGTAATATTTGTTAAAATCTATTCACCCCCCCCTCTAGCTTTATATTGATGAACACACCTCGAGTATTTTAAGAACTTTCAAGGATGCTTAGTGATAAACTTGATGAGGCAAATAGGATGATTCACAAGATGTCATCTAGTTCTAACAAGGTAGAATCCCTCATTAAAAGTGGTAAGCATCCATGTGACAAAAGAGGTTTGGGTTATATCAATGAGAAGGAAACTCCTTCATCTAACAAATCTATTTTTGTCAAAGCAAGTGTTGAAACAAATGTAGGTACTCTCTCTCAAGGTAAAGCAATGAAAGCTACCAGAGGTGTCTCTACATCAACAAGGATCTCAAATGGAAGATCTCAACAAGACCAATGTCAAAGAGCATCTACCTCAAATGCAAGAGGTGAAGCATCAAGGATTGCACTTCAAATAGATAAAATTGTTAGAAGACCAAATGCTTTGGAAGCAAATGCAAATGGTAAATTTCTCAAATTCATACCTATTTGTCGTCATTGTAATATGGTAGGACATATTCGACCTAGGTGCTTTGAATATATTCGGAAATGCAAATTTGATAATGTTTTTCATGATATGTCTTTGAATGGTCCTAGGCAATTATCCATGTATGGATTTAGTACTAGACCTAGGAAGACCTTGGAAAAGCATGTTATGAAGAAACTTGTTGATAACTTGCTTGCTAAATCTTGTGTTGTGCCTCACTCTACTAGGCATAAGAAAATTGATAATGTTTTGTTTGATATATTTGAAGATGTGACCAATGAGGTTAAGGTGTATGTTAAAAAGTCTAACATTAAGTCAAAGCATGATAGTGATAAGAGTGAGAGGCGTATTGTGAAGAGTGTGTGGGTTAGAAAAGACACACCTAAATGTCTAGTTGCACAATATGCTCTAAGAGCCAACTCCTCCTACTTTTGGTACCTAGATAACGGTTGCTCTAGGAACATGACTGGGAACAAAAAGTTCTTTAAGAATCTTGTTTTAAAGGATGGAGGATGGGTCACTTTTGATGATGGCACCAAAAAGCAAGTTCTAGGCAAGGGAACAATTTGTATCCCTTGACTGCCTAAACTTCGCCCGATACTTTGTATGTTGATGGGTTACAAGCTAACTTAATAAGCATCACTCACTTATGTGAAATCTTTAAGAAAGTTAGCTTTAACAAAAATGTGTGTACTATAATTGATAAAATGGGCAAGGTTGTCCTAAGAGTCAAAAGGTTCATAGATAATTGCTATTGTCTTGAGATAGACCCTCTAATTTGCAACATGGCACATGAGTGCAACAAGCTAGATTTGTGGCATCAACATTTGGGCCACATGAACTTTAAGTATTTAAAGAAGAATGAAAAACATGGCATTGTTAGAGGTCTCCCCAATCTTGGTAAGAAGCTAGATGTTGCTTGTGAACTGTAAGTGCCTTAAGTTTGATTGGCTTGTTTCGGTGATAAACCACATGTGGGGTTTGAGGTAAGGGTAGCTTAGGCTTTTGATGGTTGGTGCTTTGCACAACCAAGTCCCTCTTAAGACCTCAAGAGAAGAAGCACCAAAAGTAAATTTTTAAGTGCTTACTTGCCTTGAAGAGATGTAGTTGCACACACTCACAACTCATGCATATCTTTAATACTTGTATGTTGTGTGTTTTATATGTGTACATTTATGTTCATTAATATCTCTTCATGCATGTTTATTTGATTGCATCTTGTTTGTTTTGCCTTAACATGTTTAGGCATTAGGATGCAAAGCAGGGGATTTTAACGCCCTGGTTCGGCGGTCAATGGCCGCAGAATCAAGCTGTCGAATTGAGACCAGTTGATCTGGTATCTTTTCGGTGCCCTTGGTTCGGCGATAAGGGGCCGTATAATATGGCCGCCGAATTCAGACCAGTGGGTCTGATTGTAATTTGGCGCCCTTGTTCGACGGCCACCGGCCATAATTTCCTGTTTCTAGGCACTTTTCCAAACCGCTGTCACTTCATTTTGGCTCTTTGTCTTTAGGTCGAGTTCAAGAGTTCAAAAATCATATTTTTCCCTTAGAACATTTTTCAAGAGAAAAATATTTCACAAGAACTCACCTTTAAACACTCAAAGTCATTCCTTTGTGCATCAAAGTTCATCTAGCATCATCTATGACTATATAGGATGCATCCATGCATGGTTTTGCAACATCTCATCTTGCTTGGTAAGCTTTTCACTAATTTCATCTAATCTTAGTGTCTTTCTTAACAAGTCATCTCTTTAATTACTTGTATACTCTTAGAATATATTCTAGATACATGATAGAGATTGTTTGTGGTGTTTTGATTGAGTGTTTTTTTGTGATAGCTGTACCTAGGATTGTTTAATCTAAGTTAGCAAAGCTTTATGTCATGTCATATAGCATTTGATATCTAGGATTGATTTAATTGTCATCTTATAATCCTAGATAAGCATTTAGTGTTCCCTAGCTCTATTTGCATTTTGGATATCATATATATTCACATAGGCTATTCTATCTTTTTATTGAGAAGTAAGTCTTGTGGCTAAGATTGCTTAGGCCACAAGCAAATTGGACTAGATTCACTTTTAAAGGCCTGTGGGTAGTAGTGGTGGGTTATAGACCGTGAGAGGTTGAGGTCAACCTAGGTTGTAAACACCATTGAAATTAGTGGATTCAAGGTTCGTGTGTGGAGCACATAACAGCCCGTGGTTTTTCCTTATTGAAGGTTTCCACATAAAAATTAAATGTTATTTAGGTGGTGTTTGGATATGTTTTTAAAAACTGTTTTTTATTTTTAAAAACAAAAAATGATTTGAATGTTGTTTGGTTGCCTATTTTACAAAACTATTTCTGAAAATAAAAAACAACTTTTTAAAAGTTATAACTAAAAAGTTAAAAACAACATTTTATCGTTTTCTATTGTTTTCAAAACAGGTTTTCAAAATAAACCATAACTTTTCCCTCCAAACAACTATTTCACTCATTTTAAAAACAATAACCAAACACTTTTACATCGTTTTCCGTTTCAAAAAACTACTTTTAAAAAACACTACCAAACACATTACATTTTTAAAATATGATTTCCATTTTAAAAAAAAGTTTTCAAAAACACTATTTTAAAAACGATACCAAACGTGCCCTTAAATTCTGCATTTTACACTTGATTTATTGCTTTGACTAGATTGAGGTTTTTTTGTAATATTGACTAATCGCGAAAATTAGGTAATAACGATTAAAATCTATTCACCCCCTCTAGATAGTTTTATACACACCGTGCATTATTAGTTTCAATTGGCATCAGAGCTGATTCCTAGATATACTTAGGTGATGCTTGCTGATTTTGGTGTGTTTTGCATTTTGTGTGATTTTTGATCATTCATACATTTACATTCATTTAATTCATTCATAAACACTATGAATGGAAACGGTGGAAATGGTGGTGGCAACGAGGGTGCTTCTATCACGAGACCTCCCTTACTCATCGGGTTGAATTATACCTCTTGGAATGGCAAGATGGAGTCATACATATGCCAAATCCATGACTGGGCTTGGATGGCGGTTGAAGACAGCTACACTCCACCAATGATGACTCTTACGGGTGGATGTGCTTAAGCCTAAGGCTCAATGGAATGCTCAAGAGTTTGAGGCATCCAAATGGAATAGAAAGGCTATGCACGCCATCCTATATGCCATGGACGAGAATCAATACAAATTGATTCAAAACACTAGGATCGCTACGGAAGCGTGGGACATCCTAGAGGTTGCACATGAGGGAACCGGAGTAGTGAAGGACTCCAAGCTTCAAGTCCTTCAAACTCAATTCGAGATGCTAAGAATGGAGGAGAACGAGTGCTTCAATGACTTCGAGATTAAGTTGATAGATATAGTCAACCAAAGTCATCAACTTGGTGACTCTTACTTGGATAGAAGGATCAAGCAAAGGATAATGAGATCACTTCCCGAGAGGTTTGTGTATGAATTCTTGGTTTATGTGTTGTATGTAAGGCTATTTTGAGGGACAAACGAAAGTTTTTTCAAAGGATTGAAAAAGGCATAAAAACCTACACCCCCTCTTAGGTATGCTTTAAGCTATTTAACTACGTTTGTATACTTTCAAGAGGACACACAACCTCTTGATAGAGTTCCTCTCTTGAACTCTAATGAACCCGCTCCATGGGTTAGGAAACTCCATGATAAAGATGACATCATTGGAGAAGTGAATGAGGGTGTTAGGTCTAGGCGTCAAATAGCTAATCTCATTAGCTATACATGCTACACCTCTAAAATAGAACCCCAAAAATGTAGATGAAGCCTTAAATGATGAATTTTAGGTTCTCACCATGCAAGAAGAGCTAAACCAATTCAAAAGGAATGAGGTTTTGACTCTAGTTCCTAGGCCTAAGAGCACTAATATCATAGGTGAAAGAGAACGAATAAACGTTCGGTGTGTATGATAAATATATCTAGAGGGGGGTGAATAGATTTTAAGCTTTATTACCCAATTTTCGCATGCAAGTCAATGTTACGAAAATGCCCATACTAGTCAAAAATACAAGCAAGTATAATATAGTGCGGAATTTAAATAACACTTGATGTATATGTGGAAACCCAACCACTGGGAAAAACCATGGGCTGTTTAGTGCGCCACACTCGAACCTCGAAATCCACTAATTAAAATGGAGTTTACAACCTTTGTAGACCTCGTCTAACACTTCGGTCAATAACCCCCACTTCTACCACTCGGGCCTTTAAAAGTGGCTCTAGTCCAATTGCTTGAGGCCTAAGCAATCTTAGCCTCAAGACTTAATTCTCAATGAAGAGATTATACAACCTATGTGAATATATATAAATATTCAAATAACAAACAAGGCTAGGGAACCTTAGATGCTTATCTAGGATGATGATGTAATCAATTAAATCAACCCTAGATATCAATAGCTAAATGACATGTCAAATAGCTTAGCAAATCAAGATTAATCAAAAACCTAATTAGCTATCATAATACAACACTCAATCAATTCATCACAATTAATTCTCTATTCTTGTATTTATCATATGATAAAAAACATGCAAGTAAATTAAAAGAGAATAGCTTGATAGCAAAAATACTAAAATGAGATGAACTTAATCAAAATCTTACCAAGCAAGTTGTGATAATGCAAACCCATTCATGGATGAATGCAAGATGAACTTTGATGCACAAAGGAATGTATTTGAGTGTTTAAATGAGCAAACTTGGTTGCTTTTTCTCTTAAAATCTCTCTTCAAAATATAGGGTTTTTGATGATTAAAGAGTCATTGTTCAGAACAAGAGAAAGTGAGATATTTATAGGCATGAAAAACAGAGCATGTGAAAAGACAAGTTTGCCCTTGAAAACGCATGATCGGCGGTTTCATTAGGCGGCCAGGCCGCCGTTTACAACCATCAAATTGAACCCGAGAAGAACAGGGGAACAACGGCGGTTTCAATCGGCGGTTTCAAAACCACCGAACCAACCGCAGAATCAAACTAGAGAAATAAATCAATCAGGTATGATCGGCGGTTTCGAACGGCGGTCGGTGACTGCCGATCGTAACTGTAGAATCACTCCTGACCTTTCTAGACTGAAACGGTGGTTTCAATTCGGCGGCCAGGCCACCGATCAAACTGCCGATTCACCAGTAATGGTGAATCTAAAGAAGAAGCCAAGAGCATTCCCCTTAAGCGGTCTTCGCGTAAAACCAAGCACACATTCATGCAAGCGCGGACGTTTCTGAACATATTCAGGAAACGGATTACACAACACACAAACACAACAAGATACATCAAACAAAGTGCAAGAGTGAAATGTGTCATGTGAAGAGAATACACACAAGTACAAGTATGCTAAGTGTGTGTGTGCTAACTAAATCTCTTCAAAGAAAAACTAAGCACTAGAGATTATACCTTTGGCGTGCTTGTCCTTTGAGGTCTTGAAAGGGCCTTCGAGCTTGAAGTTTAATCACCTAAACTACCCTTACACAATCAACCGCAACATGTGGTTTGTCCATGAAATAAGCCAATCAAGATATGAGAATCCTTACAATAGGCACCAAATGGATATATAGGAACAAATCCGATAAGGATGGCAACATAGTGCGTAACAAGGCTAGACTTGTTGCACAAGGGTACTCTCAAATTGAGGGTATTGACTTTGAGGAGACATTTGCTCCCGTTGCCCGTTTAGAGTCCATTAGGCTTCTCTTGTCCATATCTTGTGTGCACAAGTTCAAATTGCACCAAATGGATGTGAAGAGTGCATTCCTCAATGGCTTCTTGCAAGAGGAAGTGTTTGTTGAACAACATAAGGGGTTTATGGATGCACACCACCCTAACCATGTTTATCGCCTCAAGAAGGCTATTCATAGCACCGAGGGCTTGGTATGAGTGCTTCACTCAATTTCTTGTTGACAATAACTACACAAAGGGTAGTGTTGACAAAACTCTATTCATCAAGAAAGACAATGATGAGCTATTTATAGCTCAAATATATGTTAATGATATAGTGTTTGGCTCCACTAACAACACCAAGGTCTAACAATTTGTTGATGTCTGATGAGGTCGTTTGTGCACATCAAAACAATATATATATATATATATATATATATATATATGTGTGTGTGTGTGTGTGATCTTTTTGAAAATAATGTTTTACCACTTGGGAATCCCTTTAGGATATAAAACGTAATAATGGTAAGTTAGATTCGTTCCACAGGGAAATGAAGTAATATGTTTGGTTGATTAACTAATCTAAGATTGCGATAATATAAATCATGATAAGTGGATAGTGGGTGGTTTAATGTACCACCAAAAATACATAAAGTAAAAGTAAATAAAATGATAGGCAAAATAGAAGCTCAACAACCTAAGGTAAGAATAGTGGGTGTAATCAATTAAGAGATACGCTAGGGGATTAGTGAAGTTGCAAGTGGATTAGGGGTGCTTTTCAAACTATCATAGAGAACCAATCTCATATGGATTAACCTCAAAACAAGGTTTGGATAATTGTGGTTGGTATTCCCTACAAATAATCCATCCTATTTATTTAATTCTTTAATCAAATAAGGTTGTCAATCCAAAGGTAATTATATAATAGATTATTCTAACAAGATTATGATTAATAGGTTGATATACAAATCAATCATATAGTGACAAGAATCTAAAGATATAATAAATAGAAAATACATAGAGATTCAATTAAAATATAGTCAAGTAAACCCCAAGTCCAAGTGTTTCTAACATCAACCCCCTAGATTGGGGATTTTAGCTACACATAGTTAGAAATAGGAAAAGAGAGTAATAAATGAGGAAATCACCCGTAGGTCACCTTCTTTAACGCTTAATCCTTTCCCTCCTTAGATGCTCCTTTGTGCAAGAGTGTGATGTGTGTCAAATGGTGTGTGACTAAGGTAATATGGCGAAGAAAATGGCAAGAGAGGAATGGTTTGGTGAAGTAAGATAGATATGGTTTTGAGTGTTTGATGGAAAAGGTAGTTCAAAGTTAGAAATGGAGGAATTTGGAAGTGTGAGTTATGGAAGAAAAACTAGGTCTAAAAATGCTAAGTAAAAATGTGCTTTCTAAAACTCTATATAATTTTGTATTTTTTTCAAACTCAGAGAAGAGGGATATTTATACTGGTCTTGATTTTATTCTAAAAATTGCTTGGAAATCTGATGTGACATGATTGTCGCCATTTGTGTCGCCATGGCGACCTCATGGCGATTGATCGTGCTCCAAATGTTCACATTTAGTGCTCCAATTTCCTAGCTTTTGTGTTCGTTTCCGAGCACTTTTGTATATATAATATGTGTTTTAGCTATGTATAGGTAAATATCCCTCAGAGTGGGTGTTTGAACCTAAACTGAAGAAAATGGGGAAATTCAGGGGCAATTACGTCATTGTGGAGAATCAGGGGTCAAAGTGCAAACCTGGAGAATATATTGAATATTCGGTGATTAAGGGAGAGATCAGGGGTGCTGATTGTAATTGTCACGCAAAGCGCAAAAGGCTGCCACGTCATTAGTGGGACGACACCGTTTTGGGTGCTGATGTTGTCGTCAGCGTGACGTCAGGATGATGTCACGTCGTCCTCTACCTCTAGCCAACCCACGTGCCCGACCAGTCAACCTGGTTGACCCGATTTTGACCCGGCATTCCAGCAGCATTTTTGATAAGTTTTCTGGTGGTTCTCCGTCCAGAATGACGACCGACGTCTCTCCGATCCGTTTGCCACCTATTCTAGCCTCCTATGCACGTGATCTTAGTCTCCACCAAATCCTCCAAACTCCATGGCCATTCAAGCTTGCAAGCTCGTCCCTGCGCCTTCTTTCCAGCGAACCAGAACATCTAAGCTCGCGTGATCTTTACGGTTTCATGCCACGAGATGATTCCCGTGAGCCAGAAGGTATGGAACTCGTGGGAAAAGCACCAAATGCACCGCGGCTTCCGTCGGCGAGCACAAACCCACGAGACAGGGGTTCTGAACTCGCGAGCTAGCCGACTTATGAGGACATTGATGTATTTTCATGCCCATTCTTGCCCTAAACACTTCTAACCTATATATACATCTCTTTGCCTCTCTTTCTAGGTGTGTGCACCACCTCACTTTGCTCCAAGAAATCCCTTTTCTTGGATTGAACATCACAAAAGAGAGAGAGCAACTCCAAGCCTTCCATGGGGGATTTTCCTCCATGGAAAGCCTTCCATGGAAAGTAGATATGCAGAGATAGGAGGGCTTGTGTGTCAAGCTAAAGGAATTTCATAGATAGGAAGAGCTTTTGGAGGACTTGTCTTCAAGGGTGATTTCTCACTTCTCATCTCTTTGTATTTTCTATTGATGTGTAACCCATTTGGGAATATTTGTTACCAACACTTATGTTAATATATGTTTGTATTGTTCTTTGATTTGATTTAGTATTGATTCATTCCTTAGTTGTATATTGATTAATCTCTTATTATGATATTCATGTGTATGGATGATTATATATTAATATGTATATATGGATGATATTAGGAGTAGATTAACTAAATGATTAGGAGTAGTTGTAATCAATTATCTCATTTGTTTATGCTTGTTGGTAGATGATTACGATGTATGTGTTTAGAATGATTAGAGTGATTGAGAGTTGAGATTGTGCTTGGATAACCATTCCTTGCATAATCTTGGCTATTAGCTTTATGGAATGGAAATAGCTTGTGTGTGCATGACTTGCCACTTTTAGCTTTGGTTCATATGTTCTTGTGCTTAATGGGTCTAAACCCTAGACATAATCACTTTTCCGATTTGGAGAGTGATGACATGATTTCGATAGTTCCCTAATCAAGAGAACGAACCCTTTACTGAATTAATTGGATTCACATGTTAAACAATCGACATAAATTGCATATTGTGTTTGGTGAACCGATTTCCCATATGTGTTGCATATCTTGCTTATCTCCCAGCCACCATTGTTTTCGTAGTTAGGGTGTCTTGCCTCTAGGAGTAGATTAACTTAATTAGGAGTAGGTTAATTAGATAGCCAAGACACCTGGCTACATTTTTATCTTTAGTTAGTTAGTTTGCACCTCTGCACACACACAACCGCATCCATTTACATGCTTTAATAAACACTAAAGCTAGATATAGTTAACGGATTTCGTCTCTCTGTGGAACGAACCGTACTTGCTGCTATGCGATCGTAACGATCCGTGCACTTGCGGAAAGACAACCACGCACATATCATGTGAACAAGTCACAAATAAAGTCGCGTCAAGTTTTTGGTGCCGCTGCCGGGGATATGGTTATTCGTTAATTGTATTTAGTTTTAGCAAATAATGTAGTTTGTTATGTTTGTTTGTTTTATTATTTTGTTTTCATATCAAGCAAATGCGTTTGATTTTGTTTGAGTTGTTTGTGTTGTGCAGGTTTCCCAGGTCTGGAATCAAGGAAGAGGACTTAAATGAGAATAACTACCTTCCGCGACCTCAATTCGCGGGTTAATACGCACGCCCAAAGCCGTGAGTTCCTCTGGAAACCTTGAGCTAGATAAGTCTGCGGGAAGGAACCCGCAGACCAGAAGGTCATTAACTCGCGGGGGAATTCTAGGAAGGTTCGTGACTTCTCATCAGCGAGAATAATCCAGTGGAGTAGAAGAGAAGAACCCGTGGGACTTGATGGGGAAGACCAGCGACTTCATATTCACGGGAACAAGCCCGCCAGCCAGAAAGAACGAACTCGCTGGACGTCCGTGACTTTATTCCGCGGGAATTAACCCGCGGGATTGAACCCGCGCTAAACCCCAACAGTAGATAACTGCACAACCCATGGACCGCGACGCATGTTACAAGAGGTATCCTCTACAATTTGCTTTCCCATATACAAGTCTCTCCAATTGACTCCTCCATGTTTGGATGTGAGAGGATTGGATTAAGACTTAGTTTTGTGCTTCAATTAAAGTGGAATGCATATGTGTTGAGTTTAATATACTTGTGTATCATTGTAGTATGGTGGTAAGTTTCCCACCTATGAGCTTCAAGTATAAATGCATTGCTTGTATATTTGTTATTTTTATTTTTGTTTAGATCTAAGAGTGCGATTGTATTGTGCTTAGATCTTAGGATTTATTTTGTTTTGTTGTTTTTAGTCTTTGTGATTTTTGTTGTTCCTATGTCCAAATCTTGCTAAGCATTGTCCAATTTACATATGGAAAAGGTTCCGTTGTGCAACATTGAGGATAGTGTTAAGTTTAGGTTTGGGGGTGCGGACAACTTTCGTGATGTTGTCTTTATTTATTTTTGTAGGTTTTGTCGTTGAAAATTTTCAAATCTCTACAAAATTGTTCAAATTGAAAATTTTGGAATTGAAGTCCATTTTGTTGAGATAATATCTTTGCGTTTTGGTAGAGACATGTCATGTATGCTTTTCACTCTATGTTTTGACTAGCATTCATGCCATCTATAATTGTTGCATCACTTAAATTTGTGTGTTCAGTGCCAATCTCTTGATGTTGAAGTGGATAGAACTCTTTTCTTGTTTAGCTTAGGAGAATAGTGGAGACTACCCTTGTGAGAATTTTGTACTTTAACGTTCATTTTAGAGGGCATATTTGTTTCTACTCTTAAACACTTATCTTGTTCTTCATTGTATAGATTGATCTTTATAGGGTTTTGCATTGGATATTAAAGAACAATCATTTTATGATATCACATGTTGTTGCTTTACTTTTGTGTGGGTTGATCCTTGAGAAGTGATGCTAGGCAATGTGTGCTTAAACTACCAAATGGCCTAAACACTAATTCCTACCTATGTGTGTGCTCCAATAGCCCATTTGAAACCAAACACATAGCCTTTTCTTTCATCACCCGAACTTACAACCAAGCGTCTGTAATGAAACCATACCTAATTAGCTTGGACCATATGGTGATAAGATGTTAGAGATTATTGGGGTGTGTTATAATTACTATAAATTTTGGAGAGAAACCAATGAGTTTCTTGATTTTAAATTGTAAAGTGTAATTGCATGTACTAAGGCTTGAATGAGAAGCATCAAAATTTATATGTGTATAGTCATTCAAAAGAAAGAAAAGAAAAGAAAAGAAAAAGAAAATTGAATATATACTCAAAGGGAGTATGAAAAAGAAAACAAAAGGGAAGCCTAGATGCATACTTGTAATAGATTGACTTGAGGATGTAGAGATTGCATTGTATATGGTCAACATTCCTATGATACAATCTATGGTTGGGATTATGATATTGAATTGTAGATGGTTAGTAATCCCATGATATGGTTTTAGGTATTTTGTTTTCCTTTTCCCATTCTTTCTTAGCCTACACCCATGGCCCCATTACAACCGAAAAGACCTAGCGGATCTCTTGGTAATGCTTGCTTAATTGTGAAGTTGCATGTGCTCTATCTATGTTCTTAATGTTTAATTCGTTCATGAGATCCTTTGCACTTATATGAGCGTTCTTTCTAATATATGAATATGCGAATATATTTTGATTCCATGTACCCAAACTCCAATTTGCATATGTTGATGAGTGTTATCTCCTAGGTTCTTAGAGAAAATCTGAGAGTAATCTGGTGAGGATTAGAAGTCGGGGTGAATTCTAGCCCGAGCATTCGAGCATTCGAGCATTCGAGCATTGTTGTTTTGTAAACCGAAAATATCTTTTGTATTGGCATACATGCATTGTGTGATGTATTGATTTAAACGGCATATTTTTAGTTTTAATATAGAGATTTTAGCATGCATGTAGTTTTTGCTTGGTATGTTTAAGGTGGCATCTCAACTTTTGCTTTGTAGAGTTACGTTTGTGGGTATCGTAGCGGTAAACCCTCAGGAGACTACCCTCCTCCCACTAGGGACACCTAGGGGTTTAAAAGGCTTGTGGCACGTGCTAAGTGCCATCGTTTCTCCCACGACAGTGGACTAATTAGTTTCTTTGTTTAGCGCTCCCATTTCCTAGCTTTTGTGTTCATTTCCGAGCACTTTTTTGTATATAATATGTGTTTTAGCTATGTGTAGGTAAATATCCCTTCGAGTGGGTGTTTAAACCTAAACTGAAGAAAATGGGGAAATTCAAGGACAATTACATCATTGTGGAGAATCAGGGGTCAAAGTGCAAACCTGGAGAATATAATGAATATTCGGTGATTAAGGGAGAGATCAGGGGTGCTGATTGTAATTGTCACGCAAAGTGCAGAAGGCTGCCACGTCATTAATGGGACGACGACGCCGTTTTGGGCGCTGATGCTGTCGTCAGCGTGACGTCAGGATGACGTCACGTCGTCCCCTACCTCCAGCTAACCTGCGTGCCCGACCCGTCAACCCGGTTGACCCCGGTTCAGACCCGACCTTAGACCTGGCATTCCAGTAGCGTTTCTGGCAAGTTTTCCGGTTTTTCTCCACCCAGAATGACGATTGACGTCTCTCCGGTCCGTTTGCCACCCATTCCAGCCTCCCATGCACGTGATCTTGGTCTCCACCAAATCCTCCAAACTCCATGGCCATTCAAGCTTGCAAGCTCGTCCCCGTGCCTTCTTTCCAGTGAACTAGAACGTCCAAGCTCGCGTGATCTTCGCGGTTTCATGCCACGAGATGATTCCCGCGAGCTAGAAGGTATGGAATTCTCGGGAAAAGCACCAAATGCACCGCGGCTTCCGTCGGCGAGCATAAACCCGCGAGACAGGTGTTCTAAACCCGCGAGCTAGCCGACTTATGAGGACATTGATGTATTTTCATGCCCATTCTTGCCCTAAACACTTCCAACCTATATATACATCTCTTTGCCTCTCTTTCTAGGTGTGTGCACCACCTTACTTTGCTCCAAGAAACCCCTTTTCTTGGATTGAACATCACAAAAGAGAGAGAGCAACTCCAAGCCTTCCATGGGGGATTTTCCTCCATGGAAAGCCTTCCATGGAGAGTAGATATGCAAAGATAGGAGGGCTTGTGTGTCAAGCCAAAGGAATTTCATAGAAAGGAAGAGCTTTTGGAGGACTTGTCTTCAATGGTGATTTCTCACTTCTCATCTCTTTGTATTTTCTATTGATGTGTAACCCATTTGGGAATATTTGTTACCAACACTTATGTTAATATATGTTTGTATTGTTCTTTGATTTGATTTAGTATTGATTCATTCCTTAGTTGTATATTGATTAATCTCTTATTATGATATTCATATGTATGGATGATTATATATTTATATGTATGTATGGATGAGATTAGGAGTAGATTAACTAAATGATTAGGAGTAGTTGTAATCAATTATCTCATTTGTTTATGCTTGTTGGTAGATGATTATTATGTATGTGTTTAGGATGATTAGAGTGATTAAGAGTTGATATTGTGCTTGGATAACCATTCCTTGCATAATCTTGGCTATTAGCTTTATAGAATGGAAATAGCTTGTGTGTGCATGACTTGCCACTTTTAGCTTTGGTTCATATGTTTTTGTGCTTAATGGGTCTAAACCCTAGACACAATCACTTTTCCGATTTGGAGAGTGATGACATGATTTCGGTAATTCCCTAATCAAGAGAACCAACCCTTTAGTGAATTAATTGGATTCACATGTTAAACAATCGACATAAATTGCATATTGTGTTTGGTGAACCAATTTCCCATATGTGTTGCATATCTTGCTTATCTCCCAGCCACCATTGTTTTTGTAGTTAGGGTGTCTTGCCTCTAGGAGTAGATTAACTTAATTAGGAGTAGGTTAATTAGATAGCCAAGACACCCGGCTACATTTTTATCTTTAGTTAGTTAGTTTGCACCTCCGCACACACACACAACCGCATCCATTTATATGCTTTAATAAACACTAAAGCCAGATACAGTTAACGGATTCCGTCTCTCTGTGGAACGAACGGTACTTGCTGTTATGCAATCGTAACAATCCGTGCACTTGCAGAAAGACAACCACGCATATATCTTATGAAAAAGTCATAAATAAAGTCGCGTCAGCGACATATTGTTACGTGTTCTGAGATCCAATTGTCGCCACAAGCATCATCTTTTTCGCCCTTTGCAAATGGCGACACTGAGGAAATTTGGGTGATGTCGCGATTTGCCATTGAATGTCGCCATGGCGACAACACCTGATGCATTCTTCTTGTGATAATTCGTCTGTCGCCATGGTGACACAAATGGCGACATAAGGGCAACATTAACAAGCCTCCATGTCGCCATGGCGACCTAGCATTGAGCAAATGGCGAAATGCCCTGTTTTCATTGCCTTTATGCTTTTTTTGCACCAAGTTCCTCCTCTTCTTCACAAATGCCCTTGAGGCCTAATACAACCTGAAACACTTGATTCGACAACATTAAATACGGGGAATCACCCGAGAATAGGCACAAAGAATAGGAAATAAAGGTACAAAATCGTACCATATTTGGTCCGATCAATGTTATGTCTCATGAGTTTGAGATGAGTCTTGTTGGTGAGCTAAGTTACTTCCTAGGTTTGCAAATTAAGTAATTGAATGATGGTATTTTTATAACCCAAGCTAAATATGCTAATAACGTAGTGAAGAAGTTTGGTCTTGAAAATACCAAACATTGTGATACACCTATGAGTACCACCTTGAAGCTAGGCAAGGATGCTAGTGGTAAAAGTGTGAAACAAACTCTATATCAGGGCATGATTGGAAGCTTGCTTTATTTGACCGCAAATAGGCCCGATATATCTTTTAGTGTGGGTGTGTGTGCTAGGTACCAAGCGGATCCTAAGGAGTCCCATCTCTCTTCCGTTAAGAGAATCATTCACTGTGTGAATAGGACATCCAACTATGGGATTTGGTACTCTTTTGACACTAATGCTAGTTTAGTTGGCTTTAGTGATATGGATTGGGCAGGAAATTGTGATGATAGAAAGAGCATATCGGGCGATTGCTTCTTCCTAGGGAACAACTTGGTGTCTTGGTTTTGCAAGAAGCAAAATTTGATTTCCTTGTCCATGGCCGAAGCCAAGTACATTGCCGTGGGGAGTGGATGCACACAACTCCTATGGATGAAGCAAATGCTAATCGACTACGGATTCAATCAAGGTACTCCAACCCTCTTTTGTGATAATATGAGTGCCATTAATATTTCCAAGAATCCGGTACAACACTCTAGGACTAAGCATATTGACATCCGTCATCATTTCATAAGAGAACTAGTTGAGAACAAATGCATAATACTTGAACATGTTGGTACTAATGATCAACTAGCGGATCTATTTACTAAACCCTTAGATGCAACTAGGTTTAAAACACTTAGTAGATCTCTTGGGATATGTCTCGTGGAGTGATGTGTTTTGGTATTTGACCCCAAAGGGGATCTCAAGCAAAGAGAGCAAATATGCATACTTGTCACATGCAAAACTTTGAAAAATCTTATGTTTTTTTATTAATTGCTTGAGGTTGCACATATGCTTATATGATATTTTCTTCAATAAGTGTGAACCTTGCTTGATTGCAATCCATGTCATATTTATGTTCAAACATGCATTTTTGGATTAGGAGATTCACTTAGGAAGTACTATTTGAATGACCTATAATTATCTCCATGACATGATGATTCTTTAATTGACATGCTTAAAATGTGAAAAGCATGAAATTCGAATAACATGCTCAAATGAAAAAGCATGAATTGATTATTACAATTCTTAAATACAAAATAATGTGTGAAAAGCTAATGAGACTCAAATGAATAAAGGATCTTATATCTGTTCTAAGGATTTTAAAATTCAAATGTCTCTCTTTCTTTATTGGTTGAACATGGCTACTATCATACAGGTGTCTTACCCGGAAAAATCAAATAGGGTGCAAAGTCGCTCATGCCATGTTTCGCTTATAAAGTTTGATATAGAGCTCTAAAATTGAATTCAATGAATTTTCTATATCCTTGCTTTGATTCACGACAAATGGTGAAATTGGTTTGAATTCTTTAAGGAAACCTTTGTCATTTGCTTTGCCAAATACCATTGATTTTTGGACTTGAATGCACTATGTCTTGCATGCAAAGCATTTTAATCACACGTTTTCAATTAAATAAATCTCCTTGTATCTCTCCATTTAATTGAGTTGCATAAAGTGCCTTATATGATTATGCAAATGACTTGTATGCTACCATCTCTCTTTGCTACAAGTGACCCGTATGTGGGATACTCCTTTTCCCATCTCATGACAAAAAGGGGGGAGTAGTAGTGGTAAGGGAGAATGCTAATTGTAGTACCAAATTCGCATGTTAAGGAGTTTACATATTGAGGGGGAGTAACCCGTTGAGGGGGAGCATTGCATTGCACATTCATTACATAATGTTGCATGTTTTCTTTAATGAAAAATTCTTTAATGCAAATGCTTGTTTTAAACTTCACATGATCACCTCACATACACTTGCTTTGGAAAGTGTAATTTTTTGTTTTGTTTTGAAGGATTGATAGTTCTACAAGAGATTGAAGACTTAAAGTTTTATTTTTTTTCTTATCTCTTTGTAATGTAGAATATCATTGTTAACCTTTAGCTTCAATTTTGTTGTGAGGTTCAATATGAGTGGTGGTTTTGTCATAAAATAGCCAAAGGGGTAGATTGTAAGTGCCTTAAGTTTGATTGGCTTATTTCGGTGACGAACCACATGTGGGGTTTGATGTAAGGGTAGATTAGGCTTTTGATGGTTGGTGCATTGCACAACTAAGTCTCTCTCAAGACCTCAAGAGAAGAAGCACCAAAGGTAAATTTCTAAGTGCTTACTTGCCTTGAAGAGATGTAGTTGCACACACTCACAACTCATACATATCTTTAATACTTGTATGTTGTGTGTTTTTATATGTGTACATCTATGTTCATTAATATCTCTTCATGCATGTTTATTTGATTGAATCTTTTTTTTTTTTTTGCCTTAACATGTTTAGGCATTAGGATGCAAAGCCAGGGGATTTCGGCGCCCTGGTTCGGCGGTCAGTGGCTGCAGAATCAGGCCGCCGAATTGAGACCAGTTGATCTGGTGTCTTTTCGGCGCTGTAAGGTCCACATATTTTAATTGGCTTATTTCGTTGACAAACCACATTTATGGATGATTTTGTAATGGGTAGCTTAGGTCCTCGATGGCAAGCTTCCACGCATCCCCGGTGACTTTAAGAGCAAGAGCGAAAGGTAAATCACTTGACTTGCCTCTTGAAGAGATTAGTTGCACAGACACACTTCTTCATGCATGTTTTATTTATCTTGCATTTGTGCTTCAATTATTATATGTGTGTATTCTTCACAACTCACACTTGCACCTTGTAAGGATTCCCGTTGTTTTTAATTGGCTTATTTCGTGATCAAACCATATGTGGGGGTTCTTTGTAAGGGTAGCCTAAGTATCGGTCTTCTTGTTCGAAGCCCTTTGAAGACCTCGTGTTGATAAGCACCGAAGGTAAATTTCTATGTGCTTACTTTTCTTTGAAGAGATTTAGAAGCACACACACTCTAAACATTCATTGCATATGTGTGCATTCTCTTCATTTGTCACAATTCACACTTGCACTTATTTATTATATTTTGTTGTGTGTTATTGTGTCTTGTTGTTGTGTTAATTCGTTTCCCGATAACTTTCGGAAACGTCCGCGCATGCACGAGAATGTGCTTGGTTTAGCGCGAGGACCGCCTATGGAGAATGCCCTTGGCTTCTCCTTGGTTTTCACCTTTCTAGGTGATCGGCGGTTATGATCGGCGGCCTGGCCGCCGAATTAAACCGCCGTTTCAGTCCAGATTGGTCTGAAGCTTTTCTGCGGTTAAGATCGGCGGTCACGACCGCCGTTCGAAACCGCCGTTTCAAGACCTGATTGATTTATCTCTCGGTCTAATTCGGCGGTTGAAACGGCGGGCATTAAACCGTCGTTCGAAACCGCCGTTCATACCTGGTCGATTTTGATCTCTCTGTTCTGTTTCGGCGGTTGGAATCGGCGGTCACGAAACCGCCGAATGAACCGCCGTTTATGCTCTGTTCTTCACGAGCTCAATTCGGCGGTCATGAACGGCGGCCTGGCCGCCGATTGAAACCGCCGATTGGCGCGTTTCTTTGAAACTTACTTAAACGACCACACTTTGATTTGGCACCCTATATATATGCCACTTTGACTTTAGGTCAATCAAGAGAGTTCATATTCAGAATTCATACTTAGGATATTTTTCAAAGAGAAGAAAAATTCCAAGAACTCCATTCTTGATTCTCAAACACTTTTCATGATCATCAATCATCATCTAGCATCATCTTAGATCATCTAGATGTCATCTAGCATGGAATCTTCATCATACTTTGCTTGGTAAGCTTTTCACTAATATCTTACATGTTTTGTGTTTCTCTTATCTAGCAATCTCAATTAATTACTTGTTTGTTATTTTGTATGCTTTAGATACAATATTGAGATGAGTATGATGTATGTTTGAGATTTTATATTGTGCTTGCATATTAGGTTTTGTGCTTAATATTGATTAGCTAAACTAATTGACATGTCATTTAGTTTTGATATCTAGGATTATACTTAATTGCATATTAATCATCTTAGATAAGCATATAGGGTTTCCCTTGCTCTATGTTGCATTTTGGATATTCACATATATTCACTTAGGGTTGTATTCTCTTCAAAGAGAAAGTAAGTCTTGTGTGTAGCATCCGGGATTAGGTTGCTTAGAACGCAAGCAAATTGGACTAGGTTCACTCATACCGGGATTAGGTAGGTGTGTGATTACTTCCGGGATTAGGTTGTAATCGTTTGCACATTTAGTGGATTCGAGGTTCGAGTGTGGCTTACTTACATAGCCCGTGGTTTTTCCCATGAGGGTTTCCACGTAAAAACCAAGTGTTGTTTTAATTTCCGCACCATATTACAATTGCTTGGTTATATTATCTTGAGGGCATTTTCGTAATTTTGACTAACACAAAAAATTGGGTAAAAAGCGTAAAATCTATTCACCCCCCCTCTAGATAGCTTTATACACACCGTGCTATTATTTGTTTCAATTGGTATCAGAGCGGGTTCCTAGACATACATAGGTGATCCTTGCTTATTTTGGTGTGTTTTGCATTTTGTGTGATTTTTGATCATTCATACATTTGCATTCATTTCATTCATTCATAAACACTATGAGTGGAAACGGTGGAAATGGTGGTGGCCACGAAGGAGCTTCTAGCACAAGGCCTCCACTTCTTACCGGATTGAACTATTCCCAATGGAAAGGGAAGATGGAATCCTACATATGCCAAATTCATGACTGTGCATGGATGGCGGTGGAAGACGGATATGATCTCCCTATGATGACTCCCGATGGTGGAGGACAAGATGTTTTGAAGCCTAAGGCGCAATGGAACGCGCAAGAGTTTGAGGCTTCTAAGTGGAATAGGAAGGCTATGCATGCCATTATGTGTGCTATGGATGAGAATCAGTACAAGCTTATTCAGAATACTCAGATTGCCAAAGTGGCATGGGACATCCTTCTAGTTGCACATGAGGGAACCGAGGTGGTGAAGGAGTCCAAGCTTCAAGTCCTCCAAACTCAGTTTGAGCTACTTAGGATGGGAGAGGATGAATGCTTCAATGACTTCGAAATCAAATTGATGGATATTGTAAATCAAAGCCATCAACTCGGAGACCCGTATTCGGATAGGAGAGTCAAGCAAAAAATTATGAGATCTCTCCCCGATAGGTTTGAATCCAAGGTGACGGCCATAGAAGAAAATAGTGGCTACATGGATATGAAGCCAAGTGAGGTGATTGGGCGTCTCCTTGCATATGAGTCTAGGAAGGCTCCTAGCACCACTACTCCTCCTAAGAAGTCTAAAGGAATAGCTTTGAAAGCATCTAAGGATGCAAAGGAGGCAAAGCATGAATCGGATGAAGACCTTGCCTTATTTGTGAAAAGGTTCAACAAGGTTATGGGGTTCAAGAAGAAGAAGGGATTTGGGTCAAGAGGACAAGATTTGAAGAAAAAGAGTTCCTTCAAGAAGTTTGAGCCTAGACAAGAGAGGACCGAAAGGAAAGGGGTCCGATGCTTTGAATGTGGTGGGATTGGTCACTTTGCCCCCGAATGTGCTAATCACAATGATAAGAAGAAGAGCAAAGTGATGGCCGCCACTTGGAGTGGGAGTAGTGATGACTCCAATGAGGAAGATGAGTCTTCAAGTGAAGAAGAGCTCATGGCTAACCTCCTAGCTTTTGCCTCCTCACATAAGAGCAAAAGTGGTAGTGAGAAAGAGGAAATGAGTCAAGAGGAAAATGACTCAAGTGAAGAAGAAAGTGATTCCTCATCTAACTCCATAAGTAGTTTTGTGGAGAAAAAGGTGCTTGCTAAATGCCATGCCGAGTTTAATGATTTAGCAATCAAGAGCACAAGAAAGATCAAGATGTTGAGAGAAGAAAATCTTGAGCTTGCATCTCATAATGACCACTTAGGTGAACAAGTGGAAAAATTCAAGAAGATAGAAGATAAGCTAAGAGAGGAGTTAGCTTTATCTAGGAGGAATGAAGAAAGTCTAAAGAGTGAGCTTGAAGAAGTTAGAAATTCTATGACTAGGATTGATTCTAGCACCAAGAAGCTTGACCATATGCTTGGTGTTGGAAAGAGTCCATGTGACAAGAGGGGTCTTGGGTATGAAGATGACAAGAAGATCTCTACCTCTAACAAGACCGTGTTTGTCAAGAGCTTGAAGAAAGAAGAAACTTCATTTGTGCAAGCTCCTAGAAAGAAATTAGAAGTAGGACAATGCTCTAATGCACAAGTGAAGATGGGTCCAAGAAGGAAACCTCAAGCTCAACCCCCTAGGGTCTCTCAAGCCAACATTCCTCCTCAAATGGCTCACAAAGGAAAGAGACCTATCATGCAACCTCAAGCTAGGAAGCAACCAAGACCGGTTCAACAACGAAGAAGGATTGAACCCTTTCATCCACAAAGACAAGGACAAGGTATGATTCCTTATTTCACTCCTATATGTCATTTTTGTGGATTTGATGGTCATATTAGACCACATTGCTTTCGATATATAAAAATGTGCAAAACTAGAAGCATGATAGAGAAGAAAAAGAAAAGAGCCATGATGCATGTTCCTAGGAATGATAATACTATTATGCATGATCCTAGGACATCTAGAGCCCATATACCAAAAACCACTAAGAAAGCTAAGATTGTTTCTAGGTGGATTAGAAAGAATGACATTGTTTGCCATGTTGCTCAAATAGCCTTGAAGGCAAATTCTTCTAATTTTTGGTATCTAGATAGTGGGTGCTCTAGGCACATGACGGGAAACAAGAGTTTCTTCGAGACTCTTGTTATGGAGGAAGGTGGATATGTCACTTTTGGTGATGGATCCAAAAAGAAAGTTGTAGGGAAAGGAACCATTTCCGTTCCCGGATTACCCTCCTTATCCGATGCTTTATTTGTTGATGGCTTGAAAGCCAATTTAATAAGCATTTCACATCTAAGTGATGAAGGATATTCCGTCTTGTTTTGTAAAGATGATTGCTCGATCCTAAAGCCCGATGGACAAACCTTATTGAAAGGTATGAGATCTAGCGACAATTGCTATTGTCTTGAAGCTAGAATAGTCTCAAACAATGTGTCCATGGATGAGCAAATTGAGTTGTGGCATGAAAGACTTGGCCACATGAACTTTAGGGATCTACGGACCCTTGGAAAGTTCGAGTGTGTGCGTGGCCTCCCTAAGCTTGGGAAGAAAGCCAATGGTGTTTGTGGACCTTGCCAACAAGGAAAGCAAACTAAAAGCATGCACAAAAAGGGTAAGTATCTCACCACCAAGGAGCCTCTTGAGCTTCTCCACATGGACCTCATGGGTCCCATGCAAACCGAAAGTTTGGGTGGAAAGAGATACATTTTTGTATGTGTTGATGATTTCTCTAGATTTACATGGACATACTTTCTTAGAGAAAAATCCGAAACTTTTGATAAGTTTAAAATGCTTTGTACTAAATTACAAAATGAAATGAAATCTAACATTAGAAGCATTAAACGGATTAGAAGTGACCATGGGAGAGAGTTTGAGAATGCCTCTTTTGAAAGCTTTTGTGATAGCTTAGGCATCTCCCATGAGTTTTCGGCTCCTAGGACACCTCAACAAAATGGAGTTGTTGAGAGGAAAAATAGGGTCCTCCAAGAGATGGCCCGAGTGATGTTGCTTAGCAACAATGTCCCTAGGAACCTATGGGCCGAAGCCATCAATACGGCTTGCTATATAGGAAATCGTGTGTTCCTAAGGCCCGGTTCTAGAAACACCTCCTATGAGCTATGGAAGGGTAGGAAGCCAAATGTTAGCTACTTCCACACATTTGGAAGCAAATGCTACATTTTGAATGACCGTGATCAACTTGGCAAGTTTGATGCTAAGAGTGATGAGGGTATCTTTATTGGCTACGCCTTGAATAGTAAAGCCTATAGAGTTTTCAACTTGAAGACTCGAACCGTCATGGAATCATCTAATGTGGTCATTGATGATACTAGGCTCAAGTCTAATGACCATGAGGAGGAGGATGTTCTAGAGGATGACACTCCTTTGGAGAGGGTTGTGGTGACTCCCAATGTTGGGACATCTAATGAAGTCACACAACCCATTACTAGAGTTCCTAACTTGGACTCTAATGAACCCGCTCCATGGGTTAGAAGACTCCATAACAAAGAGGATGTTATTGGAGATGTAAATGAGGGTGTTAGGACTAGACGTCAACTTGCTAATCTTATTAGCTATACTTGCTACACCTCTCAAATTGAACCCAAAAAGGTTGAAGAAGCCTTACATGATGAATTTTGGGTTCTTGCCATGCAAGAAGAGCTAAACCAATTCGAAAGGAATGAGGTTTGGACTCTAGTTCCTAGGCCTAAGACCACTAATGTCATAGGCACTAAATGGATATTTAGGAACAAATCCGATGAGGATGGCAACATAGTGCGGAACAAGGCTAGACTTGTAGCACAAGGGTACTCTCAAATTGAGGGTATCGACTTTGAGGAGACATTTGCTCCCGTTGCCCCGTCTAGAGTCTATTAGGCTTCTCTTATCCATTTCTTGTGTGCACAAGTTCAAATTGCACCAAATGGATGTCAAGAGTGCCTTCCTCAATGGCTTCTTGCAAGAGGAAGTGTTTGTTGAACAACCCAAGGGGTTTGTGGATGCTCACCACCCCAACCATGTCTATCGCCTCAAGAAGGCACTATATGGGTTGAAACAAGCACCGAGGGCTTGGTATGAGCGCCTCACTCAATTTCTTGTTGACAATAACTACACAAGAGGTAATGTTGACAAGACACTATTCATCAAGAGAGACAATGATGAGCTTTTCATAGCTCAAATATATGTCGATGACATAGTGTTTGGCTCCACCAACAACACCAAGGTCCAACAATTTGTTGATGTTATGTCTCATGAATTTGAGATGAGTCTTGTTGGTGAGCTTAATTACTTCCTAGGTTTGCAAATTAGGCAACTTGATAATGGGATCTTCATAACCCAAGCCAAATATGCCAAAAACCTTGTGAAGAAGTTTGGTCTTGAAAAAGCCAAACATTGTGACACTCCTATGAGCACCACTTTGAAGCTAAGCAAGGATGCTAGCGGTAAAAGTGTGGACCAAACCTTATATCGTGGCATGATAGGGAGCTTGCTCTATTTGACCGCAAGTAGGCCCGATATATCTTTTAGTGTAGGAGTTTGTGCTAGGTACCAATCCGATCCCAAGGAGTCCCATCTCTCTTCGGTTAAGAGAGTCATTCGCTTTGTAAATGGGACTTCCAACTATGGGATTTGGTACTCATTTGACACTAATCCTAGTCTTGTAGGATATAGTGATGCAGATTGGGCAGGAAATTGTGATGATAGGAAGAGCACATCGGGCGGTTGCTTCTTTCTAGGCAACAACTTGGTGTCGTGGTTTTGCAAGAAGCAAAACTCGATTTCCTTGTCCACGGCGGAAGCCGAGTACATAGCCGCGGGGAGTGGATGCACTCAACTTATGTGGATGAAGCAAATGCTAGTGGATTACGGATTCAACCAAGGTACTCTCACTCTCTTTTGTGATAACATGAGTGCCATTAATATTTCCAAGAATCCTGTGCAACATTCTAGAACTAAGCATATTGACATCCGCCATCACTTCATTAGAGAGCTTGTTGAAAATAAATGCATAGTACTTGAACATGTAGGTACTAATGATCAACTTGCGGACCTATTTACTAAACCCTTAGATGCTACTCGATTTAAAACTCTTAGTAGATCTATTGGGGTATGTCTTGTGGAGTGATGGTCTATGATTGACCCCATATGGGGAACTCAAGCAAAGAGAGCTATTTTGCATTCTTGTATCTTGCAAAAAATTTGAAATATCTTATGCCTCTTCTTTTATATTGCTTGAGTAAGCTTGGTTGTACACATATGTATATATGTTTTAAAATTCCATAAGTGTGAACCTTGCTTGTCTACAATCCATGTCATATTTATGTTCAAACATGCATTTTTGGACTAGGAGATTTACATTGGAAGTATGATTTGAATGACCTATGATTATCTCCATGACATGATGATTCTTTAATAACATGCTAATGACAAATGACAAAGCATGAAATTCATATACCATGCTCACATGAAAAGCATGAATTGATGATTGCATATTCTTAAAAATGCAAAACTTGTGTGAAAACTTATGAGACTCAAAATGAATAAAGGATCTTGTATCCATTCAAAGGAATTTACATTCCAAATGTCTCTCTTTCTTTATTAGTTGAACATGGTTACTATCATACGGATAATTTTATCCGGAAAAATCAAATAGGGTGCAAAGTCGCTCATGCCATGTTTCGCTTATAAAGTTGGATATAGTTGCTCTTATATTGAAATCAATAATCTCTATATCCTTGCTTTTCCCATGACATTGGTGAAATTGGTTTGAATTCTTATTAGAAACCTTTGTCATTTGCTTTGCCAAATACCATTGTATTTTGGACTTGAATGCTATATGTCTTGTATGCAAAGCATGTTGGATTCACACATTTTCTCAAAATAAATCTCCTTGTTTCTCTCAAATTAATTGAAGTGCATAAAGTGACTTATATGTATATGCAAGTCTTGCATGCTTCTATCTCTCGTTGCTATGAGTGACCCGGTTGGGGACTACTCCTTTGCCTATATCATGACAAAAAGGGGGAGTAGGATATGGTAAGGGGAGGTGCAAAATATAGAAGCTATTGTACACTTTGGGGAGAACATACATTGAGGGGGAGTAACCCGTTGAGGGGGAGCATTGCATTTATCATACATTGCATACATTTGGTAATGTTGTGCCTAAATTCTAAAAATGCAAATGCTTGGTATTGTTCTCACATGATTAATCTCACACTTTTCTTGTATTAGAAATGTTAGAAACTCTTTTCAGGGATTGATTATTCTACAAGAGGATTGAAGACTTCTAGTTGCATTAGCTTATGTCTTTGTAATGTAGAATATCATTATAGTCCCGTAGTTTCTATTTTTTTGTGAGGAATCATTGTGAGTGATGGTTTTGTCACGAAATAGCCAAAGGGGGAGATTGTAAGGATTCCCGTTGTTTTTAATTGGCTTATTTCGTGATCAAACCATATGTGGGGGTTCTTTGTAAGGGTAGCCTAAGTATCGGTCTTCTTGTTCGAAGCCCTTTGAAGACCTCGTGTTGATAAGCACCGAAGGTAAATTTCTATGTGCTTACTTTTCTTTGAAGAGATTTAGAAGCACACACACTCTAAACATTCATTGCATATGTGTGCATTCTCTTCATTTGTCACAATTCACACTTGCACTTATTTATTATATTTTGTTGTGTGTTATTGTGTCTTGTTGTTGTGTTAATTCGTTTCCCGATAACTTTCGGAAACGTCCGCGCATGCACGAGAATGTGCTTGGTTTAGCGCGAGGACCGCCTATGGAGAATGCCCTTGGCTTCTCCTTGGTTTTCACCTTTCTAGGTGATCGGCGGTTATGATCGGCGGCCTGGCCGCCGAATTAAACCGCCGTTTCAGTCCAGATTGGTCTGAAGCTTTTCTGCGGTTAAGATCGGCGGTCACGACCGCCGTTCGAAACCGCCGTTTCAAGACCTGATTGATTTATCTCTCGGTCTAATTCGGCGGTTGAAACGGCGGGCATTAAACCGTCGTTCGAAACCGCCGTTCATACCTGGTCGATTTTGATCTCTCTGTTCTGTTTCGGCGGTTGGAATCGGCGGTCACGAAACCGCCGAATGAACCGCCGTTTATGCTCTGTTCTTCACGAGCTCAATTCGGCGGTCATGAACGGCGGCCTGGCCGCCGATTGAAACCGCCGATTGGCGCGTTTCTTTGAAACTTACTTAAACGACCACACTTTGATTTGGCACCCTATATATATGCCACTTTGACTTTAGGTCAATCAAGAGAGTTCATATTCAGAATTCATACTTAGGATATTTTTCAAAGAGAAGAAAAATTCCAAGAACTCCATTCTTGATTCTCAAACACTTTTCATGATCATCAATCATCATCTAGCATCATCTTAGATCATCTAGATGTCATCTAGCATGGAATCTTCATCATACTTTGCTTGGTAAGCTTTTCACTAATATCTTACATGTTTTGTGTTTCTCTTATCTAGCAATCTCAATTAATTACTTGTTTGTTATTTTGTATGCTTTAGATACAATATTGAGATGAGTATGATGTATGTTTGAGATTTTATATTGTGCTTGCATATTAGGTTTTGTGCTTAATATTGATTAGCTAAACTAATTGACATGTCATTTAGTTTTGATATCTAGGATTATACTTAATTGCATATTAATCATCTTAGATAAGCATATAGGGTTTCCCTTGCTCTATGTTGCATTTTGGATATTCACATATATTCACTTAGGGTTGTATTCTCTTCAAAGAGAAAGTAAGTCTTGTGTGTAGCATCCGGGATTAGGTTGCTTAGAACGCAAGCAAATTGGACTAGGTTCACTCATACCGGGATTAGGTAGGTGTGTGATTACTTCCGGGATTAGGTTGTAATCGTTTGCACATTTAGTGGATTCGAGGTTCGAGTGTGGCTTACTTACATAGCCCGTGGTTTTTCCCATGAGGGTTTCCACGTAAAAACCAAGTGTTGTTTTAATTTCCGCACCATATTACAATTGCTTGGTTATATTATCTTGAGGGCATTTTCGTAATTTTGACTAACACGAAAAATTGGGTAAAAAGCGTAAAATCTATTCACCCCCCCTCTAGATAGCTTTATACACACCGTGCTATTATTTGTTTCACACCTCTTTGTTGGATTTTGTTGTGTGATAATGTCTAGTAATTCATTTCCGTTTGTGTGATCGGAAACGTCCGTGCTTGCACGATGATGTGCATGTCTTAGCATAATGGTTGACCATTTGAGAAGGTCATATTCTTCTCTTGGATAAGTGTTAGATTTGGTTTGGTTGTTTGGAGTAAAGTGTCTAGTTTCAAAAGATTGGATTTCAATGATTTAAATGATTTTCAAAACTGACCTTTGTATGGTCTTGTAACCATAACTTTTTATACAAAGCTTCAAAATGAGTTTTGAAAATTTCTTACAAACTAGACACTCATACATTTCCAACGTTATATTATTTGTAATATTTTATGACCGTTTGGATTGGTTTTGAAATCTCCAAAGTGACCACCAAAACAGGGCAACTCTGTTGTCGTCTGTTACTGACCTTTGGTCACTCCATTGACAATAATGTTTTCTACAGATATTGAAATGTTATTCTGTAAAAAGGAGTAGAAAGTAGACATCCATACCTTTCCAACGATATATTATTTGATAGGTTTCGATGTCGTTTGATCATGTTTTGAGTCGCTCAAACATAGAGCTATTGCGCTATCGCGAAGGTCACCGTCGTAGGGAGTGACCTTGGGAGCGACCGAGATGTTTGCTATCCAACGGTCGATGTCATAGGAAGTGACCTTGGCATCGACTTTTGAGCAGAATTTTCTTAAAAATTGACCAAAACAGTGTGGCTTTAAGGGGATCACTTATATAAGTGCCTCTTTGTCTCTAGGTCAGTTTGAATGAGTTCAAGATCATTTTTTTGACTTAGAAAATTTTCAAGAGAGAAAATCTTTCAAAGAACTCACCTTTAATCACTCAAAACCAATTTCATATGCATCAAACTTCATCTAGCATCTTCTAGCATATCTAGGATGCTTTCTTGCATGGGTTTTACTCAACATAATGCCTTGGTAAGTTTTTCACTAATTTCATCTAATCTTAGTGTTTCACTTTACAAGAAATCTCTTTAATTACTTGTATGTTCTTAGATTATATTCTATTATACAAGATAGAGATTATTGTATTGTTCTGATTGAGTGATGTGTTATGATAACTATACCTAGGATTGCTTAATCTATGTTAGCTATGCTTTATGCCATGACATATAGCAATTAATATCTAGGATTGATTTAATTGACATCTTATAATCCTAGATAAGCATTTAGTGTAACCTAGCAGTAATTGCATATTTGGATGTCATTTATATTCACATAGGTTGATTAATCTCTTCATTGAGAAGTAAGTCTTGTGGCTAAGGTGGCTTAGTCTGCAAACAAATTGATTTAGGGTTGCTATTAAAGGCATGCGGGTAGTAGTGGTGGGTTATAGGCCGAGAATGGTTGAGGTCAACCTAGGTTGTAAACATCATTACAAATAGTGATTTCGAGGATCGTGTGTGGCGCACATACCAGCCCGTGGTTTTTCCCTGTTAATGGTTTCCACATAAAAATCAAGTGTCATTTAAATTCCGCATTCTATACTTGATTTTTGAATTGTGACTAGATTGGGGTTAAATTTGAATATTGAGTAATCAAGAAAATTTGGTAATATAACTTGATTAAAATCTATTCACCCCTCTCTAGATAGTTTTATACACACTGCGTAATATTTGTTTCAGGCGTTGAAACAAATATTGCACGGTATGTATAAAACTATCTAGAGGGGGGGGGGGGGGGGGGGGGGGGGGGGGGGGGGTGAATAGATTTTAAACGTATTACCCAATTTTTCGTGTGAAGTCAATATTACGAATTTACCCCTAACTAGATAAAACAATAAATTAAGTATAAAATGCGGAAATTAAATAACACTTGATTTTTTACGTGGAAACCCTCACGGGAAAAACCAAAGGGCTAATAACTGAGTCACACCCAAACCTCGAATCCACTAAGTGATGAAAATTGCAACCTAATCCCGGAAATAATCACACACCTACCTAATCCCGGTATGAGTGAACCTAGTTCGAATGCTTGCGATCTAAGCAACCTAATCCTGAATGCTACACACAAGACTTATGTTCTCAATGAAGAGATTACACCCTAAGTGAATATATGAATATCCAAATACAACATAGAGCAAAGGAAACCCTATATGCTTATCTAAGATGATGAATTTGCAATTAGAACAATCCTAGATATTAGAAGCTAAATGACATGTCAAATAGCATAGATAAACATAGATTATAAAAACCTAGATATCTATCACAATACAACACTCAATCAAAATATCACAAATAATCTCTATCTTGTATTTAGCATATTATCTAAAAACATACAAGTAATTTAAAAGATGTCTTAATATGAAAAACACTAAAATTAGATGAGATTAGTGAAGAACATACCAAGGAAGATGTGATGATCCAAAAACATACATGGATGCATTCTATGAAGGCATAGTTGATGCAATATGAAATTTGATGCAAAAGGGATTTGATTTGAGTGGTCAAAGGTGAGTTCTTGATTTGATTTTCTCTCAAAATTCTCTCTTTTAAGTTTAGGGTTCTTCGGAGTGAAAATAACTAATTCAGAGAATGAGAAAGTGAGATATTTATAGACATCAAAAATAGAGCATGTGAAAAGACAAGTTTGCCCCTGAAATGCACCGATCGGCGGTTTCAATCGGCAGCCAGGCCGCCGATCATAACCGTCGAATTGAACCCGAGAAGAACAGGGAAACAACGGCGGTTTCATTCGGCAGTTTCGTAACCGCTGATCCAACCACCGAATCAAACCCGAGAGATTAAATCGATCAGGTATGAACGACGGTTTCGAACCGCGGTCGTGGCCGCCGATCATAACCGCAGAATTGCTCCAAACACTTCTGGATGCAAACGGCGGTTTCATTCTGCGGCCAGGCCACCGATCACCAACAGAGGTGAAAACCAAGGAGAAGCCAAGGGCATTCTCCGTAGGCGGTGTTCGTGTAAAACCAAGCACATTCTAGTGCATGCACGGACGTTTTCGAATACTTTCGGGAAACGAATTACAAGACACATATACACACAACAAGATACAACATCAAAGTGCAAGTGTGAAATGTGATATGTGAAGAGTATGCACACAAATGCAAGAATGCTAAGTGTGTGTGTGCAATCTAAATCTCTTCAAAGAAAACCAAGCACTAGAGAATATACCTTTGTCGTGCTTGTCTCTTGAGGTCTTGAAAGGGCCTTCGAGCTTGAAGTTCAATCACTTAAACTACCCTTACACAATAAACCCCAACACATGGTTTGTTCACGAAATAAGCCAATTAAAGAATGGGAATCCTTACAATCTCCCCCTTTGGCTATTTCGTGACAAAACCACCACTCACATTGATCCTCACAAGCATAATTGAATCTATGGGATAATAAAGATATTCTACATTACAAAGAGATATAAGAATATATAAAAGAAAACTTCAAGTCTTCAATCTCTTGTAGAACTATCAACCCTTCAAAACAAAAGATTATACTTTCCAAAGCAAGAGTATGTGAGATGATCAAGTGAGAATAAAACAAGCATTTGCATTTAAGAAATTAGGCACAACATCATGCAATGTATGTGTATGCAATGCTCCCCCTCAACGGGTTACTCCCCCTCAATGAATATTCTCCCCAACATGCACAATTGCCACTATAAATTGCAACTCCCCTTACCACAATCTACTCCCCCTTTTTGTCA
This sequence comes from Acer yangbiense, assembly GCA_008009225.1. Classification (NCBI taxonomy): domain Eukaryota; kingdom Viridiplantae; phylum Streptophyta; class Magnoliopsida; order Sapindales; family Sapindaceae; genus Acer; species Acer yangbiense. Next base: position 25,763,565 of record CM017773.1, read on the forward strand.
TGATATAACCAAAGGAGTAGTCCCCAACCGGGTCACTCTTAGCAAAGAGAGATAGTAGTGTAAGGTTCCCATTTGTTGATTGGCTCATTTCGTGGACAAACCACATGTTGGGGGTTCTTTGTAAGGGTAGCCTAGGTATTGGTGTTATTGCTCAAGCCCTTTGAAGACCTCGTCTTGATAAGCACCGAAGGTAAATTTCTATGTGCTTACTTTTCTTTAAAGAGATTAGTTGCACACACTCACTTAACATACATTGCATATGTGTGCATTCTCTTTACTTGTCACATTTCACACTTGCACTTATGTGTTATATTTTGTTGTGTGTATTTGTGTCTTGTTGTCTTGTAATTCATTTCCCGATAGTTTTCGAAAACGTCCGCGCATGCACTAGAATGTGCTTGGTTTAGCGCGAGGACCGCCTATGGAGAATGCCATTGGCTTCTCCTTGGTTTTCACCTTTGTTGGTGATCGGCGGTTATGATCGGCGGCCTGGCCGCCGAATGAAACCGCCGTTTGTTTCCAGTAGTGTATGAAGCAATTTTGCGGTTATGATCGACGGTCTCGACCGCCGTTCGAAACCGCCATTCAAGACCTGATTGATTTTATCTCTCGGCCTAATTCGGCGGTTGAAACGGTGGTCACGCATGAAACCGCCGTTTTCACACCTGATTGATTTTTAATCTCAGGATTTATTCGGCGGTTGGATCGGCGGTCACGAAACCGCCGAATGAAACCGCCGTTGGTCCCCTGTTCCTCTCGGGCCAATTCAGCGGTTATGAACGGCGGCCTGGCTGCCGATTGAAACCGCCGATCGGTGCGTTTCAGGGGCAAACTTGTCTTTTCACATGCTCTGTTTTTCATGCCTATAAATACATCACTTTCTCTTGTTCTGAGTGTGACTCTTTGATTATCAAGAACCCTACTTTCAAAAGAGAGATTTTTAAGAGAGAAAGCAATCAAGTTTGCTCATTAAACACTCAAACAAAAATCCATTTGCATCAAAATTCATCTAGCATTCTCTAGCATATCTAGGATGCTTGCTTGCATGGGTCTTTGATCATCACACTTGCTTTGGTAAGTTTTTCACTATTATCATACATAATTAGTGTTTAATTTATTATGGCATCTCTTTTATTACTTGATTGTTCTTAGATTATAATCTAATATTCAAGATAGAGATTGTTGTGTTGATTTGATTGAGTGTTGTTTTTATGATAGACATCTAGGTTTCTCAAATCTATGATTATCTATGCTAATTGACATGTCATTTAGCTTTAATACCTAGGATTGTTTTTAATTGCATATTCATCATCTTAGATAAGCATATAGGGTTTCCCTTGCTCTATGTTGCATTTGGATATTCATATATTCACTTAGGGTGTTAATCTCTTTTTAGAGAATTAAGTCTTGTGTTGTGACCGGGATTAGGTTGCTTAATTCGCAAGCAATCGGACTAGGTTCACTCATACCGGGATTAGGTAGGTGTGCGATTACTTCCGGGATTAGGTTGTAATCGTTTACACATTTAGTGGATTCGAGGTTCGAGTGTGGCTTACTTACTAGCCCGTGGTTTTTCCCGTGAGGGTTTCCACGTAATCAAGTGTTATTTAATTTCAGCATTTTATACTTGATTTATTGCTTTATCTATTTAGGGGTAATTTCATAATTTGGACTAATACGAAAAATTGGGTAAAAAGCTTAAAATCTATTCACCCCCTCTAGATAGTTTTATACACACCGTGCTATAATTTGTTTCATTTGGTATCAGAGCGGGTTCCTAGACATACATAGGTGATCCTTGCTTATTTTGGTGTGTTTTGCATTTTGTGTGATTTTTGATCATTCATACATTTGCATTCATTTCATTCATTCATAAACACTATGAGTGGAAACGGTGGAAATGGTGGTGGCAACGAAGGTGCCTCAAGCACAAAGCCTCCACTTCTTACCGGATTGAACTATTCCCAATGGAAAGGGAAGATGGAATCCTACATATGTCAAATTCATGACCGTGCATGGATGGCGGTGGAAGATGGATATGATCTACCCAAGATGACTCCCGATGGTGGAGGAGAAGAAGTATTGAAGCCTAAAGCGCAATGGAACGCGCAAGAGTTTGAGGCTTCAAAGTGGAATAGGAAGGCGATGCATGCCATCTTGTGTGCTATAGATGAAAATCAATATAAATTAAATCAAAATACTAGGATAGCTAAGGAGGCTTGGGACATCCTATAGATTGCACATGAGGGAACCGAAGTGGTGAAGGACTCTAAGCTTCAAGTCCTCCAAACTCAATTCGAGATGCTTAAGATGGAGGAGAATGAGTGCTTTAACGACTTCGAGATCAAGTTGATGGATATAGTCAATCAAAGCCATCAACTTGGTGATCCATATTCGGATAGGAGAATCAAGCAAAAGATTATGAGATCTCTACCCGATAGGTTTGAATCGAAGGTGACGGCTTTAGAAGAAAATAGTGGATATAAGGATATGAAGCCGAGTGAGGTGATTGGGAGACTTCTAGCTTATGAGTCTAGGAAAGGGCCTATCTCCACACCCACTAAAAAGCAAAAAGGAATTGCTTTAAAAACCTCCAAGGATGAAAAAGAGGCAAAGAATGTTGACTCGGATGAAGACCTTGCCTTGTTTGTAAAAAGGTTCAACAAGGTTATGAAGTTTAGAAGAAAGGGCTTTAGATCAAAAGGTCAAGATTTGAAGAAAAATGGCTCTTTCAAAAAGTTTGAACCTAGGCAAGAAAGGACCGAAAGGAAAGGGGTCCGATGTTTCGAGTGTGGTGGCATAGGTCACTTTGCCCCCGAATGTGCAAATCACAATGAGAGGAAAAAGGGAAAAGTGATGGCCGCCACTTGGAGTGGAAGTAGTGATGACTCCATTGAGGGAGATGAGTCTTCAAGTGATGAAGAGCTCATGGCTAATCTCCTAGCTTTTGCCTCCTCCCATAAAAGCAAAAGTGCTAGTGAGAGAGAGGAAATGAGTCAAGAGGAAAAGGACTCAAGTGAAGAAGAAAGTGATTCCTCTTCTAACTCCATAAATGGATTTGTGGAGAAAAAGGTGCTTGCTAAATATCATGCCGAGTTTAATGATTTAGCAATCAAGAGCACAAGAAAGATCAAGATGTTGAGAGAAGAAAATCTTGAGCTTGCATCTCATAATGACCACTTAGGTGAACAAGTGGAAAAATTCAAGAAGATGGAAGATAAGCTAAGAGAGGAGTTAGTCTTATCTAGGAGGAATGAAGAAAGTCTAAAGAGAGAGCTTGAAGAAGTTAGAGATTCTATGACTAGGATGGATTCTAGCACCAAGAAGCTTGACCATATGCTTGGTGTTGGAAAGAGTCCATGTGACAAGAGGGGTCTTGGGTATGAAGATGACAAGAAGATCTCAACCTCTAACAAGATCGTGTTTGTCAAGGGTTTGAAGAACGAAGAAACTTCATATGTGCAAATTCCTAGGAAGAAATTAGAAGTAGGACAATGTTCAAATGCACAAGTGAAGATGGGGCCAAGAAGGCAAACTCAAGCTCAACCCCCTAGGGTCCCTCAAGCCAACATTCCTCCACAATTGGCTCACAAAGGAAAGAGACCTATCATGCAACCTCAAGCTAGGAAGCAATCTAGACCGGTTCAACAACGAAGAAGGATTGAACCCTTTCATCCACAAAGACAAGGACAAGGTATGATTCCTTATTTTTCTCCTATATGTCACTTTTGTGGATTTGATGGTCATATTAGACCACATTGCTTTCGATATATAAAAATGTGCAAAACTAGAAGCATGATAGAGAAGAAAAAGAAAAGAGCCATGATGCATGTTCCTAGGAATGATAATATTATTATGCATGATCCTAGGACATCTAGAGCCCATGTACCAAAGACCACTAAGAAAGCTAAGATTGTTTCTAGGTGGATTAGAAAGAATGAAAATGTTTGCCATGTTGCTCAAATAGCCTTGAAGGCAAATTCTTCTAATTTTTGGTATTTAGATAGTGGGTGCTCTAGGCACATGACGGGAAACAAGAGTTTCTTCGAGACTCTTGTTATGGAGGAAGGAGGATATGTCACTTTTGGTGATGGATCCAAAAAGAAGGTTGTAGGGAAAGGAACCATTTCCGTTCCCGGATTACCCTCCTTATCCGATGCTTTATTTGTTGATGGCTTGAAAGCCAATTTAATAAGTATTTCACATCTAAGTGATGAAGGATATTCCGTCTTGTTTTGTAAAGATGATTGCTCGATCCTAAAGCCCGATGGACAAACCTTATTGAAAGGTATGAGATCTAGCGACAATTGCTATTGTCTTGAAGCTAGAATTGTCTCAAACAATGTGTCCATGGATGAGCAAATAGAGTTGTGGCATGAAAGACTTGGCCACATGAACTTTAGGGATCTACGGACCCTTGGAAAGTTCAATTGTGTGCGTGGCCTGCCTAAGCTTGGGAAGAAAGCCAATGGTGTTTGTGGACCTTACCAACAAGGAAAGCAAACTAAAAGCATGCACAAAAAGGGTAAGTATCTCACCACTAAGGAACCTCTTGAGCTTCTCCACATGGATCTCATGGGTCCTATGCAAACCGAGAGTTTAGGTGGAAAGAGATACATTTTTGTTTGTGTTGATGATTTCTCTAGATTTACACGGACATATTTTCTTAGAGAAAAATCCGAAACTTTTGATAAGTTTAAAATGCTTTGTACTAAAATACAAAATGAAATGAATTCTAACATTAAAAGCATTAAACGGATTAGAAGTGACCATGGGAGGGAATTTGAGAATGCCTCATTTGAAAGCTATTGCAATAGCTTAGGCATCTCCCATGAGTTTTCGGCTCCTAGGACACCTCAACAAAATGGAGTTGTTGAGAGGAAGAATAGGGTCCTTCAAGAGATGGCCCGTGTAATGTTGCTTAGCAACAATGTCCCTAGGAACCTATGGGCCGAAGCCGTCAATACGACTTGCTATATAGGGAATCGTGTTTTCCTAAGGCCCGGATCTAGACACACCTCCTATGAGTTATAGAAAGGCAAGAGGCCAAATGTTAGCTACTTCCACACTTTTGGAAGCAAATGCTACATTTTGAATGACCGTGATTAACTTGGCAAATTCGATGCTAAGAGTGATGAGGGTATTTTTATTGGCTATGCCTTGAATAGTAGAGCCTATAGAGTTTTCAATTTAAAGACTCTAAGTGTTATGGAATCATCCAATGTCATATTTGATGATACTAGGCTCAAGTCAAATGATCATGAGGAGGAGGTTATTTTTAGTGATGTTTCTCCTTTGGAGAAGGTTGTGGTGTCTCCTAATGTTGGGATATCTAATGTCAATAATGATGACACACAACCTATTGATAGAGTTCCTCTCTTGGACTCTAAAGAACCCGTTCCATGGGTTAGGAAACTCCATGATAAAGAAGATATCATTGGAGAGGTTAATGAGGGTGTTAGGACTAGACGTCAACTTGCTAATCTTATTAGCTACACATGCTACACCTCTCAAATTGAACCCAAAAAGGTTGAAGAAGCCTTAAATGATGAATTTTGGATTCTTGCCATGCAAGAAGAGCTAAACCAATTCGAAAGGAATGAGGTTTGGACTCTAGTTCCTAGGCCTAAGACCACTAATGTCATAGGCACTAAATGGATATTTAGGAACAAATCCGATGAGGATGGCAACATAGTGCGGAACAATGCTAGACTTGTAGCACAAGGGTACTCTCAAATTGAGGGTATCGACTTTGAGGAGACATTTGCTCCCGTTGCCCGTTTAGAGTCTATTAGGCTTCTCTTGTCCATTTTTTGTGTGCACAAGTTCAAATTGCACCAAATGGATGTCAAGAGTGCCTTCCTCAATGGCTTCTTGCAAGAGGAAGTGTTTGTTGAACAACCCAAGGGGTTTGTGGATGCTCACCACCCTAACCATGTCTATCGCCTCAAGAAGGCTCTATATGGGTTGAAACAAGCACCGAGGGCTTGGTATGAGCGCCTCACTCAATTTCTTGTTGACAATGACTACACACGTGGTAGTGTTGACAAGACACTATTCATCAAAAGAAACAATGATGAGCTTTTCATAGCTCAAATATATGTTGATGATATAGTGTTTGGCTCCACCAACAACACCAAGGTTCAACAATTTGTTGATGTTATGTCTCATGAATTTGAGATGAGTCTTGTTGGTGAGCTTAGTTACTTCCTAGGTTTGCAAATTAGGCAACTAGATGATGGGATTTTCATAACCCAAGCCAAATATGCCAAAAACCTAGTGAAGAAGTTTGGTCTTGAAAAAGCCAAACATTGTGATACACCCATGAGTACCACTTTGAAGCTAAGCAAGGATGCTAGTGGTAAAAGTATGGAACAAACGTTATATCGTGGCATGATAGGTAGCTTGCTTTATTTGACCGCAAGTAGGCCCGATATCTCCTTTAGTGTTGGTGTGTGTGCTAGGTACCAAGCGGATCCTAAGGAGTCCCATCTCTCTTCCGTAAAGAGAATCATTCGCTATGTGAATGGGACATCCAACTATGGGATTTGGTACTCTTTTAACACTAATGCTAGTCTTGTAGGCTTTAGTGATACGGATTGGGCAGGAAATTGCGATGATAGGAAGAGCACATCGGGCGGTTGCTTCTTTCTAGGCAACAACTTGGTGTCTTGGTTTTGCAAGAAGCAAAACTCGATTTCCTTGTCCACGGCCGAGGCCGAGTACATAGCCGCGGGGAGTGGATGCACACAACTCCTATGGATGAAGCAAATGCTAGTAGATTACGGATTCAACCAAGGTACTCTCACTCTCTTTTGTGATAACATGAGTGCTATTAATATTTCCAAGAATCCGGTACAACATTCTAGAACTAAGCATATTGACATCCGCCATCACTTCATTAGAGAGCTTGTTGAAAATAAATGCATAGTACTTGAACATGTAGGTACTAATGATCAACTTGCGGACTTATTTACTAAACCCTTAGATGCTACTCGATTAAAAACTCTTAGTAGATCTATCGGGATATGTCTTGTGGAGTGATGTTCTATGATTGACCCCATATGGGGAACTTAAGCAAAGAGAGTTGCATTCTTGTCACTTGCAAAAAATTTGAAATATCTTATGCCTCTTCTTTTAATTGTTTGAGTAAGCTTGGTTGCACATTTGTATATATGTTTTTCAATTCAATAAGTGTGAACCTTGCTTGTTTACAATCCATGTCATATTTATGTTCAAACATGCATTTTTGGACTAGGAGATGTATGTAGGAAGTATGATTTGAATGACCTATGATTATCTCCATGACATGATGATTCTTAAATAACATGCTAATGTCAAATGAAAAAGCATGAAATTCATATAACATGCTCACATGAAAAGCATGAATTGATGATTGCATATTCTTAAAATGCAAAACCTTGTGTGAAAGCTTATGAGACTCATAATGAATAAAGGATCTTGTATCCGTTCAAAGGAATTTACATTCCAAATGTCTCTCCTTCTTTATTGGTTGAACATGGCTACTATCATACGGATATCTTATCCGGAAAAATCAAAAAGGGTGCAAAGTCGCTCATGCCATGTTTCGCTTATAAAGTTGGATATAGTTGTTCTTAAATTGAAATCAATATATTCTATATCCTTGCTTTACTCATGACATTGGTGAAATTGGTTTGAATTCTTATTAGAAACCTTTGTCATTTGCTTTGCCAAATACCATTGTATTTTGGACTTGAATGCTACATGTCTTGTATGCAAAGCATGTTTGATTCACACATTTTCTTTCAAAATAAATCTCCTTGTTTCTCTTCAATTAATTGAGGTGCATAAAGTGACTTATATATATATGCAAATATCTTGCATGCTTCTATCTCTCGTTGCTATGAGTGACCCGGTTGGGGACTACTCCTTTGCCTATATCATGACAAAAAGGGGGAGTAGGATATGGTAAGGGGAGTTGCAAAATAGAGGCAATTTTGCATATTGGGGAGAACATTCGTTGAGGGGAGTAACCCGTTGAGAGGGAGCATTGCATACACATACATTTCATAATGTTGTGCCTAATCTTTTAAAATGCAAATGCTTGTTTTTGTTTTCACTTGATTCATCTCACTTTTTACTTGTATTGGAAATGTTAGAAACTTTCTTTTCAGGGCTTGATTATTCTACAAGAGATTGAAGACTTGAAGTTTTATTTTCTTATCTCTTTGTGTTGTAGAAAATCATAGTTGTCCCGTAGTTTCTATTTCTTTGTGAGGAATCAATGTGAGTGGTGGTTTTGTCACGAAATAGCCAAAGGGGGAGATTGTAAGGTTCCCATTTGTTGATTGGCTCATTTCGTGGACAAACCACATGTTGGGGGTTCTTTGTAAGGGTAGCCTAGGTATCGGTGTTATTGCTCAAGCCCTTTGAAGACCTCGTCTTGATAAGCACCGAAGGTAAATTTCTATGTGCTTACTTTTCTTTAAAGAGATTAGTTGCACACACTCACTTAACATACATTGCATATGTGTGCATTCTCTTTACTTGTCACATTTCACACTTGCACTTATGTGTTATATTTTGTTGTGTGTATTTGTGTCTTGTTGTCTTGTAATTAATTTCCTGATAGTTTTCGGAAACGTTCGCGCATGCACTAGAATGTGCTTGGTTTAGCGCGAGGACCGCCTACGGAGAATGCCATTGGCTTCTCCTTGGTTTTCACCTTTGTTGGTGATCGGCGGTTATGATCGGTGGCCTGGCCGCCGAATGAAACCACCGTTTGTTTCCAGTAGTGTATGGAGCAATTCTGTGGTTATGATCGGCGGTCTCGACCGCCGTTCGAAACCGCCATTCAAGACCTGATTGATTTTATCTCTCGGCCTAATTCGGCGGTTGAAACGGCGGTCACGCATGAAACCGCCGTTTTCACACCTGATTGATTTTTAATCTCATGATTTATTCGGCGGTTGGATCGGCGGTCACGAAACCGCCGAATGAAACCGTCGTTGGTCCCCTGTTCCTCTCGGGCCAATTCGGCGGTTATGAACGGCGGCCTGGCGGCCGATTGAAACCGCCGATCGGTGCATTTCAGGGGCAAACTTGTCTTTTCACATGCTCTGTTTTTCATGCCTATAAATACATCACTTTCTCTTGTTCTGAGTGTGACTCTTTGATTATCAAGAACCCTACTTTCAAAAGAGAGATTTTTAAGAGAGAAAGCAATCAAGTTTGCTCGTTAAACACTCAAACAAAAATCCATTTGCATCAAAGTTCATCTAGCATTCTCTAGCATATCTAGGATGCTTGCTTGCATGGGTCTTTGATCATCACACTTGCTTTGGTAAGTTTTTCACTATTATCACACATAATTAGTGTTTAATTTATTATGGCATCTCTTTTATTACTTGATTGTTCTTAGATTATAATCTAATATTCAAGATAGAGATTGTTGTGTTGATTTGATTGAGTGTTGTTTTTATGATAGATATCAAGGTTTCTCAAATCTATGATTATCTATGCTAATTGACATGTCATTTAGCTTTAATACCTAGGATTGTTTTTAATTGCATATTCATCATCTTAGATAAGCATATAGGGTTTCCCTTGCTCTATGTTGCATTTGGATATTCATATATTCACTTAGGGTGTTAATCTCTTTTTAGAGAATTAAGTCTTGTGTTGTGACCGGGATTAGGTTGCTTAATTCGCAAGCAATCGGACTAGGTTCACTCATACCGGGATTAGGTAGGTGTGTGATTACTTCCGGGATTAGGTTGTAATCGTTTACACATTTAGTGGATTCAAGGTTCGAGTGTGGCTTACTTACTAGCCCGTGGTTTTTCCCGTGAGGGTTTCCACGTAAAAATCAAGTGTTATTTAATTTCCGCATTTTATACTTGATTTATTGCTTTATCTATTTAGGGGTAATTTCGTAATTTGGAATAATACGAAAAATTGGGTAAAAAGCTTAAAATCTATTCACCCCCCCTCTAGATAGTTTTATACACGCCGTGCTATAATTTGTTTCAAGTAGCATGCAAGATATTTGCATAATAATATAAGTCACTTTATGCATCTCAAATAATTAAAGAGAAACAAGGAGATTTATTTGAAAGAAAATGTGTGAATCAAACATGCTTTGCATACAAGACATGTAGCATTCAAGTCCAAAATACAATGGTATTTGGCAAAGCAAATGACAAAGGTTTCTAATAAGAATTCAAACCAATTTCACCATTGTCATGAGAAAAGCAAGCATATAGAGATTTCATTGATTTTAATTGAAGAGCAACTATATCCAACTTTATATGCGAAACATGGCATGAGCGACTTTGCACCCTATTTGATTTTTCCGGATAAGATATCCGTATGATAGTAGTCATGTTCAACCAATAAAGAAAGAGAGACATTTGGATTTTTTAGGTCCTTTGAACGGATACAAGATCCTTTATTCATTTTGAGTCTCATAAGTCATCACACAAGTTTTGCATTTTAAGAATATGCAATCATCAATTCATGCTTTTCATGTGAGCATGTTATATGAATTTCATGCTTTTTCATTTGTCATTAGCATGTTATAAAATAATCATCATGTCATGGAGATAACTATAGGCCATTCAAATCATACTTCCTATGTAAATCTCCTAGTCCAAAAATGCATGTTTGAACATAAATATGACATGGATTGTAAACAAGCATGGTTCATACTTATTGAAATGAAAACATATATACATATGTGCAACCAAGCTTACCCAATCAATTAAAAGAAGAAGCATAAGATATTTCAAATTTTTTGCAAGTGACAAGAATGCAAAATAGCTCTCTTTGCTTGAGTTCCCTATATAGGGTCAATCACAAATCACATCACTCCACAAGACATATCCCAATAGATCTACTAAGTGTTTTAAATCGAGTAGCATCTAAGGGTTTAGTAAATAAGTCCACAAGTTGATCATTAGTACCTACATGTTCAAGTACTATGCACTTATTTTCAGCAAGCTCTCTAATGAAATGATGGTGGATGTCAATATGCTTAGTTCTAGAGTGTTGTACCAGATTCTTGGAAATATTTATAGCACTCATATTATCACAAAAGAGAGTGAGTGTACCTTGGTTGAATCTGTAGTCTACTAGCATTTGCTTCATCCATAGGAGTTGTGTGCATCCACTCCCCACGGCTATGTACTCGACCTCGGCCGTGGACAAGGAAATCAAGTTTTGCTTCTTGCAAAACCAAGACACCAAGTTGTTGCCTAGAAAGAAGCAACCGCCCGATGTGCTCTTCCTATCATCGCAATTTCCTGCCCAATCCGCATCACTAAAGCCTACAAGACTAGCATTAGTGTCAAAAGAGTACCAAATCCCATAGTTGGAAGTCCCATTCATATAGCGAATGATTCTCTTTACGGAAGAGAGATGGGACTCCTTAGGATCCGCTTGGTACCTAGCACACACACCCATACTAAAAGATATATCGGGCCTACTTACGGTCAAATAAAACAAGCTACCTATCATGCCACGATATAAAGTTTGTTCCACACTTTTTCCACTTGCATCCTTGCTAAGCTTCAAAGTGGTACTCATGGGTGTAACACAATGTTTGGCATTTTCAAGACCAAACTTCTTCACTAGGTTCTTAGCATATTTGGCTTGGTTATAAAAATCCCATCATTCATTTGCCTAATTTGCAAACCTAGGAAGTAACTAAGCTCACCAACAAGACTCATCTCAAATTCATGAGACATGACATCAACAAATTGTTGGACTTTGGTGTTGTTGGTTGAGCCAAATACAATGTCATCAACATAGATTTTAGCTATAAATAACTCATCTTTGTTTCTCTTGATGAACAAGGTCTTGTCAACAATACCTTTTGTGTAGTCATTGTCAACAAGAAATTGAGTGAGGCGCTCATACCAAGCCCTCGGTGCTTGTTTCAACCCATACAAAGCCTTTTTGAGGCGATAGATATGGTTAGGGTGGTATGCATCCACAAACCCCTTGGGTTGTTCAACAAACACTTCCTCTTGCAAGAAGCCATTTAGGAAGGCACTCTTGACCTCCATTTGGTGTAATTTGAACTTGTGAATACACGAGATGGACAAGAGAAGCCTAATGGACTCTAAACGGGCAAAGGGAGCAAATGTCTCAAAGTCGATACCCTCAATTTGAGAGTACCATTGTGCTACAAGTCTAGCCTTATTCTGCACTATGTTGCCATCCTCATCGGATTTGTTACTATAAATCCATTTAGTGCCTATAACATGTGTACTTTTAGGCCTAGGAACTAGAGTCCAAACCTCATTCCTTTCGAATTGGTTTAGCTCTTCTTACATGGCAAGAACCCAAAACTCATCATTTAAGGCTTTATCAACCTTTTTGGGTTCAATTTGTAAGGTGTAGCATGTGTAGCTAATTAGATTAACTATTTGACGCCTAGTCCTAACACCCTCATTCACATCTCCAATAACATCCTCTTTGTTATAGAGTCTTCTAACCCATGGAACGGGGTTCATTAGAGTCCACATGAGGAACTCTATCAAGAGATTGTGTGTCCTCATTATTACCATTGGACGTCCCAACATTGGGAGTCTCCATAACCCTCTCCAAAGGAGAGTCATTATCTAAAATATCCTCCTCCTCATGGTCATTAGACTTAAGCCTTGTATCATCAATGACAACATTGGGTGATTCCATGACGGTTCGAGTCTTTAAGTTGAAAACTCTATAGGCTCTACTATTCAAGGCATAGGCAATAAAGATACCCTCATCACTCTTAGCATCAAATTTGCCAAGTTGATCACGGTCATTTAAAATGTAGCATTTGCTTCCAAATGTGTGGAAGTAGCTAATATTTGGCTTCCTACCCTTCCATAACTCATAGAAGGTATTTCTAGATCCGGGCCTTAGGAAAACTCTATTCCCTATATAGCAAGCCGTATTGACGGCTTCGGTCCATAGGTTCCTAGGAACATTGTTGCTAAGCAACATCACACGGGCCATCTCTTCGAGGACCCTATTCTTCCTCTCAATAACTCCATTTTGTTGAGGTGTCCTAGGAGCCGAAAACTCATGGGAGATGCCTAAGCTATTGCAATAGCTTTCAAAAGAGGCATTCTCAAATTCTCTCCCATGGTCACTTCTAATCCGTTTAATGCTTTAAATGTTAGAATTCATTTCATTTTGTATTTTAGTACAAAGCATTTTAATCTTATCAAAAGTTTCGAATTTTTCTCTAAGAAAATATGTCCATGTAAATCTAGAGAAATCATCAACACAAACAAAAATGTATCTCTTTCCACCTAAACTCTCGGTTTGCATCGGACCCATTAGATCCATGTGGAGAAGCTCTAGGGGCTCCTTAGTGGTGAGATACTTGCCCTTTTTGTGCATGCTTTTGGTTTGTTTTCCTTGTTGGCAAGGTCCACAAACACCATTGGTTTTCTTCCCAAGCTTAGGGAGACCACGCACACAATTGAACTTTCCAAGGGTTCGTAAATCCCTAAAGTTCATGTGGCCAAGTCTTTCATGCCACAACTCTATTTGCTCATCCATGGACACATTGTTTGAGACTATTCTAGCTTCAAGACAATAGCAATTGTCACTAGATCTCATACCTTTCAACAAGGTTTGTCCATCGGGCTTTAGGATAGAACAATCACTTTTACTAAACAAGACGGAATATCCTTCATCACTAAGATAAGAAATGCTTATCAAATTGGCTTTCAAGCCATCAACAAACAAAGCATTAGATAAGGAGGGTAATCCGGGAACGGAAATGGTTCCTTTCCCTATAACTTTCTTTTTGGATCTATCACCAAAAGTGACATATCCTCCTTCCTCCATAACAAGAGTCTCGAAGAAACTCTTGTTTCCCGTCATGTGCCTAGAGCACCCACTATCTAAATACCAAAAATTAGAAGAATTTGCCTTCAAGGCTATTTAAGCAACATGGCAAACATTTTCATTCTTTCTAATCCACCTAGAAACAATCTTAACTTTCTTAGTGGTCTTTGGTACATGGGTTCTAGATGTCCTAGGATTATGCACATCAATATTATCATTCCTAGGAGCATGCATCTTGGCTCTATTCTTTCTCTTTTCAGTCATGCTTCGTGTTTTACACATTTAAATATATCGAAAGCAATTTGGTCTAATATGACCATCAAATCCACAAAAATGACATGTAGGAATAAAATAAGAAATCATACCTTGTCCTAGAGCATGCATGTGAGCTTGTCCATGTCTTTGTGGTTGAGTGGGTTCAATCCATCTTCGTTGTTGAACCGGTCTAACTTGCTTCCTAGCTTGAGGTTGCATGATTGGTCTCTTTCCTTTGTGAGCCAATTGTTGAGGAATGTTAACTTGAGGGACCCTAGAGGGTTGAGCTTGAGGTTGCCTTCTTGGCACCATCTTCACTTGTGCATTTGAATATTATCCTAGTTCTAACTTCTTCCTAGGAGTTTGCACCAATGAAGCTTCTTCGTTCCCCAAACTCTTGACAAACACGGTCTTGTTAAAGGTTGAGATCTTCTTGCCATCTTCATACCCAAGACCTCTCTTGTCACACGGACTCTTTCCAACCCCAAATATATGGTCAAGCTTCTTGGTGCTAGAATCCATCCTAGTCATAGACTCTTTTACTTCTTCAAGCTCCTAGATAAGTCTAATTCCTCTCTTAGCTTATCTTCCATCTTCTTGAATTTTTCCACTTGTTCACTTAAATGGTCATTATGAGATAAAAGCTCAAGATTCTCTTCTCTCAACATCTTGATCTTTCTTGTGCTCTTGATTGCTAAATCATTAAACTCGGCATGGTATTTAGCAAGCACCTTTTTCTCCACAAATCCATTTATGGAGTTAGATGAGGAATCACTTTCTTCTTCACTTGAGTCATTTTCCTCTTGACTCATTTCCTCTCTTTCACTAGCACTTTTGCTTTTATGGGAGGAGGCAAAAGCTAGGAAGTTAGCCATGAGCTCCTTATCATCCGAAGACTTATCTCCCTCATTGGAGTCATCACTACTACCAGTCCATGTGGCGGCCATCACTTTACCCTTCTTCTTGTCATTGTGTTTAGCACATTCGGGGGCAAAGTGACCTATGCCACCACACTCGAAGCATCAGACCCCTTTCATTTCGGTCCTTTCTTGCCTAGGTTCAAACTTCTTGAACGGACCTTTTTTCTTCAAATCTTGACCTTTTGATCCAAAGCCCTTTCTCCCAAACTTCATAACCTTGTTGAACCTTTTTTACAAATAAGGCGAGGTCTTCGTCCGAGTTATTCTTTGCCTCTTTTTCATCCTTAGAGGCTTTCAAAGCAATTCCCTTTTGCTTTTTAGGAGGTGTGGAGATAGGACCCTTCCTAGACTCATAAGCTAGAAGTCTCCCAATCACCTCACTCGGCTTTATATCCTTATATCCACTATTTTCTTCTAAAGCCGTTACCTTCGATTCAAACCTATCAGGAAGCGATCTCATAATCTTTGCTTGATCCTTCTATCCGATTAAGGATCACCAAGTTGATGACTTTGGTTGACTATGTCCATCAACTTGATTTTGAAATCGTTGAAGCACTCATTCTCCTCCATCTTGAGCAACTCGAATTGAGTTTGGAGGACTTGAAGCTTAGAGTCCTTCACCACTTCGGTTCCCTCATGTGCAATCTCTAGGATGTCCCATGCCTCCTTCGCTATCCTAGTATTTTGAATCAATTTATATTGATTTTCATCCATTACACATAGGATGGCATGCATCGCCTTCCTATTCCATTTTGATGCCTCAAACTCTTGCGCGTTCCATTGTGCCTTAGGCTTGAGCACATCCTTTCCTCCACCTGTAGAAGTCATCATGGGTGATGTATAGCCGTCTTCAACCGCCATCCAAGCTCGGTCATGGATTTGACATATGTACGACTCCATCTTGCCTTTCCAAGAGGCATAATTCAACCCGGTAAGAAGCGGAGGCCTTGTGCTAGAAGCACCTTCGTTGCCACCACCATTTCTACCGTTTCCACTCATAGTGTTTATGAATTAATGAAATGAATGCAAATGTATGAATGATCAAAAATCACACAAAATGCAAAACACACCAAAATAAGCAAGGATCACCTAAGTATATCTAGGAACCCGCTCTTATACCAATTGAAACAAATATTGCACGGTGTGTATAAAACTATCTAGAGGGGGGTGAATAGATTTTAAACGTATTACCCAATTTTTCGTGTGAAGTCAATATTACGAATTTACCCCTAACTAGATAAAACAATAAATCAAGTATAAAATGCGGAAATAAAATAACACTTGATTTTTTACGTGGAAACCCTCACGGGAAAAACCACGGGCGAATAACTGAGCCACACCCGAACCTCGAATCCACTAAGTGATGAAAATTACAACCTAATCCCGAAAGTAATCACACACCTACCTAATCCCGGTATGAGTGAACCTAGTTCAAATGCTTGCGATCTAAGCAACCTAATCCCGGATGCTACACACAAGACTTATGTTCTCAATGAAGAGATTACACCCTAAGTGAATATATGAATATCCAAATACAACATAAAGCAAGGGAAACCCTATATGCTTATCTAAGATGATGAATTTGCAATTAGAACAATCCTAGATATTAGAAGCTAAATGACATGTCAAATAGCATAGATAAACATAGATTATAAAAACCTAGATATCTATCACAATACAACACTCAATCAAAATATCACAAATAATTTCTATCTTGTATTTAGCATATTATCTAAAAACATACAAGTAATCTAAGAGATATCTTAATATGAAAAACACTAAAATTAGATGAGATTAGTGAAGAACATACCAAGGAAGATGTGATGATCCAAAAACATACATGGATGCATTCTATGAAGGCATAGTTGATGCAATATGAAATTTGATGCAAAAGGGATTTGATTTAAGTGGTCAAAGGTGAGTTCTTGATTTGATTTTCTCTCAAAATTCTCTCTTTTAAGTTTAGGATTCTTGGGAGTGAAAAGAACTAATTCAGAGAATGAGAAAGTGAGATATTTATAGACATCAAAAACAGAGCATGTGAAAAGACAAGTTTGCCCCTGAAACGCACCGATCGACGGTTTCAATTGGCGGCCAGGCCGCCGATCATAACCGCCGAATTGAACCCGAGAAGAACAGGGGAACAACAGCGGTTTCATTCGGCGGTTTCGTAACCGCTGATCCAACCGCCGAATAAAACCCGAAAGATTAAATCGATCAGGTATGAACGGCGGTTTCGAACGGCGGTCGTGGCCGCCGATCATAACAGCAGAATTGCTCCAGACACTTCTGGATGCAAACGGCGGTTTCATTCAGTGGCCAGGCTGCCGATCACCAACAGAGGTGAAAACCAAGGAGAAGCCAATGGCATTCTCCGTAGGCGGTCTTCGCGTAAAACCAAGCACATTCTAGTGCATGCACGGACGTTTCCGAATACTATCGGGAAACGAATTACAAGACACAAATAAACACAACAAGATACAACATCAAAGTGCAAGTGTGAAATGTGATATGTGAAGAGTATGCACAAAAATGCAAGAATGCTAAGTGTGTGTGTGCAATCTAAATCTCTTCAAAGAAAACCAAGCACTAGAGAATATACCTTTGTCGTGCTTGTCCCTTGAGGTCTTGAAAGGGCCTTCGAGCTTGAAGTTCAATTACCTAAACTACCCTTACACAATAAACCCCAACACATGGTTTGTCCACGAAATAAGCCAATTAAAGAATGGGAATCCTTACAGGCGCCCTTGGTTCTGCGATAAGGAGCCGCATAACATAGCCACCGAATTTAGACCATTGGGTCTGATTGTAATTCGGCGCCCTCGTTCGGCGGCCATTGCCGCAGAATTAGGGCGTAGAATTTCCTATTTCTGGGCACTTTTCCAAACTGCTGTCAGTTCATTTTTGCTCCTTATATATATGCCTCTTTGTCTTTAGGTTGAGTTCAAGAGTTCAAAAATCATATTTTTCCCTTAGAACATTTTCCAAGAGAAACAAATTCATAATAACTCACCTTTAAACACTCATAGTCATTCCTTTATGCATCAAAGTTCATCTGGCATCATCTATAACTATACAGGATGCATCCATGCAAGGTTTTGCAACATCTCATCTTGCTTGGTAAGGTTTTCACTAATTTCATCTAATCTTAGTGTCTTTCTTAACAAGTCATCTATTTAATTACTTGTATGCTCTTATAATATATTCTAGATACAAGATAGAGATTGTTTGTGGTGTTTTGATTGAGTGTTGTTTTGTGATAGCTATACCTAGGATTGTTTAATCTAAGTTAGCTAAGCTTTATGTCATGTCATATAACATTTGATATCTAGGATTGATTTAATTGTCATCTTATAATCCTAGATAAGCATTTAGTGTTCCCTAATTCTATTTGCATTTTGGATATCATATATATTCACATAGGCTATTCTATCTCTTCATTGAGAAGTAAGTCTTGTATCTAAAATTGCTTAGGCCACTAGCAAATTGGATTAAGTTCACTTTTAAAGGCCTGCGGGTAGTAGTGGTGGGTTATAGACCATGAGAGGTTGAGGTCAACCTAGGTTGTAAACACCATTGCAATTAGTGGATTCAAGATTGAAAGAACAAATAATGCTCGATGTGTATGATAAATATATCTAGAGGGGGGGTGAATAGATTTTAAGCTTTATTACCCAATTTTCGCATACATGTCAATTTTACGAAAATGCCCCTACTAGTCAAAAATACAAACAAGTGTAATATGGTACAGAAATTAAATAACACTTGATGTATACGTGGAAACCTAACCATTGGGAAAAACCATGGGCTGTATAATGCACCACACTCGAACCTCGAAATCCACTAATTGAAATGGAGTTTACAACCTATGTAGATCTCGTCTAACACTTCGGTCAATAACCCCCCACTTCTACCACCCGGGCCTTTAAAAATGGCTTTAGTCCAATTGCTTGAGGCCTAAGCAATCTTAGCCCCAAGACTTAATTCTCAATATAGAAATTATGCAACCCATGTGAATATGTATGAATATTCAAATAACAAATAAGGCTAGGGAACCTTAGATGCTTATCTAGGATGATGATATAATCAATTAAATCAATCCTAGATATCAAGAGCTAAATGAAATGTCAAATAGTTTAGCTAATCAAGATTAAGCAAAAACCTAATTAGCTATCACAATACAACACTCAATCAATTTATCACAATCAATTCTCTATTATTGTATTTAGCATATGATCTAAAACATACAAGTAATTTAAAGAGATGGCTTGATAGTAAAAATACTAAAATAAGATGAAGTTAATCAAAATCTTACCAAGCAAGTTGTGATGATGCAAACCCATGTATGGATGCATTCTATATAGTCATAGAAGATACAATATGAAATTTGATACAAAAAGGATTTGATTTGAGTGGTTAAATGTGAGTTCTTGATTTGATTTTCTCTCAAAAATCTCTCTTTTAAGTTTAGGGTTCTAAGGAGTAAAAGAACTTATTTAGATAATGAGAAAGTGAAATATTTATAGACATCAAGAACAGGGCATGTGAAAAGACAATTTTGCCCCTGAAACACACCGATCGGCGGTTTCAATCGGCGGCCAGGCCGCCGATTACAACCACCGAATTGAGCCCGAGAAGAACAGAGCATCAACGGCGGTTTCATTCGGCGATTTCGCAACCGCCGATCCAACCGCCGAATCAAACCCGAGAGATTAAATCAATCAGGTATGAACGGCGATTTCGAACGGCGGTCATGACCGCTGATCTTGACCGCTGATCTTGACCGCTGAATTGCTCCAGACACTTCTGGACACAAACGGCTGTTTTATTCAGCGGCCAGGCTTCCGATCACCAACAGAGGTGAAAACCAAGGAGAAGCCAAGGGTATTCTACGTGGGTGGTCTTCGCACAAAACCAAGCACATTCTAGTGCATGCGCGAACATTTCCGAACACTATCGGGAAACGAATTACTAAGCACATATACAAACAACAAGATATATCAATCAAAGTGCTAGTGTGTAAAGTGACATGTGAAGAGTATGCATACAATTGCAAGTATGCTAAGTGTGTGTGCATTCTAAGTCTCTTCAAAGGAAACTAAACACTAGAAGTATACCTTTGGAGTGCTTGTCCCTTGAGGTCTTGGAAGGGCCTTCGAGCTTGAAGTTCAATCACCTAAACTACCCTTACACAATAAACCCCAACATGTGGTTTGTCCACGAAATAAGCCAATCAAGATATGGGAATCCTTACAAAGGTTCGTGTGTAGCGCATATAACAGCCCGTGGTTTTTCCTTGTTGAAGGTTTCCACCTAAAAATCAAGTGTTATTTAAATTCCGCACTTTACACTTGATTTATTGCTTTGACTAGATTGGGGTTTTTTCATAATGAAACAAATTAACGGCGTGTATAAAACTATCTAGAGGGGGGGTGAATAGATTTTAATCGTTATTACCCAATTTTCGCGTTTAGTCAAATTTATGAAAATACCCCAATCTAGTCAATACAATAAATCAAGTGTAAAGGTGCGGAAATATAAATGACGCTTGATTTTTACGTGGAAACCCTCAACAGGGAAAAACCATGGGCTGGTAAGTGCGCCACACTCGAACCTCGAATCCACTAATTGTGATAGCGTATACAACCTAATCCAGGTTTGACGGCCTAATCCCGGCCAATATCCCGCTACCACTACCCGCAGGCCTGTAAAAGTGGACCTAGTCCAATTTGCTCACGTGACCACCTAATCCCGGTGTCCGACCTAATCCCGGTCTATCACACAAGACTTACTTCTCCGAAGAGATCAAAACCCTATGTGAATATGCAAAGATATCCAAATATGCAAGTAATGCTAGGGAACACTAAATGCTTATCTAGGATTATATGATGTCAATAAAATCAATCCTAGATATGAAAATAGCTATATGACATGGCATACAACTTTAGCTATGTTAAGGATGACCAATCCTAAATACAATAGCTATCACAAATAACCCACAAACATTCAAAAGATTAACTAGTTGATTAAAATACAATCTATCAACCTAGTTATCAATAAATCACACAAGAATGTTTATGGCATAGCTTTTAGGCAATAATGACCTAATCAATTAAGCTATCAAAAATAATCTCAATCATATAATGAGATTAATTAGCTAGATATAAAATAGGCATGAAAACCTAGCTAACATAAATAACCCAATCAACACATAATCTCAATCATGTATGTAGAAATTAATCTAAACACATACAAGTAATAAATGAGATAAAATTGATAAGTAGAAACACTAATTATGTAAGATAAAAGTGTTCAACAAATCATACCATGTGTGTTGAAGAAGACCCATGCATTAGCACATGCTAGATGAACCTAGATGATGCCTAGATGATGATTTGTGCATATGGGAATGGGTTTAGAGAGATAAAGATGTAATCTTTAAGCTTTTTCTCTCAAGTCTCTCTTTCTCTCTCAAGAATATGGAGCCTCTCTCTCTAGGGTTTGATTTTGTGGCTCTGCCCTCAAAATGATGAGAAAGATATATATTTATAATGCCCAAGTGAAACTATGTCGTTTTGGAATAATGGAAAAATTATGGGCATTTTCGCGGTACTCGCGTCAGTGCAGTGACTCAAGATTCGAGCGCTTCGAAATATGACCAAACGACATCGAAACCTTTCATATGATATATCGTTGGAAAGGTATGGATGTCTAATTTATACTTGTTTTTACAGAATGACATTTCAATGTCTGTAGAAAGAGTTATGGTTAATTGAGTGACCAAAGGTCAGAAACGGACAACAACAGAGTTGCCCTGTTTTGGTTGTAACTTTGGAGATTTTAAACCCAATACAAAATGTCATGAAATATTACGAATAATATACCGTTGGAAAGGTATGGGTGTCTAGTTTATACAGAAATTTTCAAAACTCATTTTGAAGTTTTGTGTAAAAAGTTATGGTCACAAGACCATGCAAAGGTCAGTTTTGAAAACACTTAAAACATTGAAATCCAATCTTTTGAAACTAGACACCTTACTCCAATCAACCAAACCAAAACTACCACTTATCCAAGAGAAGGATGAGACCTTCTCAAGTGGTCAACCATCACGCTAAGACATGCACACCATCGTGCAAGCGCGGACGTTTCCGATCACACAAACGGAAACGAATTACACCACACTTAAGACTAATCATGAAGTGCAAGTGTGGGTATTGAATGCATCCTAATGCCTAACATGTCATGGCATTATCATTGAACAAGATGCACTCAATCCAAACATGCATGAATAAAATTCATGACTTTGCATCCTAATGCCTAAACATGTCATGGCATTTCAATAAATTAGATGCAATTAAATAAACATGCATGAAGAGATATTCAACAATTATGAATGCACACATATGAAAACACACAACATATAAGAATAACATTTATGCATGAGTTGTGTGTGTGTGCAACTAGATCTCTTCAAAGCATGTAAGCACTGGAAATTTACCTTTGGTGCTTATCAAGATGAGGTCTTGAAAGGGCCTTGAGCTTGAATACCAATACCTAAGCTACCCTTACAATAAACCCCACATGTGGTTTGTCCACGAAACAAGCCAATCAATAAATGGGAATCCTTACACATAATATTGACTAATCGCGAAAATTGGGTAATAACGATTAAAATCTATTCACCCCATCTAGATAGTTTTATACACACCGTGCATTATTAGTTTTGAAACAAATTATAGCACGGTGTGTATAAAACTATCTAGAGGGGGGTGAATAGATTTTAAGCTTATTACCCAATTTTTCGTGTTTAGTCAAAATTACGAAATTACCCCTAAATAGATAAAGCAATAAATCAAGTATAAAATGCGGAAATAAAATAACACTTGATTTTTACGTGAAAACCCTCACGGGAAAAACCACGGGCTAGAAAGTAAGCCACACTCGAACCTCGAATCCACTAAATGTGTAAAACGATTACAACCTAATCCCGGAAGTAATCACACACCTACCTAATCCCGGTATGAGTGAACCTAGTCCGATTGCTTGCGAATTAAGCAACCTAATCCCGGTCACAACACAAGACTTAATTCTCTAAAAAGAGATTAACACCCTAAGTGAATATATGAATATTCAAATGCAACATAGAGCAAGGGAAACCCTATATGCTTATCTAAGATGATGAATTTGCAATTAAAAACAATCCTATATATTAAAGCTAAATGACATGTCAATTAGCTTAGATAATCATAGATTATAGAAACCTAGATATCTATCATAAAAACAACACTCAATCAAATCAACACAACAATCTCTATCTTGAATATAAGAATTTAATCTAAGAACAATCAAGTAATAAAAGAGATGCCATAATAAATTAAACACTAATTATGTATGATAATAGTGAAAAACTTACCAAAGCAAGTGTGATGATGAAAGACCCATGCAAGCAAGCATCCTAGATTTGCTAGAGGATGCTAGATGAACTTTGATGCAAATGGATTTTGGTTTGAGTGTTTAATGAGCAAACTTGGTTGCTTTCTCTCTTAAAAATCTCTCTTTTTAAAGTAGGGTTCTTGATGATTAAAGAGTCACATTCAGAACAAGAGAAAGTGATGTATTTATAGGCATGAAAAACAGAGCATGTGAAAAGACAAGTTTACCCCTGAAACGCACCGATCGATGGTTTCAATCGGCGGCCTAACCGCCGAATTGGACCCGAGAGGAACAGGGGACCAACGGCGGTTTCATTCGGCGGTTTCGTGACCGCCGATCTAAACGCCGAATCAAACCTGAGATAAGAAAATCAATCAGGTATGAACGGCGGTTTCATTCGGCGGTTTCATGACCACCGATTCAACCGCCGAATTAGACCAAGAGATAAAATCAATCAGGTCTTGAACGGCGGTTTCGAACGGCAGTCGTGACCGCCGATCATAACCGTAGAATTGCTCCAGACACTTCTGGAAGCAAACGGCGGTTTCATTCAGCGGCCAGGCCGCCGATCATAACCGCCGATCACCAACATAGGCGAAAACCAAAGAGAAGCCAAGGGTATTCTCCGTAGGCGGTCTTCGCGCAAAACCAAGCACATTCTAGTGCATGCGCGGACGTTTCCGAATAATATCGGGAAACAAATTACAAGACAACAAGACACAAATATACACAACAAAATATAACATATAAGTGCAAGTGTGAAATGTGACATGTGAAGAGAATGCACACATATGCAATGTATGATAAGTGTGTGTGTATGCAACTAATCTCTTCAAGAAAAATAAGCACTAGAGATATACATTTGGAGTGCTTGACACCTTGAGATCTTGAAAGGGCTTGAGCAATAACAATAACACCTAAGCTACCCTTACAAAGAACCCCAACATGTGGTTTGTCCATGAAATGAGCCAATCAACAAATGGGAACCTTACAATCTCCCCATTTGGCTATTTCGTGACAAAACCACCACTCACATTGATTCCTCACAGAAAAATAGAAACTACGGGACTACAGTGATATTCTACATTACAAAGAGATAAGAAAATGCAACTTGAAGTCTTCAACCTCTTGTAGAATAATCAATCCCAGAAAATAAAGTTTCTAACATTTCCAATACAAGTAAAAAGTGAGATGAATCAAGTGAGAGCAAAAACAAGCATTTGCATTTAAGAAATTAGGTACAACATCATGCAATGTATGTATATGCAATTCCCCCCCTCAACGGGTTACTCCCCCTCAATGAATGTTCTCCCCAATATGCACAATTGCTTATATATTTTGCAACTCCCCTTACCATATCCTACTCCCCCTTTTTGTCATGATATAGGCACAGGAGTAGTCCCCAACCGAGTCACTCATAGCAACAAGAGATAGAAGCATGCAAGATATTTGCATAATCAATATAAGTCACTTTATGCATCTCAATTAATTGGAGAGAAACAAGGAGATTTTTTTTTTTTTTTTTTTAAATGTGTGAATCAAACATGCTTTGCATACAAGACATGTAGCATTCAAGTCCAAAATACAATGGTATTTGGCAAAGCAAATGACAAAGGTTTCTAATAAGAATTCAAACCAATTTCACCAATGTCATGAGTAAAGCAAGGATATAGAATATATTGATTTCAATTTAAGAACAACTATATCCAACTTTATAAGCGAAACATGGCATGAGCGACTTTGCACCCTATTTGATTTTTTCGGATAAGATATCCGTATGATAGTAGCCATGTTCAACCAATAAAGAAGGAGAGACATTTGGAATGTAAATTCCTTTGAACGGATACAAGATCCTTTATTCATTTTGAGTCTCATAAGCTTTCACACAAGGTTTTGCATTTTAAGAATATGCAATCATCAATTCATGTTTTTCATGTGAGCATGTTATATGAATTTCATGCTTTTTCATTTGACATTAGCATGTTATTTAAGAATCATCATGTCATGGAGATAATCATAGGTCATTCAAATCATACTTCCTATATACATCTCCTAGTCCAAAAATGCATGTTTGAACATAAATATGACATGGATTGTAAACAAGCAAGGGTCACACTTATTGAATTGAAAACATATATACATATGTGCAACCAAGCTTACTCAAGCAATTAAGAGAAGAGGCATAAGATATTTCAATTTTTTTGCAAGTGACAAGAATGCAAAATAGCTCTCTTTGCTTGAGTTCCCCATATTGGGTCAAATATAAAACTCATCACTCCACAAGACATATCCCAATAGATCTACTTAGTGTTTTAAATCGAGTAGAATCTAAGGGTTTAGTAAATAGGTCCGCAAGTTGATCATTAGTACCTACATGTTCAAGTACTATGCATTTATTTTCAACAAGCTCTTTAATGAAGTGATGGCGGATGTCAATATGCTTAGTTCTATAATGTTGCACCGGATTCTTGGAAATATTAATGGCACTCATGTTATCACAAAAGAGAGTGAGAGTACCTTGGTTGAATCCGTAGTCTACTAGCATTTGCTTCATCCATAGGGGTTATGTGCATCCACTCCCCGCGGCCATGTACTCGGCCTCAGCCGTGGACAAGGAAATCGAGTTTTGCTTCTTGCAAAACCAAGACACCAAGTTGTTGCCTAGGAAGAAGCAACCGCCCGATGTGCTTTTCCTATCATCACAATTTCCTGCCCAATCCGCATCACTAAAGCCTATAAGACTAGCATTAGTGTTAAAAGAGTACCTAATCCTCTTGCAAGAAGCCATTGAGGAAGGCACTCTTGACATCCATTTGGTGCAATTTGAACTTATGCACACAAGAAATGGACAAGAGAAGCCTAATGGACTCTAAACGGGCAACGGGAGCAAATGTCTCCTCAAAGTCAATACCCTTAATTTGAGAGTACCCTTGTGCTACAAATCTAGCCTTGTTCCGCACTATGTTGCCATCCTCATCGGATTTGTTCCTATAAATCCACTTAGTGCCTATCACATTAGTGCTTTTAGGCCTAAGAACTAGAGTCCAAACCTCATTCCTTTCGAATTGGTTTAGCTCTTCTTGCATGGCAAGAACCCAAAATTCATCATTCAATGCTTCATCAACCTTTTTGGGTTCAATTTGAGAGGTGTAGCATGTGTAGCTAATTAGATTAGCTATTTGACGCCTAGTCCTAACACCCTCATTCACATCTCTAATAACATCCTCTTTGTTATGGAGTCTTCTAACCTATGGAGCGGGTTCATTAGAGTCCAAGAGAGGGACTCTAGTAATAGGTTGTGTGACTTCACTATTGTCATTGGACGTCCCAACATTGGGAGTCACCACAATCCTCTCCAAAGGAGAGTCATCCTCTAAAACTTCCTCCTCCTCATGGTCATTCGACTTGAACCTAGTATCATCAATGACAACATTCAATGATTCCATGACGGTTCGAGTCTTTAAGTTGAAAACTCTATAGGCTCTACTATTCAAGGCATAGCCAATAAAGATACACTCATCACTCTTAGCATCAAATTTGCCAAGTTGATCATGGTCATTTAAAATGTAGCATTTGCTTCTAAATGTGTGGAAGTAGCTAACATTTGGCTTCCTACCCTTCCATAACTCATAGGAGGTGTTTCTAGATCTGGGCCTTATGAAAACACGATTCCCTATGTAGCAAGCCGTATTGACGGCTTCGGCCCATAGGTTCCTAGGGACATTGTTGCTAAGCAACATCACACGGGCCATCTCTTGAAGGACCCTATTCTTCCTCTCAACAACTCCATTTTGTTGAGGTGTCCTAGGAGCCGAGAACTCATGGGAGATGCCTAAGCTATTGCAATAGCTTTCAAAAGAGACATTTTCAAATTCCCTCCCACGGTCACTTCTAATCCGTTTAATGCTTTTAATATTAGAATTAATTTCATTTTGTATTTTAGTACAAAGCATTTTAAACTTATCAAAAGTTTCGGATTTTTCTCTAAGAAAATATGTCCATGTAAATCTAGAGAAATCATCAACACAAACAAAAATGTATCTCTATCCACCTAAACTCTCGGTTTGCATAGGACCCATGAGATTCATGTGGAGAAGCTCTAGGGGCTCCTTGGTGGAGAGATACTTGCCCTTTTTGTGTATGCTTTTAGTTTGTTTTCCTTGTTGGCAAGGTCCACAAATACCATTGGCTTTCTTCCCAAGCTTAGGGAGGCCACACACACAATCGAACTTTCCAAGGGTTCTTAAATCCCTAAAGTTCATGTGGCCAAGTCTTTCATGCCACACCTTTATTTGCTCATCCATGGACACATTGTTTGAGACTATTCTAGCTTCAAGGCAATAGCAATTGTCGCTAGATCTCATACCTTTCAATAAGGTTTGTCCATCGGGCTTTAGGATCGAGCAATCATCTTTTCTAAACAAGACAAAATATCCTTCATCACTTAGATGTGAAATGATTATTAAATTAGCTTTCAAGCCATCAACAAATAAAGCATCGGATAAGGAGGGTAATCCGGGAACAGAAATGGTTCCTTTCCCTACAACTTTCTTTTTGGATCCATCACCAAAAGTGACATATCCTCCTTCCTCCATAACAAGAGTCTCGAAGAAACTCTTGTTTCCCATCTTGTGCCTAGAGCACCTACTATCTAAATACCAAAAATTAGAAGAATTTGCCTTTAAGGCTATTTGAGTAACATGGCAAACATTTTCATTCTTTCTAATCCACCTAGAAACAATCTTAGCTTTCTTAGTGGTCTTTGGTACATGGGTTCTAGATGTCCTAGGATTATGCACATCAATATTATCATTCCTAGGTACATGCATCATGGCTCTTTTCTTTTTCTTCTCAATCATGCTTCTAGTTTTGCACATTTTAATATATCTAAAGCAATGTGGTCTAATATGACCTTCAAATCCACAAAAATGACATATAGGAGTAAAATAAGGAATCATACCTTGTCCTTGTCTTTGTGGATGAGTGGGTTCAATCCATCTTCGTTGTTGAACCAGTCTAGATTGCTTCCTAGCTTGAGGTTGCATGATTGGTCTCTTTTCTTTGTGAGCCAATTATGGAGGAATGTTGGCTTGAGAGACCCTAGGGGGTTGAGCTTGAGGTTGCCTTCTTGGTCCCATCTTCACTTGTGCATTTGAACATTGTCCTATTTATAACTTCTTCCTAGGAATTTGCACAAATGAAGTTTCTTCGTTCCTCAAACTCTTGACAAACACGGTCTTGTTAGAGGTTGAGATCTTCTTGCCATCTTCATACCCAAGACCCCTCTTGTCACATGGACTCTTTCCAACACCAAGCATATGGTCAAGCTTCTTGGTGTTAGAATCCATCCTAGTCATAGACTCTCTTAGCTCTTCAAGCTCCCTCTTTAGACTTTCTTCGTTCCTCCTAGATAAGACTAACTCCTCTCTTAGCTTATCTTCCATCTTCTTGAATTTTTCCACTTGTTCATTTAAGTGGTCATTTTGAGATGAAAGCTCAAGATTTTCTTCTCTCAACATCTTGATCTTTCTTGTGCTCTTGATTGCTAAATTATGAAACTCGGCATGGTATTTAGCAAGCACATTTTTCTCCACAAAACCATTTATGGAGTTAGAAGAGGAATCACTTTCTTCTCCACTTGAGTCATTTTCCTCTTGACTCATTTCCTCTCTCTCACTAGAACTTTTGCTTTTATAGAAGGAGGCAAAAGCTAGGAGGTTAGCCATGAGCTCTTCATCACTTGAAGACTCATCTCCCTCAATGGAGTCATCACTACTACTACTCCATGTGGGAGTCATCACTACTACTACTCCATGTGGCGGCCATCACTTTACCTTTCTTCTTGTCATTGTGATTAGCACATTCGAGGGCAAAGTGACCTATGCCACCACACTCGAAGCATCGGACCCCTTTCCTTTCGGTCTTCTCTTTCCTAGGCTCAAACTTGTTGTAGGAACCCTTTTTCTTGTAGTTTTGACCTTTGGAACCAAAGTCCTTTTTCCCGAACTTCATGACCCTCTTGAATCTCTTCACAAATAATGCAAGGTCTTCGTCCGAGTCATTCTTCTTTGCCTCTTTTTCATCCTTGGAGGTTTTCAAAGCAATTCCTTTTTGCTTTTTAGGAGGTGTGGAGATAGAACCCTTCCTAGACTCATAAGTTAGAAGTCTCCCAATCACCTTACTCGGCTTCATATCCTTATATCCACTATTTTCTTCTAAAGCCGTTACTTTTGATTCAAACCTATCCGGAAGAGATCTCATAATCTTTTGCTTAATTCTCCTATCTGAATATGGATCACCAAGTTGATGACTTTGGTTGACTATGTCCATCAACTTGATCTCGAAGTCGTTGAAGCACTCATTCTCCTCCATCTTAAGCATCTCGAATTGAGTTTGGAGGACTTGAAGCTTAGAGCCCTTTACCACTTCGGTTCCCTCATGTGCAATCTCTAGGATGTCCCAAGCCTCATTAGCTATCCTAGTATTTTGAATCAATTTGTATTGATTTTCGTCCATAGCACATAAGATGGCATGCATCACCTTCATATTCCACTTTGAAGCCTCAAACTCTTGCGCGTTCCATTGCGCCTTAGGCTTCAATACTTCTTCTCCTCCACCCGCGGGAGTCATCTTGGGTAGATCATATCCGTCTTCAACCGCCATCCATGCACGGTCGTGAATTTGACATATGTAGGATTCCATTTTCCCTTTCCATTGGGAATAGTTCAACCCGGAAAGAAGTGGAGGCCTTGTGCTAGAAGCACCCTCGTTGCCACCACCATTTCCACCGTTTCCACTCATAGTGTTTATGAATGAATGAAATGAATGCAAATGTACGAATGATCAAAAAATCACACAAAATGCAAAACACACCAAAATAAGCAAGGATCACCTATGTATATCTAGGAACCCGCTCTGATACCAATTGAAACAAATTATAGCACGGTGTGTATAAAACTATCTAGAGGGGGGTGAATAGATTTTAAGCTTATTACCCAATTTTTCGTGTTTAGTCAAAATTACGAAATTACCCCTAAATAGATAAAGCAATAAATCAAGTATAAAATGCGGAAATAAAATAACACTTGATTTTTACGTGGAAACCCTCACGGGAAAAACCACGGGCTAGTAAGTAAGCCACACTCGAACCTCGAATCCACTAAATGTGTAAAACGATTACAACCCAATCCTGGAAGTAATCACACACCTACCTAATCCCGGAAGTAATCACACACCTACCTAATCCTGGTATGAGTGAACCTAGTCCGATTGCTTGCGAATTAAGCAACCTAATCCCGGTCACAACACAAGACTTAATTCTCTAAAAAGAGATTAACACCCTAAGTGAATATATGAATATTCAAATGCAACATAGAGCAAGGGAAACCCTATATGCTTATCTAAGATGATGAATTTGCAATTAAAAACAATCCAAGATATTAAAGCTAAATGACATGTCAATTAGCTTAGATAATCATAGATTATAGAAACCTAGATATCTATCATAAAAACAACACTCAATCAAATCAACACAACAATCTCTATCTTGAATATAAGAATTTAATCTAAGAACAATCAAATAATAAAAGAGATGCCATAATAAATTAAACACTAATTATGTATGATAATAGTGAAAAACTTACCAAAGCAAGTGTGATGATGAAAGACCCATGCAAGCAAGCATCCTAGATTTGCTAGAGAATGCTAGATGAACTTTGATGCAAATGGATTTTGGTTTGAGTGTTTAATGAGCAAACTTGGTTGCTTTCTCTCTTAAAAATCTCTCTTTTTAAAGTAGGTTCTTGATGATTAAAGAGTCACATTCAGAATAAGAGAAAGTGATGTATTTATAGGCATGAAAAATAGAGCATGTGAAAAGACAAGTTTACCCCTGAAACGCACCGATCGATGGTTTCAATCGGCGGCCTAACCGCCGAATTGGACCCGATAGGAATAGGGGGCCAACGGCGGTTTCATTCGGCGGTTTCGTGACCGCCGATCTAACCACCGAATCAAACCTGAGATAAAAAAATCAATCAGGTATGAACGGCGGTTTCATTCGACGGTTTCATGACCACCGATTCAACCGTCGAATTAAACCGAGAGATAAAATCAATCAGGTCTTGAACGGCGGTCGTGACCGCCGATTGTAACCGCAGAATTGCTCCAGACACTTCTGGAAGCAAACGGCGGTTTCATTCGGCGGCCAGGCCGCCGATCATAACCGCCGATCACCAACATAGGCGAAAACCAAGGAGAAGCCAAGGGCATTCTCCGTAGGCGGTCTTCGCGCAAAACCAAGTACATTCTAGTGCATGCGCGGACGTTTCCGAATAATATCGGGAAACGAATTACAAGACAACAAGACACAAATATACACAACAAAATATAACATATAAGTGCAAGTGTGAAATGTGACATGTGAAGAGAATGCACACATATGCAATGTATGATAAGTGTGTGTGTGCAACTAATCTCTTCAAGAAAAATAAGCACTAGAGATATACCTTTGGAGTGCTTGACACCTTGAGATCTTGAAAGGGCTTGAGCAATAACAACAATACCTAAGCTACCCTTACAAAGAACCCCAACATGTGGTTTGTCCACGAAATGAGCCAATCAACAAATGGGAACCTTACAAGTTTTTTATTGGTATTAGAGAGTTTGTAGCTGTTTGATTGAGTTTTCCAGTGGCTCTACCCATAAAACCAAACCGGCCAAGATTCTAAGGTATTTGACTAATCTTTGTGTTTTCTTCTTTTATAACCTTCAATTACCTTGGGGTTTCTTCTTCTATATGTATGTGTATGTATGATGAATGCTATTGAGAAAGATAGCTTCATAATCAAACCTAATCAAGTTTAATTAGAGACAAATGTGAACTAGTTCTCTATGATTCTAGATTTTCACATGTTTGAGACTTGTATTATAATTAGTTTGATATCTAGGGTTATTTGTGATTTGATTGATTCATTTTATGATCAATAACCTTGGCATGTGCTTCGATCCTCTAATTGAATAAATCTAGGATTAGCACCTGTGATTTTGTATTTAGAGTCTAATAGGATTTAATTGATTATTCATTATATCCTTGCTCTAAATGTTGGCTAGAATATTCATTGAACATATTTTGTGATTATAGCATTTTTAGTGTATGTTTCTAATATCTTGAATATGTGCTTCTTGTATATGATTTATTCAAGTGTTAGATTTGTGAATGAAACTAGGAGCCATATGTGTTAGGTGTATTCACATGCTCTAGGTTTTAATTCAAGTTTTGTATCTAGACATTTTGACTTGTGTTCTCACATGATTAAGTCTAGTTTCCATGGAATGTATTGATCACATGTTCCATATTGAATTGCTTGTTTACATCATTTGCATTCATTGATCACACTAGGAAGTCCTTGTAAAAGGCATGAAGTTTTGGTTAGGACATGTGGTCCGGATAACCAAGCAAGAAGTCTTGACTAGGACAAGAGGTTCGGATAGTCAAGCAAGGAAGTCTTGGTTAGGATAAGAAGTCCGAATAACCAAGCAAGAAGTCATGGCTAGGATTGGGAAGGTCTAGATAGCTATGCACATGAGGCTCTCTAGAGGCATGAATGCCTTGGATAGGGAGTTGGCTACAATATTGGTAGGCTCGGGCGTTTGGATAGACATAGACTCCAATAGAAAGTGGTACATGGGATGTGTACGCACTCTTGAGGAATTTCTAATCTTCCAACGATGTTAGTTAGACATGAACTTCAATATATGGTGGTTTCGCATCATTGAGGAATTTCTTATCTACCAATAGGGATTGGGTAGGCATAGACTCCAATAGAGAGTAGATCATAGGTTGGTCACTTTTGAGGAATTGTTAATCTATCATCCAATATATATAGTATCTAATGGTTATAGTTCAACCCATGGATGTTTCCTCCTTGGAGATTTTACCATGTTAAAAAATCTCATGTCAATTCTTTCTATCTCTCTCTTTCATATTTGTATATATGTATGTTTTAATCTTGTTGCTTAATATTCACTTGTGATGTATTTTGAAACAATATTTTGTTAAGTGTGATATGTAAGCAAATCATTTTGATCGATACCAATTGAACAAATTTACGGTGTGTTTCTAATATTAACCTAGAGGGGGGTGAATAGATTTTATCAATTATTACCCAATTTTTCGTGTAAGGTCAAGATTACGAAAATGCCCCTGACTAGTCAATTTATAAAACAAGTGTAATATGTGCGGAATTTAAATAACACTTGATATTTACGTGGAAACCCTCACGGGAAAAACCACGGGCTGGTAAGTGCGCCACACTCGAACCTCGAATCCACTAATGATAATGAAGATTACAACCTAATCCCGGTATGTAACTCACTACCACTACATACTCCCGGTATGAGTGAACCTAGTCCAATTGCTTATGTGAACACCTAATCCCGGTGCACGACCTAATCCCGGTCATCACACAAGACTTACAATTGCTTGTGACAAAAGGCAACCTAATCCCGGAAGCCACACAAGTCTTACTTCTCAATGAAGAGATAAAAATGCCTATGTGAATATATGATGATATTCAAGGAACAAATAGAGCTAGGTAACCCTATATGCTTATCTAGGATGATAATATGACAATTAATACAATCTTAGATATCAAGAGCTAAATGACATGTCATAAAGCTTAGCTATGTAGAGGATAACCAATCATAGATACAATAGCTATCAAAAACAATCTCAAACATTTCAATGAGATTAATTAGCTAGATGTATATATCAATCATGAAATCCTAGCTATCAAAAAACAATCTCAATCATGTAATGAGATTAATTAGCTAGATGGCATATAAACAATAAAATCTAGCTAGCACAAAATAACCCAATCAACACATAATCTCAATCTTGTATGTAGAAATTACTCTTAGAACATACAAATAATAAATGAGATAAATTGACAAGTAAAAACACTAATTATGTAAGATAATAGTGTTCAACATATCATACCATGTGTGTTGAAGAAGACCTATGCTTTAAAGATGCTTAGAGATGCATGAAGATGATGGGTTTTGGGTTTGGAGAGTTAAAGGAGCAAGCTTGGTGCTTTCTCTCTCAAGAATCTCTCTTTCTCTCTCAAGAATATCTCTTTCTCTTTCTAGAAAGTGAATTCTCTCTCTAGGGTTTCAGTTGGGAGAGTTATATTGAAGAAGGAGAGATAAGAGGGTATTTATATGTGCCAAATGAAGCTACGACGTTTTGAGAAGGTTAAAAAGACGTCACTGAGCATTCTACAGCCAAATCGGCGGCCAGGCCGCAGAAACATGCGACAACACTTCAGCTCCAAATTCAAGCGCACCGAAATATGACCAAACGACATCAAAACCTTTTGTATAATGTACCGTTGGAAAGGTATGGAAGTCTACTTTCTACTTCAATTTATGGAATGACATTTTGATGTCTATAGAAACAGTTATGGTCAATTCAGTGACCAAAGGTTAGATTCGGATAACAGCTTTGATGCCCTACTTTAGTGGTCACTTTGGAGATTTCAAAACCAATCAAAACGATCATGAAATATTTCGAATAATATACCGTTTGAAAGGTATGGGTGTCTAGTTTGTCCAGAATTTTACAAAACTCAATTTCAATCTTTGTATAAAACGTTATGGTCATAAGACCATATAAAGGTCAGTTTTGAAAAACATTTAAATCATTGAAATCCAATCTTTTAAAACTAGACACTTTACTCCAAATAACCAAACCGAATCTAACTTTTATCCAATAGAAGAATGAGACATTCTCAAATGGACAACCATCGCGCTAATACATACACACCATCATGCAAGCGCGGACGTTTCCAATCATCCTTCGGGAAACGAATTACACCACACTTAAAGCTAACAATCATGAAGTGCAAGTGTGGGTATTGAATGCATCCTAATGCCTAACATGTCATGGCATTGTAATAAACTAGATGCAATCAATTAAAACATGTAAGAAGAGATGTTCAAGAATATGCATGCACACATATAAAAACACACAACATACAAGTTATAGAAATATGCATGAGTTGTGTGTGTGTGCAACTAGATCTCTTCAAAGCAAGTAAGCATTAGAATTTACCTTTGGTGCTTCTTTTCTTGAGGTCTTGAGAGGGCCTTGGTTATGCAAGTCATCAACCATCACATGCCCAAGCTACCCTTACATCAAGCCCCAAAATGTGGTTTGTCCACGAAATAAGCCAATCAATAAATGGAAATCCTTACAATCTCCCCCTTTGGCTATTTCGTGACAAAACCACCACTCACATTGAACCTCACAAAATAAAAGCTAAGGGTCAATAATAATTTATTCTAAATTACAAGAGAGAAACCTAATCAAACTAGATCTTCATGCAATCCATCTCTTGTAGAATAAATCATCCCTGCAAGATAAAAACTACACTTTCTAGACAAGTGTTTGTGAGATTCATCATGTGAGATAATACAAGCATTTGCAATAAGTATTTTTTTTATTAAAGAAAACATGCAACAATTATGCAATGAATGTGCAATGCAAATGCTCTCCCTCAATGGGTGACTCTCCCTCAAGGTAAGCTCCCCAATCATGCAAGAATGCTACAATAATTTAGCAATAAGCATTCTATATGGATGCATTCTATATAGTCATAGAAGATGCAATATGAAATTTGATGCAAAAAGGATTTGATTTGAGTGGTTAAAGGTGAGTTCTTGATTTGATTTTCTCTCAAAAATCTCTCTTTTAAGTTTAGGGTTCTAAGGAGTAAAAGAACTTGTTCAGATAATGAGAAAGTGAGATATTTATAGACATCAAGAACAGGGCATGTGAAAAAACAATTTTGCCTCTGAAACGCACCGATCGGCGGTTTCAATTGGCGGCCAAGCCACCGATTACAATAGCCGAATTGAGCCCGAGAAGAACAGAGCATCAACAACGGTTTCATTCGGCGGTTTCGCAACCGCCGATCCAACCGCCAAATCAAACCCGAGAGATTAAATCAAACAGGTATGAACGGTGGTTTCGAACGGTGGTCGTGATCGCCGATCTTAACCGCAGAATTACTCTAGACACTTCTAGACGCAAACGGCGGTTTCATTCGGCGGCCAGGCCGCCAATCATAACCGCTGATCACAAACAGAGGTGAAAACCAAGGAGAAGCTAAGGGCATTCTTCGTAGGCTGTCTTCGCGCAAAACCAAGCACATTCTAGTGCATGCGCGGACATTTCCGAATAATGTTGAGAAATGAATTACTAGGCACA
Source organism: Acer yangbiense (assembly GCA_008009225.1). NCBI lineage: Eukaryota > Viridiplantae > Streptophyta > Magnoliopsida > Sapindales > Sapindaceae > Acer > Acer yangbiense. The sequence goes on from CM017773.1 coordinate 25,800,276, forward strand.
TATACACACAACAAGATATATCAATCAAAGTGCTAGTGTGTAAAGTGACATGTGAAGAGTATGCACATAAATGCAAGTATGCTAAGTGTGTGTGTGCATTCTAAGTCTCTTCAAAGGAAACTAAACACTAGAAGTATACCATTGGAGTGCTTGTCCCTTGAGGTCTTGGAAGGGCCTTCGAGCTTGAAGTTCAATCACCTAAACTACCCTTACATAATAAACCCCAACATGTGGTTTGTCCACGAAATAAGCCAATCAAGATATGGGAATCCTTACAATCTCCCCCTTTGGCTATTTCGTGACAAAACCACCACTCACATTGATTCCTCACAACATAATAGAAACTATGGGTCTACAATGATTTTCTACTTTACAAAGAGATAATTAAAAAAAAAAATCTTGAAGTCTTCAATCTCTTGTACTTCAAGATTTTGTAGAACAATCAATCCCTGAAAACAAAGTCTCTATACTTTCCAATACAAGTAAAATATGAGATTAATCAAGTGAGAGCATAAACAAGCATTTGCATTCTAGAAATTTAAGTACAACAACAACATCATGTAATGTATGATGAATGCAATGCTCCCCTTCAAAGGGTTACTCCCCCTCAATGTATTGTCTCCCCAACATGCACAATTTGCAACTCCCCTTACCACTATTCTACTCCTCCTTTTTGTCATGATATAGGCAAAGGAGTAGTCCCCAACCGGGTCACTTAGCAAAGAGAGATAGTAGCATACTATATACTTGCATAATCATATAATCTACTTTATGCAACTCAATCAATTGGAGAGAAACAAGGAGATTTATTTTGATAAAATGTGTGAATCAAAAATGCTTTGCATACAAGACATGTAGCATTCAAGTCCAAAATACAATGGTATTTGGTAAAGCAAATGACAAAGGTTTCTAATAAGAATTCAAACCAATTTTTCCATTGTCATGGGAAAAGCAAAGATATAGAGAATTTATCGTTTTCAATATAAGAGCAACTATATCCAACTTTATAAGCGAAACATGGCATGAGCGACTTTGCACCCTATTCGATTTTTCCGGATAGTATATCCGTATGATAGTAGCCATGTTCAACCAATAAAGAAAGAGAGACATTTGGATTTTAAAATCCTTTGAACGGATACAAGATCCTTTATTCATTTAAAGTCTCATTAGCTTTTTCACACAAGATTTGCATTTTAAGAAAATGCAATCATTAATTCATGCTTTTTCATTTGGGCATGTCATTTGAATTTCATGCTTTTTCATTTGACATTAGCATGTTATAAAATAATCATCATGTCATGGAGATAACTATAGGTCATTCAGATCATACTTCCTATATAAATCTTCTAGTCCAAAAATGCATGTTTGAACATAAATATGACATGGATTGTAAACAAGCATGGTTCACACTTATTGAATTAAAAGCATATATAAATATATGTACAACCAAGCTTACTCAAGCAATCAACAAAGAAGCATAAGATTTTTCAAAAATTTGCATACAACAAGTATGCAATAGCTCTCTTTGCTTAAGTTCCCCATATGGGGTCAATCACCATCCTTCATCAATGAAGGTCATGAGGTCCTATAGACCTCCCAAGTCCATTTGACTTGGTTGAACCTATTTGAGACTTGTTAGTCTCGTAGCAAGCGGGTTCATTTTTCCTTATCCACATAGATATGACATTTTTCTTCCTAGTGGTCAATGGTTCAAGAATTCTAGAAAATATAGGATCATGAACATGAATTTTTTCCTTCCTATTAACATGCATTCTAGCTCTTGTCATTCTCTTTTCAATCATGCTTTTGACTCTACATAATTTAATGAAATGAAAGCAATTTGGTCTAATGTGACCATCAATACCACAAAAGTGACATGTAGGGATAAATTTAGAAATCATACCATGTCCTTGTGCATGCATAGGAGCCTTCCCATGACTTTGTGGTTGAGTGGGTTCAAATCTTCTTTGTTGTTGAACCGATCTAGCTTGCTTCCTTGGTTCATTTTGCATGATTGGCCTCTTTCCATTTAGAGTCATTTGATGAGGAATGTTGACTTGGGAGACTCTAATGCGTTGAGCTTGAGGTTGTCTCCTTAGGGCTTCCTTCACTTGTGCACTTCTTGAACATTATCCTAGATCAATTTTCTTCCTAGGAATGTGCACCGGAGAGGCTTCTATCTTGCCCAAACTCTTGACAAAGACGGTCTTGGTTGGAGTAGAGATCTCCTTACTATCTTCATACCCAATACCTCTCTTGTCACAAGGGTTCTTTCCACTACCAAGTATGTGGTCAAGCTTCTTGGTGCTTGTAGTCATCCTAGTCAATGACTCTTTAGCTTCATCAAGCTCCCTCTTCAAACCCTCTTCATTCCTCTTAGACAAAGCTAGCTCATCTCTTAGCTTGTCTTCAATCTTCTTGGATGCCTCCACTTGTTTACTTAAGTGGTCATTGTGTGTTGAAAGCTCTAGATTTTCATCCTCTAACATCTTCAATTTTCTATTGTTCTTCTTCAATGAATTTTCACACTTGACTATAAAGTCATGAACATCCATTTTCTCTACATTTCCATTTGTAGAGTTAGATGAGGAGTCATCTTCACTTGAGTTATCTCCTCAACTCTCCTTCTCACTTATGGAGTCATTTCCCTCATTAAGACCTTCACCTTGGTCTCTTGAGTTAATGAGAGCCATGTCCCACTGAGTAGCTACACCTATCACCTCTAGAGCTACTTCTTCATCTTTTTCTTCTATAGGATCACTAGTCAAGGCATTCTTACCAACAACTTTATCTTCTACACAAGTGGCCCCAAATGCCGTGTAGTCGATGGTAAGCTCATCATCACTTGATAACTTGTCTCCCTCTCCGGAGTCATCACTTTCACTCCAAGTGGCGGCCATCACTTTTGCCATCTTGTTCTTCAAATTCCCATAATCATGTGAGATGTGTCCTATACCGCCACACTCATAGCATTGGACCTTTTTCTTTTCACTCTTTTCTTGCTTAGACTCAAAACTTTTGAAGGGAGCCTTTTTCTTCAAGCCTTGGCCTTTGGATCCAAATCCTTTCTTCTCGAACTTGACAAATTTCTTGAATTTTCTAAGCATCAAAGCCATGTCTTCGTTTGAGTCACCTTTTTCCTCCTTCTTGGCCTTGGAAGCTTTCAAAGCAATCCCGTTTTTGCTTTTTAGGAGGTGTAATACTAGGAGCCTTCCTAAATTCATAGGCGAGGAGTCTTCCAATTACCTCGCTCGGCTTCATGTCCTTATAACCATAATTCTCTTCTAAAGCTGTCACTTTTGATTCAAACCTAACGGGGAGAGACCTCATAATTTTCTACTTAACTCTCCTATCCGAATAAGGATCACCGAGTTGATGGATTTGATTGACAATATCCATCAAGTTGACTTCAAAGTCATTGAAGCATTCGTCCTCTTCCTTCTTGAGCAACTCAAATTGCGTTTGAAGGACTTGAAGCTTTGAATCCTTAACGACATCGATTCCTTCGTGTGCAACCTCTAGAATATCCCATGCCTTCTTGGCTATCATAGTGTTCTGAATTAGTTTGTACTGATTTTCATCCACTGCACATAGAAGAGCGTGCCATGCCTTCCTATTCCATTTGGAAGTCTCAAACTCTTCAGTGGACCACTGAGCCTTAGGCTTGAGTACTTCTTCTCCACCACCCATGGGAGTCATCTTAGGAGGCGCATACCCATCTTCAATTGCCATCCATGCCCTATCATGGATTTGACACAAGTATGCTTCCATCTTGCCTTTCCATGAGGCATAATTCACACCGGTGAGGAGAGGAGGTCGTGTACTTAACGCAGCCTCATGGTTGCCACCGTATCCACTCATTGTATATAATGAATGAATGAAATGAATGCAAAATGTATGAATGAGCAAAAATCACACAAATGCAAAACACACCAAAAATGAGCTAGGATCACCCAAGTATATCTAGGAACCCGCTCTGATACCAATTGAAAGAACAAATACTCGGTGTGTATGATAAATATATCTAGAGGGGGGTGAATAGATTTTAACTATTATTACCTAATTTTCGCATGCAAGTCAATTTTACGAAAATGCCCCTACTAGTCAAAAATACAAACAAGTGTAATATGGTGCGGAAATTAAATAACACTTGATGTATACGTGGAAACCCAACCACTGGGAAAAACCACGGCACGTATAGTGCGCCACACTCGAACCTCAAAATCCACTAATTGAAATGGAGTTTACAACCTATGTAGACCTCGTCTAACACTCCGGTCAATAACCCCCCACTTCTACCACGCGGGCCTTTAAAAATGGCTCTAGTCCAATTGCTTGAGGCCTAAGCAATCTTAGCTCCAAGTCTTAATTCTCAATGAAGAGATTATGCAACCTATGTGAATATGTATGAATATTCAAATAACAAACAAGGCTAGGGAACCTTAGATGCTTATCTAGGATGATGATATAACAATTAAATCAACCCTAGATATCAAAAGCTAAATGACATGTCAAATAGCTTAGCTAATCAAGATTAAGCAAAACCCTAATTAGCTATCACAATACAACACTCAATCAATTCATCACAATTAATTCTCTATTCTTGTATTTAGCATATGATCTAAAACATACAAGTAATTTAAAGAGATGGCTTGATAGTAAAAATACTAAAATAAGATGAAGTTAATCAAAATCTTACCAAGCAAGTTATGATTATGCAAACCCATGCATGGATGCATTCTATATAGTCATAAAAGATGCAATATGAAATTTGATGCAAAAAGGATTTGATTTGAGTGGTTAAAGGTGAGTTCTTGATTTGATTTTCTCTCAAAAATCTCTCTTTTAAGTTTAGGATTCTAAAGAGTAAAAGAACTTGTTCAGATAATGAGAAAGTGAGATATTTATAGACATCAAGAACAGGGCATGTGAAAAGACAATTTTGCCTCTAAAACACACAGATCGGTGGTTTCAATCGGTGGCCAGGCCACCGATTACAACCACCGAATTGAGCCCGAGAAGAACAGAGCATCAACGACGGTTTCATTCGGCTATTTCGCAACCGCCGAATCAAACCCGAGAGATTAAATCAATCAGGTATGAACGACGGTTTCAAACCGCAGTCGTGGCCGCCGATCGTAACCGCAGAATTGCTCCAAACACTTCTGGATGCAAACAGCGGTTTCATTCGGCGGCCAGGCCGCCGATCATAACCGCCGATCACCAATAGAGGTGAAAACCAAGGAGAAGCCAAGGGCTTTCTCCGTAGGCGGTCTTCGCGCAAAACCAAGCACATTCTAATGCATGCGCGGACGTTTCCGAATAATATTGGGAAACGAATTACTAGGCACATATATACACAACAAGATATATCAATCAAAGTGCTAGTGTGTAAAGTGACATGTGAAGAGTATGCACACAAATGCAAGTATGCTAAGTGTGTGTGTGCATTCTAAGTCTCTTCAAAGGAAACTAAACACTAGAAGTATACCTTTGGAGTGCTTGTCCCTTGAGGTCTTGGAAGGGCCTTCAAGCTTGAAGTTCAAACACCTAAACTACCCTTACACAATAAACCCCAATATGTGGTTTGTCCACGAAATAAGCCAATCAAGATATGGGAATCCTTACAAGTTGTATATGTAATTCTTTTGTACATTGATTCTTTTGTGTATAGTTATTCTTTGATTGATACTTGTAACATATTGGACATTATTGGAAATACAAGTATTCTTTATTGTTGTGTTTTAATGTTATTTTTCCTCTTGCTTCTTGTTGATGTATAGACAATACTTTAATGATCACATGTTTATCTTGTCTATACTTGTATGTTTGGTTTATGTGTTGTAATGTAAGCTACCTTGAGGGACAAACTTGCGTTTGTTTCAAGGGATTGAAAAAGAAGTAAAAACCTATTCAACACCCCCCCCCCCCCCCCCCCCCCCCCCCCCCCCCCTCCCCCACTCCCCCTCTAGGTATGCTTTAGGCAATTTAACTACGTTTGTATATTTCAATAAGGAACTTTCTCGTCAAATCCTTTGGGAATCCAATGGCTTGTAGAGTTAGAGAGGAGGTAAAAGGTATCCGTGTTATTTGATCACCTGAGGTGTAGAAGTGGCAGATTTCTAGGGGAGTCGGTGGATTCTTAACACCAATCAGCTTCCATAAATGCCACAAGCCGATCATAATCCTATAAGAGTTTGAGGCCAGTTGAACGGGTGCGATACCAACCTTTGCCAAGAATCTAGTGATGAAAGGTTGGATAGGTAAAGTCACCCCAAAAGTAAGCATGGCTCCGTAAATGGCGACAGCATCCAAATGAGGGTTCCAAATGGCTCACCAAGCATCGAGGAAGAGTTTAATAGAGTTGGAGATGTTAAGTCTCTTGATATAACCGTCAATCTCCCGATCAGTGACTGCATTGACTTTAGTATCGAAGGCCAAGGGTTGAGTAGCTAAAAACTTCAGTAGATGTGCTCGACACCTCTTAGGGATGTTTTCCATCCTGACCAGTTGAAATGGAATCTTTAAGTCAATCGGTGGAGAAGCTTTTTTAGCAACGGGTTTGCTACCTTGACCAGTGCGTGCTGACCTCGTCATTTCTGGACATGGATCAACAGAAGAAACACAGGTGTAAGTTCCTCAAGTTTGATTGGCTTATTTCGGTGACAAACCACAATTGGGGTTGTTGTAAGGGTAGCTTAGGCCTTCAAGACCTCAAGAGAAGAAGCACCAAAGGTAAATTTCTAATGCTTACTTTGCTTTGAAGAGATTTAGTTGCACACACACACATTCCATGCATTTCCATACTTTGTGTATATGTGTGTCTTTTTATGTGTGCATTTATGATTATATAATATCTCTTCTTGCATTTTTTATTAATTGCATCTAGTAGTTCAAATACCATGTCATGATTAGTGAGAATGTGCGTGTCTTTTTGAATACGACATAGAGGGTGTGAAAAAGGGTTGTTAATCCATTATTACCAAATTTTTCGGATTAGTCAATATTACAAATATAACCCAAATTCACAAACAATAATCAAGTGTAATATGGTGCGAAAATATAAACGACACTTGATTTTTATGTGGAAACCCTCAACAAGGAAAAACCACGGGCTGGTAAGTGCGCTACACTCGAACCTCGAATCCACTAATTGTGATAGCGTATACAACCTAATCCCGGTTTGACGGCCTAATCCCGGCCAATATCCCACTACCACTACCCACAGGCCTGTAAAAGTGGACCTAGTCCAATTTGCTCATGTGACCACCTAATCCCGGTGTCCGACCTAATCCCGATCTATCACACAAGACTTACTTCTCCGAAAAGATCAAACCCTAAGTGAATATGCAATGATATCTGTAAGGATTCCCATATATTGATTGGCTTATTTCGTGGACAAACCACATGTTGGGGTTGATAATGTAAGGGTAGTTTAGGTGTTTGAACTTCATGCTCGAAGGCCCTTTCAAGACCTCAAGGGACAAGCACGCCAAAGGTATAATTTTTGGTGCTTGATTTTTCTTTGAAGAGATTTAGTAAGCACACACACACTTAGCATACTTGCATTTGTGTGCATACTCTTCACATGTCACTTTACACACTAGCACTTTGTTTTATATCTTGTTGTGTGTATATGTGCTTAGTAATTCGTTTCCCGATAGTGTTCGGAAACGTCCGCGCTCACACGTATGTGTGCTTGGTTTTGCGCAAAGACTGCCCACAGAGAATGCCCTTGGCTTCTCCTTGGTTTTCACCATTTTTGGTGTCGGCGGTTATGATCGGCGGCCTGGCCGCTGAATAAAACCGCCGTTTCAATCCAGACAGGTCTGAAGCAATTCTGCGGCCACGATCGGCGGTCACGACCGCCGTTCGAAACTGTCGTTAATACCTGATCGATTTTAATCTCTTGGTCTAATTCAGCGGTTGGATCGGCGGTCACGAAACCGCCGTTGATGCTCTGTTCTTCATGGGCTCAATTCGGCGGTCATGATCGGCGGCCTGACCGCTGATTGAAACCACCGAACGGTGCGTTTCAAGGGCAAACTTGTCTTTTCACATGTCCAATTCTTGATGTCTATAAATATCTTACTTTCTCATTCTCTGATCAAGTTCTTTAAGTCATTAGAACCCTAAACTTCAAAGAGAGATTTATGAGAAAAAATCAAATCAAGAACTCACCTTTAAACACTCAAATCAAATCCTTTTTGCATCAAAGTTCATCTTGCATTCATCTATGATTGGGTTTGAATCATCACAACATGCTTGGTAAGATTTTGATTAATTTCATCTTATATTAGTATTTTACTATCAAGCATATTCTCTTTTTAATTACTTGTATGTTTTTGATCATATGATAAATACAAGATTAGAGAATTAATTGTGATGAATTGATTGAGTGTTGTTTTGTGATAGCTAATTAGATTTTTGATTAATCTTGATTAGCTAAGCTATTTTGACATGTCATCTAGCTATTGATATCTAGGATTGAATTAATTGCATATTATTATCCTAGGTAAGTATTTAGAGTAACCTAGCTCTAAATTGCATTTTGAGTATTTTACATATTCACATAGGTTGCATAATCTCTTCTTAGATAATTAAGTCTTGAGGCTAAGGTTGCTTAGGCCTCAAGCAATTAGGACTAGAGCCACTTTTAAAGGCCCGAGTGGTAGAAGTGGGGGGTTATTGACTGGAGTGTTAGACGAGGTCTACATAGGTTGTAAACTCCACTTCGATTAGTGGATTTCGAGGTCCGAGTGTGGCGCACTAAACAGCCCGTGGTTTTTCCCAGTGGTTGGGTTTCCACGTATACATCAAGTGTTATTTAAATTCCGCACTATATTACACTTGCTTGTATTTGTGACTAAGTAGGGGCATTTTCATAAAATTGACTTGCATGCGAAAATTGGGTAATAATAGTAGTTAAAATCTATTCACCCCCCCCCCCCCCCCCCCCCCCTCTAGATTTATTTATTATACACACCGAGCGTTATTGTTATTAAATTGTTTCAATATCCAAATATGCAAATAATGCTAGGGTACACTAAATGCTTATCTAGGATTATATGATGACAATAAAATCAATCCTAGATATCAAATATAGCTATATGTCATGGCATAAAGCTTAGCTATGTTAAGGATAACCAATCCTACATACAATAGCTATCAAAAATGAAAGTAATAATATAATAACGCTCGGTGTGTTCGATATATATATATCGAGGGGGGGGGGGGCGGGGGGAATAGATTTTAACTATTATTACCCAATTTTCGCATACAAGTCAATTTTACGAAAATGCCCCTACTAGTCAAAAATACAAGCAAGTGTAATATAGTGCAGAATTTAAATAACACTTGATGTATACGTGGAAATCCAACCACTGGGAAAAACCACGAGCTGTTTAGTGCACCACACTCGGACCTCGAAATCCACTAATCGAAATGGAGTTTACAACATATGTAGACATCGTCTAACACTCCGGTCAATAACCCCCCACTTCTACCACTCGGGCCTTTAAAAGTGGCTCTAGTCCTAATTGCTTGAGGCCTAAGCAACCTTAGCCTCAAGACTTAATTCTCTATGAAGAGATTATGCAACCTATGTGAATATGTATAAATATTCAAATAACAAACAAGGCTAGGTAACCTTAGATGCTTATCTAGGATGATGATATAATCAATTTAAATCAACCCTAAATATCAATTGCTAAATGACATGTCAAATAGCTTAGCTAATCAAGATTAATCAAAAACCTAATTAGCTGTCACAATACAACACTCAATCAATTCATCACAATTAATTCTCTAATCTTGTATTTATCATATGATCAAAAACATACAAGTAAATTAAAAGAGAATATGCTTGATAGTCAAAATACTAAAATAAGATGAACTAAATCAAAATCTTACCAAGCATGTTGTGATGATGCAAACCCAATCATGGATGAATGCAACATGAACTTTGATGCACAAAGGATTTGATTTGAGTGTTTAAATGTGAGTTCTTGATTTGATTTTTTCTCAAAAATCTCTCTTTTTAGTTTAGGGTTCTAAAGACTCAAAGAACTTAATCAGAGAATGAGAAAGTAAGATATTTATAGACATCAAGAATTGGGCATGGAAAAGACAAGTTTGCCCTTGAAACGCACCGATCGGCGGTTTCAATCGGCGGTCAAGCCGCCGATCATAACCGCCGAATTGAACCCGAGAAGAACAGGGGAACAACGGCGGTTTCATTCGGCGGTTTCGTGACCGCCAATCCAACCGCCGAATCAAACCCGAGATATTAAATCGATCAGGTATGAACGGCGGTTTCAAACGGCGGTCGTGACCGCCGATCGTGACCGCACAATTGCTCCAGAACACTTCTGGATGCAAACGGCGGCCAGGCCGCCGATCACCAACAGAGGTTAAAACCAAGGAGAAGCCAAGGGCATTCTCCGTGGGCGGTCTTCACGTAAAACTAAGCACATTCTAGTGCATGCGCAGACGTTTCCGAACACTATTGGGAAACGAATTACTAAGCACATATACACACAACAAGTGTAAGGATTCCCATTATTGATTGGCTTATTTCGTGGTCAAACCACATGTTGGGGTTTGGTTGTAAGGGTAGTCTAGGTGTTTGTTGAAGATCAAGACCCTTTCCAAGACCTCAAGAGGACAAGCACCAAAGGTATATATCTAGTGCTTACATTGGCTTGAAGAGATATAGTTGCACACACACACACAACATGCATAACTCTTATTCTTGTATGGTGTGTTTATATTTTGTGTGCATTGTGCTTTATTGATTTATTCAATATCTCTTCTTGCATGTTGAATTGATTGCATCTTGTTATATGATAATGCCATGACATGTTAGGCATTAGGATGCATTCAATACCCACACTTGCACTTCATGTATGTTAGCTTTTAGTGTGGAGTAATTCGTTTCCCTAAGGATGTTCGGAAACGTCCGCGCGTGCACGGTAATGTGCTTTGATTTGCGCGATGATCGCCGGTGGAGATGCCTTTGGCTTCTCCTTGGTTTCACCATTTTTGGTGAATCGGCGGTTACGTTCGGCGGCCTTGCCGCCGTTCGAAACCGCCGAATGAGACCTGATTGAAATATATCTCTCGGGTCCAAAACGGCGGTTGGGATCGGCGGTTTCCAAACCGCCGAATGAAGTCGCCGAAGTTCCCCTGTTCCACACGGGAGCCATTCGGCGGTTCATTTCGGCGGCCTGGCCGCCGAATGAAACCGCCGATCGGTGCGTTTCAAGGGCAAAATTGTATTTTCACCTGCCCTGTTTTTGGTCTCTATAAATACATCCTTATCTCTGGTTCAGAACACAAGTCTTTGATCATAAGAACCCTAGAGAGATATTTAGAGAGACTTGAGAGAGAAAGCTTAAAGATCATATCTTTATCTCTCTAAACCCATTCCCACATGCATAAATCTTCATCTAAGCATCATCTAGGATCATCTAGCATATGCTAATGCATGGGACTTCTTCAACACACATGGTATGATTTGTTGAACACTTTTATCTTACATAATTAGTGTTTCTACTTATCAATTTTATCTCATATTTTACTTATATGTGTTTAGATTAATTTCTACATATAAGATTGAGATTATGTGTTGATTGGGTTTTTATTTGTTAGCTAGGCTTTAATGTTCATATGCCATCTAGCTAATTGATCTCATTTATTGATTGAGATTATTGTTCATAGCTTATTTGATTAGGTCATTATTGCCTAAAAGCTATGCCATGAACATTCTTGTGTGATGTATTGATAACTAGGTTGATAGATTTTTTTAATCAACTAGTTAATCCTTTGAATGTTTGTGGGTTTTATATGATAGCTTTGTATCTAGGATTGGTGATCCTTTACTTAGCTAATGTTATATGCCATGTCATATAGCTATATGTGATATCTAGGATTGATTATATTGTCATCTTATAATCCTAGGTAAGCATTTAGAGTACCCTAGCTCTTATTGCATTAATTGAATATTCATACATATTCACATAGGGTTGTGCATCTCTTTTGAGAGATTGAAGTCTTGGGGCTAAGTGTGCTTAGGCCTCAAGCAAATTGGACTAGAGCCGCTATAAAAGGCCCGCGTGGTAGATTAGAGGGTGCTCACGCCAAGAGTAGTGTATCAGGGGATATCACTGGGGATTGAACCAAGAGTGGCGATTGGTAGTGTCCATAGCCTGAGGTTATCTAGGGTGAGGGTCCGAGAATCACTTGAGGGTGTAACCGTCTTTTCATATAGTGGATTTCGAGGTCCGAGTGTGGCGCACTTAACAGCCCGTGGTTTTTCCCAGTGGTTGGGTTTTCCACGTAAACATCAAGTGTCATTTACTATTTCCGCATCTTATTACACTTGTATGTTTTGTTGACTTGCTAGGGGTATTTTCGTAAAATTGACATGCATGCGAAAATTGGGTAATAATTAGATAAAATCTATTCCCCCCCCCCCCCCCCCTCTAGCTTTATATTGATGAACACACCTCGAGTATTTTTAAGAACTTTCAATTGGTATCAGAGCGGGTTCCTAGATATACTTAGGTGATCCTAGCTCATTTTTGGTGTGTTGTGCATTTTGTATGATTATTGTTTTTGACATACATCTTGCATTCTTCTCATTTGCATTCATTCAACGCAAACACTATGAGTGATTTTATGAGAGAAGAAAATGACTCCGATGAGGAGATGTCCCTCTAAGGAGAGAGAGGAGACGAAGATGAAAGGGCGTTGCTCACATCACCAAAGAGCTTCAAGCCCAAGCCTTCCTCAATCTTGGTCTAACCAACCAAGAAGGCTATCTTCCCTCAACCTACGATCTTAATAGGGAAGTGTTCAATCATGCAAGCTCAACCGAGCAAGCAACTTTGTCTTGGTCATCATCAAAGGAGGAGAGATCCTATCCAACTACCAAGACAACCACAACGACAAGGGAAAGCACTTTTGCATGCTCAAGGGAATGGTATAATTCCTAACCTTATCTCCTCTTGTCTTTTGTGTGGTATTGTTGGTCATGTTAGACCAAGCTGCTTGCATTACATTTAAATATGTAATCTTATATGCATGATTGAAAAGAAAAAGGCTAGAGCTAAGATGCATGTCCTTAAAAAGGAAGAAAATCATTTGCATGATTCTTTGCCATCTAGAACTCTAGAACCTATGACCACTAGGTATGTTTTTGAGGCACCTAAGTGGATTAGAAAAGACGAACCCGCTTGCTACGAGACAAACATGTCTCAAATTGGTTCAACTAGGTCCTATGGACTTGGTAAGTCTTTTAAACCACATGCCCTTCATTGAAGTGGTGTGGATATTTGACCCCATATGGGGAACTTAAGCAAAGAGAGCTATTTTGCATCTAGTCACTTGCAAAAAACTTGAAATATCTTATGCTTCTCTTTTTGTTGCTTGAGTTAGCTTGGTTACACTATGTATACATATTTTCTATTCAATAAGTGTGATCAATGCTTGTATTGCAATCCATGTCATATTTGTGAGTGATGGTTTTGTCACGAAATAGCCAAAGGGGGAGATTGTAAGGATTCCCGTTGTTTTTAATTGGCTTATTTCGTGATCAAACCATATGTGGGGGTTCTTTGTAAGGGTAGCCTAAGTATCGGTCTTCTTGTTCGAAGCCCTTTGAAGACCTCGTGTTGATAAGCACCGAAGGTAAATTTCTATGTGCTTACTTTTCTTTGAAGAGATTTAGAAGCACACACACACTAAACATTCATTGCATATGTGTGCATTCTCTTCATTTGTCACAATTCACACTTGCACTTATTTATTATATTTTGTTGTGTGTTATTGTGTCTTGTTGTTGTGTTAATTCGTTTCCCGATAACTTTCGGAAACGTCCGCGCATGCACGAGAATGTGCTTGGTTTAGCGCGAGGACCGCCTATGGAGAATGCCCTTGGCTTCTCCTTGGTTTTCACCTTTCTAGGTGATCGGCGGTTATGATCGGCGGCCTGGACGCCGAATTAAACCGCCGTTTCAGTCCAGATTGGTCTGAAGCTTTTCTGCGGTTAATATCGGCGGTCACGACCGCCGTTCGAAACCGCCGTTTCAAGACCTGATTGATTTATCTCTCGGTCTAATTCGGCGGTTGAAACGGCGGGCATTAAACCGCCGTTCATACCTGGTCGATTTTGATCTCTCTGTTCTGTTTCGGCGGTTGGAATCGGCGGTCACGAAACCGCCGAATGAACCGCCGTTTATGCTCTGTTCTTCACGAGCTCAATTCGGCGGTCATTAACGGCGGCCTGGCCGCCGATTGAAACCGCCGATTGGCGCGTTTCTTTGAAACTTACTTAAACGACCACACTTTGATTTGGCCCCCTATATATATGCCACTTTGACTTTAGGTCAATAAAGAGAGTTCATATTCAGAATTCATACTTATGATATTTTTCAAAGAGAAGAAAAATTCCAAGAACTCCATTCTTGATTCTCAAACACTTTTCATGATCATCAATCATCATCTAGCATCATCTTAGATCATCTAGATGTCATCTAGCATGGAATCTTCATCATACTTTGCTTGGTAAGCTTTTCACTAATATCTTACATGTTTTGTGTTTCTCTTATCTAGCAATCTCAATTAATTACTTGTTTGTTATTTTGTATGCTTTAGATACAATATTGAGATGAGTATGATGTATGTTTGAGATTTTATATTGTGCTTGCATATTAGGTTTTGTGCTTAATATTGATTAGCTAAACTAATTGACATGTCATTTAGTTTTGATATCTAGGATTATACTTAATTGCATATTAATCATCTTAGATAAGCATATAGGGTTTCCCTTGCTCTATGTTGCATTTTGGATATTCACATATATTCACTTAGGGTTGTATTCTCTTCAAAGAGAAAGTAAGTCTTGTGTGTAGCATCCGGGATTAGGTTGCTTAGAACGCAAGCAAATTGGACTAGGTTCACTCATACCGGGATTAGGTAGGTGTGTGATTACTTCCGGGATTAGGTTGTAATCGTTTGCACATTTAGTGGATTCGAGGTTCGAGTGTGGCTTACTTACATAGCCCGTGGTTTTTCCCGTGAGGGTTTCCACGTAAAAACCAAGTGTTGTTTTAATTTCCGCACCATATTACAATTGCTTGGTTATATTATCTTGAGGGCATTTTCGTAATTTTGACTAACACGAAAAATTGGGTAAAAAGTGTAAAATCTATTCACCCCCCCTCTAGATAGCTTTATACACACCGTGCTATTATTTGTTTCAATTGGTATCAGAGCGGGTTCCTAGACATACATAGGTGATCCTTGCTTATTTTGGTGTGTTTTGCATTTTGTGTGGTTTTTGATCATTCATACATTTGCATTCATTTCATTCATTCATAAACACTATGAGTGGAAACGGTGGAAATGGTGGTGGCCACGAAGGAGCTTCTAGCACAAGGCCTCCACTTCTTACCGGATTGAACTATTCCCAATGGAAAGGGAAGATGGAATCCTACATATGCCAAATTCATGACCGTGCATGGATGGCGGTGGAAGACGGATATGATCTCCCTATGATGACTCCCGATGGTGGAGGACAAGATGTTTTGAAGCCTAAGGCGCAATGGAACGCGCAAGAGTTTGAGGCTTCTAAGTGGAATAGGAAGGCTATGCATGCCATTATGTGTGCTATGGATGAGAATCAATACAAGCTTATTCAGAATACTCAGATTGCCAAAGTGGCATGGGACATCCTTCTAGTTGCACATGAGGGAACCGAGGTGGTGAAGGAGTCCAAGCTTCAAGTCCTCCAAACTCAGTTTGAGCTACTTAGGATGGGAGAGGATGAATGCTTCAATGACTTCGAAATCAAATTGATGGATATTGTAAATCAAAGCCATCAACTCGGAGACCCGTATTCGGATAGGAGAGTCAAGCAAAAAATTATGAGATCTCTCCCCGATAGGTTTGAATCCAAGGTGACGGCCATAGAAGAAAATAGTGGCTACATGGATATGAAGCCAAGTGAGGTGATTGGGCGTCTCCTTGCATATGAGTCTAGGAAGGCTCCTAGCACCACTACTCCTCCTAAGAAGTCTAAAGGAATAGCTTTGAAAGCATCTAAGGATGCAAAGGAGGCAAAGCATGAATCGGATGAAGACCTTGCCTTATTTGTGAAAAGGTTCAACAAGGTTATGGGGTTCAAGAAGAAGAAGGGATTTGGGTCAAGAGGACAAGATTTGAAGAAAAAGAGTTCCTTCAAGAAGTTTGAGCCTAGACAAGAGAGGACCGAAAGGAAAGGGGTCCGATGCTTTGAATGTGGTGGGATTGGTCACTTTGCCCCCGAATGTGCTAATCACAATGATAAGAAGAAGAGCAAAGTGATGGCCGCCACTTGGAGTGGGAGTAGTGATGACTCCAATGAGGAAGATGAGTCTTCAAGTGAAGAAGAGCTCATGGCTAACCTCCTAGCTTTTGCCTCCTCACATAAGAGCAAAAGTGGTAGTGAGAAAGAGGAAATGAGTCAAGAGGAAAATGACTCAAGTGAAGAAGAAAGTGATTCCTCATCTAACTCCATAAGTAGTTTTGTGGAGAAAAAGGTGCTTGCTAAATGCCATGCCGAGTTTAATGATTTAGCAATCAAGAGCACAAGAAAGATCAAGATGTTGAGAGAAGAAAATCTTGAGCTTGCATCTCATAATGACCACTTAGGTGAACAAGTGGAAAAATTCAAGAAGATAGAAGATAAGCTAAGAGAGGAGTTAGCTTTATCTAGGAGGAATGAAGAAAGTCTAAAGAGTGAGCTTGAAGAAGTTAGAAATTCTATGACTAGGATGGATTCTAGCACCAAGAAGCTTGACCATATGCTTGGTGTTGGAAAGAGTCCATGTGACAAGAGGGGTCTTGGGTATGAAGATGACAAGAAGATCTCTACCTCTAACAAGACCGTGTTTGTCAAGAGCTTGAAGAAAGAAGAAACTTCATTTGT
This sequence comes from Acer yangbiense, assembly GCA_008009225.1. Classification (NCBI taxonomy): domain Eukaryota; kingdom Viridiplantae; phylum Streptophyta; class Magnoliopsida; order Sapindales; family Sapindaceae; genus Acer; species Acer yangbiense. Next base: position 25,817,248 of record CM017773.1, read on the forward strand.
GCAAGCTCCTAGAAAGAAATTAGAAGTAGGACAATGCTCTAATGCACAAGTGAAGATGGGTCCAAGAAGGAAACCTCAAGCTCAACCCCCTAGGGTCTCTCAAGCCAACATTCCTCCTCAAATGGCTCACAAAGGAAAGAGACCTATCATGCAACCTCAAGCTAGGAAGCAACCAAGACCGGTTCAACAACGAAGAAGGATTGAACCCTTTCATCCACAAAGACAAAGGCAAGGTATGATTTCTTATTTCATCCCTATTTGTCACTTTTGTGGTTGTGATGGTCATATTAGACCAAATTGCTTTCAATATATTAAAATGTGTAGAAAACAAAGCATGATTGAGAAGAAAAAGAAAAGAGCCATGATGCATGTTCCTAGGAATGATAATATTATTATGCATGATCCTAGGACATCTAGAGCCCATATACCAAAGACCACTAAGAAAGCTAAGATTGTTTCTAGGTGGATTAGAAAGAATGACATTGTTTGCCATGTTGCTCAAATAGCCTTGAAGGCAAATTCTTCTAATTTTTGGTATCTAGATAGTGGGTGCTCTAGGCACATGACGGGAAACAAGAGTTTCTTCGAGACTCTCGTTATGGAGGAAGGTGGATATGTCACTTTTGGTGATGGATCCAAAAAGAAAGTTGTAGGGAAAGGAACCATTTCCGTTCCCGGATTACCCTCCTTATCCGATGCTTTATTTGTTGATGGCTTGAAAGCCAATTTAATAAGCATTTCACATCTAAGTGATGAAGGATATTCCGTCTTGTTTTGTAAAGATGATTGCTCAATCCTAAAGCCCGATGGACAAACCTTATTGAAAGGTATGAGATCTAGCGACAATTGCTATTGTCTTGAAGCTAGAATAGTCTCAAACAATGTGTCCATGGATGAGCAAATTGAGTTGTGGCATGAAAGACTTGGCCACATGAACTTTAGGGATCTACGGACCCTTGGAAAGTTCGAGTGTGTGCGTGGCCTCCCTAAGCTTGGGAAGAAAGCCAATGGTGTTTGTGGACCTTGCCAACAAGGAAAGCAAACTAAAAGCATGCACAAAAAGGGTAAGTATCTCACCACCAAGGAGCCTCTTGAGCTTCTCCACATGGACCTCATGGGTCCCATGCAAACCGAAAGTTTGGGTGGAAAGAGATACATTTTTGTATGTGTTGATGATTTCTCTAGATTTACATGGACATACTTTCTTAGAGAAAAATCCGAAACTTTTGATAAGTTTAAAATGCTTTGTACTAAATTACAAAATGAAATGAAATCTAACATTAGAAGCATTAAACGGATTAGAAGTGACCATGGGAGAGAGTTTGAGAATGCCTCTTTTGAAAGCTTTTGTGATAGCTTAGGCATCTCCCATGAGTTTTCGGCTCCTAGGACACCTCAACAAAATGGAGTTGTTGAGAGGAAAAATAGGGTCCTCCAAGAGATGGCCCGAGTGATGTTGCTTAGCAACAATGTCCCTAGGAACCTATGGGCCGAAGCCATCAATACGGCTTGCTATATAGGAAATCGTGTGTTCCTAAGGCCCGGTTCTAGAAACACCTCTTATGAGCTATGGAAGGGTAGGAAGCCAAATGTTAGCTACTTCCACACATTTGGAAGCAAATGCTACATTTTAAATGACCGTGATCAACTTGGCAAGTTTGATGCTAAGAGTGATGAGGGTATCTTTATTGGCTACGCCTTGAATAGTAAAGCCTATAGAGTTTTCAACTTGAAGACTCGAACCGTCATGGAATCATCAAATGTGGTCATTGATGATACTAGGCTCAAGTCTAATGACCATGAGGAGGAGGATGTTCTAGAGGATGACACTCCTTTGGAGAGGGTTGTGGTGACTCCCAATGTTGGGACATCTAATGAAGTCACACAACCCATTACTAGAGTTCCTAACTTGGACTCTAATGAACCCGCTCCATGGGTTAGAAGACTCCATAACAAAGAGGATGTTATTGGAGATGTTAATGAGGGTGTTAGGACTAGACGTCAACTTGCTAATCTTATTAGCTATACTTGCTACACCTCTCAAATTGAACCCAAAAAGGTTGAAGAAGCCTTACATGATGAATTTTGGGTTCTTGCCATGCAAGAAGAGCTAAACCAATTCGAAAGGAATGAGGTTTGGACTCTAGTTCCTAGGCCTAAGACCACTAATGTCATAGGCACTAAATGGATATTTAGGAACAAATCCGATGAGGATGGCAACATAGTGCGGAACAAGGCTAGACTTGTAGCACAAGGGTACTCTCAAATTGAGGGTATCGACTTTGAGGAGACATTTGCTCCCGTTGCCCGTCTAGAGTCTATTAGGCTTCTCTTGTCCATTTCTTGTGTGCACAAGTTCAAATTGCACCAAATGGATGTCAAGAGTGCCTTCCTCAATGGCTTCTTGCAGGAGGAAGTGTTTGTTGAACAACCCAAGGGGTTTGTGGATGCTCACCACCCCAACCATGTCTATCGCCTCAAGAAGGCACTATATGGGTTGAAACAAGCACCGAGGGCTTGGTATGAGCGCCTCACTCAATTTCTTGTTGACAATAACTACACAAGAGGTAGTGTTGACAAGACACTATTCATCAAGAGAGACAATGATGAGCTTTTCATAGCTCAAATATATGTCGATGACATAGTGTTTGGCTCCACCAACAACACCAAGGTCCAACAATTTGTTGATGTTATGTCTCATGAATTTGAGATCAGTCTTGTTGGTGAGCTTAATTACTTCCTAGGTTTGCAAATTAGGCAACTTGATAATGGGATCTTCATAACCCAAGCCAAATATGCCAAAAACCTTGTGAAGAAGTTTGGTCTTGAAAAAGCCAAACATTGTGACACTCCTATGAGCACCACTTTGAAGCTAAGCAAGGATGCTAGCGGTAAAAGTGTGGACCAAACCTTATATCGTGGCATGATAGGGAGCTTGCTCTATTTGACCGCAAGTAGGCCCGATATATCTTTTAGTGTAGGAGTTTGTGCTAGGTACCAATCCGATCCCAAGGAGTCCCATCTCTCTTCGGTTAAGAGAGTCATTCGCTTTGTGAATGGGACTTCCAACTATGGGATTTGGTACTCATTTGACACTAATCCTAGTCTTGTAGGATATAGTGATGCGGATTGGGCAGGAAATTGTGATGATAGGAAGAGCACATCGGGCGGTTGCTTCTTTCTAGGCAACAACTTGGTGTCGTGGTTTTGCAAGAAGCAAAACTCGATTTCCTTGTCCACGGCGGAAGCCGAGTACATAGCCGCGGGGAGTGGATGCACTCAACTTATGTGGATGAAGCAAATGCTAGTGGATTACGGATTCAACCAAGGTACTCTCACTCTCTTTTGTGATAACATGAGTGCCATTAATATTTCCAAGAATCCGGTGCAACATTCTAGAACTAAGCATATTGACATCCGCCATCACTTCATTAGAGAGCTTGTTGAAAATAAATGCATAGTACTTGAACATGTAGGTACTAATGATCAACTTGCGGACCTATTTACTAAACCCTTAGATGCTACTCGATTTAAAACTCTTAGTAGATCTATTGGGGTATGTCTTGTGGAGTGATGGTCTATGATTGACCCCATATGGGAAACTCAAGCAAAGAGAGCTATTTTGCATTCTTGTATCTTGCAAAAAATTTGAAATATCTTATGCCTCTTCTTTTATATTGCTTGAGTAAGCTTGGTTGTACATATGTATATATGTTTTAAAATTCCATAAGTGTGAACCTTGCTTGTCTACAATCCATGTCATATTTATGTTCAAACATGCATTTTTGGACTAGGAGATTTACATTGGAAGTATGATTTGAATGACCTATGATTATCTCCATGACATGATGACTCTTTAATAACATGCTAATGACAAATGAAAAAGCATGAAATTCATAAAACATGCTCACATGAAAAGCATGAATTGATGATTGCATATTCTTAAAAATGCAAAACTTGTGTGAAAACTTATGAGACTCAAAACTTATGAAACTTATGTCTCTCTTTCTTTATTAGTTGAACATGGTTACTATCATACGGATAATTTTATCCGGAAAAATCAAATAGGGTGCAAAGTCGCTCATGCCATGTTTCGCTTATAAAGTTGGATATAGTTGCTCTTATATTGAAATCAATAATCTCTATATCCTTGCTTTTCCCATGACATTGGTGAAATTGGTTTGAATTCTTATTAGAAACCTTTGTCATTTGCTTTGCCAAATACCATTGTATTTTGGACTTGAATGCTATATGTCTTGTATGCAAAGCATGTTGGATTCACACATTTTCTCAAAATAAATCTCCTTGTTTCTCTCAAATTAATTGAAGTGCATAAAGTGACTTATTTGTATATGCATATCTTGCATGCTTCTATCTCTCGTTGCTATGAGTGACCCGGTTGGGGACTACTCCTTTGCCTATATCATGACAAAAAGGGGGAGTAGGATATGGTAAGGGGAGGTGCAAAATATAGAAGCTATTGTACACTTTGGGGAGAACATACATTGAGGGGGAGTAACCCGTTGAGGGGGAGCATTGCATTTATCATACATTGCATACATTTGGTAATGTTGTGCCTAAATTCTAAAAATGCAAATGCTTGGTATTGTTCTCACATGATTAATCTCACACTTTTCTTGTATTAGAAATGTTAGAAACTCTTTTCAGGGATTGATTATTCTACAAGAGGATTGAAGACTTCTAGTTGCATTAGCTTATCTCTTTGTAATGTAGAATATCATTATAGTCCCGTAGTTTCTATTTTTTTGTGAGGAATCTTTGTGAGTGATGGTTTTGTCACGAAATAGCCAAAGGGGGAGATTGTAAGGATTCCCGTTGTTTTTAATTGGCTTATTTCGTGATCAAACCATATGTGGGGGTTCTTTGTAAGGGTAGCCTAAGTATCGGTCTTCTTGTTCGAAGCCCTTTGAAGACCTCGTGTTGATAAGCACCGAAGGTAAATTTCTATGTGCTTACTTTTCTTTGAAGAGATTTAGAAGCACACACACACTAAACATTCATTGCATATGTGTGCATTCTCTTCATTTGTCACAATTCACACTTGCACTTATTTATTATATTTTGTTGTGTGTTATTGTGTCTTGTTGTTGTGTTAATTCGTTTCCCGATAACTTTCGGAAACGTCCGCGCATGCACGAGAATGTGCTTGGTTTAGCGCGAGGACCGCCTATGGAGAATGCCCTTGGCTTCTCCTTGGTTTTCACCTTTCTAGGTGATCGGCGGTTATGATCGGCGGCCTGGACGCCGAATTAAACCGCCGTTTCAGTCCAGATTGGTCTGAAGCTTTTCTGCGGTTAATATCGGCGGTCACGACCGCCGTTCGAAACCGCCGTTTCAAGACCTGATTGATTTATCTCTCGGTCTAATTCGGCGGTTGAAACGGCGGGCATTAAACCGCCGTTCATACCTGGTCGATTTTGATCTCTCTGTTCTGTTTCGGCGGTTGGAATCGGCGGTCACGAAACCGCCGAATGAACCGCCGTTTATGCTCTGTTCTTCACGAGCTCAATTCGGCGGTCATTAACGGCGGCCTGGCCGCCGATTGAAACCGCCGATTGGCGCGTTTCTTTGAAACTTACTTAAACGACCACACTTTGATTTGGCCCCCTATATATATGCCACTTTGACTTTAGGTCAATAAAGAGAGTTCATATTCAGAATTCATACTTAGGATATTTTTCAAAGAGAAGAAAAATTCCAAGAACTCCATTCTTGATTCTCAAACACTTTTCATGATCATCAATCATCATCTAGCATCATCTTAGATCATCTAGATGTCATCTAGCATGGAATCTTCATCATACTTTGCTTGGTAAGCTTTTCACTAATATCTTACATGTTTTGTGTTTCTCTTATCTAGCAATCTCAATTAATTACTTGTTTGTTATTTTGTATGCTTTAGATACAATATTGAGATGAGTATGATGTATGTTTGAGATTTTATATTGTGCTTGCATATTAGGTTTTGTGCTTAATATTGATTAGCTAAACTAATTGACATGTCATTTAGTTTTGATATCTAGGATTATACTTAATTGCATATTAATCATCTTAGATAAGCATATAGGGTTTCCCTTGCTCTATGTTGCATTTTGGATATTCACATATATTCACTTAGGGTTGTATTCTCTTCAAAGAGAAAGTAAGTCTTGTGTGTAGCATCCGGGATTAGGTTGCTTAGAACGCAAGCAAATTGGACTAGGTTCACTCATACCGGGATTAGGTAGGTGTGTGATTACTTCCGGGATTAGGTTGTAATCGTTTGCACATTTAGTGGATTCGAGGTTCGAGTGTGGCTTACTTACATAGCCCGTGGTTTTTCCCGTGAGGGTTTCCACGTAAAAACCAAGTGTTGTTTTAATTTCCGCACCATATTACAATTGCTTGGTTATATTATCTTGAGGGCATTTTCGTAATTTTGACTAACACGAAAAATTGGGTAAAAAGTGTAAAATCTATTCACCCCCCCTCTAGATAGCTTTATACACACCGTGCTATTATTTGTTTCAATAGGATTTAATTTGAATGACCTATAATGATCTCCATGACATGATGATTGCTAAAATGACATGCTAAATGCTAATCTTGAAAAGCATGTTTTGATGATTGCATTTTTTAAATGCAAAATAATGTGTGAAAAAGCTTATGAGACTCAAATGAAAAAGGATTTTGTATCCATTCAAGGATTTTACAATCCAAATGTCTCTCTTTCTTTATTGGTTGAACATGTCTACTATCATACGGATATCTTATCCGGAAAAATCAAGTAGGGTGCAAAGTCGCTCATGACATGTTTAGCTTATAAAGTTGGATATAGTTGTTCTTAAATTGAAATCAATGAAAACCTATATCCTTGCTTCTCTCTTGACATTGGTGAAATTGGTTTGAATTCATATTGAACACCTTTGTCATTTGCTTTGCCAAATACCATGATATTTTGGACTTAAATGCTACATGTCTTGTATGCAAAGCAATTTTTTGATTCACACATTTTATTTAAATAAATCTCCTTGTTTCTCTCCAATAAATTTGAGATTGCATAAAGTGACTTATATTGATTATGCATATACTAGAATGCTACTAACTCTCTTTGCCTTGAGTGACCCGGTTGGGGATTACTCCCTTGTCTATATCATGACAAAAAGGGGGAGTATGTTGTGGTAAGGGGAGTTGCAAATTGTAGTAGCAATTGTGCATGTTGGGGAGAATACTAATTGAGGGGGAGTAACCCTTTGAGGGGGAGCATTTGCACATTCATACATTGCATGATGTTGTACTTAAATTTTTAAATGCAAATGCTTGTTTTATCTCACTTGATTCATCTCACCTTTTCTTGTATTAGAAAGTATAGAAACTGTGCTTTCAGGGATTGATTGTTCTACTTGAGATTGAAGACTTCAAGACTATTTATCTTATCTCTTTGTAAAGTAGAAAATCATAAGTAGACCTGTAGTTTCTATTATGTTGTGAGGAATCAATGTGAGTGGTGGTTTTGTCACGAAATAGCCAAAGGGGGAGATTGTAAGGATTCCCATTATTGATTGGCTTATTTCGTGGTCAAACCACATGTTGGGGTTTGGTTGTAAGGGTAGTCTAGGTGTTTGTTGAAGATCAAGACCCTTTCCAAGACCTCAAGAGGACAAGCACCAAAGGTATATATCTAGTGCTTACATTGGCTTGAAGAGATATAGTTGCACACACACACACACAACATGCATAACTCTTATTCTTGTATGGTGTGTTTATATTTTGTGTGCATTGTGCTTTATTGATTTATTCAATATCTCTTCTTGCATGTTGAATTGATTGCATCTTGTTATATGATAATGCCATGACATGTTAGGCATTAGGATGCATTCAATACCCACACTTGCACTTCATGTATGTTAGCTTTTAGTGTGGAGTAATTCGTTTCCCTAAGGATGTTCGGAAACGTCCGCGCGTGCACGGTAATGTGCTTTGATTTGCGCGATGATCGCCGGTGGAGATGCCTTTGGCTTCTCCTTGGTTTCACCATTTTTGGTGAATCGGCGGTTACGTTCGGCGGCCTTGCCGCCGTTCGAAACCGCCGAATGAGACCTGATTGAAATATATCTCTCGGGTCCAAAACGGCGGTTGGGATCGGCGGTTTCCAAACCGCCGAATGAAGTCGCCGAAGTTCCCCTGTTCCACACGGGAGCCATTCGGCGGTTCATTTCGGCGGCCTGGCCGCCGAATGAAACCGCCGATCGGTGCGTTTCAAGGGCAAAATTGTATTTTCACCTGCCCTGTTTTTGGTCTCTATAAATACATCCTTATCTCTGGTTCAGAACACAAGTCTTTGATCATAAGAACCCTAGAGAGATATTTAGAGAGACTTGAGAGAGAAAGCTTAAAGATCATATCTTTATCTCTCTAAACCCATTCCCACATGCATAAATCTTCATCTAAGCATCATCTAGGATCATCTAGCATATGCTAATGCATGGGACTTCTTCAACACACATGGTATGATTTGTTGAACACTTTTATCTTACATAATTAGTGTTTCTACTTATCAATTTTATCTCATATTTTACTTATATGTGTTTAGATTAATTTCTACATATAAGATTGAGATTATGTGTTGATTGGGTTTTTATTTGTTAGCTAGGCTTTAATGTTCATATGCCATCTAGCTAATTGATCTCATTTATTGATTGAGATTATTGTTCATAGCTTATTTGATTAGGTCATTATTGCCTAAAAGCTATGCCATGAACATTCTTGTGTGATGTATTGATAACTAGGTTGATAGATTATTTTTTAATCAACTAGTTAATCCTTTGAATGTTTGTGGGTTTTATATGATAGCTTTGTATCTAGGATTGGTGATCCTTTACTTAGCTAATGTTATATGCCATGTCATATAGCTATATGTGATATCTAGGATTGATTATATTGTCATCTTATAATCCTAGGTAAGCATTTAGAGTACCCTAGCTCTTATTGCATTAATTGAATATTCATACATATTCACATAGGGTTGTGCATCTCTTTTGAGAGATTGAAGTCTTGGGGCTAAGTGTGCTTAGGCCTCAAGCAAATTGGACTAGAGCCGCTATAAAAGGCCCGCGTGGTAGATTAGAGGGTGCTCACGCCAAGAGTAGTGTATCAGGGGATATCACTGGGGATTGAACCAAGAGTGGCGATTGGTAGTGTCCATAGCCTGAGGTTATCTAGGGTGAGGGTCCGAGAATCACTTGAGGGTGTAACCGTCTTTTCATATAGTGGATTTCGAGGTCCGAGTGTGGCGCACTTAACAGCCCGTGGTTTTTCCCAGTGGTTGGGTTTTCCACGTAAACATCAAGTGTCATTTACTATTTCCGCATCTTATTACACTTGTATGTTTTGTTGACTTGCTAGGGGTATTTTCGTAAAATTGACATGCATGCGAAAATTGGGTAATAATTAGATAAAATCTATTCCCCCCCCCCCCCCCCCCCTAGCTTTATATTGATGAACACACCTCGAGTATTTTAATTACTTTCAACAAGATATAACAATCAAAGTGCTAGTGTGTAAAGTGACATGTGAAGAGAATGCACACATGAACAAGTATGCTAAGTGTGTGTGTGCTAACTAAATCTCTTCAAAGAAAACCAAGCACAAGAAATTATACCTTTGGCGTGCTTGTCCCTTGAGGTCTTCAAAGGGCCTTCGAGCATGAAGTTCAAACACCTAAACTACCCTTACATTATCAACCCCAACATGTGGTTTGTCCACGAAATAAGCCAATCAATATATGGGAATCCTTACAATCTCCCCCTTTGGCTATTTCATGATAAAACCACCACTCACATTGATTACTCACAACATAATAGAAACTACGGGTCTACTATGATTTTCTACTTTACAAAGAGATATATAAAAGTAATCTTGAAGTCATCAATCTCATGTAGACAAATCAATCCCTGAAAGCAAAGTTTCTATTCTTTCCAATTCAAGTAAAAATTGAGATGAATCAAGTGAGAACATAAACAAGCATTTGCATTCTTGAAAATTAAACACAACATCATGCAATGTATGATGAATGCAATGCTCCCCCTCAATGGGTTACTCCCCCTCAATGTATTGTCTCCCCAACATGCATAATTGCTACCACAATTTGCAACTCCTCTTACCACCATTCTACTCCCCCTTTTTGTCATGATATAGGCAAAGGAGTAGTCCCTAACTGGGTCACTTAGCAAAGAGAGATGATAGCATTCAAGTCATTTGCATAATCATAAAATGCAGTTTATGCAACTCTATCAATAGGAGAGAAACAAGGAGATTTATTTTAAAATAAATGTGTGAATCAAAACATGCTTTGCATACAAGACATATAGCATTCAAGTCCAAAATACAATGGTATTTGGCAAAGCAAATAACAAAGGTTTCTAATAAGAATTCAAACCAATTTCACCAATGTCATGAGAGAAGCAAGGATATAGAGTTTTCATTGATTTTAATTTATGAGCAACTATATCCATCTTTATAAGTCAAACATGTCATGAGCAACTTTGCACCCTATTTGATTTTTCCGGGAATGAAACCCGTATGATAGTAGACATGTTCAACAAATAAAGAAAGAGAGACAATTTGGAATATAAATTCCTTTGAACGAATACAAGATCCTTTATTCATTTTGAGTCTCATAAGCTTTTTCACACAAGTTTTGCATTTAAAAATTGCAATCATCAATTCATGCTTTTTCATTTGAGCATGTCATTTGAATTTCATGCTTTTCATATGTCATTAGCATGTTATAAACAACTCATGCTTTTTAATTTTTAAGCATGTCATTAAGAATCATCATGTCATGGAGATAACTATAGGTCATTCATATCATACTTCCTATGTAAATCTCCTCCTAATCCAAAAATGCATGTTTGAACATAAATATGACATGGATTATAGACAAGCATGGTTCACACTTATTGAATTGAAAACATATATACAAATGTGCAACCAAGCTTACTCAAGCAATCAACAAAGAAGCATAAGATTTTTCAAATATTTTCATGCAACAAGTATGCATAAGCTCTCTTTGCTTGAGTTCCCTATATGAGGTCAATATCATCCTTCATCAATGAAGGTCATGAGGTCCTATAGACCTCCCAAGTCCATTTGACTTGGTTGAACCTATTTGAGACTTGTTAGTGTAGGGAAAAATACCGTAGTGCACGCAGCGGAAGCGAGACTAAAAATAGATTTAGTGACTTTTAAAATTTTTCCTTTTTATGAACCTTAAACCCTTTAATCAATTAAACATATATATTATCTAACAAAAGAATAATACCTTTTGTCGCGTGATCCGATTGACTTACGTCGATGGTAATCCGCAAGATCTTCAATCCTAGCACGAACGTGGATCACCTAGGAGCGTGGTCTCCCTTTTCTTTGAATTGCAAACCTGTGAATGGACAAACAAACTTTTCTTTTCTTCGTTAGTCTCAAAAACAATCAAAAGAAATACCAAGATTATTCCGGTCACTTTTGAGTTCTCAATCTAATGATCGAAACTCGCGTGAACCTAGATCGATGTTGTATACACAAGCTTATTGATGATTAAGCAAATAGTATACCATCAAGGAATAATCTAACACTCTTTTATGTTTTAGAAGAATAAAATAATCTATCTATGAATTGAGAAGAAGAAGAAATTTGTATCAAGAACACATATGGTGGCCGAATTCTATAAGAGCACTTATATAGGTGGCCAAATTTTATTCTCTTCTTTTACTTAGGGTGGCCGAAAATCATAACCTAAAAGGGACTAGGGTTGCCGCAATTCTCAAGCCCAAAAGAGTTTGTATTGCACCCTAATTCCTATTTAGTTCAAGACTTTAAACCCTAATTTAATTCATAAAACTTTTATTCCTTTATTTGACTAAATAAAAAAAGACTTCTTATTTGATTAAATAAATAAAATTAATTATTTATTTTCTTACCAAATAAGTCTTTTACTTTTAGTATACTACCAACAATAGTATAACACTAGGAATCATATTTCCTAATCAGAAAAGATTTGTTTCTTAATTAAACAATTAATTAATTAATTAATTAATTCTTATTTAATTAAAACAATGAAAACAAAATAATATCTTAGGTTAAAAATTTAACCTTGCTGCCCCACATAAAATAATTGGGCCAAATATTATTTTCTTATTTCATTTAATCCATTGGACTTTAAATAAAAAGCCCACATGTAAACCAAACCTATTCTTACTAAAAGAAACAAGCCCACATGTCTTTCATTAATATATTAATATAATTGAGCAGCCCATTACATAAATAATGTGCAAATTATATTCTTAATATATTAAATGCAATTCTAGATGGACCCTTAAATTGGTCCGGTAGAATATATCAAGTGATCCATGTAAGTCCGTGTGGATTGGGGATCTTGGCTGGCCATCTAAATTTAAGCTTCAATAGACATAACCTAATCACAATCAACAAATGATTCACTTAGGTCCGATCTATTAATTTTAACTCATTCCACTAAAGAGCTAAAACTGAACTCTTAAATAAAGATAGAAAAGGAAGATGCTCCTCATTCATACCCTAGACAATCATATTGGAGATAGTGTATCCTCGTGATTAATATCAGTAATCGCCAAGAGTTCATAGACCGCCTATAACTCTCCAAATTACCATATTTACTCATATGACCACGTTTTGAACTTGGATATTTTGACTTGTCCAGAAGCCATGTTTTCAATAGACACTATCGAAAACTCAACGTTGAGATTTAATATCCAATTACCTCAAAACATCCATATGATGATATTATACTCTCATTTAATAAATGGAGCCACGATGTCCATATCTATAAATGAAGTCCTCTATCGATTAACAAATGAATATCACCAAACTATCGAGGATAGACTATGCGATATAATCGTACTCATTGATTACTCAAATGATATCACTTGCAACCATAAGTCCATCATTTATCTCAGGATTAAGATAGACTCTCCGATTGTCCTGATAATGAAAAGACTATTATCTATTGACGGTTATAGATAAAGTATTTCATTGTGATCCAGTTCAATACACCCAGTGCACTAGATCCTTTTGCTCGAAGACACTCCGATGATTTTAGACTCATCATATCTCATTTGATCCCACTCAAATGCTAGCAAAAGAATTCTACAACTTTAACAAGATAAAGGTGCCCAACCTTTAACTTAAGTTGTGAACATTATTCAAGACTAACTAAAGAATTGTGTCTACCACATACATATCCAGATGTACGAACAATTCTTCTTTTCTCATAGTCTTTAGACCTTATGATTATTTACTTTGACAATTATAATATTAAACTATAAATGCTATACGATTTGTTAAACCAGAAATCACTTTATTAATATGAAAAAGATTGTTAATTACAACATTACACTCTTGCTATTGAGCATAATCCTAACAATTAGTCTCATAGCAAGTGGGTTCATTTTTCCTTATCCACATAGATATGACATTTTTCTTCCTAGTGGACAATGGTTCAAGAGTACTAGAAATAATAGGATCATGAACATGAATATTTTCCTTCCTATTAGCATGCATTCTAGCTCTTGTCATTCTCTTTTCAATCATGCTTTTGATTCTACATAATTTAATGAAATGAAAGCAATTTGGTCTAATGTGACCATCAATACCACAAAAATGACATGTAGGGATAAATTTAGAATTCATACCATGTCCTTGTGCATGCATAGAAGCCTTCCCATGACTTTGTGGTTGAGCGGGTTCAAATCTTCTTTGTTGTTGAACCGATCTAGCTTGCTTCCTTGTTTCATTTTGCATGATTGGCCTCTTTCCATTGAGAGTCATTTGTTGAGGAATGCTGACTTGGGAGACTCTAATGCGTTGAGCTTGAGGTTGTCTCATTGGGGCTTCCTTCACTTGAGCACTTTTTAAACATTGTCCTAATTCGATTTTCTTCCTAGGTGTGTGCACCGGTGAGGCTTCATTCTTACCCAAACTCTTGACAAAGATGGTCTTGGTTGGAGTGGAGATCTCCTTGCAATCTTCATACCCCAAGACCTCTCTTGTCACAAGGGTTCTTTCCACTATCAAGAATGTGGTCAAGTTTCTTGGTGCTTGTAGTCATCCTAGACAATGACTCTTTAGCTTCATTAAGCTCTCTCTTCAACCCTTCTTCATTCCTCTTAGACAAAGCTAGCTCATCTCTTAGCTTGTCTTCAATCTTCTTGGATGCCTCCACGTGTTTACTTAAGTGGTCATTGTGTGTTGACAGTTCTAGATTTTCATCCTCTAAAATCTTCAATTTTCTATTGTTCTTCTTCAATGAACTTTCACACTTGACTATGAAGTCATTAACATCCATTTTCTCTACATTTCCATTTGTAGAGTTAGATGAGGAGTCATCTACGCTTGAGCTATCTCCTCCACTCTCCATCTCTCCTATAGAGTCATTTCTCTCATTAAGACCTTCACCTTGGTCTCTTGAGTCAATGAGAGCCATATCCCAATGAGTAGCTTCGCCTATCACCTCTAGAGCTACTTCTTCATCTTTTTCTTCAATGGGATCATTAGTCAAGTCATTCTTACCAACAACTTTATCTTCTACACAAGTGGCCCCAAATGCTGTGTAGTCGATGGTAAGCTCATCATCACTTGATGACTTGTCTCCATTTTCGGAGTCATCACTTTCGCTCCAAATGGCGGCCATCCCTTTTGCCATCTTATTTTTCAAATTCCCATAATCGGGTGAGATAAGTCCTATACCGCCACACTCATAGCATTGGACCCCTTCTTTTCACTCTTCTCTTGCCTAGGCTCAAGACTCTTGAAGGGAGCCTTTTTCTTCAAGTCTTGGCCTTTAGATCCAAAGCCCTTCTTCTCGAACTTGACGAATTTATTGAATCTTCTTAACAACAATGCCATGTCTTCATCCGAGTCACCTTTTTCCTCCTTCTCAACCTTGGAAGCTTTCAAAGCAATCCCTTTTTGCTTTTTAGAAGGTGAAATACTAGGAGCCTTCCTAGATTCATAGGCGAGGAGTCTTCCAATTACCTCGCTCGGCTTCATGTCCTTATAAGTGCTATTCTCCTCTAAAGCCGTCACTTTTGCTTCAAACCTAGCGGGGAGAGACCTCATAATTTTCTGCTTGACTCTCCTATCCATATACGGGTCACCGAGTTGACGGCTTTGATTGACGATATCCATCAACTTGACTTCAAAGTTATTGAAGCATTCATCCTCCTCCATCTTGAGCAACTCAAATTGCGTTTGAAAGACTTGAAGCTTGGAATCCTTGACAACATCGGTTCCTTCATGTGCAACCTCTAGAATATCCCATGCCTTCTTGGCCATCCTAGTGTTCTGAATCAGTTTGTATTGATTTTCATCCACTGCACATAGAAGAGCGTGCCAAGCCTTCCTATTCCATTTTGAAGTCTCAAACTCTTCAGTAGACCACTGAGCCTTAGGCTTGAGTACTTCTTCTCCACCACCCGTGGGAGTCATCTTATGAGCCACATACCCATCTTCAATTGCCATCCATGCCCTATCATGGATTTGGCACAAGTATGCCTCCATCTTGCCTTTCCATGAGGCATAATTCACACCGGTGAGGAGAGGAGGTCGTGTACTTGACGCACCCTCTTGGTTGCCACCGTATCCACTCATTGTAACAAATAAATGGAAATGTATGCAAAATGTATGAATGAGCAAAAATCACACAAATGCACAACACACCTAAAATGAGCTAGGATCACCTAAGTATATCTAGGAACCCGCTCTGATACCAATTGAAAGTAATAATACAATAACGCTTGGTGTATTCGATATATATATCTAGAAGGGGGGTGAATAGATTTTAACTATTATTACCCAATTTTCGCATGCAAGTCAATTTTATGAAAATACCCCTACTAGTCAAAAATACAAGCAAGTGTAATATAGTGCGGAATTTAAATAACACTTGATGTATATGTGGAAACCCAACCACTGGGAAAAACCAAGAGCTGTTTAGTGCGCCACACTCGGACCTCGAAATCCACTAATCGAAATGGAGTTTACAACCTATGTAGACCTCGTCTAACACTCCGATCAATAACCCCCCACTTCTACCACTCGGGCCTTTAAAAGTGGCTCTAGTCCTAATTGCTTGAGGCCTAAGCAACCTTAGCCTCAAGACTTAATTCTCTATGAAGAGATTATGCAACCTATGTGAATATGTATAAATATTCAAATAACAAACAAAGCTAGGTAACCTTAGATGCTTATCTAGGATGATGATATAATCAATTTAAATCAACCCTAGATATCAATTGCTAAATGACATGTCAAATAGCTTAGCTAATCAAGATTAATCAAAAACCTAATTAGCTATCACAATACAACACTCAATCAATTCATCATAATTAATTCTCTAATCTTGTATTTATCATATGATCAAAAACATACAAGTAAATTAAAAGAGAATATGCTTGATAGTCAAAATACTAAAATAAGATGAACTAAATCAAAATCTTACCAAGCATGTTATGATGATGCAAACCCAATCATGGATGAATGCAACATGAACTTTGATGCACAAAGGATTTGATTTGAGTGTTTAAATGTGAGTTCTTGATTTGATTTTTTCTCAAAAATCTCTCTTTTTAGTTTAGGGTTCTAAAGACTCAAAGAACTTAATCAGAGAATGAGAAAGTAAGATATTTATAGACATCAAGAATTGGGAATGTGAAAAGACAAGTTTGCCCTTGAAACGCACCGATCGGCGGTTTCAATCGGCGGCCAGGCCGCTGATCATAACCGCCGAATTGAACCCGAGAAGAACAGGGGAACAACGGCGGTTTCATTCGATGGTTTCATTCGACGGTTTCGTGACCGCCAATCCAACCGCCGAATCAAACTCGAGATATTAAATCGATCAAGTATGAACGGCGGTTTCAAACGGCAGTCGTGACCGCAGAATTGCTCCAGACACTTCTGGATGCAAACAGCGATTTCATTTGGCGGCCAGGCCGCCGATCACCAACAGAGGTGAAAACCAAGGAGAAGCCAAGGGCATTCTCTGTGGGCGGTCTTCGCGCAAAACTAAGCACATTCTAGTGCATGCGCGGACATTTCCGAATACTATCGGGAAACGAATTACTAAGCACATATACACACAACAAGATATAACAATCAAAGTGCTAGTGTGTAAAGTGACATGTGAAGAGAATGCACACATGAACATAAGTGTGTGTGTGCTAACTAAATCTCTTGAAAGAAAACCAAGCACAAGAAATTATACCTTTGGCGTGCTTGTCCCTTGAGGTCTTCAAAGGGCCTTCGAGCATAAAGTTCAAACACCTAAACTACCCTTACATTATCAACCCCAACATGTGGTTTGTCCACGAAATAAGCCAATCAATATATGGGAATCCTTACAAAAAATAATCTCAATCATTTTAATGAGATCAAATAGCTAGATGTTAGATAAACATGAAAATCCTATCTATCACAAATAACCCAATCAACACATAATCTCAATCATGTATGTAGAATTTAATCTAAACACATACAAGTAATAAATGAGATAAAATTGATAAGTAAAAACACTAATTATGTAAGATAATAGTGTTCAACAAATCATACCATGTGTGTTGAAGAAGATCCATGCATTAGCACATACTAGATGATGCTAGATGATGCTTAGATTATGATTTATGCATGTGGAAATGGGTTTGGATGATCAAAAATGAGTTCTTAGGTGAATCTCTCTCTTTGAAAATCCTCTCAATAAAAAATATGGGTTTTTTGAGTCATTAAAGTGACCTAAGGTCAAAGAGACATATATATATGATGTCCAGTTGAAGCTATGTCGTTTTGAAAATTTTCCAAAAAGTTTCCACGTAAACCACTCTACGTAGGGCGGATTTTGGGCAGATTTAGGGTGGATTGAAAAATTAAATAGGTGCCCGCTCTACGTAGGGCGAGTGAATAGCGGTTTGGGCGCAACAGTGCATCAGCTTCAACTTCAAGCACCTCAAAACATGACCAAACGACATCGAAACCTTTCGTATGATATATCGTTGGAAAGGTATGGATGTTTATTTTCTACTCTAATTTATGGAATGACATTTCGATATCTATAGAAAAAACTATGGTCAATAGAGTGACCAAAGGTCAGAAACGGACAACAACATAGTTGCCCTGTTTTAGTGGTCACTTTGGAGATTTCAAAACCAATCCAAACGGTCATGAAATATTACGAATAATATACCATTAGAAAGGTATGGGTGTCTAGTTTGTCTAGAATTTTACAAAACTCAATTTAAATATTTTTATAAAAAGTTATGGTCACAAGACCATACAAATGTCAGTTTTGAAAAATATTTAAAACATTGAAATCCAATCTTTTGAAACTAGACACTTCACTCCAAACAACCAAACCAAAACTACCACTTATCCAAGAGAAGAATGAGACCTTCTCAAGTGGTCAACCATCGCGCTAAGACATGCACACCATCGTGCAAGTGCGGTCATTTCCGATCACACAAACGGAAACGAATTACACCACACTTAAGACTAATCATGAAGTGCAAGTGTGGGAAGTGAATGCATCCTAATGCCTAAACATGTCATGGCATTTCAATGAACAAGATGCAATCACTTAAACATGCATGAATAGAATTCATGGCTTTGCATCCTAATGCCTAAACATGTCATGGCATTTCAATGAATTAGATGCAATCAAATAAACATGCATGAAGAGATATTCAATAACATGAATGCACACATACATAAGGATTGAAAAATTAAACAAGTGCCCGCTCTACGTAGGGTGGGTGAACAGCGGTTTGGGCGCGACAGTGCATCAGCTTCAACTTCAAGCACCTCAAAACATGACCAAACGACATCGAAACCTTTCGTATGATATATCGTTGGAAAGGTATGGATGTCTACTTTCTACTCCAATTTATAGAATGACATTTCGATGTCTGTAGAAAAACCTATGGTCAATAGAGTGATCAAAGGTCAGAAACGGACAACAACATAGTTGCCCTATTTTGGTGGTCACTTTGGAGATTTCAAAACCAATCCAAACGGTCATGAAATATTACGAATAATATACCGTTGGAAAGGTATGTGTGTCTAGATTGTCTAGAATTTTACAAAACTCAATTTAAATATTTTTATAAAAGGTTATGGTCACAAGACCATACAAATGTCAGTTTTGAAAAATATTTAAAACATTGAAATCCAATCTTTTGAAACTAGACACTTCACTCCAAACAACCAAACCAAAACTACCACTTATCCAAGAGAAGAATGAGACCTTCTCAAGTGGTCAACCATCGCGCTAAGACATGCACACCATCGTGCAAGCGCGGTCATTTCCGATCACACAAACGGAAACAAATTACACCACACTTAAGACTAATCATGAAGTGCAAGTGTGGGAAGTGAATGCATACTAATGCCTAAACATGTCATGGCATTTCAATGAACAAGATGCAATCACTTAAACATGCATGAATAGAATTCATGGCTTTGCATCCTAATGCCTAAACATGTCATGGCATTTCAATGAATTAGATGCAATCAAATAAACATGCATGAAGAGATATTCAATAACATGAATGCACACATACATAAGGATTGAAAAATTAAACAGGTGCCCGCTCTACGTAGGGCGGGTGAACAGCGGTTTGGGCGCGACAGTGCATCAGCTTCAACTTCAAGCACCTCAAAACATGACCAAACGACATCGAAACCTTTCGTATGATATATCGTTGGAAAGGTATGGATGTCTACTTTCTACTCCAATTTATAGAATGACATTTTGATGTCTGTAGAAAAACCTATGGTCAATAGAGTGATCAAAGGTTAGAAATGGACAACAACATAGTTGCCCTATTTTGGTGGTCACTTTGGAGATTTCAAAACCAATCCAAACGGTCATGAAATATTACGAATAATATACTGTTGGAAAGGTATGTGTGTCTAGTTTGTCTAGAATTTTACAAAACTCAATTTAAATATTTTTATAAAAAGTTATGGTCACAAGACCATACAAATGTCAGTTTTGAAAAATATTTAAAACATTGAAATCCAATCTTTTGAAACTAGACACTTTACTCCAAACAACCAAACCAAAACTACCACTTATCCAAGAGAAGAATGAGACCTTCTCAAGTGGTCAACCATCGCGCTAAGACATGCACACCATCGTGCAAGCACGGTCATTTCCGATCACACAAACGGAAACGAATTACACCACACTTAAGACTAATCATGAAGTGCAAGTGTAGGAAGTGAATGCATCCTAATGCCTAAACATGTCATGGCATTTCAATGAACAAGATGCAATCACTTAAACATGCATGAATAGAATTCATGGCTTTGCATCCTAATGCCTAAACATGTCATGGCATTTCAATGAATTAGATGCAATCAAATAAACATGCATGAAGAGATATTCAATAACATGAATGCACACATACAAAAACACACAACATACAAGTATTAGAGTTATGCATGAGTTGTGTGTGTGTGCAACTAGATCTCTTCAAAGCAATTAAGCATTTAGAAATTTACCTTTTGTGCTTCTTCTCTTGAGGTCTTGAGAGGGCCTTGGTTGTGCAAAGCATCAACCATCATATGCCTAAGCTACCCTTACAACAAGCCATAATATGTGGTTTGTCCATGAAATAAGCTAATCAATAGATGGGAATCCTTACAATTAGAACTAGGTTGCATTGTGTAAAAGTATGAGCGCTGTTCACCCGCCCTACAGGCGCCCTATGAACAGTGCCCATATGGGGCTTTGAGCAAATTTACTCTTAGCCGCTGTACACCCGCTCTACGTAGAGCTGGTGAACAGCGGTGCCACTGGTGATATTTTTCACACCTGATGGTCCGCCCAAAAACCGCTCTACGAACAGTAGGTGAAGGGTTGCTCTCCAAACCCGAGAGCAACCGCCCCTAGGTCGCCTAGAATCCGCCCTACGTAGGGCGGTCACGAAGAACATGTTCTTCACAATCCTAGGTGAACCACTGTACACCCGCCCTACGTACAGCGGGTGAACAGCGGTCAAGGCAATTTTTGTGTAAACTTTTCAAAACGTTGTCACTTCATTTTGACACTCTATAAATATGCCTCTTTCATTTCTAGGTCGACCAAGAGAGTTAAAAATCATATTTTACTTAGCATATTTTTCCAAGAGAAAAATTTCACTAAAGAACTCACCTTTGATTACTCAAACACTTTTCCATGATCATCAATCATCATCTAGCATCTGTTAGGATTATGCTCAATAGCAAGAGTGTAATATTGTAATTGACAATCTTTTTATATTAATAAAGTGATTTCTGGTTTAACAAATCTTATAGCATTTATAGTTTAATATTATAATTGTCAAAGTAAATAATCATAAGGTCAAAAGACTATGAGAAAAGAAGAATTGTTCGTACATCTGGATATGTATGAGGTAGACACAATTCTTTAGTTAGTCTTGAATAATGTTCATGTTAGGTTTCTATTTTGTGTTGGCATGTATTCCATATCAAAACGTGTTTCTTTTGTAATGTTTAGTGGTCCATATGTTGAAGATTTATGAAGACGAAGAAAGTCTTGGCCACAATTCATGCAAAATGCCGGCTTCAAAGAGATATGTGTTTCATTGATCATCAAAGGTAATATAAGACCTTATATCTCTTACAAGGCTAGGCACACACACACACATGGCATCCTTGTGTGTTCCTTCATGGTTAAACATCATTTATATATCACTTTCACACACTTGATAATATATGCTCATGCATTTATACTATCTTGACAAACTTTGCTTATTGCATGTTCTAGGACTATGTCTAGGAAATAGCATATGTGTGTGTCTTTGTGTTTGTATGTTTCCTTATTTTTGTATTTGGACTTGAATATGCTCTATTATGATTTCTTATTGAGTTCCGGTCGTTTCGGTTACTCATTCATTTAATTTCGAGTCCAAACGATGTAGCTACGCAGCGCTACTTTTCGTTCTCATTCGTTAAGTTGACTTCATCGTCATTTTCCGAGATGATTTCTCAACCATTTTTCAAAGTTATGTAGTCGTCGTCGTACGTGAGGGAGTCACGGTTCGTAATCCGAAAACGGATTCGAAATCGGAGTTCGGATGCCTAAGATACGGCTGAAGAACGTGAGGGACGGCGAGAGGCAAAAGTGGCCAAGAGGCCACGTGGCCCAAGCCGTGGGCCCCACGGCCAGAGAACCTCTCTGACCCCGTGTGGCCCATGCGCCCTCCACAGGCTGGGGTGACGTGGCCACTCTTGATTGGTCCATTTTTTCCTTCTCTCTCCTCCTTTTTAATTCCCTCCATTCCCTCCATTTTTTTTTCAAGAAGAAAAACTTAGAATTCCCGTCAGATTTTTTCTCCCAAATTTTCTCACCTTCCAAACACCATAACTTCTTCATACGGAGTCGGAATTGAGTGATTCAAGTTGGAGATCGTTCATAATCGAGTTCTCTACCTTTCCCAAGTGGTTTGGCAGCTGTTTGATTGATGTTTCTGGTGGTTCTACATAGAAAACCGAACCAGCTCGTGAATCCAAGGTATTGGTCTAATCTTTGGGATTTCTTCTTTTATAACCTTCAATTTGCTTGGGGTTTCTTCTTCTATATATACTTGTATGTTTGGTGAATGCTATTGAGAAAGATAGCTTCACAATCAATCTTAATCAAAAGTCTATTTAGAGACATTTGTGAACTAGTTTCCATGATTCTAGGTTTTTCACATGATTGTGAGTTGTATCGTGATTAGGTTGATATCTTAGGTTGTTTGTGACTTGATTGAATCAATTTTTTGATAAATGACCTTGAGATTTGATTTGATCCTTTGATTGATGAAATCTAGGATTATTGTATTTGTATGTGTTTTAGAGCAATCTAGGGTTTAATTGATTTACATCTTAAATCCTTGCTCTATATTTTTGGCTAGAATATTGATTGATTTAATCTCATGTATCTAGCATTTTATTGTATGTTGATAGCATCTTGAAGTTGTACTTCATGAATATATTTTGTTCAAGTGTTGTATGTGTGAATGAGACTTTGAGCTTATGTGTTTGGTGTTTACACATGCTTTAGGTTTTATTCTTGTATTTTGCATCTAGACTTTTATTACTTGTGATATCACATGTTTAGGTCTATTTGTACCATGGAATGTATTGATCACATGTTCTATGTTGAATTGGTTGTTTGCATCATTTGCATTCACATGATCACACTAGGAAGTCCTTGTAAAAGGCATGAAGTCTTGGTTAGAGTCGGGATGACTCGGATAGCCAAGCAAGAAGACTTGTCTAGAGTCAAGATGACTCGGATAGGCAAGCAAGGAGTCATGGCTAGAGTCGGGAGGACTCGGATAGTCATGCATGGGAGGCTCCCTAGAGGCATGAGTGCCTTGGATAGGGAGTTGGCTATTATATTGGTAGGCCTAGGCATATGGTTAGACATAGACTCCAAAAGAGCGGGGTACACGGGAGGTGTATGCACTCTTGAGGAATTTCTAATCTTCCATCGATGTTGGTTTTGTGTGTTGTCCAATATATGGTGGTTCCGCATCATTGAGGGATTTCATACTTTCCAATAGGGTTGGGTAGACTTAGACTCCACTAAGTTGGGTGAGCTAAAGATTGGTCACTTTGTGGATTCTCTATTTTTATCATCCAATATATATAGTACCCTAATGGTTGTATTTCAACCCGTGGATGTTTCCTCCTTGGAGGTTTTACCACGTTAAAAAATCTCTTGTGTTAATTCTTCCTATCTCTATCTTTTATATTTTATTTGTGTATGTTATTATCTTGTTTCATATTATTCACTTGTGATATATAGTGAAGCAAGTATTTGTAAAGTGTGATTTGTGAATTCATTCTTTTGATCATTTTTGTATATATGATTATTTTGTATATTGTAATTTTTTTGTATAGTGATATTTGATCACTCTTGTAACTCATTGAACATCTATTGAAATACAAGTATTCTTTGTTGTTGTGTTTATTTGTTCTTATACCTCACACAACTAGATGATATACATTGACCTTGTTCACATGATTATATTCTCATATTGTCTATGTATGTCTTTCTTGGTTTATTTTGTTGTGTGTAAGGCTACCTTGAGGGACAAACGAAAGTTTGTTCAAGGGATTGAAAAAAGGTGTAAAAACCTATTCACCCCCCCCCCCCCCTCTCTAGGTATGCCTTAAGCAATTTAACTACGTTTGTATACTTTCAGTTCAGAGCTTAAGTTAAAGGTTGGGCACCTTTATCTTGTTAAAGTTGTAGAATTCTTTTGCTAGCATTTGAGTGGGATCAAATGAGTTATGATGAGTCTGAAATCATCGGAGGGTCTTCGAGTAAAAGAATCTAGTGCACTGGGTGCATTGAACTGGATCACAATGAAATACTTTATCTAGAACCGTCAATAGATAATATTCTTTTCATTATCAGGACAATCGGAGAGTCTATCTTAATCCTGAGATAAATGATGGACTTATGGTTGCAAATGGTATCATTTGAGTTATCAATGAGTACGATTATATAGCATAGTCTATCATCGATAGTTTGGTGATATTCATTTGTTAATCGATAGAGGACTTCATTTATAGATATGGACATCGTGGCTCCATTTATTAAATGAGAGTAGAATATCATCATATGGATGTTTTGAGATATTGGATATTGAATCTTAACGTTAAATTTTCGATAGAGTCTATTGAAACATGGCTTCTGGACAAGTCAAAATATCCAAGTTCAAAATGTGGTCATATGAGTAAATATGGTAACTTGGAGAGCTATAGGTGGTCTATGAGCTCTTGGCGATTACTGATATTCTTCACGAGGATACACCATCTCCAATAAGATTGTCTAGGGTACGAATGAGAAATATTTACTTATTCTATCTTTATTTAAGAGTTTAATTTTAGCTCTTTAGTGGAATGAGTTAAAATTAATAGATCGGACCTAAGTGAATCATTTGTTGATTGTGATTAGGTTATGTCTATTGAAGCTTAAATTTAGATAGCCCGCCAAGATCCCCAATCCACACGGACTTGCATGGATCACTTGATATATTCTACCGGACCAATTTATGGGTCCATCTAGAATTGTATTTAATATATTAAGAATATAATTTGCACATTATTTATTTAATGGGCTGATCAATTATATTAATATATTAATGAAAGGCATGTGGGCTTGTTTCTTTTAGTAAGAATGGGTCTGGTTCACATGTGGGCTTTTTAATTAAAGTCTAATGGATTAAATAAAATAAGAAAATAATATTAAGCTCATGTATATGGTGTGGGCGGCAAGACTAGTTTAATAGTCTAAAATATTATTTTATTTTATTGATTGATTAAATGGAAATTAATTAATTTATTAGTTAATCATTTAATTGAGAATCAAAATCTTTTTCTGATCAGGAAATATGTTTCCTAAAGTTATACTATTGGTAGTAGTATATTAAAGATAAAAGACTTATTTGGTAAGAAGATAAATAGTAAAGTTTATTTATTTAATCAAATAAGGAAGTCTTTTAATAAGTCATAATAGGATTAAACACTTATGAGTTATATTAGGGTTAGGATTCTAAGGTTGATAGGAATTAGGGTAAAGCACAAATCCTCTTTAGGAGAGAATTCGGCCAACCCTAAATCCTTACACAAGAAGAATTCGGCCAACCCTAATAGAAAAAGAAGAAGAATTCGGCCACCCTATATATTTAATAGGATAGATTTCGGCCAACTACTTCTTCTTCTTCTAGCTTGAGTGAATTATTTCTTTCACTAAGAAAAATAATTCATACTCAAGACAAGTGTTAAAATTCGGCCAATAGAGAAATAGAGAAAGAGAGTTCTAATTTCGATAGTGCACTTGTAAGCTTGAATATCAAAAGGCTTTGTGCACAACTTCGAATTAGGTTCACGCGAGTTTCAATCTTAACGGTTGTTAAATTCAAAAGTGACTGGAACATACTTTCTAGTTTTTCTTGGATTTTATTGTGACTAACGATCAGGAGGAGAGATTTTGTTTTTCATCCTTAGGTACGCAATTCAAAGAAAGGGAGACCACGCTCCTAGGTGATTCACGTTCGTGATAGGATTGGAAGATCTTGCGAATTACCATCGACGCAAAGTCAATCGGATCACGCGACAAAAGGTATTCTACTTTTTAGTGTATATATATATATATATATATATATATATATATGTTTAATTAATTAGAGGGTTAAGGTTCAAATTATGGAAAAATTTTAAACTATACTAAACTCTATTTTAGTCTCGCTTCCGCTGCGTGCAATCGTATTTTTTCCCTACAGCATCATCCATGATCATCTAGATGTCATTTTGCATGGTTTCTTCAACACACTTTGCTTGGTAAGCTTTTCACTAATATCTTACATATTTTGTGTCTTTCTTAACAAGCAATCTCATATTGTCACTTGTATGTTAATCATATATATTTTAGATACAAGATTGAGATTAGTGTATTGATTGTTTGAGAGTTATATTTTGATAGCTATATCATAGGATTGCCTAATCTATGTTTAGCTAAGTTTTATGACATGTCATTTAGCTAATTGATATCTAAGATTATATTTATTGTCATCTAATCATCCTAGATAAGCATCTAAAGTTCCCTAGCTTTGTTTGCTTTTTGAATATCATCATATATTCACATAGGCCCTTTTATCTCTTCATTGAGAAGTAAGACTTGTGGCTAAGAGTGCTTAGGCCACAAGCAAATTGGACTAGAACCACTTTTAAAGGCCCGCGGGTAGAAGTGGGGGGTTATAGACCGGAGTGTTTGACTAGGTCAACATAGGTTGTAAACTCCATTTCAATTAGTGGATTTGAGGTCCATGTGTGGCGCACAAAACAACCCGTGGTTTTTCCCGTGAGGGTTTCCATGTAAATATCAAGTGTTAATTTAAATTCCGCACATATTACACTTGCTATATAAATTGACTAGTTAGAGGCATTTTCATAATCTTGGCCTTAACCGAAAATTGGGTAAAATTGCTTAAAATCTATTCACCCCCTCTCTAGACTACTTTTATACACACTGTAATTAGTTTCAACGGGGGTTAGAATGGGAAGGCTAAAACTCAGGGCATGCGATCGAGTTATTAATGCTTAGGGCCACGGGTTGAATTGGATGGGTGAAAGTTTGATGACGGCCTTTTAACAAGGACTCGATCCTATCAGCATTTTCTTTGTCACCCATCTCAATAGCACATATAAATAATTCAACAAAATGATGGCAAGTGATAGGATCCATACCTGGTTGCTTTGAATAAATGAGAAGCGATGGGCATGAGCTTTGATGGATCTTGATTTGAATGACGACGAAAGACTTCGGAGAAGAACTGAAACGAGAGGCAAAGAAAAGCTAGGTTTTTGATTTTGGAATGAAAGTGTGAAGAAGAAGTTTGCGAGAAGAGGGAAATCCAAAGGTTTCAAAATTTATAGAGGGAGCTGATGTGTTCCCACGCGTATAAAAACGCACGTGAGAGTGGGGGTTGGTGCATAAGGCCCGAAAATCATGCACCCACTAACAACGTGGCTAGCATCAAGAAACGCAATTGAGCTGCCTCTGATTACGTCATTGTATCATGTCAATTAGGCAAATCAAATGTTGTGGTTGATAATAAATGCTTAGCTGTTAAGCATAAATGAGCATTGATGAGCTAGAAGACAAAACTGAAGGCAAGGTAAATACACCTCTCCGAGCGAGCCTTTTTTAAGCAAAGGTGAGATGCTCAATTCAAATATTTAAGAGGGTATTGTTATTGGTAAAATTTGGAGAATTGACAGGTCAGCATAGTTATCAGAAAATGCGGTGATCAAATGTGCCACATCATCAGAAGACAATTGGAGAAGAACCAACCCAAGTTTGCCAATAGATGATCTCAAGACCTAGTTAGATTATCCAAGTCATCGGGTTAATGTAACCCGATCAGAGTGATCAGGTTAATTGGGTAAAGGTGCCTCGATCGGGGTAACTAGACCGGTCGGGGTCAAGTAATTGATCAAGGTGGATAAGGTCAGGTCGGGTTGGATAGCTGGTCGACCAGTCGACCAGTCGACACATGTAGATATTGATTTAATACATCCACAACTCAAATACACAGAAAAGAATCTCACTCAAACAAGGCTTCTAGAAGTACACTTTTGTTAGGTTTTTGGTTTGTCTTGGAATGTATTCCATATCAAAACGATGTTGTCTTGTAATGTTTAGTGGTCTAAGAATTGAAGATTCAAGTCGTCAAAGAGAGACGTGGCCACAACTCATACAAGATGCCGGCTTCAAAGAGAAATGTGCTTCATCGGTCTACAAAGGTATATAAGACCTCATTTCTCTTACAAGGCTAGGCACACACACACATGGCATTCATATGTGTCCTTTCATGGTTGAACATCATTTATATATCACTTTCACACACTTGGTAATGTATGCTCATGCATTAGCTTTAATTTGATAATCATTGGAATTTGCATGTTCTAGGACTATGTCTAGGAAAGGCATACGTGTGTGATTTTATGGTTATTTGTTTCCATATTTTTTGTTTTGGATTTGAACATAATCTCTTATGATTCCTTACTAAGTCCCAATCATTTCGGTTACTCATTCATTAGGTTTCGAGTCCAAACGATGTAGCTACGCTACTTTTCGTTCTCATTCGTTGAGTTGTTTTCATCGTCGTATTCCGAGATGATTTATCAACCTTTTGTCAAAGTTTCATAGTCATCGTTGTGCGTGAGAGAGTCACGATTCGTAATCTGAAGATAGATTTGAAATCAAAGTTCGGAGGCCCGGATACGGCCGAAGAACGCGAGCGGAGCACGGGAGGAGCAAGTAAGGCCAACGGCCAAGCTTGCTTGGCCACGTGTGGAGGCCGTGGGCCACAGGGCCAGACCATCCCTTTGGTCTTGTGTGGCACACGCGCCCCACATGGCCCAGAAGCTGATGTGGCAGCTTCTGGTTGGCCGAAATCCTTCCCTCTCTCTCTTCCTTTTAAATTTCCCAATTCCCTCCCATTCTTTTTCAAGAAGCAAAAGTTGAATCCCGCAAGAAATTTCTCTCCAATTTTTCTCATCTTCAAATCATCATAACTTTCTCATGCGAACTCAAAATTGAGTAATTCAAGTTGGAGATTGTTCATAATCGATTCCTCTATCTTTTCCAAGTGATTTGGCAGCTGTTTGATCAACTTTTCTAGTGGTTGCACATAGAAAACTGAACCAGCTCGAGAATCCAAGGTACTGTTCATATCTTTGGGATTTCTTCTTTTATAACCTTCAATTACCTTGGGGTTTCTTCTTCTATATGTATGTGTATGTATTATGAATGCTATAGAGAAAGATAGCTTCATACTCAATCTTAATCAAAAGTCTAATTAGAGACATATGTGAACTAGTTTCTTAGATTCTAGGTTTTTCACATGCTTGAGAGTTGTATTGTGATTAGATTGATATCTAGGATTATTTGTGACCTGATTGAATCATTTTATGATTAATAATCCTTGAAATGTGTTTTGATCCTTGATTGATGTAATCCAAGATTAAGGCTCTTGTATGTGTTTTTAGAGACATCTAGGATTCAATTGATTTATCAATATATCCATGCTCTAAATCTTTGGCTAGAATATTCATTGAATAAATTTTATGATTCTAGCAATTTTTGTGTATGTTTATGACATCTTGAATATGTGTTTCATATATATGTTTTTATTCAAGTGTTATTTGTATGAATAGAACTATGAGCTTTTGCGTTAGATGCTTTTCACTTGCTATAGGTTTAATTCATGTTTTTGGCATCTAGATTACTTTACTTGTGTTATCAGATGTTTAGGTCTAGTTGTTCTATAGAATGTATTGATCACATGTTCTATGTTGAATTGATTGTTTGCATCATTTGCATTCACATGATCACACTATGAAGTCCTTGTAAAAGGCATGAAGTCTTGACTAGGACGAGGAGTCTGGATAGTCAAGCAAGGAAGTCTTGGTTAGGACGTAAGGTCCGGATAACCGAGCAAAAAGTCATGGCTATAGTTGGGAGGACTAGGATAGTCATGCATGGGAGGCTCCCTAGAGGCATGAGTGCCTTGGATAAAGAGTTGGCTTATATGTTGGTAGGCCTAGGCGTATGGATAGACATAGACTCCAAAAGAGCGGGGTACATGGGATGTGTATGCACTCTTGAGGAATTTCTAATCTTCCATCGATGTTGGTTTTGTATGTTGTCCAATATATGGTGGCTCCGCATCATTGAGGGATTTCGTACTTTCCAATAGGGTTGGGTAGACATAGACTCCACTAGGTAGGTGAGCTAAAGATTGGTCACTTTGTGGAATTTCTAATTTAGCTTCCAATATATATAAGTACCCAATGGTTGTAGTTCAACCCGTGGATGTTTCCTCCTTGGAGGTTTTACCACATTAAAAAATCTCTTGTGTTAATTCTTTCTATCTCTCTTTAATATATGTTTATGTGTATATTTCAATCTTGCAGTACTATATTCACTTGTGATATATTTGGAAGCAAGATTGTACTAAGTGTGATTCATAATTCATATTCTTTTTTATCATATTTGTAAATACAATTCTTTTGTATAAATACAATTCTTTTATTCTTTGTTTCTTTGATTTACTTGTATTTGTTTGCACTTGTAATTCATTGAACAATATTATAATACAAGTGAACTTTGATTTGATTGCTTTATGTTTTTATACCTCATGCAACCTATTATGTTTACATAGACTATGCCTAAATGATTACATGATTATCTTATCTATGTATGAACTCTTTGGATTATGTGTTGTATGTAAATCTACCTTGAGGGACAAACGAACGTTTGTTTCAAGGATTCGAAAAAGGCGTAAAAAACCTATTCACCCCCTCTAGGTATGCTTTAAGCTATTTAACCTTGTTTGTATACTTTCAACTTTGATAAGGAAACAAACTTCCTTAAATATATTATAGTCCAAATTGGACAAGGGATCTAAGGCATTTAATGTGCAGAAGACAAGAAACACGAAAAGAGATAAAAAAAAAACGACTCTGATAAGCTAGAGTCCAACAAAATTACGTTATTTTCTTCACTTGTACAAGAAGAATTAGGGTTCCA
The DNA here is from genome assembly GCA_008009225.1 of Acer yangbiense. Taxonomy (NCBI): domain Eukaryota; kingdom Viridiplantae; phylum Streptophyta; class Magnoliopsida; order Sapindales; family Sapindaceae; genus Acer; species Acer yangbiense. Next base: position 25,848,431 of record CM017773.1, read on the forward strand.
TGTACATATAAATAGACCCTAAAAATTCCATTGTAAGAGTTAATGCAATAACTCACAAAAAGAGTGCAAGAGAGATTGAGTGTGTAACCCTAAGCTTTCATAGTAAAGATTTTCCCTCGTCGTCTCTGGCAACCGTGGTTTTTTTTCCCTTATTGGGTTTTCCACGTAAAACTTTGTATTTTGCATACTTGATTTCTTCTCTTACTTTATAATTTGATTGTTAATTCGTATTGACTTGTTAGACGAGTGGTTAATTTAACATAACCCAAAAATCACCGTCAACACAAGGCATTAAAGAAATTTTTATCCTTTATTCCTTCTCTTTTATCTGCTAACATCATCGAAGTGTCTGAAATTGATTGGGTTGGTGAATTGACCAATGTCTATGTTCTTTCAAAACTGTGAGTATTAATAGGATTTATTCTCAAAGAAATCAAAGATTTTTGACGAGTTGCCTTGCTAATATCTACCTTATTATATCCCACTGATGTTGATTGTACTCAAGATATTTTAAGCAAGAACTTTCAACTTGACAAGAGACGAGATTTATTCACAGAAGTTGAGAATGTCATTACCGAACTAGGTCTTGAGAAAGTGTGGGATGTAAAATTAACCACCGGTAACAACATTAGGTGGTAAGAATCCTCTTTCAAAACACTATGAATCCATCTTAGAAACAAACAAAAACTATTCAGAATGGCAAAGGTCCCCAACATCAAGAACACCATAACACAAAACACCACAACCAAACATCACCTCCATCAAAGAAAAGAGGAAGAGGTGGTAGAAAATTTGATCAAGGTGATGTCTATATGAGGCCAATAACACATTTCATTACAAAGAACCATTTTAATTAAACAAAAAAGCATCAATTAACTGATCACCCATCAATGTACATATTGAACTCAAATACATGTAAATCCTACCAAAATAATAATAATAAAAAGAACCATAAAACAATAAGTAAATCTTGTGATTTCATGGCTGTGGGGATATCAATTGTTTTTTAATTTTTTTTTTTTTTTTTTTTGGAATAGCATAAAATTATAGTGATGAACATGCAAGAAGAAATAGATAGATCAAAACTAAAATGAATTTATTTAAGAAGAGAGATTGTGTGAAATAAGATTGACATAGAACATTTATGTAGGGGCTACCGATCCTGCCCCATATATATATCACATGTGGGTATAGCGACTCGAACTTAGGTTATTGCCATATTAAATTATCGTTCTTTATTATCAAACTACATTGAGCGATCGTACACATAATCTAATTAATCATATCTAAAACCACAATCCTAATTTGCTAAAGGCTATCATCATAGGACCGTATCAAAAATTGTCCCTTACAATTATATTTATATAAAAGAAAATATGATTAGTTTAATCAATTCTATAAGACTATTATCCAATGTCGCATATTCCAGTCGATGCCACTGTATGTGGTACATAAAAAAAATAAAAAAATTCAATTCTATAAGAATCGAGGATCCATTCTAACTTAAAACATTACTCACATTTAAGTCTATTATAAACATTTTTAGCCCACCGTCCAACGTGACTTGGTGGTCAAGGACACTAATTCATTCTCACAATATCACAGATTCGAGTCTCTGCTACCATAAGTATTCTATAAAAAAAAAAAAAAAATTAAAAATTAAAAAGCCAAACATTTTTAGCCCAAAACATTGTTTGGCAAAGTAATTAAAAAAAAAACATCAATGTGATATGAAGATTGCCCAGTGATATGCCTCTCACACCTACACCAATAGGTCGTGGGTTCAAATCATGTCCCCTTAATATTAGTAATGCTAGAGTGCTAGACATCTCATCTTTTATATTATGTTATATGTTGTATGTTGTATATAAATAGGGATAAATGCTACAATATTGTCTTTTATGCAAGGAACTGAAAATCGATAGATATACCGAAATATCCACCAATATATTCGTATTTTGGAGGGACCGATATCGAAATAGGAAAATATCCAATATCCTGTAGAATATTGGGCCGATTTCAAAATATCCGTAAAAATCTCCCGATATTCCTGAAATTTCACCCTGAAAGTCCATGGATATTTTGCATATTATTAAAATAATTTTTTTAATCCTAAACAATTAAATTATTGTTAAAATAATTTAGATTGAAAATTATTTTAGAAGAAGCATTAACAAATTTATAAAAATTTCCAACATAAAAGTCAATAGTAAAATTATTGAGGACTTGAAGTAAAATTGGACAAAGAACCAAAGAGTGGACGTGTAAAATATGTAAAATTTTATGAAAGCAATTTGAAGAAAAAAATTGTTTGTGACTCAAATGTGTAAACTAATTAAAAATAATATTAAATATGTACCAATCAATTTATAAATATGTAAGGATGGAAGGAAAAGTTTTAGAGAACGAGCAGTCATTATAGCTAGAAGCAAAATGCAACCAGGTATATAACTTTTATTACAAAAATTGACATATTAATAATAAATAATAATATCATTGAAATAATATTCATACTTATAATACTTAATAATTTTTACTACAGCTGATTGGTGGGTAATGTATAGAAACTGTGCTCCATCATTGCATGCAATAGCAGTTCGCATACTGTCACAAACATCATCCTCTTCTCCATGTGAAAGAAATTGGTCCACATTTGCGTTAATCCACACAAAACAAAGGAACCGTCTTGCCTATTCTAAGCTTGAACAACTTGTTTATTGTTATTATAATATGAAGTTGAAATTTAGGGATATGACAGTTGAAAAAAATAAAGTAAATAAAACTGATTTTATGAATCTACTTCAAGTAGCTGCTAAAGCAGGAGACGATAATGAGAATTCTATTTTTGACTAGGTTAAACCTACCTCATTGGATGATGATGAGGGAAATCCTGATCCATATATTGCTTCTCATGCACAAGACATGGGAATAAATGTTGAACAATTGATTAGAGAAGAAATTGGTGTAAATCGTGGAGTTATTATTACCAGCTTTTCCGATGATCAACATACCTCTGATGGAAATAGTGGAGGAAAAGATGATGGAGATGATAGGGATGGTGGGGATAAGGCAAGAGGTTGGGATTCTAGTGTAGGAGATTGAAATGCTAGTGCAACAAGTTGGGATGTTCGTCTCGGAGGTTGGGATACTGGTACAACAGGTTGGAATGCTAGTGCGGCAGATTGGGATGCTCATATAGGTAATTTTGATCAAAATTGTGGTAGACAACATTAAGGGTGTGTAGGATCCAATCCAATACGATCTATAAGATCGGATCCAATCCATAAGGTGATTGGAATAGATCGGATCCTAAATTTTAAAATTCATTGGATTGGATCGGATTGGCGGATTTCCAAGATCTTGGATTTCCGTTTGGAAATCCGCCAATCCACCTAAAATATTAGGCCTTATTTTTATATTGGCAATTTATTTTATCCACTACTTTATAATGTAAAGGCCCAACTCAAATACAATTTGATTATTTGAATATCTTTAAAGACCCAACCCAAATACAATTTCTAATGTTACTATTTGGGGTTTTCTTTCTCAATTTCTCTACAACCAACAATCCACCATCTTCTTTTCTTCTATACTTCTTCATCAACATCACAGTTTATTGAGTTTACATTTGGAGCTGATGTTTAATGTTTATAAACTTTTTAAATTATATAAAGTTTACAAGTTATATTATGTATTTTTTTTAATGCTAATTTTATTTGAATTAATTAGAAATGTTTGAATAATTTATTTGATTTTATTTATTTCAGATTATAACTTTTATATATTAAGAACGATTTTATATTAATTTGATCCATTGGATCATATCGGATTGAAGTGTTTTACAATCGAATTAGATTGGATCAAATATAACTAGATCGGATTGGATCGGATCGGATCGGATCGGATTATAATTTCTTCGATCCGATCTGATCCGATCAGATCTTGGATCATGGTAAATCCATTGGATCCGATCCGCCGCACACCTATAGACAACATGGAGGAACAAGTCTAATTGATGAAGATTCTTTGAATTTGACTCTCTTCTCAATGAGTATAGACACATAAAATAATTCTTTGGGTGATTCGCAGACAATGTCGGGTTCTCATGTACCATATTATAGTAGTTATGATGGCTACAATATATTTGATTATTCTTTTACACAAATGTCATATGCAATACCTATGCATGCAGATCAACAATATCCACCAAGTTGGGTAAATCCAAACGACCCAATTCATGGATCAGTTGGAAGAGATCAAACAATATATGTATGGCATATTAATAACAATCTTGAAAACTATGCAAACACGTTTTCCTGGGAAAATTACTATTCGAATCAAGAAATAAATGTATCTTATGTATTTAAACTAGTAAGGAATTCATTTTAGTTTTAAATTTTAGACATGCAATGTATTATTATGTATGAATTATGATTTATGATAAAATTTTGGAAGTATGGAACTCTCTCTCTCTCTCTCTCTCTCTCTCTATATATATATATTTAATGATAATTTTGTTTATTAAATATTTAATTTCTTTATATTGTGTATAATATTGTAAAAGTGAAACAAAATATTATTCTATTAAATACTCAATTTAAAAAATTATATACAAACTCTATCTATGTTATAATTTATAATAAACTCATAACTATACTAATTTATCGTTGAAATAAGATTCATTTGATGTATAATTACTTGTTTAAGCTTGTCATAAAATTTCACAAAAAAAATTCTAACTTTAGTTGTAAATATCCATCATTTTTTTTTGATAGAATATCCACCGATATCGATAATATCCATAAATTTAGAAGTCCGATATCGATATCGATATCAATATTAATATTTTATTCCTTACTTTTTATGTCAATCCAAACACAACCAATTTAATTATCTATATGAGAAACTACAATTTCTGCTTCTAAATTACCTTCCTATTTTTGTCACGTCCATTTTGGTGTAAAATATTGGCGTGTTTTCAAAACTAGCCATAAAAGTAAATAATTTTACTCTTAAATCTTAATTGGGTGGGGTAAATCTCTTTTTCATCTTTTTTCATGTTTGTACGTAGCTTGGATTAAAATTTTGTTATATACATTTATGAATACCAATACTAGTGGAAAGCCAACATGAGCTCAGCTGGTAAATGGACGAGCTTGGAGTTTGATCAAATGACTCCCAGGTCAGCAGCTCGAATCCTACTAATAGCGAAAGTTTTCAAAAAAATACCAGGTCTCGAATTAATTGATATTGTCAACAACAACAAAATATTGGTGGAAAAACTTTTTTCTTTTTCTGTAATTATTTTCCAAAACTTTGTATTTTCTGTTATTATAGAAGCAGATAACAAGATTATAGTGTTTAATATGACAAACCTTAACCCGATGGATCCTATTATATATTTTCTTAAAAAATCTAGATAATCTTTCACTTTTTCTTTTTTATTTAAAAAAATAAATAAATTAATTTCTCTAATACTATTAACTGCTTAGTAATTTATTATTATTTTGTTGAGAAAGCTTAGTAAATCATTTAGTGGACATGCAAATAATGATAATGTATAGGTTAAAGATATGAATATGATAATCATATAATCATCATCATCATCATTAGAAACCGCAGGAAGAGAGAGAGAGAGAGAGAGAGAGAGAGAGAGAGAGAGAGAGGAGAAAAGAGTCAAAAGCCATTCTCTGTTATTAGTTATTACAAAGAGCAAAATACAAAGAATATAAGAAGACCTCTGTCTCCCTTTGGTTTTGCTTCCTCTCTACTCTACTTGCTTAGTTGCTTTACTCTCTGATTTTTCAGTTGAGTCTTAAGAACCCTAGCTTGTTCTAAGTTATGGAGGATCAGTGCTGTTCGACGCAACTGATTGACGGCGACGGCGTATTCAATGTCTCCGGTCTCGACAACTTCGTCCGCACTACCAAGCTCGTCCACTGTGGCCTCTCCTACGCTGTCGTCGCCATCATGGGCCCTCAAAGTAGCGGTATGTTTCTCCACCCCCTTCACTTTCTTCTTTTTCTCCAATTGATTAATTATTTCCAGAGTTGGATTCTCGACTGTTGATGAATGATGAGGTTGAAGCTTGGTTTTTCAGTTCTTCTTGAAGCTTCTGTAGATGTTGTAGTAGCTTGATTCGATCTGGTTCTTGCTCTTAATTTGAAAACTGATTCTTTAGATTCAATTCATTTTAAGCTGCAGTTTTTATGTTGAATTCTTTTGGTGAAGTGTCCTGGATTTGATTTTCTTCGATGCTTCATGTGTGTTTGTGCTGTGTACAGGGAAAAGTACTCTATTGAATCATCTTTTTCACACCAATTTCAGGGAGATGGATGCATACAGTGGAAGGTTGGCTCTTTCGCTTTTTCGATTTATGTATTTGTCTCTTCCCTCAGTAATTGATGGGAAAAGTTATTCGATTTTGTTGCAGGAATCAAACCACTAAGGGCATTTGGATTGCAAAGTGTGTTGGAATTGAGCCTTCCACAATTGCCATGGATTTAGAGGGGACTGATGGGAGGGAAAGAGGCGAGGTAATAAATTTTAGTAGTATCTCTTACTATGTTAAAGTTGAACTTATAAAACAAATGGAGCTCTGTTTTGCTAGGAAAGTTGCCTGTCTAGTTTGTTGTAGCTCTTACAGGTTATCTGGCTCTGTATGGCAGTAGCAATTTCTGATTTTCTTATATAAGTTCATATGAGTAGATTTCAAATGGGTTTTAGATTAATATTGCAGTACTCATGTTACATACATTCACATATACATCGATACATTATTTCTTATCAACTCCACAACTATGGGCTTTGTGAGGAAGGTGTTATTATGTTTTGCTCGTTTTAAAGATCGAAAAAACCTTTAATAAGGTAGTTATTTAGATTTTGTAATATCTTAGTTCTAATCGAGGAGGATAAGGTAGTTCAACAATTTAGATAAGGGGTCATACCTTGATATTAGTTTCTATCGATGTTCAAAGAAATTACAACTGAAATCCTTGCCATTTTCAAGTAGTGATGTTTAAATTCTGCATAGGAAAAAATAGGATGCTGTTAAACAAAAATGTCAAGATATGAGAATTTGAGTGAACCAGGGGTCAACAAAAAAGAAAAAAAAAACACAATAAATAAAATAAAATAAAAAATAGAATATCACTCATTTGAATGTATAACTGTGTGTAGTACACATGTAAAAGTTCTATACAAATTTGGATCGAATCAGTTTGGATAGCTAAGGTTCTCTCTAAGGTGTAATTTCTACATGCTCAGTTGCCCACAGTAAAATCAATACAAATGACAAGTATCTGGATCAGAGAGATTTAATAATTGTCTTTATCCCCTCAATGGTGTGTTATGTGCAAAAACTGATATTCCGCTATTGCCCTGTAGCCTTGACTCTGGAATAATCTGCTCTTTGAGGTGGTGTTTTCTTGGTGGAGAGGAGGGTGGAAAGGAATGACCTCATTCCTCCTCCTCTTTTTTTTTTTTTTTTCCATAAATTTTCTAATATTCCTAAAGGAATCCTTTTTCCTTCAACAAGTTGGGAACCATTTTTCAAACTTGCTATGTTTTATATCTTTTTCATTATTTACTATAATATTTTTTAATGAAATTCTTTTATGTAATAATAGTTGCGATTTTAATATTAAGTTAATTTTTATTTGAAATATATTTTAATCTAATTTAAAATTTTATTAAGTATAAAAAATTGTCCAGTTTGAAGAGATAGGGTATTTTTTTTACTGAAACAAAATATATTTGATTGATTTCCATGGATGATTCCTATGTTGCAACCAAACAATGAAATCTCTAACCTTGATCTATTCCTTTCCACCAACCAAGCATCACCTAAAGTGAGATTAAATTGGATAATTCCCTCAATTAGTATTGATATTTTGTGGCTTTTTTAGAGGCTACGGGGGTGGGAGGTTTTGAGAAAAGCTAAGGTCATTTCATTGTGTTTAGTTATTGGTAATTTTGGATGGAAAGAATCATGAGGATTTTTATAAGATTTCAAAGGGGAGGATTCAAGTTCTTTTATGTTTATGTTTATTTATTTATAGTAAGAAAACTTAAGTATGTAAAAGAAAAAAAGAAAGTAGTCCATAATGATGATTTAAAGTAGACTTTATCCTATAGAGGATTTAATTATCTCCTTTGGAATCGTCAAAAGATCTTTTAGTTCTTTCTATCCATGTAACGCAAGAAACAATCATAATAGACCACCACCAACAATACATGAGCCAAAAGTTTCTCTGCCAATAGAAAGGAAGGGATTTCCTAGTTTGATGACTTTTGAAACCAGGTTATCTTAGAGCTACTAGCTACTAGGCTATTGAAAAATGAGAAAAAAGTGATTAATGTCCTCAGACTCTCTCCTGCAGATGTTACACCATTGTGGACAAAGAGTCAAAGACAATAAGTCTCCTTCTCTGGATGTTTTCATTTGTCTTGAGCTTGTTATGAGCTGTAGACCAAACGAGAAATTGAACTTTAGGAAAAGTTTTCACTCTTTAGATGGCCTTTAAAAAATGAGTAATGCTAGGCTTCCCAATTTTTTTCCCAAAAAACTTCCCAAATCATGTTTGATGTTGACAACTCACATGCCAACATGATTTGGGAAGTTTTTTGGGAAAGAATTTGGGAAGCCTAGCATTACTCTTAAAAAATCTATCAACTTTGACTTGTGGACCCTTTGAGACCAAAATCCTTAATTTCTGACTTTGATCTTTGTGAGCTTAAAGTTATTCATAGAGTCTTCTACAATTTGCAGACTTCTCTAGACAGATTTTTATCAAATTAGTGTTCATCATTTATCACATTTTTCAAAGACAAGCTTATTTGGATAGCCAGATGATTGCAACCCTAGATGGATAAAACTATATTCAATTTCTATCAAAATTCAACTCTAAACACAATTCAAGAATGTGTAAAAATGTAAAATAATTATGCACAGTAATAATTGCTACGAAGGAAAATAGAGGGTAGAGAGTCCGATACAATGTTTTATGTGGTTTGGGAAATGCTGTCCATGTTCATGCCTCCAAGCTAATCTAGCTTGAGGTACTACTATCTCTGGTCTTCAATCCCCAAAGATCAATCTATTGAGTCTTGACGTATGAGTGTCAGTCAAACCTTTTATATTAGGTGAATATCTCATCACAACCCAATTGACTTCTGAATGTCAGCTTAACCTTTTAACAAGAGTATCACTCATTTCACTTTAGATTTAAATGGTAATAGTATAATCAAAACTATTTCAAAAAAGTAATGGACAAGTTAAAGCTCAAGAATATGATTGATATAAAGGAAGGCAAATCTAGGCTAAAATTCACGTAGAACACTTCAAAGTAACCAAAAAAAACATTTAGTGCTCTAGGATGTTAATTTAACATTTAACATGTTCCATGACACGTGTTATACTCAAGAAGACAAAATTATGGGCTTTCTATTCAGTAAAGTTGTCTTTCATAGCTCAACCTATTAAAGATATTAAATTCCAACTGGTCTACCATGGGCTTGAGTTGACCTATGCAAAGTCTACTGTAGGTATGTGTGCAAGACTACCATGAGGCACATTTTGCTGCATCTTGATATTTTCCTCGTTTCAAATGACAATTCTAAGTTTCATTTATCTAGATAAGGTCCAAAAAAAATTAGGATGATTAGATAAAACAAGTTTAAGTAGTTGTAAGGTGCAAAGGTTTGTTGAGCCATACCATCCCTAAGCATATATAACATATATTAGGTTATCAAATAATGAAAAATCAGTCTTATTTGCTTGAAGCTTCAGGAAAATATGCCTTTGTTGTCCTAATACTTACAATATGCTTCTCCATGCATATAAATTGAGTTCTAGGTTTGTTTCTTCCATGTTGTCTTTGTCTTCTTTAATGTGTTTGAAATTTTATAATGTTAAATTTAATTCAAACTTAAGTAGACTTCCATCAATTGTTTGGTATTGCTAAAATAAAGCATTTAGAGCTTTCGAGCTAACATATTTTGACGTCCTATGTTTCAAAAGTCGGATGGGTCCTTGAACATTTGTGATATCTATAGCCTAATACCATTTGGTGTGATTAGGCAGTTTATAGTTTATTATACACTTTTAGTTTATCTCTCTCTCTCTCTCTCTCTCTCTCTTAATTTAAATCATAACTTTGAGAATTCACCACTCATCTAGTTTGTCTGAAAACCTTGTTATTTTCAGGATGACACTGCATTTGAGAAACAAAGTGCCCTGTTTGCTTTGGCGATTGCTGATATCGTATTGATAAACATGTGAGTCTGTTCGATACTATCTCTATAGCCACAAAATGTGTTAGCAATGGAAAGGCAGAAATCTAGTCTAGGAATGGTGGGTTGGAGAAGTACAAGCTTGACTTCAAAAAGTTCATGGCCTCAGTCTAATCAGGCTTTCAGCTAAAATAAATTAAAGATGATATAGATTGTCGAGAGGTGACTCTTATAAATGAAATGTGAAGATTTAGATATTCTTGACTAAATATGTAAAATTCTATGTCTACATATTTATCAAGTTCTAGGTTCTTCTACCTCTGGTCATTGTCTGTGGTGCTTAAGGTTTTCAAAATGTAGCCTTTGCCAGTCTGTGGGCCTATATGGCGCATTATCGTTCAGCTCTTGGCCTCTTAGGATTGGAATTTTAAATATACAGACAATAGGTAGTATTAAGTTTATTTCATGAAACAATATCATATTAGTCAATTTGATGTCTGAAAAGTGCTAAATCAAGATTGATGTCTGAAAAGTGCTAAATCGAGATAATTTTGATAATCGTTATCTTACTTTCCATCTTTAAGAAAACAGAGCATTAGTAAAATTTACAACTCATCTTATTTTTTCAGTTTACCTATTTTCTTTTTCATGAATGCATTTAAAATGTTTGTGTCTGGTTCTCTTTGAACCAATTCAGACACTTTACAAGCGTCCTGTATTCTAGAGTTTCTTACATGTAATTAGTGAGAATGTGAGATGAACTTGAAGGCTAGGATACTGACAGAAACACTCCAACTTTTAAGTGTCAGCTCATATTAATCAGATGTTCAATGTAGGTGGTGCCATGATATTGGTCGGGAGCAGGCTGCCAATAAACCTCTTTTGAAAACTGTTTTTCAGGTACTCTGCCAAGTTGTCTGTGGTGAATGTGTTATAGTTGGTTTCTTGTATATAATAGTCAGGTTTTTTCACTGTGCATAGGTTATGACGCGTTTATTTAGCCCCCGGAAAACAACTCTTCTGTTTGTTATACGTGATAAATCAAAGGTCAGTAAGCTTTAAATTTTCTTTTACCATTTCTTATGTTTAAGGGACCCTTTTCTTCTGTATGTGAATTTTTGTCTTATTCATGACTGTCTTTGAAGACCCCGATTGAATATTTAGAGCCCATTCTAAGAGAAGACATTGAGAAGGTAAAAGTTCATGCCTTCTCATATTTGGATTTATTCATTCTTTTTGTTCTTTATTTATTTGTTAAGCATTTTGATTGGTGTTGATTTCTGCAGATATGGGATGTAGTTCCTAAACCCGAGGTCCATAAAAATACTCCTCTTAGTGAATTTTTTAATGTAAGAAAATAATGTTTCATTCTTTTTCTTAATTTTTTTTCCAGTAAGCAATTTATTATTATTTATATAAGAATTTTCTGATTCTTAATTTTGACATGAAGGTGGAGGTCACTGGTTTATCTAGCTATGAAGAGAAAGAGGAGCAATTTAAACAGCAGGTATCCATGTTAGTTAAAAAAAAAGTTTCTTGTTGCCTGTATTTAATATTTATATGGGCTGGCCTTCTCTAATTTAACTTTTGACTTCTCGAGAGTGTTGTAGATATATTTACCCAAATTATTGGAGTTTGAATTCCTTATTTCCTTGACATTATGGCCTATTGGCCAAATAAATACTATTCAACTTTAGTGAAATAAATAGTTTAGAACTGGTACGTACAGGTCAACAGTCTTACATGACATATTATACAGGTTGCTGAACTCAGACAGCGGTTTTTTCATTCTATCTCTCCTGGAGGACTTGCTGGTGATAGACGGGGAGTTGTTCCTGCCTCAGGATTTTCTTTTAGTGCACAGCAGATCTGGAAAGTGATTAGGGAAAACAAGGACCTGGATCTTCCTGCACATAAGGTTTTATACTTTTCCTATTCTTATTTGAATATTCTCTTGGTTTTAAAATTCATCTATGCAGTTTTCTTAAAATTTTAGTTTTGTTAATTTAATCAGGTAATGGTTGCTACTGTTCGGTGTGAAGAGATCGCCACTGAGAAGCTTCGCCTTTTGTCAGTTGATAAGGTACTTTTCGCATTATATTCCTTTGGAGTTGGTGTTTGATTGAAAAATTCTTTGATAGGCAGAAACTTAATTGATTTGTTTTAGGGTTGGTTGGCATTGGAAGAAGCTGTTCAAGCAGGTCCTGTCTCAGATTTTGGGAAAAAGCTTAGTGCTGTACTAGATACCTATTTTTCAGAGTAAGTGTATGACTATATCTGATATATCAATTTTCAGCTATTGTCAGACTATTAGGTTCTAAACTATTATTTTAAACTCATAAGAAACAGAATGAATTGTATTACTTATGATATATGAAAAAGAGTTAAAAAGGAAGTTTTAGCTAGAAGGTGTTCACTATTCTTTACACAGACACGCACACACTGACAGAAAATAAAAAGAGAGGAACTTCTAGATATTTAATATCCTTAGTTATAGTTAATGTCTTATATTGATAGTTGTGGAATGTGTTCTTGGTTCAGCTTGCATTTGAAGCTTTATTCTTGGTTTTAAATTTTTAAATTTATTGTTTTCACAGATATGACTTGGAGGCTATCTACTTTGATGAAGGTGTGAGAAATGCAAAACGACGCCAGTTAGAATCAAAAGCATTGGATGTAAGGCTACTCCTACTCATAAGTATATTATTTAATTTTGTTGTTGGAAAAAAAAAGAACTCTTTTCCAGTTGTCAACTTGTCATGCATGTGCATGGGGACTTGTCCTGAAAAATTGGCCAATTTTTTGATTCCCCATGGTTTTATTACTGTTCTCAGAGGTGCCTTTAAATTGTTCGAACATATGTAGACACAGTTTCTACCCTTTTATGCTATCTGATATGAGTTCCACTTAGTGTTTGAGAATGGATAATTTATCTTTGTAATCCTTTAGATGGAAAAAGGAATTGAATTTAAATTGAAGTGTCTTGAAGCACGTTCAATGAATAAAGAAAATGTTTTCATCCATGTTTATCTCATTTATTCTTCTATAAATAAAGAAAATGTGAAATGTCACATTTATTATCGTTGTCTTTTCTTTGTCCAGTTTGTGCACCCTCTGTATAGTTCCATGTTGGGTCATCTGCGTTCTAAAGCATTCGAAAGTTTTAAGACTAGATTGGAACAATTACTAAACAAAGGGGAAGGATTTGCTGCTTCTGTTAGTAGATGTACCCAATCTTGTATGCTCGAGTTTGACCAAGGATGTGCAGGTAAGGAAATTTATGTAGTTTTGTGCCCATTCTCACATAATTGTGTAACTTGTATGCACTTATGAGGTATGTGAATATTCTTTTATTGGTCAAATTTGACTGGCTGCTGCCAAATTTAGTTGTTATTGTTGCTGATTTAAGCTATCACACTTATTTGCATGGACTTATGAGTTTTGAGGTTGTGTATCGTAGGGTTCAGAGAGATTGTAGAAAAAAAATTAGAGGAAAAGCACTTTCAATAGATGAGATTACATCTTCTGTTATTCTCCATTTGTGTTAATTATACATGTCACATGAAATTTCAGCAGTTAAAAGTGTACTGAGATCATACGTCTAAAAATTGTGTGAAAATTAGGGGTGCCAATTCTCCCCTTATATACAGACACAAAAACTACTGGTTCAAGCTTTGCTTTTACCTTTTTAGGAGTCATTTTTTTGGAACATAGTTTTTGCTTCTGTTATACACTGCTTCACTTGCTTTCATTAACTGACCTCTATCTTACCCCTCTTTCAGATGCTGCCATTCGACAGGCTAATTGGGATGCTTCCAAAGTTCGTGAAAAACTTAGCCGTGATATTGATGCACATGCATCATCTGTTCGCAATGCAAAGCTTGCTGAAATAATAGCCAACTATGAGGTTATATTCTTGGCCAACAGAACAATTCGTGATTGTTTTTTTTTTAGTTCATTATATTATTTTTTTTAATCAGTTAATTTTACTGTTTAAAATTATATATTCACATGTATTCCTGAAGCACTTATTGATTGGTTTTTTGGATGACTGAATGATGAATACCCCATTGATGTGCAGAAAAACCTTGCTGAAGAACTTATTGCACCTGTAGAATCCCTATTTGAAGTTGGTAGTGAAGACACCTGGCCTTCAATTAGAAGGCTTCTTAAACGTGATTCTGAAGCTGCTGTACTAGATTTTTCAACTGCCATTACTGGTTTTGAGTTAGATCAATCCACTGTTGACACAATGGTGCAAAACATAAGGAGCTATGCAAGAAATGTGGTGGAGAAAAAAGCAAGAGAAGAATCTGGAAAAGTTCTCATTCGCATGAAGGAAAGGTAGAATAACGATTGGGGCATTTAAGTATATTACATTTTTAATAAATTATCTTTGAAACTATTGAAAAAATCATATCTGTTGCTTAATGCCATGTAAACATATTTCAGATTCTCAGCAGTCTTCAATCATGACAATGATTCAATGCCAAGGGTTTGGACTGGAAAAGAAGACATAAGGAAAATTATGAAGGATGCTCACTCGGCGGTAATATATGATTTTTGAGGATTTTTAATTAAAAGGGGTTCAATTACCAGTTTCACACTGTGGTAGTATCTGATGTGTTTTTACTATTATTTTGTTGCAGTCATTAAGGCTTTTATCTGTTATGGCCGCCATACGGTTGGACGAGAAGCCTGATAAGATTGAAACTGTACTGATTTCCTCTCTCATAGATGGAACTCTCACTGTTTCATCTTCTCGAGATAGGAGCATAGGAACTTCTGCGGACCCTCTTGCTTCAAGCACTTGGGAAGAGGTAGTTTTTTTGCTGGCAGTCCTTTTTGTAGTATAGTAACTTGTTATCCTAAATCTCATAAATAATGAAATATTGGCTAGGTTTCTCGGAAAGATACGCTGATAACTCCAGTGCAATGTAAGTCCTTGTGGAGACAATTTAAAGCAGAAACTGAGTATACAGTCACTCAAGCTGTCTCAGCACAGGTACATTATTATACATTTCTTGTTTGTAATATTTACATTTGATGAAATAAGTTCATTCTTTCTAATACTTTTATCTGGCATTGTATTTAAAATTATTTTGTCCTGATAAGAAAAGTTTTAAATTAATCATTAGCAGACCTTCGAATTTATGTGCCATTGTGAAGCAATTGATTATACTTTGCATGCTTATAAGTTGTCCTTGCTCTTTTAAGTTGATTGTATTATATAATAACTTTTGGAATTTAAGTTTTCGATAGTAATAAAGTTTTATGTTTCTTATCAAAACTATAAAGATAATAATAGTAATTGGAAAAAGTTCAGCTCATCCCTGCCTTTTTAATCTTACATGCCGATTTGAATTCTGAAGATTAAGTTAGGTTCATAAATTTTGCTAAGGGTTGTTTGTTTTTCACCACTTAAGTCTTAATTTGGTCTAGCACTTAAATCAAGTGGCTTTTAATTGTGTTTTTTTATTTATTTATTTATTTTTTTTTTTTTTATACTTAAATCTTAAATTAAGTTAAAAACTTAAATTATAAGGCTAATTTTTGTTGACATTTCACTTAATCATCAAGTGATAATTAACCATTGACCCTAATTTCCTAAATAACCTCATAAAATTGAATTATTACCAAAAATACCTTATTCATAAAAAAATCCCTAATTCCATTACACCCTTACTCAAACCTAAAATTGGATCCTCCATAGGAGGAGGCACGCCGCCACCTCACTAGGTCATGACAGGAGGAGGTTGGCCAGCCTCCTCCTAGCATTTGATAGGAGGAGGCTGGCTGGCCTCCTCTCGATTGATGGGAGGAGGCCATTCCTCCTCCCATTCCTTAAACGACGGCCTCCTCAAATTGGGATGATGGAGGCAGGTGACCTAATTTGGTCTAGCGCTTAAATCAAGTGGCTTTTAATTGTTTTTTTTTTTTTTTTACTTAAATCTTAAATTAAGTTAAAAAATTCTTAAATTAAAAAGCTAATTTTTGTTGACATTCCACTTAATCATTAAGTGATAATTAATACTGACACTAATTTCCTAAAATAACCTCATACAATTGAATTATTACCAAAAAGGCAAAAATACTCTATTCATCAAAAATCCCCAATTTCATTACACCCTTACCATAACCTAAAATTGGATCCACCATAGGAGGAGGCTTCGCTGCTGCGTATTGACCAGAGGAGGTTGGCTGGCCTCTTCTCGATTGATGGGAAGAGGCCGTTCCTCCTCCGATTCCTTCACGGAGAAGGCTGCTTGGCCTCCTCCAATCGGGATGACAAAGGCCAGCGGCCTCCTCTTGAAGACCGACAAACTCCTTTCTTGCCTTTCAAAAAAAAAAAAAAAAAAATTACATTATTTAAAAATATATATATGCATTCACTGTACAAGATCATTGCCCAAATCTTACCGTTGATCTCAGCTGTGGGATATAGTGTTATCGAACAGTAGTTTTTATAATTGTAGTTCGGACAACATTGCATTAAACAGTATTGAGTTTGATTCTTGTCATGAATCCAGAGGATAACCATTGCCGAACTGAAAAAAAAAACAGACTATAAACCCCAAAAGGATAGCCATTTGATAATAAAATGAAGGTATTGGACCTTTGTTATGTATGTTGCTTCTGCTTAATATATATATATTCTCAAGTAATTATGCACGATTCTGCTATAGACATTATGGTCTATCTTCCATATGAGCCTATTTTTTTTATCAGAGTAAGCAATAATAGTTCTTGCTGTTATGATATAAAAATGCCTTCTGTTAATTTCAGTGTTTGCTGTTCTTTCTCTCTAGGTTTTCTCGCTAACAGTTTGATCATTTTCAAGAGTCGTTCTAAATTATGTTCCATTTTTTTGTTATGCATTTGAGCACCTCTCATGTATGAAGCTGTTCGTTTTCCTGTAGGAGGCTCACAAGCGGAGTAACAACTGGTTACCTCCTCCATGGGCAATTGTGGCAATGGTTGTCCTTGGTTTTAATGAGTTCATGCTCCTCTTAAAGTAATACAGCCTAACCAAAGGCATCACTTTGTTTAGTTCATAATAATTTTGATAGCTGTATCTCTCTGTTTCTCTCTTCTCCCTTCTCCCTTCAAGTTAATCAGTTTTTTTTTTTTTGATGTTTCTCTGAAAATGCAACAGGAATCCACTTTACCTCATGGTCTTATTTATTGCATATTTACTTTCAAGAGCCTTATGGGTACAAATGGACATCTCAGGGGAGTTTCGACATGGCACTGTGAGTACAAAAGAGAGCGTAGTTTCTTGTATATGTATACTCTTATGTTGAAAGATGAAAAGTTGTCCACTGCTATAGTATACAAACACACCCTGCATGGCCACATCTAAGCAAAAGCATAAGTTCTTTGCTACTTTCTTGTTGGTTGCTTGATTGGCCGTAGGCTCAGTACATTAATGTTCACATGACTCCTTTACTTATTTTATTTTTATTATTTTTTTCACTTATATCTTTCTTAGGGAGTTCGTTTCTACAATTTTACACACTGCTCATGCATATTCGTTTCTACAATTTTACACACTGCTCATGCATGTTTAAATTACGTAGCTTTGCAAGTTTACATGAGAATTCATGATAGCTATGATGTCTTTATTATTGGTAGAGCACATTAACATTTACTGTTGTCCCCTTAAATTTTGGCTTCACACGTCTTTTCTTAGATTTTATTGTCGTAAAAGTTTCCATATTACACCAATTTACTGGTGGGCGGTGGTAAATAGTTTGCATGTGCATTTACATCATACTTATAGCATTCTCAGAAGGCACTAAAGCTGAAAAATGTTTTATGAGCTTAATTAATGCTTCCTTCATAAGACTTGGACTTCAGTGAGAGAAATTGGTAAAAAGATGTAAGAATTGAGTATCCCATGTTCCTTGTTAATTAGGGGTTTGGTTTAGAAGTGTAAATGTTTAAATTACTTACCTTGCCCAGATTGCAAAGAAGAGCTAGATATTGAGTCTCATTTATGATTTGGTGTGTTTCCAGCTGGCCGGCCTAATCTCCATTTCATCAAGGTTTCTCCCCACTGTTATGAACCTTCTTAAGCGACTTGCTGAAGAGGCTCAAGGGCATCCAACTCCCGAAGCTCCAAGACCACAGCAGTCTCTGGCTGAGTCATCGGTATCATCTAACATTTCATCATCTGATAGTGGTTTGGAATACTCAAGCCCTAACATGACACACAGGCGAAGCATGAAAACCGAAGAGGCTGAAGTTTATTGACGAAAATAAGTTTGTGTTTGTTGTAATATATGTATCAAAGCAGGTAAGCTAATCTCTTGATTAGTGCTTATCCTTTCCCCTGTATCATAATAAAGTAAAAGAGGGGATGGGAGAGAAAAGAGAAAGGGCTAGGGGTTCGTTAAGTATTTATGAGACGGAAAAAAAAAATCTGGATAAGCTAAAATTTTACAATTGAATTAATAGAATAAGGAAAATGAGTTCATTCATTTTAAAAGTACAATAAAGAAAATGATATTGCTTAGAGGCCGGTTGCGTTGATATTGATTTTGTTGTTCTCTCCGCACTTATTACTTTTTGTTTAGAGGCAGTTTGCTGTTGTTTTTTAGGCTTCATCCTCTCGTTTCATATCCTCAAGTGTCAAGTGTCTAAGGGTCAAGTTAGTATACATGTTCAAAATTACAACTCAGCGGAGATAGTATGAGAATTTGTAGCTACGTGAGTTGTAGTTTTCTCTTCTATTTGTAATGAAAGCATCATTAATAAAAAGTTGTGAATATTCCATCTATTGTATTTAGTTTTTATTTTGTAGTCGTGGACAAGGAAGTCTCGATTAGTAAATGAAAATATAAGATTATTATCAAATCTCAAAGATAAATTGATCGACATTTATCATTCTTTTTCATTATGTTTATTTTAAGGGTTGCTTAAGGACAACTCTCTTTAATGAATCTTGTTTTACTATTCAGAGTCCTGGACTCCAAGGTATATATTCAACCGAAAAACAGGCCATTTTCCATATAAAAATTGAAAATCAGCAAATGAAGGGTTCTGAGGGTCATGTTCATATCACTTTGCAAATGCTTCTAGAATGTCATTTCCATTAGTGGTCATTTTATATGGCATTGGCCTTACTACAGTAGTATAAAGATTTCTGTGGCAACATGTACCAGAAGCTTTGCATACTTATCGGTGTGTGTAAATTTATTTTGATTTGAATTCTCAATTGTCAAACACAAAGAGCACCAATAATTGATAATTGATACAAGGGTATATGCAGTGTCAACCTATATAACGCCTACGGAGCCTTCAGTGAAGCGGTGCAGAGAGTGTATAATAGAAGGAGAATTCAGGGACATTAAGTTGTGCTGATGGCTAGAGGAAGATTTTGGAAGAAAAAAGGTTCCATCAACACCCATGTCATGAGTCATGACAATGTTGAGGCTAAATTCTTATGGCAACCTACTGATTATCAAACCTGCTACCTCTTGTTTATATCATATGTTGAAAGATTATTTATCTTCTCTATTGTAATAAACACCCAAGATGATTTCGTAATATTCCACTTTATTTACTTACAATTAAATAAAATGTCTAAAATCGGTATCCAAAAGCCA
The DNA here is from genome assembly GCA_008009225.1 of Acer yangbiense. Taxonomy (NCBI): domain Eukaryota; kingdom Viridiplantae; phylum Streptophyta; class Magnoliopsida; order Sapindales; family Sapindaceae; genus Acer; species Acer yangbiense. The sequence continues at coordinate 25,868,275 of CM017773.1, forward strand.
TCATTAGAAATCTTCAGAGCATGACAAGCTAAAGCACTGGCCACCAAATTAGCTCTTTTGGGGCAATGGCCAAACTTCACAAATCTGAGCTGCTTGCAAACAGAGCTAATATCATTCAGCAGAACACCATTATCCGAAGAGTAGTGACTGCCCTCATTTATCCATTTCACAACCGTAGCATCGTCACCTTCGAACACATAAGGCTCCAAACCGCAATCAATAACAAATTGAATACTCTTCACAAAAGCAGTGAGCTTAGCAGATTTGATAGTTAAGTTAGCCTCAAAAGTTTGGGAACAGGAAGCAAACACTTCACCATTACAGTCCCGAACAACAACCCCAATCCCAGTAAGACCTCCCAATTTATCCATCTTTACATCACAATTAGCTTTATAGACACCCACCTCTGGAGGCAACCAGCAGCTGACCGGATTTTCCTTCTGCATCTGTCTAGTCCTGTTCTCCCGCCTGGAACCCTGAAAATCACTCAGGAACTGCTCACACCAATCAAACACCTCAGACAACTTGCCCAAGCTAGAACCATGGGTATAAGAGTTGCGGAAAGACCAAATCCTCCACACGATAATACAGAACAGCTCTACCTCATAGGCTTTCGCAACAGTTGTACAGCTCAGTAATAACTCAGAGAAGTTATTAAAATAACCTCTGAACGAACCATACCTGACAAACCAATTCCAACGAATGGCCTTCAGATTTCTACACTCCCACAAAGCATGAAGGGTGGTTTCATTACAGGCCTTGCACAAATCACAAATTCCATTCGTATTGACACCCCTGCGAGCAATATTGGATTTAGTGGGAATCCAGTTCTGGAAGGCTTTCTAGATAAAAATCTTAATCTTTAAAGGAATCCCAAGCTTCCAGAAAAAAGACCACCAAGAAGTAATGGAGTTAAGAGACGAAGAAGTCAGATTCGAAACAAGATTTCTCCCAATCCAATATCCACTCTTGACAGTATACATACCACACCCTTCATAGTGCCAAATAACAGTATCATCTTGATTGCTTAAGCCAATGGGAATGCGAAGAATTTCCTGAACATAGTTTTGAATTGCTGATTGCTGAATGTAGATTTGCTGTTCGTGTAATATCGAGGAAATAGTTTTGAATTACCTAATCACATCATTAAATAGTTTCATAAATTAGTTTTCGTCCTTTCTTTTTCTTGTTAAGGAAGCAATCTCATCATTAAAACTATATATATAAATTGGGTACGGCTATTGACACCCATAAATATAATAAGCACACCCATATTTATAAGTACACCCATGTCTAAAATTTTAAATTAAAACATTATTATAAACACCCATTTTAATACCAATAGTACCCTTATTTAAATGAATGTTTTTATTTTATTACAATTTATTTATAAACCTTCATAAGTTATTAATAAACCCAATTTTACAAATGTTAATCAGAGTTGTTTGCAAAATAGAAGCAGCATAATATTTTTTTTTTACTTTTAATATTTTAAATTTAAATTTAGTTTTAGAGTACAGTTTATATTTTAATTATAATCATTTAAAAATAATGAATGTTATAAATTACTAAATTAAATTAAATTACTTAATTCAAAAGAAAATATATAAATTACTATTATATTGTAAAAATGTAAATTACTACCTTTTTTGTAATATGTATAATAAGTTCACTCCATATTTGAAATCAAATTATTATTTCAACAATATTCTCTATATATTAAAACCTGTATATTACCAACTTTATATCATATTTTTCTATAAGAAGAAATAACAAGTTATTAATAAGAAATAATGAATCTTTGAGAATTTGACTTTAATTTTTAATTGGTGGAGAATCCCACCATATGAAATTCTAATACTCCAAATCCAAACAAGGGGAAAAAAAAAGAGGTAGATGCAAGCATTGCGCTGAATTTTTTTTTTTTTTTTTTTTTTTTTTAAATGCAAACATGTTTTCACTTTATCTTCCGTAATATATTGGCGACCGTTTCAAAAAAAAAAAAAGTTTTGCGGTTAAAAAAAGAAAGAAATAGAATTAGGGTTTAACTAGGGTTTGGTTTTTTTTTTTTTTAAATAATAAATTAAGTGATATAGTTGAAGATATGGGTGTAATTAATGGATGTACATAGTATTTTGTTTATTTTTAATTAAACTAATTTGTCCTTATTGGTAAAATCCTATTGAGATATTTTTGTAATTAATTTTTTTATTAAAATATGGGTGTGCTTATCATATTTATGGGTGTCAATATCGGCTCCCATATAAACTTGGCTAAAATTATTCTTATTCTTAATCAATGCAACCAAACTCAAATTGTTTATAGTGTAGTAAATTACATGCCCTTTTTACACACCTCTAAATTTGTTTGTGCAGCCCGTTAGTAATTTTTAAAAATTTCCGGTTCGTAAAGATACCCCATCTAATAACAAAATTACCTTCTTATTTATTTTTATTTTTGACTTAATATCTAAAATCTACCATGACCTTTCGACTATTATTGGATTTGTAGTGAAAGATTGTTTATTCAGAAACCTCTCATGAGTTCTAACAACAATAATGGTTATGTTAGCTTGACTTGCGTTCAGGGACGGACCTAGGAAATATTTGCAGACCGGGCTAAATTATGTATACAAATAGTTTTTTTTTTTTTTTTTTTTTTCCCTCAGTATACACTAGTATTATATAGTTAAGAGAGCCGATATTGACACCCATAAATATGATAATCACACTTGTTGACGGTGATTTTTCGTGGTCAATCAGTCAACGATTTGTTTCAAAGAAAACCTGTAATTATGAATGAAAAAAATAATAGAATGAAGAATAAAAATAAGAGACGAGAATACGTGGTAAAACTCCTAAGATCGAAGAAACATCCACGGATTATTGCCTTGGCAACGTAGTCAAATCTACTATGAATATTCTGAAATACACACTCAGATCCCTCTCTTTTTATTCTCCCGTCCCCTTTATAGGTGTTTTTGTAGGGGAATTTAATTTATACATGTTGCTACTAGGGTTTGTAGATATCGCTAGGGTTTGATGTCGTGGTGACCAAGTCCCAAGCGGCTACCAAATCCTAGAAGGATTTGGTTTCCTCTTTGGTTTTTGCCACTTTCTCTAATTCTGCTAAGTCCGGGTCTTGATAGGATTCTAGCTTCCTTATGCGTGACGAATTTGTTTGTTTCCTTTTCAGACTTTGGTCAGCTTCACCGTAGTTATTTTGGAGCTGCCAGTTGTGGATTCTATCTCTGTACTTGATGAGAGGATGTTTTATACTCTATCTCCCCTGTTAAGTACCGAGTATTCTTGAGTAATGTCACTCGGCTGTGTTTGTCTTGGTTGATGCCGAGTAAATCATCTTCTAGGTAGTTTCTGTTCCTTGAGTTGACTTCTTTTCACCTTTTTACTTGTGTGGCTATGCTGACCTTTTTATTTGTGATGACGTGTCTTCTATGACGGTTTTTACCGATAACAATACCCCCTTAAATATTCGAGCCAAATGTGCCGAGTCAGGTCTACTCGGAACGAATATTTAATCCTCACTTGCTGATAGTTTGTTCTCGTTTATCGTTTTCCGCATTAATGTAGGGTTTCACCATCCTTGTTCAATTCGAAGTATTAAATGACGTGTCTTAATTGTGCCCATATGCATTTGATTCACCACTTAGTCAGAAATCTTCTGATGGTGACGTCTTGGCTTTCTGACAGCTCGAAGCTCTTCTTTGATTGCCACCTGTCTTCTTCTGCTGCTTGGTCATGGCATACAGCATTTATGGGACACGACCCTTCTGTTCGCCTGCACAGGACCCATGTCACGACCCACGTCTTTCTGGTTTCCTGCTTCTCCGTATACCTACTCTAGGGTTTCGATTTTCAAATCCGATGGTCATGCCTATATAATCTTCATGTCTAAGAGGGTTTTCACCTATTCCTCTTCCGCCATTTTCTTCTTGCTTCGAGAGAAATACATATCTGCTTCTGCTATAGTTTTTCTAGGGAGATCCATCAAAACTGTGAACTCAGTCTTTTAGTTCGTTTCGAGTTTGAATGCCTCTTGGTCTTGCTTCGCCGGGATACTCAATCTCAACACCTCAGACCCTTAATTGAAGGCCCCTCTTCTGTAGTTCGTGTATCAGTTTTTTGTCATCCCAAGGTTAGTTCTTATGGATTTCGAAACTAGACATCGTCTTTTTTCTATTGGAATGGCCGCTATTGAGCGAAATGATACTCTTACTGCTACGGTTGTTCATAGGTTGCTTGGAGATCCTTTGCTTGACCAACCTCCCTTTCTGAACGCTGACGTTTCAGGGCTCTTCCGTGAACTTCATACTTCTGAAGTTCCTCCAGCTTCTGAAGTTCCTCCAGCTTCTGAAGTTCCTTCGGTTTCTGATTCTTCAAGCCCTGAATCGTATCAACCTGAGGTTCAATCTTGTAAGGATTCCCATATATTGATTGGCTTATTTCGTGGACAAACCACATGTTGAGGTTGATTGTGTAAGGGTAGTTTAGGTGATTGAACTTCAAGCTCGAAGGCCCTTCCAAGACCTCAAGGGACAAACACGCCAAATGTATAATCTCTAGTGCTTGGTTTTCTTTGAAGAGACTTAGAATGCACACACACACTTAGTATACTTGCATTTATGTGCATACTCTTCACATGTCACTTTACACACTAGCACTTTGATTGATATCTTGTTATGTGTATATGTGCTTTGTAATTCGTTTCCCGATAGTGTTCGAAAACATCCACGCATGCACTAGAATGTGCTTGGTTTTATGTGAAGACCGCCCATGAAGAATGCCCTTGGCCTCTCCTTGGTTTTCACCTCTGTTGGTGATCGGCGGTTATGATCGGCGACTTGGCCGCCGAATGAAACCGCCGTTTGCATCTAGAAGTGTCTAGAGCAATTCTGCGGTCACGATCGGTGGTCACGACCGCCGTTTGAAACCGCCGTTTGAAACCGCCGTTCATACCTGATCGATTTAATATCTCGGGTTTGATTCGGCGGTTGGATCGGCGGTTACAAAACCATCGAATCAAACCACCGTTGATGCTCTGTTCTTTACGGGCTCAATTCGGTGGTCATGATCGGTAGCCTGGCCGTCGATCGGTGCGTTTCAAGGGCAAACTTGTATTTTCACATGTTTTTTTTTTATGCCTATAAATACATCTCTTTCTCTTGTTCTGAACAATAACTCTTTGATCATCAAGAACCCTATTTTTTAAAGAGAGATTTTGAGAGAAAAAGCAACCAAGTTTGCTCATTTAAACACTCAAATACATTCCTTTGTGCATCAAAGTTCATCTTGCATTCATTCATGAATGGGTTTGCATCATCACAACTTGCTTGGTAAGATTTTGATTAAGTTCATCTCATATTAGTATTTTTACTATCAAGCTATTCTCTTTTAATTTACTTGTATGTTTTTGATCATATGATAAATACAAGAATAGAGAATTAATTGTGATGAATTGATTGAGTGTTGTATTGTGATAGCTAATTAGGTTTTTGATTAATCTTGATTAGCTAAGCTATTTGACATGTCATTTAGCTATTGATATCTAGGGTTGATTTAATTGATTATATCATCATCCTAGATAAGCATCTAAGGTTCCCTAGCCTTGGTTGTTATTTGAATATTCATACATATTCACATAGGTTGCATAATCTCTTAATTGAGAATTAAGTCTTGGGGCTAAGATTGCTTAGGCCTCAAGCAATTGGACTAGAGCCACTTTTAAAGGCCCGCGTGGTAGAAGTGGGGGGTTATTGACCGAAGCGTTAAACGAGGTCTACATAGATTGTAAACTCCATTTCAATTAGTGGATTTCGGGGTTCGAGTGTGGCGCACTAAACAGCCCGTGGTTTTTCCCAGTGGTTGGGTTTCCACGTATACATCAAGTGTTATTTAAATTCCGCACTATATTTCACTTGCTTGTATTTTTGACTAGTAGGGGCATTTTCATAAAATTGACTTGCATGCGAAAATTGGGTAATAATAGTTAAAATCTATTCACCCCCCCCCCCCCCCTCTAGATATATTTATCATACACACCGAACGTTTATTCGTTCCTTTCAAATCTGATTCTTCTGCTTCTGTTTGTGGTGATACTCGGTCGTGGAAACGAATGGGGAAGTTACCGAGCAAGCGCAAGGTGTACAAGGACTCCTATTCCTGAGAGAGTCGTATTGGTTCTCAGAGACTACTCGAGAGCGATATGGAGGAAGAGCATAGGGCCGCCCGTATCGTTTTTTCTCCTGAGCGGGTATGTGCCTATGATATAGAACCGAATGTGGTCGATCCTAAGGAAATATGTAAATATAAAGGTCGTTTCGACTTGGAAAATGACCTCGTTACTTTGAGCCCTACTGATGGTCGTGCTGCATGGAACCCCCCGCCGGGCATGGTGGCAGTTTACGGGGCGATGCTCTCTTGCGGTGTAACTTTACCGCATCAACCCTTCATTGCTCTGTTTTTGGCCGAGGTTAAGCTTGCCCCGGTTCAATTAACTCTGAATAGTTATAGGATTTTAATGTGCATGTGGCACATGTGGCATAGGATGAAGTGGCCACCTCCGACCCCTCACGAGATTAGGCATTTTTACTCGTTGAGGTAGATGGGGAAGACTGGTATCTATTTTCTCCTCTCAACCCAGCCTGAATACTGGATACTGGATACCAAAGGACGTGGAGGTCCGTGGGCAGATCGAGCTGAGTACTGACGAAAAGATGAAGGGGTTTGTCTGGGGCTTCCCTTCTTCAAATAAATTTTGGAAGAACAGCTGGTTCTTCATCGGCGGTCGTTGGGGTCAATCGGTCTCTTTTGACATTGATGGTACTCGGGTGACGCGCAAGGTTCCCCGATACTTTTGTTCGCCTGAGACTTGGAATCACGCGACTCCCTCTTTTACTGATGGCGAGCTTGTAAACCTAGCTCGGGCAGCTGTATGACCTTTAGAGAAAAGAGGCAAGCCATATCTCTTTAACGAGAATAAGATGATAAAGGCTCGCCTTTTTCCTCAGATCTTTTTTCGCCGATGACACCGTGAGTTTTCTCTTCCGCTTATTCCCCTTTCTTTTTATTGTTTGGTCAGCTTACTAACGTGTGCTAGCTTTTTCCTTAGTGTTCGATGTAGATATTGTATGTGACGTCCAGGCGAGCTAAATGAAGGCCGTAGTTGAGGCGAGCCGAAAAGAGGTTTTACGTCAAAAGAAGGCCGGGATAGCTCATCCACAGGGTGACTCTGACGAGAGTTCGCCCGAAGACCCTCCTGAGGGAGCTGATGAAGGCGTTCTCGAATATGTGCCCCAGGAGACTCGGGGTCTTGACGAGGAAACGAACTTGGTAGTGTTAGGATTATGCTCAATAGCAAGAGTGTAATATTGTAATTAACAATCTTTTTCATATTAATAAAGTGATTTCTGGTTTAACAAATCTTATAGCATTTATAGTTTAATATTATAATTGTCAAAGTAAATAATCATAAGGTCTAAAGACTATGAGAAAAGAAGAATTATTCGTACATCTGGATATGTATGTGGTAGACACAATTCTTTAGTTAGTCTTGAATATTGTTCACAACTTAAGTTAAAGGTTGGGCACATTTATCTTGTTAAAGTTGTAGAATTCTTTTGCTAGCATTTGAGTGGGATCAAATGAGATATGATGAGTCTAAAATCATCGGAGTGTCTTCGAGCAAAAGAATCTAGTGCACTGGGTGCATTGAACTGGATCACAATGAAAAGCTTTATCTAGAACCGTCAATAGATAATAGTCTTTTCATTATCAGGACAATTGGAGAGTCTATCTTAATCCTGAGATAAATGATGGACTTATGGTTGCAAGTGATATCATTTGAGTTATCAATGAGTACGATTATATAGCATAGTCTATCCTCGATAGTTTGGTGATATTCATTTGTTAATCGATAGAGGACTTCATTTATAGATATGGACATTGTGGCTCCATTTATTAAATGAGAGTATAATATCATCATATGGATGTTTTGAGGTAATTGGATATTAAATCTCAACGTTGAGTTTTCGATAGTGACTATTGAAAACATGGCTTCTGGACAAGTCAAAATATCCAAGTTCAAAACTTGGTCATATGAGTAAATATGGTAACTTGGAGAGTTATAGGCGGTCTATGAACTCTTGGCGATTACTGATATTAATCACGAGGATACACTATCTCCAATATGATTGTCCGGGGTTATGAAAGAGGAACGTCTTCCTTTTCTATCTTTATTTAAGAGTTCAATTTTAGCTCTTTAGTGGAATGAGTTAAAATTAATGGATCGGACCTAAGTGAATCATTTGTTGATTGAGATTAGGTTGTGTCTATTGAAGCTTAAATTTAGATAGCCCGCCAAGATCCCCAATCCACACGAACTTGCATGGATCACTTGATATATTCTACCGGACCAATTTAAGGGTCCATCTAGAATTGCATTTAATATATTAAGAATATAATTTGCACATTAATTATTTAATAGGCTGCTCAATTATATTTATATATTAATGAATGGCATGTGGGCTTGTTTCTTTTAGTAAGAATGGGTCTAGTTCACATGTGGGTTTTTTATTTAAAGTCCAATGGATTAAATGAAATAAGAAAATAATATATGGCCCATTTTTATACATGTGGGCCAGCAAGGTTAATAGATTAGCCTAATATATTATTTTGTTTCATTGTTTAATTAAATAAGAATTAATTAATTTATTAATTAATTGTTTAATTAAGAAACAAATCTTTTTCTGATCAGGAAATATATTTCCTAGAGATATACTATTGGTAGTAGTATATTAAAAGTAAAAGACTTATTTGGTAAGAAAATAAATAATAAGTTTTATTTATTTAATCAAATAGGAAAGTCTTTTATTAAGTCAATTGAAGAATAAAAATACTTATGAGTTGAATTAGGGTTAGGAGTCTAATTAACATGTGAATTAGGGTACAACACAAATCCTTTTTTGTAGAGGAAATTTGGCAACCCTAATTGGACCACATGGAGATTTCGGCCAACCCTAAAAGGAAGAGGAGAAAAATTTCGGCCACCCTATATAACACTTGTTATAGAATTCGGCCACCCTACTTGTTGATTGATTCAATTTTCTTCTTCTTCTAAACTCATAGAAAAGTATTAGATTTTATTCTACTAAAACATAAAAGAAAAGAAGAGATTATTCTTTTGATGGTACACTAATTGCTTGTTCATCAATAAGCTTGTGTGTACAACATCGAATTAAGTTCACGCGAGTTTCGATCATTAGATTGAGAACTCAAAAGTGACCAGAATAATCTTTGTATTCTTTTAATTGTTTTGTGACTAACAAAAGAAAAAGAAAAGTTTGTTTGTCCATTCTCAGGTTTGCAATTGAAAGAAAAGGGAGACCACGCTCCTAGGTGATTCACGTTCGTGCTAGGATTGAAGATATTGCGGATTACCATCGACGTAAGTCAATCGGATCACGCAACAAAAGGTATTCAACTTTTGTTACTTTATATATGGTTAATTAATTTAAAGGGTTAAGGTTCATAAAAAGGAAAAATTTTAAAACATACTAAATCGATTTTTAGTCTCGCTTCCGCTGCATGTACTACAATATTTTTCCCTACAGGTAGAGGACGTACCTGACCCGGGTGATCTTGCTGCAGACGAGGCAGCTGCCTAGATGGGGGATTCTAGAAGTTCCTTGAGGGAAAAAGGCAAGGAAAAAATCGGGGAACCTTCCGAGACACAAGTCTCAGCTAATGAGCGGAATGAAACTAAGGGTTCTGCCGCAAATGAATCAACTGTCGTGCCCTAGGGTGATGAAGGGGTTCAGGAGCCTTCTAATGTCGTGGGCTCTGAATTTCCAACCCTTGTTGAGGCAACCTCTATTCCTTCTCTGGTTGTCAAGGCTAATGCCGGCATGAGGGATCCTGACCATGACATGGAAGATCCCGCTGCCAACCTAGACACATGCGGGAGGAAACCTGGGAAGAGGAAGGCTTCATTTTCACCCGGCCGTCCTGCCCCAAAAATTTCTCGGGTGGTTACATATGTTGACTCTTCTTCTAGTGATGAGACGGGTGCTGGGGTTGAAGGAGCAGTGATTCGAACCCTCCAGCGAGATCAAGTCGGGACTAATGCTGGGGACTTCATTGGCTCTCCTCGGGCAACATCAGCTACCAGATTGCCTGAAACGGAGGTTGATGGTTTGGGCCCGTCAGTCCAGCCTGGCGTGCCTACCCCCCAGGCCATGTTGAAGGCTATGACTTCGGGCCATGTTTATATAGGGGAGGATAGCTGGAGTTGCTTCAGGGCCGGTTCTTCGTCCGACCGTCTGCATAACTTCTTCAATAGTGCTTCCTATGTGAGTAATATCTGATCAGATTTCTTGTCATTTTTTATTCTTCGCCATTTCACTGTTTCTATGTTAAATTGGTTACAGATGGTGGCTGAGATGTCGAAAGTCCATCAAGCTAGCAGCGCCCAGGCGGATAAAATAAGGCGCTTGGAAGCTCAATTGAAAGAAAGCGAAGATCACCGTGTTCGGATCGAGTCGGCTTGCTAGAGGAAGATTAGAGCAAATCAAGAGTTCATGGACCAGTGTTTGGCTAGTCAACTGGAGGCCGAGCAAAAGGCTTCCCTTGCTGTTGATGAGGTAAAACACCTAAAGGACTTGCGATCTTCTACTCAGGAGTCGATGCTCCAGGCTGAGCAGAAAGTGGAGGAGGTTAAGTCATCCTATGAGCGTTAGATCAAGGATTTGGAACACCGGGCTTTGTCTATCCAATCCCTATCAAGGGAGGCTAGGCTGGAGTTGGAGATACAGGGCGTGGATCGCTTTAAGAGGTCCCCGGCTTATGATGCCTTGCTTCTCCGAGAATTTCAACGAGGGATGGTCTCGGCTGGAGAGTTCTTCAAGATGAAAAACAGGGCGACTGATCAGGCTAGGGCCAACTGGAGCCTTTCAATTAAGAAGCATATGGATACATCTCTGGAATCTCTTCGGATCCAGATGAAGGAGTGGCGCGCATATTGTCGGAGCAAGGGGAAGGTGCCATATCCCATGCACCTAGAGGTCCCTACTGCCAATGCCTTCTCTACTTCCCATACTTGTCAGAAAGCAGGGATTAACGGTGAGGACCCTAATGTTGGACCCGTGCCTGGACAAGATTACAGCGCCTGGATGGATGACAAGGAGGACGAGATCATATGGCCCTCTGATGACAGCCTATTGAGTGAGTATGTGATGGAGCCTGATCCAAGCGTCGGCGATAGTTCGTAGCCCCCAGCGTCATCTTCTTGATTTTTGACTTTATACTATCTTTTGTAGTGAATTTTGTGTACATGTTTTTTGTAATGAACTTTGTATACGTATATACATATATACCGTCTAGTATTTTTGGTATTTTATTTCTACTACCTTTGCTTATACCGTCTAGTATTTTTGGTATTTTATTTCTACTACCTTTGCTGATTAACTTTTAGACCCTTTCCTGCATGACAATAATAAACAATGATAATTATCGCAAGAGGGGAGAGTAGAACTTTAACCTGTATTCGCGGTTCATTTAATTGACAGCCTGTATTCGGCCGGGTCTCCATTTTGTTTGGAGATATCTTGGGTGGAGTATTCTTTATTTTTACCATCTTCATTTTTACCAGGTATCTTATGGACCGGCGATTTATTATTTTTGCCCGAATGGAGTAACCTTTCTTAGCCGAGTATCTTATGAACCGGTGTTTAGGTCTATTATTCTCTACCCTAGTGTTACGTCGAGTCTCGCCACGACCTTACACTCGGGTCCCTACACAAGTCACCAAGGAAGTCTCCTGGTTTTGTCTGTGCAGGGGTTTGCCGAATAGTTGGGGCAATTTATACCGGCCAACACAGTTGCGCATCTCACCAGCCTTTCTGGCGGCGCCCCAAGCAATTTTCTAGTTTCCTGGTGCCTCGGGTTGGCCTTTTTGCTAGGTGATGTGTTTACGCCATCCTAACTAGGCGGGCATACTATTCCAGCTTTTTCGCCCCTTCAGGCGCTATCCACCCGCTCTTTCACGGTTTCATGGTGCCCGAGTTTCTTTAACGCTCTTGGATTCTTTTCAGCTGTCCGCCCTATTCTCTAGAAAGGTATTTGCCAGTGAATCTTCAGTTTTTGCGTAGCTGGATTGATCATGACTTTCAGCGAATAAACATTCATTTATTAGAACTTGAATATCCAAAAACTAAAAATCTGGGACAAAAAATGTAAAACTGCAAAAAACTATGTAAAACTACAAAAAACTTGAAATATCTAGAGCATTTAAATTAAAGGGATTCCTTGGGGGAATTAGGGATAAAATATCTTCAGGTATTGAGCGTTGCATGGTCGAGGTACCAAGCTACCCTCTGGTCAGGCTATTATGTAGGCTCTATGTTCTGCGATTCCTTTAATGATGTATGGTCCCTATCATTTGTCGGCGAGGGATCGTGCTGACTTGTCCTTGGTGTTCGGGGACACTCTTCTCAGTACCAAATCCCCAATCTGGAATCTACGCACGCGAACGTGAAAGTTGTAATACCTTGCAGCCATTTGCTGGTATGCTGCGTTTCTTACTTGTGCTCTGTCTCTGACTTCTTCCAGTTCATCTAAATTTTGTAGCAGCATGTTGACATTGTGCTCTGGATTATACAACTGAACCTTAGGAGAGGCGAAAGTTGTTTCTGTTGGAATGACGGCTTTTGTTCCAAACGCTAGGGCAAAAGGGGTCTCTCCTGTGGATGACCTTACAGTTGTTCGGTATGCCCACAGGACTTCAGGTAACTTGTCTACCCAGCTACCTTTCTTTGCCTCTAGCTTCGCTTTCAGCATATGCTTGATCACCTTGTTTACTGCTTCAGTCTGGCCATTGGTTTGAGGATGGGTAGGCGAGGCATAATAGTTTGCGATTTTGTATTCTTCGCACATCTCCCTGAATTTGTTGTTGTCGAATTGAGTCCCGTTATCTGTTATGATGGTACTCGGGATTCTGAATCTGTATAGTATGTTCTTTTTGACAAAATTGGTGGTGTTTGCCTCAGTGATGTGCACAAGTGCTTCCGCCTCTACCCACTTGGTAAAATAGTCCACCGCCACAATAGCGTGCTTCGCTCCTCCCTTGGTCCCTGTAGGCATTGGTCCTATAAGGTCGAGCCCCCACATGGCAAAGGGCCAGGGCGAGGTTAGGCTTCTGAGCAGTTCTGGAGGTTGTCGAATATCATTTGCTATCTTCTGGCATGTTTCGCAACTTTCTGCGAATCATTGCGCTTCGGGAAACAAGGTTGGCTAGTAGAACCCTTGCCTAAGTACTTTATGTGCTAGGCTCTTACCCCTGGTGTGGTTTCCGCACACTCCACTGGGAATATCTTTCAGGATTTTGTTGGCTTCTTCACCAATGACACACCTTTACAATACTTTTGAAAACCCTCTCCTGTATAACTCGCCTTTCAGAATCGTGTACCGGGTTGACCTGTATTTAATGTGCTTAGCTTCCACAGTATTTTTCGGTAATATGTTTTCTTCCAAATATCTTCTGAGCTGGATTGTCCAGTCACCCAGGCTTGGTCGAATTTCTACTATCATGACTTCTGTGGGTTCTGCTGTGCTCGGTTTAATCAAGTGTGCCACTGGTATTGCTTTGGACCTGATACAAGTGGTGGCTGATGCTAATTTGGATAAAGCATCTGCCTTTTCATTCTCTTCCCGAGGTATCTGAGAGATTTTGCACTTCTTGAATTTTCTGAGTAATTTTTTCGTAATATCTAGGTAAGTTATCATGTGCTCATCTCTCGCTTGGTACTCGTTTAGTACTTGGTTAACCACTACCTGTGAATCGCTGAAAACCTCCAATTCATCTACTCCCAATGCTATGCACACTCTTAAACCGGCCAATAAAGCTTTATACTTGGCTTGATTGTTGGTTGCTTTGAAATCAAACCTCATGGCACATTCTACAGCATCTCCCTATGGGGTTGTTATGACTATTCCTGCCCGTTGCCATGGGTGTTTGATGATCCGTCCATATGCAATTTCCACTGAAAATTGTTCACCTGTTCATTTTCCATCATTTTCCATCATTTTCCTTACCTCGACATCCGGCTCGGTGAATTCTGCTACAAAATCTGACACCACCTGCCCCTTGATGGCTGCTTTTGGGGTGTATTTGATGTCGAATTCACTTAGCTCTACCGCCCATTTGGTTAGCCTTCCTGACAGCTCTGGCTTTTGTAGAATGAGTTTTAACGGGCAATCCGTGTATACCTCTATCGTATGTGCTTGAAAATAAGGCCTAAGTTTTCTTGCTGCCGTGATTAGGGCGAGAGCTACTTTTTCAGCTGGTGGGTATCTGGTTTCGGCCGGTAGCAATGCCTTGCTTGTGTAATACACCGGTTTCTGTACTCCTTCCTCCAATCGAATCAGTACTGAACTTGTTGCCACCTCTGTGACTGAAAGGTACAGGTACAAGGTCTCTCTGACTACTGGTTTTGAAAGAATGGGTGCTCGTCCCAAATAATCTTTCAACTTTTGGAAGGCTGCTTCACACTCCTTGCTCCATTCGAGCCCTTTTTCCTTTTCTTCTTGCTCTGAAAAACGGGGCGCACTTGTCTGTTGACTTTGCGATGAATCGATTGAGCGAGGCAAGACATCCGGTCAGCCTCTGCACATCCTTCAATGTCTTTGGCGAAGTCATTTCTTCCAATGCCTTAATTTTCTCGGGGTTTACCTCGATTCCTCTCTGATGCACTTGGAAACCCAAAAACCTCCCCGATGGTACCCCGAACACACACTTACTCGGGTTAAGTTTCATCTTATACCTTCTTAGGACGTCGAAAGTTTCTTTCAAATCTTCTGGATGTTTTTCCACTGTGACACTCTTGGTCAGCATGTCGTCCACATAAACCTCCATATTCCTCCCAATTTGTCGAGCAAATATTCTGTTCACCAACCTTTGATATGTTGCCCCATATTTTTTAACCCGAACGGCATCACCATGTAGCAATACAACCCTTGGTCCGTGGTGAATGCTGTTTTTTCTTCATCTGCCTTATTCATCCGGATCTGGTTGTATCCTGAGTACGCGTCCATGAAGCTCAATAACTCGTGTCCCGCTGTAGCATCCACCAACTGATCAATCCTTGGCAAAGGGAAACTGCCTTTTGGGCATGCTCTGTTCAGATCCGTGAAGTCTACACATATTCTCCATTGGTTGTTCTTCTTTTTGACCAGTACTACATTCGCCACCCACTCTGGGTACTTGACTTCCCTTATCAATCCTGCTGAGAGTAACTTCTCTACTTCCTTCTTAATGGCTATGCTTCTCTCTGGGTTGAACAGTCGCCTCTTTTGCACCACTGGTAAGAACTCCGGATTGATAGAAAGGTAATACGAGATTACTTTCGTGTCTATCCCAGGCATGTCTTCATGACTCCTTGCGAATACATCCCTGTAATCTCTCAACAGCGTGGCAAGTTTGGCTTTGATGTGCCCGCTTAGGTTTGCCCCAATCTTGACTGTTCTGCTCGGCTCATCGGGGTCTAACATCACCTCTTCTGTTGGCTCATTTTTCGTAGTTTCGGGTTCTTCCTTGGGGTCCAGCTCGAATTCCTGCGGTACTTCTTCGCACTCTTCAGACTCATTAGTGGCTTGCTCGGCTGATAATGTGTACACCTGGTGTACCTTTCTATCCTTGTAGACTGACAGGTTCGCCATTCGTGCCATCTCTTGTGATCCTTTGACCACTCCTACTCCTACTCCTACTCCTACTCCTACTCCTACTCCTACTCCATACTCTGTTGGGAACTTCATCATGAGGGCATACGTAGTTGTTACCGCCTTAGTTTTATTCAGGAACGGTCGGCCCAGTAAAGCATTGTACGGCCAATTTTATGTATCTACAACCACAAAGTCAAGTAGCACTGTCTTCTAGCAAAGGGCCTTCCCGATTTTTACTGGTAGTTTTACCGTGCCTAGCGACCGCACCTCTACCCCACCGAATCCCCGGAGTGGGGTATGAAAAGGTTGCAAATCCTTTCTATCAAGCCTCAGCTGATCATATACTTCTACGCTTAGGATATCTGCTGAGCTTCCATTGTCGATCAAAATCCGATGGACCTCCATGTGACCAATCTGAGCACTAATGACTAGTGCATCATTTGGCCTTACATCTATTCCATGTGAGTCAGCCTCTGTGAATATGATTGGGTCCCAACCTTCCTTGATCCTTTTTTGGGTCGGGTTCAATGGAGTTAACATCAAGATCTCTTCGGGCTTCCATGGCTTCCCGGATTTCCTAAGTCCTCTCCCTATTACTTTTACCAGTTGTCAGCCCGCCGAAAATGGTGTTGATCGCTCTTTCGTCTTCAGCTTTCTTGGGACTTAGCTTCCTTCCTCGTCCCTCCTGTTGGTTATCCTTCTGTCCATCTGCCTTGTCGGCCTTTTTTAGGACAATGTCTTTTAAATGCCCTTCTCTGATGAGGGTTTCAATGTGATCTCTGAGCTGGAAGCACTTGGACGTTTCATGTTCATTTTCTTTATGAAATCTGCAATACTTCGTGGTGTCCCTCCGAGCATAAAGTGACTGTTTAGGTGGTTCTTTGGACATATTCTTCTCTTCCAGGATTGCCAGCACCTTTTCTTGATCTTTCTTCAACGGGGTGTAATTTGTGTATCTGCCTTGGAATTTCTGGCGTGGCTGGTCGGTTTTTGGATCATAAGCCTGTCCGCGTTTTATTCTTTTGCTTATCACATTTTGTATCTTGCACCTTGGCTTGATCTTTCGCCTTAGATCCTTCCGGACGGCCACCATGCATGAAGTAACCCCCTGTCGTAATTTCTTCCTCCTCGGTTAAAGCATAACCCTCGGCCATGTCCATCATATCAGCATAACTGGTTAAGCGAGCTCTCCTTAAATCGAAAGACAGTTGGCCATTCTGAAGGTTATTGATGAATGCTGCAATGATGGCTTCATCGTTCGCACTCCCAATCACTAACACTTTCTGGTCGAACCTCCCCAAGTATTTCTTTAGTGACTCGTCTTTCCCTTGCTTGAGCTGAGATAAGTGTGCCACTGATTTCTTCCTATGTACGTTCCCAAGGAATTGCCTTGAGAAGGCTTTACTCAGCTCACCGAAACTGCTTATGCTCGCCGCTGGTAATCTGCCGAACCACCGAGAACCTAGATCCCCGAGAGTTTGCGGGAAGTTCAAGCATAGCAGGGCATCATTGTGGATGTACTGGGCCATGGCACTCTTATACCTCCAGACGTGTTCCTTTGGATCGGTATCTTTTTTGAACTGCTCCACATGTGGCATCCTGAACCTTTCCGAGAATGGCATCCTTAGAACCCTATTGGTGAAAGGACTGCCAGATTCGTCGTCTGACAGTTCATTACGCCCATACCATCTGACCAAAGTATCCATCTGTCGCCGATTGTTTTGAACTTCCCGGGTCAGACTCTGTATAAGTATGTCCTGATCTTCTTCCGGTTCATCCATTGCATTAAAATTCTGACTGATGGTTAGCTTTTGTCCTCTTTCTTTCGGTTCCTGCTCCCTGGTTTCTCCGTTCAGGCCGTGTAATCGAACTGTTCCCCTTTTGCATTTGTGATGATGATATTGCTCGCTCTCTCCAGAAGACGATGACCAGTCTCTCCGGCGAGTACGCCTCTTGGGTTGGTCTTGATTTCGCCCCGTTCGATCTGGGTCATATCTTTTATCAGAATAACCCTCCTCTCTATGCTCTCTGCTACCACAGGCTTGTCTTTTGGACAGAGTCTCAGGCCTGTCTGTAGGATCTCGACCCATCTTTAGGAGCGCATCAGGTGTTGGAATCACCACTGTGGAACGCAATCTTGTTGTCTGCTGATTTGGAGTGGGCAAATTATGGGGTGAAGTTAAACCTTCCGTGGTGGGAAGGTCAACTCCTTGCCTTGCCGCATCAGATATGAGCTGCTGTAGAAAGGCCCAGAATCATTGCACGATTTCTTCATTGGTTGGGGGGAAACGCTGGATACCGGCTATGGCAGTCGATTGATCTGCGGTTGTTAAGGTAACATCTGTAGCATTGAGAGTAGCCTCGTCCTCCAATTCGTTACCTGGTGGTCCTTGGCTGTATTTGGAATTGCTGCCATCTCCGTCACCAGCCATTGTTTCACAAGTGTTCTGGTCTGCCCCTCCTTCTAGCGCCAATTGTTGACGATGATTTTTCGTTGTCAATCAGTCAACGATTTGTTTCAAAGAAAACCTGTAATTATGAATGAAAAAATAATAGAATGAAGAATAAAAATAAAAGACGAGAATACGTGGTAAAACTCCTAAGATCGGAGAAACATCCACAGATTATTGCCTTGGCAACATAGTACGTAGTCAAATCCACTATGAATATTCTTCATTCTATTATTTTTTCATTCATAATTACAGGTTTTCTTTGAAACAAATCGTTAACTTATTGACCATGAAAAATCACCGTCAACAACACTCATATTTTAATAAAAAAAAATGAATTACAAAAATATCCCAATAAGGACAAATTAGTTTAATTAAAAATAAACAAAATACTATTTATACCCATTAATTACACTCATATCTTCAACTATATCACTTTATTAATACTAACTTTCTGTAAATTGATTATGCAGATTAATTAATCAGATTCTTACTCTAGCACCTTCAACCGATAACAAAGCTATTGCTGCCAACTTGGCTTTCCCTGTCATTATTATATTTGCTGAGAACTACTGGAACCAATTTCTATTATTTCTCCGATGGCCCCTGCCATTTGTATTCTACAAACTCAATCAGGCTTCCTCCAACATTTATTCTGCACGTACATCATAATACTTGAAAATCACATCTCCATGGTTCTGATGATAAGTATGATGACTTGTTTAATAGGGTACCAATGTCCAACCTTTCACATTCGTTCTTGTTATTAAATGTTGTCAATGATGTGTAAAAATTCATCTAGAGAATGTTTGCCTGCCAGCTTCAAGCAAATAACATGTTTTTCTTTAAATTCAGTCATTTTTTTCAAATAGATTCTCGAAATTTAAGAATTTAAGAATTTAAGAATTCCCGAGACTGTGTTTTCGAATCTTGAAAACTTAAAAATTTATCATTTATAAAATTGGGTGTGTTAATAACTTATGAGGGTTTATAAATAAATTGTATTAAAATGAAAACATTCATTTAAATAAAGGTACTATTGGCATTAAGATGGGTGTTTATAGTAATATTTTAATTTTAAATTTTAGACATATGTATACTTATAAATATAGGCGCGCTTATCATATTTATGGGTGTCAATATCCGTACCCTATAGTTAATTCATTAGGTATCAATTGTCAGATTTATCTATTTTTGTTTAGTCAATATATTGTAATACTTAATTAGTGGCTCACAAACCCTCACATTGAATTGTTTAGTCAATATATTTGAATGTTTAATCAATGACTCACAAACTCTCACATTTATTTGTTTGTCAATATATATCTTGTTTTTAAATAGATTCTACTTATTATGGAAATTTAATATTAATGACCGGTTTGAATTGTTTAAACTAACAAATAGAACAAAATGAAATGAATCTAAATTGTGCAATAAAAAAATTGAAATAAAAAGCAAGTAAATATTATAAGTAAAACAAGCATAAAATAATACTTTTGTCAATTGTGATTGATTGTTTGTAATTTTTATAGGTTAATTGCACTAACCTACCCTTAGTTTATTAAATCTAGTAAGATTTCAAAACGATGCCTAAATTAACACAAACACCCCATGTCATTAAGTCAATCCGTTAACTTTAATGGTTGACTAACTTTGACCCTTGGAAAGCCAAATATACCCTTACCATATCATCTAAAACATATATTTTTTTTTTTAATTAAAGTTGAAAAATCAAAATTCTCTAAGAAAAAAATAATAATAATAATCTATTAGCGGTGGAGCTCTACCATTGAAGGAAACAAAAAAATTTCGTCGATCTTGAAGATCAATCTCTTGCAGTTTGCAGAGGAGGCTCTTCCGTGAATTGATGATGTTTCTGCAAGCGACTGATATATTATCTTTTTTAATAAAATTTTTAATTTTCAATTTATAATTAAAAATATTTTATGTTTGGGACAACGTGGCAAGGGTATATTTCGTTTTCCATAAATCAAGGTTAGTCAACCGTTAAAATTAACAGATTGACTTGACAGCAATAGGTGTTTGTGTTAATTTAGGGCATTATTTTGAAATCTTGCTAGATCCAATAAAGTAAGGGTAAATTAGTGCAATTAACCCAATTTTAATTATTGTCTTTTGATTTTAAGTTAGAATAAATAAATGAAATAAATTATATAGGGGATGTTAGTGCAATTATAAAAAAAATTTGCATATAAATACAATTAGACCTAATATCAAGGATGTTTGTGCAATTAATCATAATAAATAGGGTGAAATTCATTTTAGTCCCTCTAGTTTGACCTAATACACAAACTAGTCCCGCGGTTTTCAGAATTGTTTCGTTTAGTCCTTCTGTCACGATTTCCGTTAGAAAAGTGAAATCTGACAGGGTCAAAGGGTCAAATGACCCTACTGCCCTTATTACTATTGAAATGAATTAAAAGACCAAAATAACCCTCTATAATTAAATTAAATTAAATAATAAAAATTAAAAACAATTTAAAAATAAAATAAATAATTAAAAATATAAACAAAACCTAATCTAAATTTAAATTTAAAATATATAAAAAAAACTAACTAAAAAAATTATTATCTGGAAAATGAAACCCAGAAATTGAAAATTCAACAACCCAGAAAAAAAACTATCTTCAACCGAGATCCAAATCATCAAACTATCTTTCATAAACCCAGATCATAAAATCAAAAATCCAACTCACACAACAACTAATCCAAAAAATTCTTTATTATTCCAATCAAACAAATCCAATTTTCAATGTCCAGAAAATTAAAACAAATCAACATCAAATGAACTCTTCTACCAATGCCTACTTTGCAAAGATCACTAAAACTGGGGGGAAATTCAAGCAAAAATCACATAAAACTGTGACTCGTCTTTATCGTCCAACAAGATTCTTATTCCTAATTTTGATTTTGTCAAAATCACAATCAATTAGAAAAAGAAAAGCTATGAATTTAAACTATAAGAATGAACAAGAGCTGGATCTTTTCATGCATTCATCGATATTAACTATTCAAATCATCACACAATCAAATTAGCGTTTAAACTGGGAAAAAGGAACCAAATACACGAATTAAACACTGTCGTTTCAGTGAAAACAAACAGCAAAGAAAAATCGAACACATCAACTGCGTGAATAGCGAAGGAGAGTGAAGACTAGATCAGATCGTGATCGCGACCGTCGATCTGTCTCCTCGCCGCAAATCGAACCACATACGCGGATCCCACACGAAGACCTGCAATCGAATTTCACAGATCGAACGAACGGCGACGGAGATGGGTTTGGGTCGCTCGATCTGGACCAGATCGTGATCGCCGACCGTCGATCTGCCTCCTCGCCGTAAATCGCACGGGCTTCGAGCGAAAAACCCAACGGCGGTGGCGGCTAGGTTTTGGTGTTCAGTGGCGGCGGCGGTTAGGGGGTGGTGGTGGCTAGGGTTTGGATGTTAGAAGAGAGGATGAGAGATAATTAAAGTTTGGGTGGCTAGGGTTTGGGAGATGTGGATGAAAATGATGAATGGTGAGAGAGAGGGAGAGAGATGTGGTGAGAGTTATTTAATTTTTTTTTTGTTTTTTTGTTTTTTATTATTATTTAATTAAAGTTTGAGTAATGATGAAAATGATGGAAGGTGAGAGAGAGGCGGTGAGAGTTATATTATTATTATTATTAAAAAAAATTAATCTCTGTTTTTGTGTTGTTTTACCTTTTACCCTCATTGACCTGACGGAATTTCGAGAAACCTTAACGGAATTGGACGGCAGGGACTGAAACACTTATTTTTGGAAACTAACGGGACGTGTCAAGATAAAGCTGAAAACCGGGGGACCAGTTTGTGTATTAGGTCAAACTAGAGGGACTAAAATGAATTTCACCCAAATAAATATAACTTTTTTTTCTTTTGAGAGAGGGCAGCCCTCTCATGCATCCGCCCCTACTTGAGTTGGCCATTTTAAAAGACTATTATGTCCTTACCGGTTTAAGGAAAAATCCGTTATATACATAAAAATAAATTAATATGTTTTTAATAAGATGCAAATAAAATGAAATAAAAAATATGTTATAAATGAATATTATTTATTTGGTGTTATTTATTTGTAGCAACTTACTATATATTTATGAAATTCAGACCAAGTTCATATAAATAAATAAATAAATATATATATATATATATATATATATATATATATATATATATAGGGGAGAGATCAGGGGACACAATTTTTGACTCATGAATTGACACGATTTTATAATCATTAGATTATTGAGATGTGAATGGTTAGGATCAATTGAATTTATTTATTTTTCCTCTCTCCATATTAATATTGTTTATCTCCTCTTTTCTCTCTTCATGATTCTCTTTCCTAAATTTACTATTTTCTCTTCCTTACATTTTTTTTTTCCCTCTCTTATGATACTTTTTTTATTCATAATTCATTAAAAAAAAATCAAACAAAAACAAAATTGAGAAATTAGTTGTCTTTCAACACAACACATGAACCAAAAAAATAAAATTAAAACCTATAAAAAAAATTTTTTAAAAAAGTGCAAGAGTTGGAATTAAACAAAAAAAAATAATAAATAAAAAAGAGCAATACAATACAAAAAATACAAAAAATAAAATAAAATAAAATAAAAAATTATAAGCAACTAAATAATAATGACACTGGCAGAGTGGCAGTATTTAAAAAAAAATTATTACATAACAAATCCTTGTATCCGTGAATTACATGACATAACAAATCCTCATATCCGTGAATCATGATTTAGTTGCTTATGTATTTTTTAATTTTTTTGAATTATTAATATTATATTTTCCGTTTTGTATGTTGTAATGCAATTGTTTTGGTTTAATTCCAATTATTTCGGTTTTAATTTTTTTTATTTTTTTTATTTTTGTATATTTTTTGTTCATGTGTCCTCGAAAAATAATATGTCAATTTTTTGTTTAATTTTTTTTGTAAAGAATTATGAATTTAAAAAATACGAAGAGAGAAAGACATAAGAGATGAGGAAAAAAAATGTTATTAAGAGAAAATAGTAAATTTAGGAAAGAGAATCTTTTAAAGAGAAAAGAGGATATAAAAAGTATTAATATGGCCTTTAAAATAAAAAAACAATTAATATGAATAGAGGAAAATTAAATAAATTCAATGGATCCTGGCCATCCATATCTCAATAATCTAATGATTATAAAATCATATCAATTCTTATGTCGAGAATTGTGTCCCCCAATCCCTCCCCATATATATATATATATACAAGTGCATACAGTCAAGTCAAAGTATTTAAATCCAGTGGCCCACATGTAAGGAACTGATATAACTTTTGTCAGTTCGAACTGATAATAGAATTTCTGTATATATATTCTCACATATATATTTCTCTATTTCCTTCTTTTTCTTCAATTCCTATTCTCATTTTTTTAAAATGGTGTAAGAAGTTTTTGTACAAGATAAACATCATCAAGAAGCATAAATTAAATTTCATCAACACATAGGAATGAACGAATTAGGATCCGGACGGACAGATTAGCTACCAATCTTCTACTTCTCCGGTTATCCTTAAAAACAGCGAATGCTTTTGTAAAAATCAAGATAAAAATGATTTTATGTTTATTTTTAAATAAAATTGATTTTATTATTAAAATCAGAATAATTCTGAATTGATAATTTATATTTAAAATTTTAAAAAATTATAAAGTTGGTAATTTCTATGAACGTAACACTTTGGTAATTTGGTTTGCGTTTTTTTTGTTGATGTTTGGTGAAAAAAATAATAATATGAAAAATAGATGAAAAATTGATATCAATTTTAAATAGTTACTGACTCAACTAAAAAAATAGTTATGCAACTGACCGTCTGAAAGTAGACTTGTTGACAATGTCTAATATTTTTGTTACCACATCAGTTTGAGGTTGAATATGCACAATTACATTGGAGATACAATTATTAATAAATTATCTATTTATTCTATGTGGCATCTATTTTTTTCACAAGCCACTCTTGTATTGAAATGCAAAAATGGCTTGCAAAAGAGATGCCACATAGAATAAATAGACGGTCTATTAAAAAAAATGTATCTCCAATACAGTTGTGTATGTTTAACTTCATGCTGATGTAGCAAAAAAATATTAGACATTATCAACATGACCGTCTACTTTCAGACAGCTATTTTTTCGGTTGATTTAGCAAGTATTTAAAATTGACATTAATTTTTCATTTATTTTTAGTAAGAAAAAAAAAATAAACACGTCATTAAAAATAAATGTATTAAACAGAAGCATTGGAGACTAAATTTTGAGTTGATTGTCTATCAAGTCTATCTTTAGGCCACACATGAAGCAAGTCTCTTGATATTATTGCAATGTCAACGATTTTTGATATGCAAGCTATTTTTACATTGAAAATGCTTTGAAAGTAGACAATCATGTTAATGGTGTCTATAATTTCTTTTTTTGCCACATCAGCTTGACATAGAACAAGAATAATTGCATTAGAGAGAAATATTTTAACACAATGTCTATTTATCCTATGTGTCATATAAAATTTTCACAATCCATTATAGCATTAGTAATGCAATGAGAATAGCTGAATAGGTATTAGAGAAGAAAAGGAAGGAAAGATAGTAATGTCAGGTTTGACTTTTACAGACATTTAGGGGTCGTACGGTAATGTTTATATATATATATAGTCTTTCTATTATCAGTTCGAACTGACAAAAGTTATGTCAGTTCCTTGTATGTGGGTCACTGGATTTAAATACTTTGACTGACAAATGCATACAGTCAAATCAAAGTATTTAAATCCAGTAACCCACATGCAAAGAACTGATATAACTTTTGTCAGTTCGAACTGATAATAGAATTTCTGTATATATATATATATATATTCATTTGAAAACAAGTAATTGATTTTTATATTTTTAGAAACTGAAAACACGTCTGGTAACAATAATTGAAAACAGTATTTTGAAAAAATATATATATTTTAAAATGTATTTAGTGAAATATTTTTAAAAATACATTTTTCAATATATTTAGAGAGTTAAAGGAAATATTATTTGTAGTTAAATTATATATATATATTATTAATAAAAAATAATTTAAATTAAATTAAAATTGATTTGTATCTTTTTAAATTTTTCAAAAAATCATAATAAAATATTATATATATATAAGTATTATTGTACAGTATGGGAAAATATTAATGAGTAAATAGGCCATCTTGATCTTTAACTCACAATTTAAATATTGTTTTTTATTAAAAATATAACAATAAAAAATAAATATTGAAGTACAAGTTATACAACACAATGAAGTTTTTGGTTTCCGGCAATTACCCAATAAACTGCATTCAATTGTTACTATCTTGGTCTAATTGGAGAAGATGTTTACGCTGTTCTCAAATTAAAAAAGTATTGCGACATCTACAGAATCAGAACTTGAAGATTCTTGCTACTGAGCAGAATCAGCTCCAATATGTCTTAACAAAAAATGCAGCTCCTATCATAGATCGATTTACTTATAAAACACTTGAACCCATCTCATGACCATTGCCTCTGGAGTAGTTTTGAGATTGTCAAGTCTGCTCCTCCAAAACCATCCATTACCGCATTTGCTTCAGGGAATTCGGCTCTAGATGTCAAACTACAAGAAGCAAGATTAGAAATATAAGACTTTCTCTTCTGAGACATCTGATAGTATAAATACATGACATGCAGGGAGGCGCATGTAATCTGATAAGAGGGTTGACAACATACAGTCAAAATGAATATAATAAAGTGGTGCAAGAACACCATCTAGCTTTCAATCAAGTAATTATGAGCTGTATATAAGCAGGCATGTCTGTTCATGTGAATTGTAAAAGAGGGAGACTAGAGAGAGGGGCAGGGAGATTACTAGAGAGCGAGAGAGAGAGATCTGGTGGCATGAAGGGCAAGAAGAGAGCATATTCTTGTATGATCTTAAAGACGTAAATGGATTTGCTCAATATCACTTGGCCCTAAAGTTGCTGATACCAACTTACAAGTGGCTTCTTTCTCTAAAAGTTACTGCTAAGTAATAGACATCAGAACTATATGCAGCATGCTGCATGCCATAAATATTTTCTCATGAGTCTATGCCTCTCGAGTCTTGACAAGAAATGGGTTGAAGTTCATTTTAACTACAAATGGAAATGAAAGTAATTGCATTGATTGGTGTACCAAACCCCAGCCCATGTTAATTAGTTTTTTGCAACATAACATTTTTTTCAGCAGAAATGTCAAGTAGTAGTAAATAAATGATTTGATTTCATTTTATAAATCGCAGTATATATAATGAGAGACATGACTGTACCTACTCCGCAAAACAATATATGGCATGCCTACTTGATGAGCTCCAGCCACTCCTGATTGGCTTCCAGCAATAAGGATGCAATTGTGGATGGGTTTTCCAGCATATTCTGCTCCCGCATGCAAGGCAGCTACAATCTTCTCTAAGCTAAATGGTCATCATGATATATCACAGTCAAATAAATAATTTATATCAAATCCTACTCAAAGACACATGATAAATTATAATATTCAATGCATTGTAAGAGATTTTACATTAACTAGCAGAGTAGCAGGCAAAGACATCAATAACGAAAAGGAAAAAAGAAAGGATAGAAGGTGGACAAACCTTTCAGGCGAGCTAGTATCAATGTCAACACTCAACTTTAGCATGGATGCAACTTCTTCTGCTATCTTTAGTTTTTGAGCAGAAGCTGGCCCGTAAAGCAAGAAAAGAGCCCTTTAGTATCCAACTTTCTGCACTGAAAACATTGTATATTATTTTTTAACAAGTACATGAAATTCAATTCTGGATTAGGATTCTACCTGCCTTTATTACTTCTTTAGCTAGTTGCTCATCCAGACCAGAAGGCACTCTCTTACCAAGTACAAGTTGACCATATAAACTCTGCTCTACCTCCTCGTTACCAACAATTTTAACTTTTGAAGTTCTTTCATAGCCAAGCTTGTCAACCATGGATCTAACAGTTTTCAAGAGATAAATTTAAATATTAGAACCGGGCATGCTGAACCAAAACTAGAAGGGCACAGGCTCAGTAACATTAAATTGTGAATATGTGAGTGACTGAAAAGAGAAGGAATTCATCAAAGTGTTAGTAAACATGGAGAAAGTATTCATTACTCTCATTAGATGGGTGTTAATGCTTCACTAAGGACCTGAATGAGATTAACTATCAAAGCCCCGAATGCTCCACATTCTTAAAATTGTTCTTGC
Organism: Acer yangbiense; assembly: GCA_008009225.1. Lineage (NCBI taxonomy): Eukaryota > Viridiplantae > Streptophyta > Magnoliopsida > Sapindales > Sapindaceae > Acer > Acer yangbiense. The sequence continues at coordinate 25,895,742 of CM017773.1, forward strand.
CTCTTCCTCTGGTAATTAAAAAAAACAATTCCTTTTGTTTGACTATTATGTGGGATGCTCTGAAGATCAGCAAATAGATACAAGTATAACAATAAGACCATTGTTTGTGGACCCATTTATTTCACCTTTGTGTCTCTCTGTATGTGCTTTTCTTTTTAGCATAAGAGACCACCTATAGATCAACACTTGAATCTGAGTGTAGTCATATGACTGCAATGTTTAAATTAAGCCATAGAAATTATTATACAGTTGTTCTGAGCTGCCATCATTGAATGTCTTTGATATAGTGGCCATGAGAAGAACTTCGCAGCCAACAGCATATTTGAATCTACTCTTTTTAAAACTTATTCCTATAATTAAGTGAGTTTGCTGCCCATAAGTTTAATAGTCAAATGTTGTATGCACAACACTGAAAGGTTGAACAAGAGAGACAAGTATACAAAGGAAAGCCACATGCATTTCTTATATCTTGAAAGATAATGGCAAATGTTCAGTAACTAATAGAGCATACCTGGCAATTTTATCTCCACTTTTGCTGTAGGATGTCAGGACAATGACAGGTATTTCTTCATTACATGCATCATCAATAAAACTGAAAATCAAAATGGCATATAATTTTAAAATGTTGTTGATATCAATAGCTGAATTCATAAATTATTCACAGATGAAAAGTATTTGTAGTTTGAAGAACTATATTCCTAAAGTGTACTAACTGCTGCTTATTGCAATAAATGCAACCATTTACTTCAAATTCCTAAGTGCTACTAGTCCACAATTTTGTAAGATTAAAAAGACTAAAGGAAAAGCAAGCTTAAGGACTGGCAATAAATATGATGAACCAGATTTTAATCTAAGCTATCACCATCAAAGAAAAAAAGTTACTGAAAATTTATGATCACAAATGACCGACTTAAATAGCTTTTGTAAAATTGTTAGAATAAAACATGGATTAGGGGTAGATTTCAATTAGAGTCTTTGACCTACAATCAGTCAGTCACCCATCTGAATTTGGTCTCACTCCACTTAAATTGAATGAACTGAAAGATTAGATTATAATATGGGTAAGTCTATTCAAGTGCTCAGATTTACATAATGCACAGATGTGGGTGAGCAGAAAAGAAGCATACAAATTTTTATCTAAATATGTGAGCAGAATTATTAAAAATTCAATAACCACATTCCACAACCTCTGAAGCAAAACTTGATTTGCTAAATTGCTAATAAATTTCGATTTGGCCACCCACATATGGGTCATATACTCATATGGCCTAGAATATGCAGACACGAAGAATACAATAAGCCATATTTTAAAATGCATTGCCACTCAAGAAAGAGTAATGATCAATCTTCCAATGAATCCAAGAATTACAATAGCATAGTTTCTGAGAAAGCTATTACAATCACCTTTGGCTACGAGAATTTCTCTACTTCCAGAGAAAGGGTAATGTTTTTCCATTATGGTAATAATTAGAGCCCTTGAAACTTTTAAATATACAGGTATTTTAAAGTTAATACTTAATATACATGATACAACAATTGCAAAATTTATATTGAATTAGGATTGGACAACTCACTCTTCAACACCAGGTCGTAAAGTTAAACTTTCGGAGATCAGAATTTCATCCATTGCATTTTTCTGCCAAAATAAAACACTGACTCAATATCTTATCTTACAAAAATTTCAGAAATTCCATTCCAAAAAGAAAAAAAGAAAATAGAACTAATTATTTGAGGGGAAAAAAACTTAATTGAAATGACTATGGACAATTTTTATAATCCAAAAAGATTTATAGACAAATAAGAACTCAAGATTAGTACTAGAAAGAGCAGAGACTTTTGAGATTGAGGAAGGATGCCAACAATAAAAGGATATTAACAAACATTAAATGATACTCAACTCCACTCAAGATGTTGGTGTAGAGAATATCAAGGGATGAGAAATGGTTCGTCCAGTGTCTGTTTTTCCTTGCTTTATCCAAAGAGCTTCCTTTTCATATTTGTAGACAAACTTACAATACTAGAGAGTAATTATTTGATGGAAATACTAGAAAAGATAATCTCAAACTTACCTGGTTTGCATATTGTTTTGGTTTTTGTAAAATTTATATACATTAAGGTATTAATATCAACAAAAAGTTTATATTCAACTCTATTGTGATTTGAGGGATTTTTTAGTCATCATAATCTACTATTTTTTTCAGGTATCTTTTGTGCTTTACAAACTAGTTTATATGTTCATAATCTAATATTTGACAGTTCAATTACGATTGTACATATATAGAAATCATCCGGTGTCTTGATTTTAAGAAGTTAGTTCCATCTTGATCATCCATGTAAAAGTCTTGATCAACACTATCACGGTCTACACGGGTCTTGGATAAGATTTTCAACACCTTGAAAACTTTGATTAAGACCTTTATATGGATGATCAAGATATAACATAATTTTGTTAAAAGAAGGACAACCTGAGGAGAGAAGGACTGCATATATTTAAATTCCATGACACATTCTTAAAAGGTATCCTAGAAGCCAAATAAAATCATCTTGACCAACCCTTAATGCTCCACATGGCCAAAACTATGTAAGGAAGAAGAAGAAAAGGAAACAATATCAAATCATCTTGCTATGATAAGGAAGGGGAATGCACAAATTGATTATCAATCAAATGAGTCCGTAAGAGTAATGAAGTCTCCTCTCTCTTGCTCTTTCTTTATAAAATTTTCATTTATGCAAGATCATTCTTTGATATTCCTAGAACTGGGAAAGTTACAAACTAATCACCATCACAGCAATATAACAAGAATTTACAAATCATAGACAGAAGCAACTAAAATAAGGATATAAGATGATTTACTTATAGCACCTAAAAGTACCTTTTCCCGCAAGACACTTTTCACAAAGGTTTCCTTCTCACTTGTGGGCAATGAAGTCGGCCAACCAATCTACACGAAAGACTAAAATAGTAAGACAAGATTATACAAATCACGAACAAATGCAAACAGAGAGAGCTACATGTTATCATCTCATGCTTAACAAACATGAGAAGAGAACCTACCCGATTAAAGTACAAAATCAGCATTCTTTCCTCATCACCGGCACTCTTCCTGAAAAGTTATCAGAAAAAATGCTTTAGACCACAACTGCAAGTGTCAATCAAGATAACATCTCAGTTTATGAATATAAAATGCACAAGATATAGCTATTGATAAGTTTTAAGTACTATATATATGATAAAATAACTAACTTTTGTGTTGGATGTGAATTTATATATACCCTTAAGAGTGATGAATATATTAAAAACAATATGGATTACAAATTCATCATCTCTTTAAAAAAAGAAGAAAAGAACTTCAATCAGTTCTTGTCCAGAAACAAGCCGTGACTGTTTTTTGGATTCTAGAAAACAACATTTCTTCTTTCACAAGAATTCCACTTGAAATAGAGTAACAATTAAGACAACCAATAGAATGAGAAAACAATCTTCACTGATTTCACACCTCAAAAGGTCTGAATAGATAGGCGGAGTCCAATTTGCACAGTCAAGCCCCAGCTTTTGAAATGCTAAGAGTATAAATAAGAAGAAAAAAAAATAGTCAGTATCTCCCAAATACATATAATATAAACTAGGTTCATTACTTTCATAATTTTAACATCTACCACACCTGTGTTGAAGGCTTGTCGATTGCCTAGGCGATATGCATCCACAAGGACCCTGAAAGAAATAACAAGCATTTAAGAAAAATTATAAGCAGAAACGATATGCATAATACTAGAGATTAAAAGTTTTTAGACAATAAAAGATTAATGCAAGCTTCTACAATTTTGCTTCTAGTTTCTCTTTGTGATTTTACATAAGGTGCTGGAAAAATCTGGATTTAAATCGCTGCCCTTTCTAACTTCACCAACTTCAGTCACATAGCTCATGTAACATGTTTCTTATTGGTACAGTATCATATGGTTGTCAACCTAAAATCTAGAACATTTATACATAGGGTAATGACACTGTACATTTACAATATTCAGGAAAGATTCTCTTCTTCTTCGTTCTTCTCTCTTATCAATAAGAAGCAGAAGCTTGCATTAATATAAGAGAACAGAGTCTCTACTCTATAATCTGTAGATAGAAAACCAATTTATTCCAGAGGTCATCCTGGAAGAGTTAGAAATATCCTCCATTGAAGACAGATTTTCTTCTTTCCATCTGAACCCCCTTTTTCAATTTTCCTATTTTTTGCTGACAAAACTGAACCTAAGACCTACTCCACCACAAACTCACCATGCCCTTTTAGCACTTTAGACTCCAATCTCAAGTAACAAAGCTTAGTGAAGCAACAAACAGGCCAGTTCATTAATGGAGACAACTGGTGGAAACCAAATATATTAAACAACACGAAATTAAGCTAGAGTGTAGCTCATAACATCAACTTCCACATAAATCAAAAACTGAACCCACAACACCATCGCAACAGAGCAATTCCAATGTATAGAAAAGACCCTTTTAACTGTCCATACAAGGCTAAAACAAGAAATGTAACATAACAACCACCTCAAATTGTGAAATAAATAAATTCAAAACAAACAGTACCCGTCAATTTCAAGAAGAACAGCTAGTTCCTGAGATGGGTTACGGTTGTCATGACCGGAGGTTGAGCTGAAAGCAGTGAATCCATGAACATCCAGAAATTTTCTTGGAGAAGCGTAGTTTCTTGAGAAAGCGATGGGAAATGAAGGAACCAAACAGAAATTAGTGTAGTTTCGAGGTGGGTTTTCATGGTAAAATTTGTTGGGATTGATGTAATTGATTGTGGGACTTGAAAAGCGAGGAGAGTTGAGAAGTGAACAAGAAGCAGTTTCCATTGCAAAATTTTTCACGGTTATTTGAGCCACTGCTAGTGATGAGTGCTGATCACCCATTTCATCTGTATGTATAGTTTTCTCATGACTTTTTTTTTTAAGAAAATAATAATAAGAAGAAATAAAAAATCAAATAATGTATAGTTTTGGCACATCAACTCTTAACAAAGCTTACTACTGCATATCACTTTCACATAAGTGGTGAGGGATTCAAATCCCACCATGAAACTCTTCTTGCTTGTGGAAGTAAATATTCAAACCATATATATATTGTTTAAGAGTTTTCTTCCTGGATTCTAAGAGTAGATATCTAAACCATACATGTACTGTTTGATCTTAACAAGTCCTAACAATCCTATGGTAACGGTTCTCATAACACTTAAAATAATAATAATAATAATGTATAGTTTTGTCAATTTTTTAGCTATAAATTTTGGGACTTGAGTAGGATTCTTGCTTGAACAATTTTTTTAATTAGATTTATCCAAGAAAAAACATCATAAAATATCACATGATGAAAAACCCTAGGCTAGGCGTATTCCTTCACGACACCAAAAATCTCAATGTGTGGGTGACAATGATTACCACTAATCTCGATAAAAAAAAATTAAAAATTAAAATCAAATCAAATATTATCGGATAATAAAAAACAAAAAACAAAATAAAATAATATTGTTACTTTATTTATTCAGTTATTTTTTAGAATTACTTGAACAATAATCGATAAAATGGCTTCTTGATGGGAGATAAATCTCAACATCGCTATTGTAATTTTATTACAAGAGTCATCCAATGCTTAGGAGAGTGTATTCGATTAGGATTTTAAAAGACCTTTAATAACTTTTATAGAATTAAAAAGTTTAGGTATATTCGATGTAGACTATTAATAACTCTATAAAAGTCATGGGGTATTCAATACAGACTTTTATAGACTTTAAAAGTCATTAAAAGTCATATGGTATTCAATCAACACTTTTTAATCGTCTGGATAGTTATGAGGTATTCAAAATCTTAATGACTTTAAAATGACTTTAAAATATCAATGACTTTTAATAACTATTAGTTATAAGTTATAACAAATCTCACAATTTGTCTTCTATTCCTACCAAGACTTTGAATGTCTTTTTTTAAAAGGAAAAACATAAAACTCTTTGAAAAACATCAACCACCAAACGTATGTTCTATTTTCAAATAAAAGCACGCTCATTCTTAACAAATTTCATAAATAAATTAAAACGAATAACTTTTAAAATGAATAAATATTATTAAAATATATATATACAAACATCAACGATCTATAAATAAGTAAAAATAACTTTAAAAAATAATATAAACAACTCTCCATCAGCTATGCAATTAAGGACAAGAGATCTCATTTATTTATTTTTTACCTATATTTTCAAAGCAACTCAGCAAAACCGAAACAAATCAAATGAACTTCATTTATGTAAAATAAAAATAATAAAAGACAAAAACCACAACTTAACCATGCTAATATGCCATAATCAAATTATCAAAGTCGCATATGAGCGTGACTCCATGTAATTATGATCAACATCAAACTATACACTTTTAGGCATAGGTCTTATTTAATAACTATGTGCAGTTTTTATGTTTTATCTTAAAAACTTGAATGAATTTTTAGTAGATTTTTTATACTCATTGTCATACTTTCATAAAGACATGTAAACATTAATGTTATTGTCGATTTGCTACATTTATTCTAAAAGAAAATTTATAATATTTTGACAAATTATAAAAAACAAATAAAATTTTGACTAATTATTAAAAAAAACAATTATGAGCATGATGTCTTTGTGATGCAAAATATAATTAAAATAAAAATAAAAATTTTAAAATCACATATATAGGCATGAATGCTTTTGTCAAGTTTAATTAACGATGATTTTTTTTTTATTCATTTAAAATATATATTTTTATTGACATTATAAATATATATAATTTTACTAAAACAAAGTATACATTATATTTAAAAGTCAATAAAAGTTTGTAAATGTCTACAAAAGTCTTTTAAATTGAAGTCTATGAAAGTCTTTTGAAATGCAAGTCTATGAAAGTTTTTCATAATCCTGTAAAGTTTATAAAAGTCCATTAAATATGCAAAAGTCATCCACTTAAAAAAAGTCTTTAAAGGTCTTTAGAAATCCTAATCGAATACACCCCCCTTAGTTAACATGTGGCAGCTAAACAATTTAAAATTGATAAAGTAACTTGTTATAACCGGTTGCCCAATTTTTTTTTTAAATAATAATAATAATATTATATATATATATATATATATATATATATATATTTCGTAGATAAAATTGGACTAATTTAAGGGGAAAAAGCATTACAAGCGATCATATACTGAAAACCCCATAGACAGTATCCATATATATATATATACACACACACACACACATATGAGAAAAGAAAAAATAAAGAGTAACAAAAAGAATCAAAAAACATCATGAAAACCGAAAAGACCTAGACCCATGTAGTCATTGCCAACCAACGAGGAACAGAATGGCGGAGTAGAGAATCACCAAGAATCTGCCTCCAGCTTCAAAGCATGTTTAGACAGGGCGTCCGCAACCTGATTCCTCTCCCTGAAAATATGGAACACCTAAAAATCCATCTACGAAATCTGGAAGATACAATGCTACCAAGCATGACGAACCCGGCAAGGAACCTACTCAGAGTGAGAAGAAAGCAACTGAACCACATAAGAATAATCACTCTCAAGCCAGATCTGACACCACCCATACTTCCAAGCAGGAGGCATCTTCATATGTTCATAGTAATTTGCATGCTTAAGAATTGAGGGTAACAAATAAAGTAACCCGGGGATGTCTTTCAATTAGTCATTTTTTCCTTTACGGTCCCAAAACAAGTCATACATTTTGACTTTCCCTTCTTTTAAAAAAACTTGAGATAGTACCCAATGATCCCCGGTGTTGCAAGGAACTAACACCTATGTTAAAAAAAAAAACGAAGAGAGAAGAAAGAACAAAACATAGGCAAATCAGAAAAAAAAAAAATAGGCAAAAAAAACGAGGAAGAGAGGAAGAAGAAGAAAAACGAGGAAGAAAGAAGAAAGAAGAAAAAAGAAGAAAGAAGAAAGAAGAACATACCTGGTCATGGAGATTGGAGAAGAAGAGTAGTAGCAGCCAGCAGGTAGCAGAGTAGTAGAGAAAAATACGAGTTAGTGACTTAGTGAAAACCAATAGTAACTTAACAAACCCTAAGTTTCTTTTCTTTTAATTTTTTTTTTTTAACTGATGGGCCTCTTTTTTGGGCTTTAAATACAATTTAAAACCTACCAGTTTATAATTTTCAATGGGCTAATCAAAAGTGTCACAAACTTACCGACTCCATAGTCCACCACGGTTGAGGGTAAAGAATGTCACAACCTGACACATAATTTAGTGTATCATCGTTTGGTTGGAAAGAAAGGGGATCGAATTCGGGGTATTCTTCCCAAATTGGGACAGCCGGTGTAATGGGTGTAAGATCCTTCTTCTTTTTTGTATTCTTTTTTACTTCTTTTTGCTTCAATCCAGCTGGGTCATTATTTTTTAATTGTTCAAGTCTTTCCGAATCTTTAGCCTCAAATTTTTTTAACTCCCTTTCAGATTCCAACAACCCCTTAACAGCTTCCCACTTCAGTTTCAAATGAGCATGTTTACAAAATAAAAACACTTTCGTTCAGTTTAGTATAAAATGAGAAATCAATGTAAAGAAAAAAAAAAGTAGAAAATCCTAAATCAGTATAGTACAAAATGTGACAAAATGTGACAAAATGTCTTCTTTATGTCAGAAATAAGAGCAAGAAAAATGCACTTACGAAAATGTTGTTGGGACCAATCCGATATCATGACGGTAGCTAACCTTTCCTTTCGAACGCCTCTTCCATAGAATGTCGAGGTAGTTGTCTATGTGCTACAAAGACATTTATATATAAACGCTAGGAAACTTATCTGTATTTGTGCTTGTAAACAGTAGCAACACAATTTATCACTTACCAAATTGGATAACCATTTTGTAGGTTTGACCAAATCGTTGAACTATTCACGATTCATATCGATCACTTGCCCAGTAAAGACACTGTGAGTTGGACAAATTAAATTAAATTTTATGAACAAAAACACACGTAAATAAAATATACAAGAAAAACAGAGAAGAATAGGAATGGACCATTACCGAGTATCATCCTTCTTCTTCAGATATGAGATGAACTGATTATAATTCTCATTGACAACATCGCTCGAATCTTTGGTTTTCTTTCTCTTCTTGGGTATGGTATGGGATCAGTGTACAGGCTGTCCAAGTACCTTGACCGCCTACGAGCTCTTATGTTGTCGTTATTCTTGTAACACACACTCGGGTCAGCCGCATCCATAAATATAACACTAAGATCAGGGTTTGGAAGAACCACGTTCACACATGGTGAAGGGAACTCATCCAAATTAATCGTGTGATTAGCTGACCCATATGCCTCACCAACAACATTATCCAAACCAGCCTCCTTACCAACAACATTCTCTATCTCTTCCTTATCGTCACCCTTCTCAACCTCGGCATTCTCAACAACATTCTCCACCTCTTCGACAACCTCCTTGTTCAAGTCTTTCTCAACCTTTTCCCTATCAAAAAAATTGTGCGACGGTGACATCATATCTTCAACCTACATTGAGAAGATTATGTATAAAGGATTGCAAATTTCAATAATGTTTATTCGATAATAAGTTTTTTAATAGGCTAAGCAACCAAAAATTTTTGCTTACCATGTCGTCCATAGCTTTGTGTGAACTTGCTCTTCCCTCGTCCAAATCTTTCTCCTTTCTTTCTGGTGCAATCTTTCCAATTTCTTTTGTTATCCAAGACTTCATCCTCTCATCGCTTTCTTTTATTTCCTGTGTAACCAGCTGTGCAATAGATGTATACAATTCAGGTATTGTATATGGAACCGATGTCTTCAATTTTGACTGCAAATCCAATTCAAAAAAGAATTATTACATTGTGCAAAATAACTTAGAAAAATAACTTTGGATAGTAAAAGTTTATGTATATTACAACTCCTCCATGGAAGAGCCGTTTCTTAGATGTCGGTTCATCTGAGTTTCTAGATCTGGTGATCCTTGTTCTTGTCTTGCTTTGGGGAATAGAAGCAGCACCCTCTTCCATTGCATCTTCACGATCGTCACGGTCCTCCGCATCATGATGATTGTGGTCCTCTCTTACCACATCTTCCAGCATCAAAGAATTGTAGTAAGCACTTGACTTTTCACCATTTGATACCTTCCATGGGAACAAAGCCATCTGCATGTAAAGTGCACAAAACATTGAGGTTAATGAATAGTTTCAAACATAAACCCAATAGTATGCATAATATAACCAGCAACACAATAGCAGGGCAAAGGGATTTCAAGCCCTGGCAAGGGATTTCATACCCTCATTTGGAAAAACCAACCATTGATATTAACTAACTATAGACACTATAATATTCAAACACCCATTCATAATAAGAAAGTGTAGCCTACAACCCACTATAATAAAGATTTAAGAATGAGCTTCATAGAGTAATAAGTAGTATAACACATAAGGGTTTTCAAGCCCTGGCAAGGTATTTCAAGCCCTGGCAAGGGATTTCAAGCCCTGACGAGAGATTTCAAGCCCTGCCAAGGGATTTCAAGCCCTCATTTGGAAAAACCAACCACTGATATTAACTAACTAAAGACACTATAATATTCAAGCACACATTCATAATAAGAAAGTGTATAGATTTCAAGCCCTCATTTGGAAAAACCAACCACTGATATTAACTAACTAAAGACACTATAATATTCAAGCACACATTCATAATAAGAAAGTGTATAGCCTACAACCCACTATAATAAAGATTTAAGAATGAGTTTCATAGAGTAATAAGTAGTATAACACATAAGGGTTTTCAAGCCCTGCCAAGGGATTTCAAGCCCCGGCTAAGGGATTTCATACCCTCATTTGGAAAAACCAACCACTGATATTAACTAACTAGAGACACTATAATATTCAAGCACCTATTCATAATAAGAAAGTGCATAGCCTACAACCCACTATAATAAAGATTTAAGAATGAGCTTCATAGAGTAATAAGTAGTATAACACATAAGGGTTTTCAAGCCCTGGCAAGGGATTTCAAGCCCTGGCTAAGGGATTTCATACCTTTATTTGGAAAAACCAACCACTGATATTAAACATTATAATATTCAAGCCCAGCACCCATTCATAATAAGAAAGTCCCCCAACCCACTATAATAAAGATTTAAGAATGACTTTAGCCAAGTTTTAAGAATGATACACCAATTCATAGAGTAATAAGTAATAATAACACATAACAAAATCTAGTGTAGCACCAAATCAGGCAAAATTTACCAAATGGTTTAACATTTATATGGATTTCAAATTAACCAACCCCAATTCCTACATATGATCAATCTACTTATTAATGCCCTGATTTGGACAAACCAACCAACCACTGATATTAACTAGCTATATAAATATAGATAGACACATAAATGAAATACGAATAGAATTAAAATACACGTAGAAGTAAAATACACACCGTCATACTGAAGTGGGATTCAACTTTTACAACCCTTGTATTGAAATTCCAATTCTTAAATCTTGGGAACCCTGTTCCTTTCCGTATCCTGATTTTACCTTCCAAACGGCAAATCCATTCAACGGCCCAAACCTAAACAATTAAAAAAATCTCATAAAGAAATAAAAATCTCATAAGTTTGATTTACACATGAATTGATTTGGCAACTATTACCTTAAATGCTAGTAGAAATCCATAAATGTGGAATGTGAAACACTTCAAATCATCATTGTTCTGCTGATTGTCCAACTCCACCTGCTGATTGTCATTGTCTGTTTCTTCTTCTCCATCTTTTACTTCAGTTTTCTTCTTCTTCTTCTTCTTCTTCTTCGGCCTCTTTTTCTTCTTCTTCTTCTTCTTCTCTTCCTTATTCTCCTCTTCCTTCTTCTTCTTCTTATTCTTGGGGCCATCATTCTCTTCTTTCTTCTCACCGTTGCCTCTTAACCTTTTAAGGTGTTTATCGACTGCATTCTTCAGCCAAAACAATGTAACATCGAATATGTACGAGCCCCAAGGAAAACTTTCAAATGCATCGATGTCCTCAACTAAAGATAACACCCAATGGGGTATGTCTGTCCGTGCTTCATCAATCCCGAAGAATTGGGACACCATTAATAGGTGTAAGGATTCCCATTCTTTGATTGGCTTATTTCGTGGACAAACCACGTGTTGGGGTTTGTATGTAAGGATAGTTTAGATGATTGAGAATCATTCTCAAAGGCCCTTTCAAGACCTCAAGGGACGAGCACTCCAAAGGTATACTTCTAGTGTTTAACTTTCTTTGAAGAGATTTAGAAGCACACACACACTTTGCATTCTTACTTTTGTGTGCATTCTCTTCATATGTCACATTACACACTAGCACTTTGATTGTTATATCTTGTTGTGTATTTATGTGTCTTGTAATTCGTTTCTCGATAGTGTTCAGAAACGTCCGCGCATGCACTAGAATGTGCTTGGTTTTGCGCGAAGACCGCCCACGGAGAATGCCCTTGGCTTCTCCTTGGTTTTCACCTCTATTGGTGATCGGCGGTTATGTTCGGCGGCCTGGCCACCGAATGGAACCGCCGTTTGCTTCTAGGAGCAATTCTACGGTCACGATCGGTGGTCACGACTGCCGTTCGAAACCGCCGTTCATACCTGATCGATTTCGATCTCTCGGGTCTGATTCGGCGGTTGGGATCGGCGGTCACGAAACCGCTGAATTAACCGCCGTTTATGCTCTGTTCTTCACGAGCTCAATTCGGCGGTCATTATCGGTGGCCTGGCCGCCGATTGAAACCGCCGAATGGTGCGTTTCAAGGGCAAACTTGTCTTTTCACATGCCCTGTTCTTGATGCCTATAAATATCACACTTTCTCATTTTCAGAATTGATGTTCTTTAACTCTAAGAATCCTAAACTTCAAAGAGAGACATTTGAGAGAAAATCAAATCAAGAACACCTTTTTAACACTCAAAAACCATTCTCATATGCATCAAAATATCATCTAGCATTTTCTAGCTTAGTTAGGATGCTTGCTTGCATGGGTTTTGGTCAACACATATTCTTTGGTAAGTTCTTCACTATTATCATACATAATTAGTGTTTTATTTATCATTGACATCTCTTATATTATTTGTATGCTCTTGAATATATTCTAGATACAAATTAGAGATTGTTGTGTTGACATGATTGAGTGTTGTATTTTTGATAGCTATCTAGGTTTTGTTAATCTATGTTTAGCTAAGCTATTTGACATGTCATCTAGCTTTTAATATCTAGGATTGAATTAATTGCATATTCACTATCCTAGATAAGCATATAGAGTAACCTAGCTCTTAATTGCATTTTGGATATTTTATATATTCACATAGGTTGTATAATCTCTTCTAGAGAAAGTAAGTCTTGTGTGTAGCAACCGGGATTAGGTTGCTTAGATCGCAAGCAAATAGGACTAGGTTCACTCATACCGGGATTAGGTAGGTGTGTGATTACTTCCGGGATTAGGTTGTAATCGTTTGCACATTTAGTGGATTCGAGGTTCGAGTGTGACTTACTTACATAGCCCGTGGTTTTTCCCGTGAGGGTTTCCACATAAAAACCAAGTGTTGTTTTAATTTCCGCACCATATTACAATTGCTTGGTTATATTATCTTGAGGGTATTTTCGTAATTTTGACTAACACGAAAAATTGGGTAAAAAGCGTAAAATCTATTCACCCCCCCTCTAGATAGCTTTATACACACCGTGCTATAATTTGTTTCAATTGGTATCAGAGCAGGTTCCTAGACATACATAGGTGATCCTTGCTCATTTTGGTGTGTTTTGCATCGTGTGTGATCTTTTGATTTATTCATACATTTTGCATTCATCTCATTTGCATTCATCCAAACACTATGAGTGGTTTCGGGATAAGCAAAGAGGGAGCGTCGAGCGTGAGGCCACCGTTGCTCACCGGCGATAATTACTCCTCATGGAAGGGGAAGATGGAAGCATACATACCATGATAGGGCATGGATGGCGGTTGAAGATGGATATGCTCCACCTATGATGACTTCTACGGATGGAGGAGAAGAAGTTCTCAAGCCTAAGGCACAGTGGAGTCCTCAAGAATTTATTGACTCCATGTGGAACAACAAGGCTATTCATGCCATCCGATGTGCAGTGAGTGAAAATCAGTACAAACTTATTCAAATTACTAGGATTGCTAAAGAGGCATGGGACATCCTAGAAGTTGCACATGAAGGCACCGAGGTTGTCAAGGACTCAAAGCTTCAAGTCCTTCAAACTCGATTTGAGACCATTAGGATGGAAGAGCACGAGCACTTCAATGACTTCCAAGTGAGACTAATGGACATTGTGAACCAAAGTCACAAACTTGGTGATCCTTACTCGGATAGAAGAATCAAGCAAAAGATCATGCGATCACTTCCCGAGAGGTTCGAACCCAAAGTGACGGCTTTAGAAGAAAATGACACTTACAAGGAAATAAAGCCGAGTGAAGTCATTGGAAGACTTCTAGCCTATGAATCAAGAAAGGCTACCACATCTCCTCCTAAGAAGAAAAAGAATATTGCCTTGAAGACATCCAAGATGGAAGAGGAGGAGGATGACTCATATGAAGACATGGCACTCATTGCCAAGGGATTCAAGAAGTTCTTGAATCTTCAAAAGAGTGATTATGGCTCAAAGGGGAATGACTTCAAGAAGAAGAAGTCCACTTTTAAGAATGTCAAGCCATATCATGAGATATCTTCAAGAGAGAAGATTCAATGTTATGAATGTGGAGGATTCGGGCATATCTCCAAGGAATGTGCTAACTTGGAAGATGAAAGAGAGGAGACCGCCACTTCAAGTGAAAGTGATGAAGAGATTGTGGCAAAATTCTTGGCATTAGGTTGCTCTCACAAGCGGGACAACAAAGTGAAAGTTGTTGAAGGAAGTCCCTCAAGCTTGAATGATTGTGAGAACAACTATTTTGCCTTTCCGATCTCCTACAATGAAGAAGAGAATGAGAGTCAAGAAGAAAGTGACTCTAATAAAGATGACTCTTCATCTAACTCCTCACATGGATATGTGAAGAAAAAGGTTCTAGATGAATACCTCACTGAGTTTAAAAGCTTAGCAATGAAGACCAAGGAAAAGATACGAAGATTGAGAGAAGAGAATCTAGACCTTGAGGCTCATGTTGACCACTTAAGTGAACAAGTGGATAGATCCAAGAATATTGAAGATAAGCTAAGAAAGGAGTTAGACTTATCTAAGAGGAATGAATAAGAATTAAAAAGAGAGCTTGAAGAGGCTAAAGGATCAAGGACTAGGATAGTTTCTAGCACCGAAAAACTTGACCACATGTTAAGTGTTGGAAAGAGTCCTTGTGATAAGAGAGGTCTTGGGTTTGAAGATAGTAAGGAGTCCTCCACTCCTAACAAGACCATGTTTGTCAAAAGCTTGAGCTACAAAGAAGATTCACCGGTGCAAACTCCTAAGAAGAAGATTGAGCTAGGACAATGCTCTCATAGTGCACAAGTGAAGGTAGCTCCAAGAAGACAACCTCAAGCTCAACCTACAAGAGTTCCTCATGCTAACTTCCCTCAAACTCAAATCCATCAAGGGAAGAGACCAATCATGCAAACTCAACCGTGGAAGCAACCAAGTCTTGGTCAACAACAAAGAAGGAGAAATCCTATCCAACAACCAAGACAACCACAAAGACATGGGAAGGCTCCTATACATGCACAAGGACATGGTATGATTCCTAACTTTGTCCCTACATGTCATTTTTGTGGTGTTGATGGTCATATTAGACCAAAGTGCTTTCGTTACATTAAAATGTGTAGAGTTAAAAGCATGATTGAGAAAAAGAAAGCTAGAGCTAGAATGCATGCTCATAGGAAGGAAGAAATTCATTTACATGATCCTATGACATCTAGATCTCTAGAACAATTGTCCACTAGGAAGAAAAATGTCACACCTATGTGGATAAGGAAAAATGAACCCGCTTGCTACAAGACTATCAAGTCTCAAATAGGTTCATCCAAGCCAAATGGACTTGGGAGGTCTATAGGACCTCATGACCTTCATTGTTGAAGGTTGATGATGACCCCATATGGGGAACTCAAGCAAAGAGAGCTATTTTGCATTCTTGTCACTTGCAAAAAATTTGAAATATCTTATGCTTCTCTTGTTGTTGCTTGAGTAAGCTTGGTTGCATTGTATATATATTTTCTATTCAATAAGTGTGATCAATGCTTGTATTGCAATCCATGTCATATTTATGTTCAAACATGCATTTTTGGACTAGGAGATATTTACATAGGAAGTATGATTTGAATGACCTATAATGATCTCCATGACATGATATTTGCTAAATAACATGCTAAATGCTAATCTTAAAAAGCATGTTTTGATGATTGCATTTCTTAACTGCAAAAAAATGTGTGAAAAAGCTTATGAGACTCAAATGAAAAAGGATCTTGTATCCATTCAAGGATTTTACAATCCAAATGTCTCTATTTCTTTATTGGTTGAACATGGCTACTATCATACGGATATCTTATCCGGAAAAATCAAAAATGGTGCAAAGTTGCTCATGCCATGTTTCGCTTATAAAGTTGGATATAGTTGCTCTTATATTAAAATCAATGTATTCTATATCCTTGCTTTACTCATGACATTGGTGAAATTGGTTTGAATTCCTATTAGAAACCTTTGTCATTTGCTTTGCCAAATACCATTGTATTTTGGACTTGAATGCTACATGTCTTGTATGCAAAGCATGTTTGATTCACACATTTTCTCTCAAATAAATCTCCTTGTTTCTCTCCGATTAAATTGAGATGCATAAAGTGACTTATATTAATTATGCAAATCTTGCATGCTTCTATCTCTCGTTGCTATGAGTGACCCGGTTGGGGACTACTCCTTTGCCTATATCATGACAAAAATGGGGAGTAGGATGTGGTAAGGGGAGTTGCAAATTGTAGTGGCAATTATGCATTTTGGGGAGAATATACATTAAGGGGGAGTAACCCGTTGAGGGGGAGCATTGCATACACATACATTGCATGATGTGGTGCTTAAACTTCTTATATGCAAATACTTGTTTTATTCTCACTTGATCATCTCACATACTCTTGCTTTGGAAAGTATAATCTTTTGTTTTGAAGGGTTGATAGTTCTACAAGAGATTGAAGACTCAAAGTTTTTTTTTATTCTTATCTCTTTGTAATATAGATTATCTTTGTTATCCCGTAGATTCAATTATGTTTGTGAGGATCAATGTGAGTGGTGGTTTTGTCACGAAATAGCCAAAGGGGGAGATTGTAAGGATTCCCATTCTTTGATTGGCTTATTTCGTGGACAAACCACGTGTTGGGGTTTGTATGTAAAGGTAGTTTAGATGATTGAGAATCATTCTCAAAGGCCCTTTCAAGACCTCAAGGGACGAGCACTCCAAAGGTATACTTCTAGTGCTTAACTTTCTTTGAAGAGATTTAGAAGCACACACACACTTTGCATTCTTACTTTTGTGTGCATTCTCTTCATATGTCACATTACACACTAGCACTTTGATTGTTATATCTTGTTGTGTATTTATGTGTCTTGTAATTCGTTTCTCGATAGTGTTCGGAAACGTCCGCGCATGCACTAGAATGTGCTTGGTTTTGCGCGAAGACCGCCCACGGAGAATGCCCTTGGCTTCTCCTTGGTTTTCACCTCTATTGGTGATCGGCGGTTATGTTCGGCGGCCTGGCCACCGAATGGAACCGCCATTTGCTTCTAGGAGCAATTCTACGGTCACGATCGGTGGTCACAACCGCCGTTCGAAACCGCCGTTCATACCTGATCGATTTCAATCTCTCGGGTCTGATTCGGCGGTTGGGATCAGCGGTCACGAAACCGCTGAATTAACCGCCGTTTATGCTCTGTTCTTCACGAGCTCAATTCGACGGTCATTATCGGTGGCCTGGCCGCCGATTGAAACCGCCGAACGGTGCGTTTCAAGGGCAAACTTGTCTTTTCACATGCCCTGTTCTTGATGCCTATAAATATCACACTTTCTCATTTTCAGAATTGATGTTCTTTAACTCTAAGAACCCTAAACTTCAAAGAGAGACATTTGAGAGAAAATCAAATCAAGAACACCTTTTTAACACTCAAAAACCATTCTCATATGCATCAAAATATCATCTAGCATTTTCTAGCTTAGTTAGGATGCTTGCTTGCATGGGTTTTGGTCAACACATATTCTTTGGTAAGTTCTTCACTATTATCATACATAATTAGTGTTTTATTTATCATTGACATCTCTTATATTATTTGTATGCTCTTGAATATATTCTAGATACAAATTAGAGATTGTTGTGTTGACATGATTGAGTGTTGTATTTTTGATAGCTATCTAGGTTTTGTTAATCTATGTTTAGCTAAGCTATTTGACATGTCATCTAGCTTTTAATATCTAGGATTGAATTAATTGCATATTCACTATCCTAGATAAGCATATAGAGTAACCTAGCTCTTAATTGCATTTTGGATATTTTATATATTCACATAGGTTGTATAATCTCTTCTAGAGAAAGTAAGTCTTGTGTGTAGCAACCGGGATTAGGTTGCTTAGATCGCAAGCAAATAAGACTAGGTTCACTCATACCGGGATTAGGTAGGTGTGTGATTACTTCCGGGATTAGGTTGTAATCGTTTGCACATTTAGTGGATTCGAGGTTCGAGTGTGGCTTACTTACATAGCCCGTGGTTTTTCCCGTGAGGGTTTCCACATAAAAACCAAGTGTTGTTTTAATTTCCGCACCATATTACAATTGCTTGGTTATATTATCTTGAGGGCATTTTCGTAATTTTGACTAACACGAAAAATTGGGTAAAAAGCGTAAAATCTATTCACCCCCCCTCTAGATAGCTTTATACACACCGTGCTATAATTTGTTTCAATAGGTATCCCATCTTCAATGCGTTATCACCCTCTGAAGGCTCTGTGAGCCGGTTAAAGGTTGCCTCCAACAGTTCAATCGTCGGGCTTTCATCTACGAAATATCGTGTTAAAATAGATTCCTCACTGACTTCTTCTTTTTCTTGGAACCCTTCGGGCAGTGTGCCCATGTTGAGGCCACTACACAAGCAGAATTCCTCTCTCCCAAACTGAGCTTTCTTCTCCCCTAAACCAAACCATATTTCATCCTCATTTTCTGATTTGGGAAGAATGATCTGTCTTTTCAGAAGATTGTAGATCAGCATCTCATGAACCCTTATGGGCTGTATCATATCCAAATACTGCCCAAATGGGCCTTCTTTAAACCTATCTAACACACCACAACGTGTCAAGACCAACTCCAAATCTCGAAGAAAATATTTTTTGTTATGCGAGTTTATTCTCGCATGTACCCAGCTTTTGTGGTCTAGATACCGCCATTGTTTTTTGAAACGATCGGCCGCTGTAAGGATTCTCATTTATTGATTGGCTTATTTCGTGGACAAACCACATATTAGGGCTTGATGTAAGGGTGGCTTAGGTATTTGATGGTTGGTGTTTTGCAACACCAAGACCCACTCAAGACCTCAAGAGAAGAAGCACCAAAGGTATATTCTAGTGCTTTCTTGCTTTGAAGAGATCTAGTTGCACACACACACAACTCATGCATAAATTTTATTCTTGTATGTTGTGTGTTTTATATGAGTGCATGCATGTTCTTGAACATCTCTTCTTGCATATTTTATTTGATTGCATCTTAGTTTATTAAAATGCAATGACATGTTAGGCATTAGGATGCATTCACTTCCCACACTTATACTTCATGATTAGTCTTAAGCGTGGTGTAATTTGTTTCCATTTGTGTGATCGGAAACGTCCACGCTTGCACAATGGTGTGCATGTCTTAGCGCGATGGTTGACCACTTGATAAGGTCTCATTCTTCTCTTGGATAAGTGGTAGTTTTGGTTTGGTTGTTTGGAGTAAAGTGTCTAGTTTCAAAAGATTGGATTTCAATGTTTTAAATATTTTTTAAAACTGACCTATGTATGGTCTTGTGACCATAACGTTTTATAAAAAGATTTAAATTGAGTTTTATAAAATTCTGGACAAACTAGACACCCATACCTTTCCAACGGTATATTATTCGTAATATTTCATGACCGTTTGGATTGGTTTTGAAATCTCCAAAGTGACCACCAAAACAGGGCAACTATGTTGTTGTCCGTTTCTGACCTTTGGTCACTCTATTGACCATAGCTTTTTCTATAGACATCAAAATGTCATTCCATAAATTGGAGTAGAAAGTAGACTTCCATACCTTTCCAATGTTATATCATATGAAAGATTTCGATGTCTTTTGGTCATGTTTTGAGGTGCTTGAAGTTGAAGCTGATGTATTGTCACGCCCAAACCGCCGTACATCCGCCTTACGTAGAGCGGGCACCTGATTGATTTTTCAATCCGCCCTTCACCCGCCCTACAGGCACCCTACGTAGAGCGGTTTGACTAGAAACTTTTTGGAAATTTTCCAAAACGACATAGCTTCAATTGGACATCATAAATATATGCCTCTTTGACTTTAGGTCACAAAAATGACTCAATAAACTCATATTTTTGATTGAAAGGATTTTCAAAGAGAGAAACTAACCCAAGAACTCATCTTTGATCATCCAAACCCATTTCCACATGCATAAATCATCATCTAAGCATCATCTAGCATGTGCTAATGCATGGGTCTTCTTCAACACACATGGTATGATTTGTTGAACATTTTTATCTTACATAATTAGTGTTTCTACTTATCAATTTTATCTCATTTATTACTTGTATGTGTTTAGATTAATTTCTACATACATGATTGAGATTATGTGTTGATTGGGTTAATTTTTCATAGCTTATTTGATTAGGTCATTATTGCCTAAAAGCTATGTCATAAACATTCTTGTGTGATTTATTGATAACTAGGATGATAGATTGTTTTTTAATCAACTAGTTAATCTTTTGAATGTTTGTGGGTTATTTGTGATAGCTTTGTATCTAGGATTGGTTATCCTTTACTTAGCTAAAGTTGTATGCCATGACATATAGCTATTTTCATATCTAGAATCGATTTTATTGTCATCATATAATCCTAGGTAAGCATCTAGAGTACCCTAGCTCTATTTTGCATATTCACTTAGGGTTTGATCTCTTCGGAGAAGTAAGTCTTGTGTGATAGACCGGGATTAGGTCGTACACCGGGATTAGGTGGTCACATGAGCAATTGGTCAAGTACCGCTATAAAAGGCCTACGGGTAGATTAGGGGGTGCTCACGCCAAGAGTAGTGTATCAGGGGATATCACTAGGGGTTGAACCAAGAGTGGCAAGTGACAATGTCCATAGCCTGAGGTTACTTAGGGTGAGAGTCCGAGAATCACTTGAGGGTGTAACCGTCTTTTCATATAGTGGATTTTAGTGACCGAGTATGGCGCACTTACCAGCCCGTGGTTTTTCCCGTAAGGGTTTCCACTTAAAACTTCAAGTGTCGTTTATATTTCTGCACCATATTACACTTGTTGTTTATATTGTCTAGTTGGGGAATTTTCGTAAAATTGACTAATCGCGAAAATTGGGTAATATCGTTTAAAATCTATTCACCCTCCTCTAGATAGTTTTATACACACCGTGCATTATTTGTTTCAGCCGCCATCTGGTTTACAAGAAAACAAAAAATCATTCATGCTAAGCATAACAAAAAAGGGATTTCAAGCCCTGGAATGGGATTTCAAGACCTAGAATGAAATATCAAACCCTGGCAAAGGGATTTAAGGAACTGAAAAAAGAATTTCAAGCCCTATACATGGATTTGAAGACCTGAACTGGAATTTCAAGCCCTGGAAAAGGATTTTAAGCCCTAATTTGGATAAAACAAACAATGATATGAAAGCCTTCCCACCCAGTCCCTACTGGGGCATTACGAGGATACATGATGTATGTCAACACAAAAATAATACATAAGCCCCAGCCCCCAGCCCCACCAAAATCCAACAATTCCAAAATCCAACACTTAACATAACATCACAAAAACTTTATACCCCACAACACTACACTTCACAATCGCTTACAGGGCTTCAAATCCCTTTGTCAATGATTAATATTCAGACAAATGGGGCCACATTTCAATTAAAAACTAAAAAAAACCACATGTTCCCCGACATAGCATTGCATGAACTGTTGCATGAACTACAAGATAACTACTCATGTTATCTCATGACTAAGCCTATTTGTTTCACTTAATTTACTGAAAAGTAAATTTCAACAAAACAAGAATAAACCACTGGTAACCCACCACAAGCCAAGTCACCCAAGTAAAAAATCAAATCATCATCCATGCATAGTTACACACAGATGTAAACAAAACAAATTAATGGGAGGTTAAAACGCTAGGATGAAGAAGACAATAAGAAAACGAATGAATACCTTTACTTGCGAGTTGCAACAAAGATGATTAGAGATAATTTTCTCCTACATTTAGAAGTTTTGAATCTTGTATATCATTGTTAACCATACAACCTTCTCCTATAGCACCTATGAAATAGCATAATTTTGTTTATGTGCAAGTTATGTTAATATGAAGAAATCCAAAATGCATGTGAAAGAAGAAAACCTGTATTCCTAAGGTTGAATACAATGCAAATCACTTGTGTCAAGGACACCCTTAAATTCTTAATAATTTCACGTGATTAGAGTTAACCAAGTTAATTAGAGTGCCAAGAGAGCTTGGATTGATTGATACTTGACAGATTGTCTCATTTAGCAAACTTGAAATTTGACCTATGTTTGATAACTGTTTTTCTTTTATATAATTTAACTAATGTTTTATGGTTTCATCCAGGTAAGCTTTGTACTTCATTGCATGTTATTGGTCACATAAGGGTTCTCAAGTAAGTTTCTTTGGCCGGCATCATTGGGAATTTTCTTCTCCTTTAAGGTTGTTTTAGTATGGTTGTTTGGTGTTTGATGGCACTTCCTCCTAGTTTTACTGTCTGATTTTTTATTTTTATTTTTATTTTTATTAATTGTTACTCTGAATATTTTCACACCATTATATGTACTCTCTCTCTGTCTCTTTCTTTCTTTTGCCTTGCATTGGAAAGTTGTCACACCAACTTTAATTTGACTGGATTTGTTAATGATACTTGATTTTTTTATAGAATTTATTAAATATATTTGAAGTAGATTTTATCGACTTTAGTTGAGTTTATTAATGGATATAAATGTATTTAATTATATCAACTTCTTTTATATGTTTTTAGATTATTCAAATTGTTAAGGTCATTATTGATTGGTATCAAGCAAGAGAGACTCATCCCCCATATGTTAGTTTAATTATTATTATTTTCATCTTGAATATTGCATCATAAGTCATTGAAAAATGTTTCTTACTTTTTAGTATCGAATTTGAGGTAAACAAACAAAAATTCAAAATTCGGAGTCTCTCCCTTGGGTTTTCTCTGCATCCTTAGGTGTGAGTTTTTTTAGTTATCAGTGGTGTGTTGTCTTAGTTTTATCCTTGGTGCTCTTTGCTGATCAATATGAATGCGGACGAGCTAGCACTGTTGTGTAGTGCATTGTCCGTGAAGGAAATGGAATGTCCTGTTAGAACGTTAGATCCAAACTTAGTTAACATTGGAGCTAGAAGATTGTCACTTAGTTTGGTTGGGAAAGTTCTTACTACAAGACTGGTCAATAGACAAGCTTTCTGTGATGTTATGAACACAGTGTGGCATGTTAGTGAAGGTGTGGAGATTGAATGGGCTGAAGGGAATATTTTTGTGCTCAACTTTAAGAATCTGGAGGACCGTGCTCGCATTTTGGATAGTGGTCCATGGAATTTCGACAGAGCAGTAATCGTGTTTGAGGAACTGACTGGTGTAGGAGACATCCTTAATATGGGTTTCAATAGAACAGTGTTCTGGGTCCAAATTCATAATCTGCCTCTACTTTGTATGACTAAGGAGATTGGTATTTTTTTTGGGAAGATGATAGGTGAAGTTCGTGATATTGACTTGGAAACGGCGAGGGAAGGAAATAGTCGTTACATTCGGGTAATAGTTGCGTTTGCTCTAACGAACCGCTTATGCGCTGCCTGAGAGTTGATCTGCTTGGTACTGGAGAAGTGACGACAATGTTTCTCCGGTACGAGAGACTACTGGATTTTTGTTTCAACTGCAGTCGGTTAGGTCATTCCTTGAGAGAATGTACTGAAGGTGGAGATGTTAAGGAAGTGACTTCATAAGCAAATGTGAGGTTAAACGTTTGGCTCCGTGCGACGAGTCCGTCTAAAAGATTTTTAGGGCAAAATAAGGGTTTTGATCAAGGAAGATGGGGAAATCAGACGGGAAATTCATTGGTTTCCAGTTCGCGCTTTGTTCCTAA
This sequence comes from Acer yangbiense, assembly GCA_008009225.1. Taxonomy (NCBI): domain Eukaryota; kingdom Viridiplantae; phylum Streptophyta; class Magnoliopsida; order Sapindales; family Sapindaceae; genus Acer; species Acer yangbiense. The sequence goes on from CM017773.1 coordinate 25,920,135, forward strand.
GTCGGGTGATAGGTGGCAGGGGAGAAACTTGACAATGGAGGATGGTTCCTCTAGTGATCGGTGGAGGAAAGAATGCCTGAGTTCAGAACAGCAAAGGTTGAAGGTGGTATGGGGAATAGCAAACGTTGCACGAGTTCAGATAAAGAAGGTAATAATGTTAAAAAAAAAGTTGTTCTTGAAGATGTGAATTGTGGCGGTAGACAAAAAGAACAAGCTGAAAAGCGAGAGAATCAATGTAAAAGTGGTGGGAGGTATTAATGACAATCCAAAGGCTATTAGTAAATATGAGATGTCTAAGGAAGTGGTGGGCCTACCCCAGCCTATCGGGGAGGATACAGTTGGGATCTTTTTTGGGCCGAAGACATTGCCTCAAACCATGATTGAAGAAGAGGTGGGTGCAAATAATAATAATTTGTTGGGCCTTAACTCTGATCCCGGTCCAACTAAAACCTTTTTGAAAAACAAGATGTTAACGAAGTGGAAGAGAATTGCTAGAGAGAAGTATCGTTCGTCTAGTGTGGAGGTATCTGGGAATCAGACATCTAGGGTTGGAAGAATTGAAAAAATTGCAAGCGGAGATAGTGCAAGGGCTCGTAAACGAGAGGGGGAAGTCTTGGGTAAAGATGAAAATTCAGTTTGGAAGAAGAAGAGAGAGATCCAAACCAGCAATTTGGGTCATGCGGAGGGAGAAACTCCCTTGGTGGTCACAGCGGTGGGAGATATGAAAGTCAAAGAGCAGGTTAGAATGGAAAGTGTCGAGGATGACATAGCTATTATGGTTCCATCTAATGGTGAGGAGGGTTCAAAAATGTCTCTATCGGCCGGCCAGTCTCCACTGGCCCGCCGTCAATAATGAAAATCTTCGGATGGAACGCCCGGGGGTTGGGGAGCTCTCGGGCATTTAACACCCTGCTTTACTACAAGCAGGAGTCGAAAGCGGAATTAATGTTTCTCATGGAAACGAAATGCAATCAGGTGTTAATGGAAAAATGGCGTGTCAAGCTGGGTTATGTGGGAAAGATTGTCGTGGATTGTGTGGGGAAATCAGGAGGATTGTGTCTTATGTGGAATAAGGATATTGATGTGGCTCTTCTTTCATATTCGCTGGGTCATATTGATGTTAAAATTACAGATGAGGGAAACAGAGTGTGGCGCTTCACTGGTTTTTACGGGCATCCAGAGCAGAACCAGAGGTGTAATTCTTGGACTCTCCTGAGACGTCTGGCTGGTACGTCTACTCTTCCTTGGATTTGCCTCAGGGATTTTAATGAGATTATGTGGGATAATGAAAATTTTGGTGGTCGGAATAAAAGATGGAGGGATATTTCTTCTTTTCGTGAAGCTATAGAGGATTGTGAGCTGGAGGATATGGGCTTTGTTAGGGCTAAATTTACATGGAGTAATAAAAGGGACAGAGAGGCAGCTATTTTTGAACGGCTGGATAAGGGTCTTTGTAATAAGGACTGGAAAGATTTGTTTCCCTACTTTGTTGTGCGCCATTTAGATTTTCGGAATTCGGATCATCGGCCTTTGCTTACCGAGTTCTCTGTAAAGTCTGGTGTTTACAGTAAAGGCTGAAGGGATAATTGTAGGAGTTTTTTCTTTGAGGAATGTTGGGGGGATGATAAAGAATGTAAGGAGATTGTGGAGGTTTCTTGGAAGACGGAGATGGAGGATGAGAACAGCTTGGAGAGGGTGCTTAGAAAAATTAAAGTGTGTGGTAGTAACCTTGATTGTTGGAATAAGAAGAAAAGGGCGGAGCTTCGTCGAGATATAAATGAGAAAAGACTGGCTCTAGATTTAGCTAGTAAAGAGGATGTTGTTGGTTCTTGGAGGAAGGTTGCGGCCCTAGAAGATAAGCTAGATGAGGCGCTGGATATAGAGGAAAGATACTGGAAACAGCGTGCTAAAGTGGAGTGGCTCCAAAAGGGAGACATTAATTCATGTTTTTTTCACTCTAAAGCTTCTTATAGGAAGGCTAGGAACAGGATTCGTGGTTTACAGGATGAAAATGGGCACTGGAGAGAGTCTAAAGACGAGATGAGTGGTATTATCTCCTATTATTTTAATGAGTTATTTACTTCTTCTAAGCCGACCCTGGAAGACTTTAATCGTGTGGTGTGTGGTATTCATCAAAAGATTCCGGACCATATGTCGTAATTCTTAGAGTCAAGATTTTCGGGGAGGAAGTTAGAAGAGTGGTGTTCAGTATGAGTCCTTTTAAAGCCCCGGGGAAAGATGGGCTTCCTGCTCTCTTCTTCTAGAAATTTTGGGGGACTATTGGTAGTAGTATTTCGACTGCTTGCTTAAGTGTGCTGAATGAGGGGGGTTCAGTGAGGGAGTTTAATGAAACTGTGATTTCCCTTATTCCAAAAATTCAGAATCTTGTGGCTATTTCGGATTATCGTCCGATCAACCTTTGTAATGTGCTTTACAAGATTATAGCCAAGGTTATAGCAAACCGTCTTAGAATGGTGTTAGATAGTGTTATTTTGGAATCTCAATCAGCTTTTGTTCCAGGGAGGTTGATTTCGGACAATACAATAGTCGGGTTCGAGTGTTTACATAGAATAAAAAGACGGAAAAGGAAAAAAGGTTCCTTGGCCTTGAAGCTGGACATGTCCAAGGCGTACGATCATGTCGAATAGGGCTTCATAAAGGTAATGATGCTTAAAATGGGTTTTTCGGTGAAATGGGTGAACCTGATTATGGAATGTGTTTCAACGGTTAGTTACTCCTTTAAACTCAACGGAGAGGTTATGGGTTGCATTAGACCTACCCGCGGGTTGAGACAAGGTGACCCTCTATCTCTATATCTGTTTTTGATATGTGTTGAAGGCTTGTCAAGTTTAATTCGAGGGGCGATGGATGAGGGAAAATTCTCGGGTTTTAAGTGCAGTAGGAAAGGTCCAATTATTTCCCACTTGTTCTTTGCAGATGACAGCCTTTTATTTTCAAAGGCTGATGATAAAAATTGTTGGGAGATTCGTAGGATTCTGGATGTTTACTCCAAAGTCTCAGGTCAAGCGGTCAACTTTGGCAAGTTTGCCATGTGTTTTAGTCCGTCCATCTCGGCTTCGGAAGGTAATAGGTTGGCGGCAATTATGGGTGTGAGTAGAGTGGATTGTCATTATAAGTACCTGGGGTTGCCTTGTTTTATGGGTAGAAATAAAAGGAAGATTTTTGCTGATATTGTTGATCGGGTCTGGTGCAAAATTAAGGGGTGGGGAGAAAAATTCCTGTCAGTTGGGGGGAAAGAGATATTAGTTAAGGCTGTGGCTCAGTCTATTCCTTCTTTTGCTATGAGTCTTTTTCGGTTTCCAAAATGCCTTTTGGATGAAATTCAGCGGCTATGCTCTCGGTTTTGGTGAGAGGGAGATGGAAATAAGAGGAAATTGCATTGGTGTAGTTGGAGGAGTTTATGTAAGCCGAAAATGGAGGGGGGACTGGGATTTAGGGACCTAGAAACCTTTTACAGGGCACTCCTTGCAAGACAATGTTAGCGTATTATGAAACGTCCGGAGTCTATGGCGGCGAGAACCTTGAAGGGGTGTTATTTTCCAGATTGTGAGTTCAAGGATGTGTTTAAGAAGAAGAACAACGATGGCTCCTTTATTTGGAATAGCCTGCTTTGGGGTAAGGGGATTGTTAATAAAGGCATGAGGTGGAGAGTAGGGAATGGCAATTCCATTCGAGTTTACAAAGATAACTGGATCCCGAGACAGAATTCTTTCAAAATTTTCTCTCCTCCTTCTCTTGACGCTGATATTACTGTCAATAATTTGTTTTCTGAGTCTGGTGGATGGAATTTGCAGCTCATCAATTAGAATTTTTTGCAATGTGATGTTGAGGAAATATTAAAAATTCCTTTAGGTGCCGTTGATAAGTCAGATGCTGAGATCTGGCATTATGAAGGGGATGGGAATTTTTCGGTCAAGAGTGGGTATTGGTTGGGATGTCAGTTGAGCAGGAAGTCGATGCCTTCTAGTTCTGAGCAGGACAAGAAATGGTGGACCATCCTTTGGAAGCTGGGAATTCCTTTGAAAGTGAAAATTTTCATTTGGAGGGCTTGCAAGGACTGGTTACCTGCTTTGTCTAATCTAGAAAATAGAGGTATGAAAGTTCTCAATCTCTGCCCTCTGTGTAGAAAATGTAAGGAGTCAACATTTCATGCTTTATGGGGCTGTCAAAAATTTCGGTTTGTGCGTGTTGAATGGTTACCTAGGAGAGCAATGAATGGCAGAAATTTTGACAACTTCTTTGATTTTATAACTGGTGTTGCTGCTAGAATTAATGTGGAAGAGCTGAAGTTATATTGTATTATTAGTTGGAGAATTTGGTATCTTAGGAACCAAGCTCTTCACAACGGTAACAAGGCTGATTACCAGGATGTGATCTGGTGGTGTAGGGATTATGTTTCTAAGATACAGGCTCATAGTGTTACTAACAAGAGGAGTGTTGAGTTGGGTAGTTATGGCCTTCTTGGCTGGAAGGCTCCCTCAGCGGGTCTATACAAGGTGAATTGCAGTGCGGTTTCAGATATGGGGAAGAGAAAGGTCGGCATTGGGATTGTCATTCGGAATGATGCTGGCTTGGTTATGGCGTCTTGCTGTCTTGTGATTGATGCAAATTTTGATTCTACGGTGGCTGAGATTATGGCTATTTTTAAAGGTTTGGTTTTTTGTAAGGAGTGTGGTTTAGCTCCCTGTTCTCTGGAGACTAACAAAGCCGAGGCCATTAAGCGTGTTCTTAGCAATAAATTCAGAGAAGCTAGCTATGGTTCGATTATTGCTGGAATTGAAGATCTCCAGGCCCAGTTATATAGGCCTAGTTTCTGTGCTATTCCTTGCTCTGCTAATCGAGTGGCTCAGAAAATGGCGAGGCATGCTTTGGTTATTTTAAAGGACTCTTACTGGATGGAAAGTTTTCCTCTTTGTGTTAAGGAGTTAGTAGAAGCTGATATGAGCTCCTAATTTTGTTGTCTGTTTGTTTCCCTATGGTGGGGCTCCTTTGTTTCTCTTACTGTCTGTTGCAACTTTGTCAAAAAAAAAAAAAGAATTTGAGGTAATGATCAAAATTAGAGCATGTCTACATGTAGTGGTTGAATGGAAAATTGGATGATTGCTTTGTCTCTTTAAACTGTGTGACCTGATTTCTTTAGCAACACCTGACAGAATAATCCAAGGATCACACCCACCAATCTACCATGTCCATGTGGCCCCAGTCCTTGGATACTGATTCAAAAATTTCTGCCAAAAAAAAGTAGCAGCATTCATCTTTTCAGGCTTCAAGATTCTAAACTATGATCACGAACTACAGCTACTGATAAATTAACATTTTTTATTGATAAATTTCTACTAAACTTATATCGGATTTTTTTTTTCTTAAAGTATCACGTTCAATTAGTATATAAATTAGAATGTCTACCATTAATTATGATATAGTAAATAATAATCATAGCAAGGCAAGAATCAATACTTAGCTTTGTATATGATGGATGGATAAAAAGGAATAAATTGATATAGATGAGGTTGACATAGTGGTAAGTAGGGATGACAATTTCACCCGGACCCATGAGTAACAAACCTGAACCGTATGGGTCGAGTCTAGGTCTAAAATAAAGGATCGCATTAAGTCCGGGTCCGGGCAAAAACCTGGACCTGAACCCGAACCCGCAGACCCGAATAGTACAAGAGCAATATAATTAATTCGATTATTGTTGAGAACTCAAACAAACTAGATCTGAATATATATATATATATATATATATATATATATAGTGAGTCTCATAAGGGATCCCTTATTTTAATTTTGGTAAGGGCCACTATGAAATCACATTGATTTGAATAAATTTTGATCTGATTTTTTTTTATGGATGATAAGTTTATCGAAATCTACTAATGATTAAATTTTGAGAATTTTTCAAGCACTCAAACTATTTTTCTTGAATTTTCTATATTTCGCCTAATTTTCCGATGCTTTCATATTTGAAATAATCGGGATAAATAGTTCTAGTGGTTGAAATTTTTTCAAATTTTATTCATAGGTAGATTTCAATGAACTTATCATCCAGAAAAAAAATCAGATCAAAATTCATTCAAATCGATGTGATTTCATAGTGGTCCTTACCAAAAATAAAATAAGGGATCCCTTATGAGAGACTCACTCTCTCTCTCTCTCTCTCTCTCTCTCTCTCTCTCTCTCTCTCTCTCTCTCTCTCTCTCTCTCTCTCTCTCTCTCTCTCTATATATATATATATATATATATATATATATATATGTCAACTCTGATACTCTTCCTCCTCCCCTTATAATCAATGACTTTTTCACCTGAAAATTCAATTTTTCAGATGGGTTTGTTTTTTTCGATGGAGAGATCGAAGAAGAAAGTTCATTTAGGGAAGAAAGCAATAGTTCATTTTCCTTTGTGTTTCGTGATGGGTTTCTTCACAGGATTTGCTCCAACTGGTCGAAGTTCATCTTCATCTTTTTCTTCGCCATTGTTTTCCAATCAATTAATTTCTACTTCTCCGCCACAACCAGTTGAGAAATACTCATCCCTTTATTTCTTTAAAAGCTCATGAACCCTAAATTAATTCATATTCCAAAACGAAGAATTTAAAAAGTAGTGAAAGGAGAAACAAACTGAAGTAGAGATCAGATCTTGCGCTTGGAGAGATAGAGAAACCCGGACAGTGGGAAAAGATTGAGGTTTGCCCGGTCCGTGGATCCACGGCTCAAAACCCGGACCCGAATAAATTTGTGGGTCCACGGGTCGGATCTGGGTCTTCCTAAGAATCACGGGTCTAGACCCAAACCCATAAATATATTCGGGTATGAGTCTAGGTTTGGGTCCCAAAATATTTGGAGTGTCTGGTCTAGTAGGGCCTATTACCTAACATGAACCCAACTCATTGACATTCCTAGTGATAAGCCTCTCACACCTACGTCCAGAAAGTTATGGGTTTAAATCATGTCTGCTCTTTCAATCCCGAATTACTATAATAATTTGAAAGTAAATAAATACTCGATGTGTGTACTAGTATATAAAGCTAGAGGGGGGGTGAATAGATTTTATCTAATTATTACCCAATTTTCGCGTGCATGTCAATTTTACGAAAATACCCCTAGCAAGTCAACAATACATACAAGTGTAATAAGATGCGGAAATAATAAATGACACTTGATGTATACGTGGAAAACCCAACCACTGGGAAAAACCATGGGCTGTTTAGTGCGCCACACTCGGACCTCGAAATCCACTAATTGAAATGGAGTTTACAACCTATGTAGACCTCGTCTAACACTCCGGTCAATAACCCCCCACTTCTACCACTCGGGCCTTTAAAAGTGGCTCTAGTCCAATTTGCTTGATCCTCGTAGTCACTACTTGTAATGATGTTTACAGCCTAATCCCGGTCTGTAACCCACCACTACTACCCAGCGGGCCTGTAATAGCAACCCTAGACCAAGACTTCAATCTCTCAAAAGAGATGCACAACCCTATGTGAATATGTATGAATATTCATTTAATGCAATAAGAGCTAGGGTACTCTAAATGCTTACCTAGGATTATAAGATGACAATATAATCAATCCTAGATATCACATATAGCTATATGTCATGGCATATAACTTTAGCTAAGTAAAGGATAACCAATCCTAGATACAAAGCTATCATATAAAACCCATAAACATTCAAAGGATTAACTAGTTGATTAAAAAACAATCTATCAACCTAGTTATCAATACATCACACAAGAATGTTCATGGCATAGCTTTTAGGCAATAATGACCTAATCAAATAAGCTATGAAAAATAATCTCAATCAACAAATGAGATCAATTAGCTAGATGGCATATGAACATTAAAGCCTAGCTAACAAATAATAACCCAATCAACACATAATCTCAATCTTATATGTAGAAATTAATCTAAACACATATAAGTAAAATATGAGATAAAATTGATAAGTAGAAACACTAATTATGTAAGATAAAAATGTTCAACAAATCATACCATGTGTGTTGAAGAAGACCCATGCATTAGCATATGCTAGATGACCCTAGATGATGCCTAGATGATGATTTGTGCATGTGGGAATGGGTTTAGAGAATTAAAGATGTGATCTTTTAGGATTTTTCTCTCAAGTCTCTCTAAATATCTCTCTAGGGTTCTTGGGATGCAAGACTTGTATTCTAAACCAGAGATAAGGATGTATTTATAGAGACCAAAAACAGGGCAGGTGAAAATACAATTTTGCCCTTGAAACGCACCGATCGGCGGTTTCAATCGGCGGCCAGGCCACCGAATTGAACCGCCGAATGGCTCCCGAGCGGAACAGGGGAACTTCGGCGACTTCGTTCGGCGGTTTAGAAACCGCTGATCCCAACAGCCGTTTTGGACCCGAGAGAAATATTTCAATCAGGTCTCATTCGGCGGTTTCGAACGGCGGCCGCCGTTTCACCAAAAATGGTGAAACTAAGGAGAAGCCAAAGGCATCTCCACCGGCGATCATCGCGCAAAACAAAGCACATCAACGTGCACGCACGGACTTTTCCGAACATCCTTCGGGAAACGAATTACACCACACTAAAAGCTAACATACATGAAGTGCAAGTGTGAGTATTGAATGCATCCTAATGCCTATCATGTCATGGCATTTCATAAAACAAGATGCAATCAATTTAATGCAAGAAGAGACATTGAATAAACAATAAAGCACAATGCACACAAAATATAAATACAACATTCAAGAATAAGAGTTATGCATGTTGTGTGTGTGTGCAACTATATCTCTTCAAGCCAAAGTAAGCACAAGATATACCTTTGGTGCTTGTCCTCTTGAGGTCTTGGAAAGGGTCTTTGATCTTCAGCCTTAATCACCTAGACTACCCTTACAACCAAACCCCAACATGTGGTTTGACCACGAAATAAGCCAATCAATTTAATGGGAATCCTTACATAATTAAAAAAAAAAATAAAAAGGGAATAAATTGAAAAAGAAAGGGTAGAAAGTTACATTCGAAAATTAGGTGGTTGTTAACTTTAAGTGAAATTATATATGAAAAAAAAAAAAGGGATCCACTCAATTTGTGTGTGTTGCTAGCTTTTTGATGATTCTATGGAAAGAGACCCAATAATATATTATTCTTCACAGGAGTTGAAATTACAAGAAGACCAACATGGAATTTTGTAATACTTGGGATATCTTATTCATATTATATCATACATATGCAAGATTTGTATGACACACCACTCACCTACTTTTTGTACCTTTTCTTTCAAAAATATTTATATTTTTAATATTACTAGGTTTGGAAGCCCATGCAAGGCATGTGCTTGATTTGGTCTACCCTTGGTCTTGCCCATTGTGATTGCTGACACTCGCATTTTGAACATCAACAAAGGAAAGTATTTTGTATTTGTGCCAGACAGTTGCATTGGATGGAAAGTAGTAATAATATACACCCCTCATTTGCGCAAAAATCTAACTCAAGATGCAACAACCAAAGCTTGCCCAATAATAAAGGTTAGAAAAATACTAAATGTTCCTTCCAAAACTTGAATTAAAATAGTTAGTCAATTAAAAATAGGCTTTTACAAAACAAGAAATTGTGGTCTCTTGAGATGTACATGGAAAAAGGCAGTGCATTATATTAATGTCAGTCATTGAACTGCAATTATATTTATTGGTAATAGGAGATAAGACAATGAAATGAAAGCAGACTATAGATTTTCTACAACAAATATAAAAGCCCTATCATTACTCTGGTTATTAAACTTCAATTATATTTATTGGTGACAGGAGATTGCCAAGAAATTATGAACCAATAAAAAACCAATCCTTCCATTTAAACAACTTAGGAATTTGATTAAAACAAGAAAGTGACAGTACGAGTAAATTTACGGCTAATTTACAAATAAGAAGTAGAAAGGAAGAAAAAGAGTCGAGGAAAAAAGAAGAAAAAGAGTAGAAATATGATGAGGATAGCGCAGAAAGAAAAGAAACATTTTTTAGGGCAAAGTTGAAACTGGGAATTGAAACGTAAAGCATGGAAAGAAGGACTATTATTTGAAACTCCAAAATTACCCCTAACTATTTAATGTTTACAACTGATCTCACAAGTGCAAAAATGTCCCCCTAGTCTACAAAACAAGCTGCGCCCACCAAAAGTCTAAAACCACTAGCATCAGCTAATAGCCTCTGGTTTTCTTTATCCACATCAACACTACTTATACACAGAAACGCACTCAACAGTTCACTATAGTCTCAACCAAACAAATTTGAAACTCCTCTCTTACTATGTCAAAGTTAACCTTAATTAAACTCTTCAGAGTTTATCTTCTGTTCTGATTTTAGATTTCTTGATTGTATTTTGTTCTTTTCTCCTATATGGATTTGTATTTCAATATGTTACTGTCGTTCAGTTTTACTATATCTCAAGATTGTTTTTGTTTTCTTCTCCAATTTTTCTCTTAACTGTAATATCCTAACCATATATTACATCCTCTTCTTTTGAACTCAAATATGTGTCTATATATCATGTTCTATTTTTAATTATCACAAAACCAAATCCCTAAATTCCCAATAAAAGCAGTGAACTTTAATCCCCAAAATTACAAAATCCTCCACATGCAATCAACAACTGATAGCTCAATTGAATAACTCCCCATGAAATCAAAATTAAAATTGCCGAATAAAAGAACGTGAATCACCTGCAATGAGAGTCTTGGAGCCAAAGATTTTCTCTTTTGTTTGTTTGCTGGACCTCTGATCGAAGTTCCCTAGTTTTTTGTCTGGATCTCATATATATATATATATTAGTATTCATGTCTATCCTCAAATTTGATAGTTATCTTTATACCTCTTGACTCTTTGTTTTGACCTCTGTTCTCTCTTTTCTCTCATAGTTATCCTTTTCTCTCAATCTCTTTTTCCTCTCAATCGAAGTCCCTTGATTGAAGTTAATTTTTTTTTTTAATTGTTAATTATAAAGCAAATGGGAAATTTTCTTAAAAGAAATTAAATAATAAAAAAAATGCCATAATTAAAAAGCCGCTTCAAAGAAATTAAAAATGAAAAAAAAAAAAAAGATGCTATAAATAAAGAGCCACTCCAAAGTTAATTTTTGTTTTTTGTTTTTTTAATTGTTAATTATAAAGCAAATGGGAAATTTGCTTAAAAGAAATTAAATAAGAAAAAAAAATGCCACAATTAAAAAGTTGCTTCAAAGAAATTAAAAATGAAAAAAAAAAAAAAAAGAGGATGCTATAAATATAAATAAAGGCAAATGGGAAATTTGCTTAAAATAAATTAAATAAGAAAAAAAAATACAATAATTAAAAAGTTGCTTCAAGGAAATTAAAAAATGAAAAAAAAAAGGGATGCTATAAATAAAGAGCCACTCCGCTCTTTTATATATAGTATAGGATATGAAAATTAATTTAATGCAAGTGCATGACATATAAGAATAACAAAATAAATTGATCATTTTCTTTAACATTAATAAATAAATAATTAATTAAATTAAACTACAAAATGTTTTGCAGTGGTGTATTTTTTGATATAACACATGCTGTGGTGGCGACTCAAATCTGAGATGAACACTCTTTCCCTCAAATCACATTGGATGGTGTATTATTTTATTTTATTTTTTACAATAGTTGGTGTATTATTTAATATGGATAGAAGCTAAGTTGGCCTAAATAAATCTATCACACCCACGTCAATAAGACCCCATTAACTCATAGTATCATATAATCTTTTAAAAACGTGTGTATAACATTAATTCACAAACGGTTGAAATTAAATAAAATTAATGAAAATACGACAAAGTTCTTTTGATTTATGTCATTCATGTTATTTGTCTAACATGCATAAATAAAAGGGGAATGCTATCTATCTTTCCCATTTTGAGTATCGTATAATCTTTTAAAAACGTGTGTAAAACATTAAGTCACAAGCATTTGAAATTAAATAAAATTAATGAAAATACTACAAATTTCTTTTGATTTATGTCATTCGTGTTATTAGTCTAACATGCATAAATAAAAGGGGAATGCTATCTATCTTTCCTATTTTGAGTAAGATCCCCTACCCATCTTATTTGTGCTCACCTTTTAAACATCTAGTGACATGTGGCAGCAAAATAAATGAATGGTTAGAATTAATTTGTCTTAATTTTTTTTTCTCTCTCCACCTAACTAACGACACCGTATCTTTCAAAAAGTAATTTTTTTTTCATTTTTTCTCTCTCCTATCTCATCATCACCGTCTCTCTCTCTCTCTCTCCAACTCAATCTCAATCTCTCATCTCCCATCACTTCAAACTTTTTTTTTCTTTTTGTTTGTTTCATAATACTTTATACTCTCTCTCCATTTCACAAATAGTTGCATACTTTTAATTGTATAGATAATTTTTCATACCCAAAAAATCCATTATCCAAATCCTTCTAAAAGCTGAGAATTTTGGGATAACTTAAGACTGATTTCATTAAAACAAAATCCAATCGATTAAAATAGGTAAAGTTATTGAACTGGTTTCCTTTTCTCCTTCTCGTCTCCCTCTTCTTTCTTTTGACAGAGGTTTGGGTGTTATTAGGTTGTGGGATGGTGGTTGTGGTGGTGATTTCTGGGTGGTTAGGGTGGTTATGGTTGTTAAATCTGATAGTGGCTATGGTGGATGGTTTTGGGTTTTGTTTTGAATCTGTGGTGGTTAGGTTTGGTTGTGAAGCTGTTGGTGATTGGGTTGGATGGTGTAGTTCTAGGTTATGAACTTGATAAACTGGTGAATTATTGTTTGGTTGTAAATTCTGGAATTTGGTGAATTTTTTGATGATGATGGTCGATGAACTAGAGAACTTGATTTATTTTCTTTGAGTTTTTTATTTTATTTTTACACGAACCTTACTAGGTTGTTGAGAGAGTGGAATCAGATGAAGATGAGAGAAAAAAAAAATTCATAAGCCGTTTGGAGGAGAGAGAGTGAAAGTGGAGTCTGATGTAAACGTTGTCGTTTGGAGGAGAGAGATGAAAAAAAAATATAGAAATCTAATTCGGTCCGTTTATATGTTAGGTTGCCACATGTACATAGATCTGTAAAAGATGGGCATAAATAAGATGGGTAGGGGATCCTAATCCTTCCCATTTACCTTTCCCATTTGTCTTTCCCATTCATCACTTGACACATATACACTCTTTAATTTAATAAAAAAACTCTCACTTTTTACTACAAAACTTGTTTACGTTTTTACCCCTTATTAATACCAAATGACTTTCTCTAATGGCCGCTTCTATCTCTCACCTTTTTATGTTTTTTCTCTCATCTTTTTTTGTTTTTTTTCTCACTTCACCCAATACTGAAGTACACATGTTGCTAATGAAAAACAAGAGGCGGAAAAAAAAAACAAAAGATAGAAGTAGCCATCAGGAAAGTAGTTAGGTATTAATAAAGGGTAAAAACGTAAATTTGCAGCAAAAAGTGAGAGTTTTTTTTTTTTTTTTTTAAATTAAATTAAAGAGTGTATATGTGTCAAGTGATGAGTGTGAAAGGCAAATAGGAAAGGTAGTTATCATTCCTCTAAATAAAATATATTTTGTAATGTCACATCACCTCTTAGTAGAGATGGATGTGCACCTCTCTTCCACACCTTGTGGTCAGGGGTTCTAGTCCCACCATATATATTTTATAAGCATGTGTGGGGAGTTTTCTCCCGATTTATGGGAGCAGCTCTTTCTTCGGTTGTGAGAGTTATAGTCCATATGTAACCTCTCCCCGATAGTGGGAGTAGTATTTCGAGCTCTACTTGTAGAGTCTAATTAATCTTACCAGGTCCTGAAGTAGTTGTATTTCAAAAAAAAAAATACATTTTGTAATGCCCTAGGGGTATAGTTTAACGGATAGATGGATGAGCTTGGGGCTTTAACAAATAACTCCCAAGTCAGCGGCTCGAATCCTACTAATGACAAAAAGTTTCAAAAAATACATGGTTTAGATAAGTAGATAGATAGATACTAAAAAAAAAAACATTTTGTAATAAAACCATATCAATGCTCATAGAAATTTGTACATAACCATTTTTTCTAAAATAATAAATACTTGTTATTTATTTATAGAGCAAATGGCACTAAACCTCCATGAGGTTTGCCCTCTTACACTTAAAAATAACTTTATCAATAATTGATACTCACACCCCCTACCATTAGTCAAACTTAACCATTGACCAAGTTTGACCGTTAAAAAGATAAAACTACTCTTGATCCTTAAATTAATTTTTTTTTAAAACATTTTTTAAATAAAATGGATCTCCACCATTTCTTGGATGGTGGAGATCAAATAAAATTTTGAAGAATTGAAAACTTAATTAAATTAAAAAAAAATCTAAAATTTTAAAAAGTAAACATAAATTTAAAAAAAAATTGAAATAAAAAATCTTTTTTGTTTTAAAATGAAAGATGGATGGTGGAGATTAAATATATTTATTTAACGAAAAGGGTAAAAAAAAAAAAGAAAAAAAAAAGTAATACAAAAAAAGAGCAAGATCTCCACAGGGGTTCCATTGAATGTGCAAGTCTGCAAGACATACACTTAAACGCAGGTCTCAAATTTAACTTTTGAATACAAAAAAAATTGTATAAAAGTACATGATTTTATATTGTTAAAGCTTCTCTAATCCCATCAAAAGCCAACTAGACAGTAAGGATCAATCGAAACATAAGATAGCTATTTTTGACGGTCAAACTTTGTTAATAGTTAAGTTTGATTAACGGTTAGGGGTGTGAGTATCAATTATTAATAAAGTTGTTTTTAGGTGTAAGATGACAAACCTCAAAGAGGTTTAGTTTAATTTGCCGTAATTTCTAATACTTTATTAAAAATTGTTTTAAAGGTTAAAAATACCCTTATTTTTGATGGTCAAACTTTGTTAATAGTTAAGTTTGACTAACAGTAAAGAGTGTGAGTGTCAATTGTTGATAAAATTGTTTTTAGGTATAAGAGGGCAAACCTCATGGAGGTTTAGTGCAATTTGCTCTATAAATAAATAACAATATTTATTAATTTAGAAAAAAAAAATGGTTATGTAAACATTTATATATCACATTCCTCTTTGTTCTATGAGGCCAAAAAAGAAAAATATTAAACGAAATCAAGAATGATGAAAATGGTGTCCACAAATATCAATAATTCATAAAATCCAAAATCCTTAAGCTAATATGAATGACAATAAAATTATAAATATCATGCACATTTTACAAGTAATTGTGAATAGTTTTTTTTTTTTCGGTGGATAAGAGTAGTTTTCTTTTCTTTTATTATATTCAAAATAATTTTAACTCATTAAGAAAATATAATTTTTCTTTTTTATTTTATTTTGATTTTTAAAGTCAAGGGTTTGCCTTTTCTTTGACTGTTGACCTGAGACGTTTGATGATTTGAAAATTAAACGAACACTTTACTCTTTGTTTTATTCTCTCTCTGTCTCTCTCAAAACCTCCAAAATGAAACCCCAACAATGGCGATTACTACTGTCCAAAACCCTACACAATCGACGCCGTCTCCCTCCGTTCTCTCCTCTCTCCAAGCTAACCGTCCTTGAAACCCACCGACACTCTCTCCATCCCCTGACTTGATGATTTGAAAATGTCTTTCGAACAATTTACACTAACGGAGGCAGTATATATCTTAGCGGCTATGTCTGTTTTTGGGTGCATATTCTTCTTCTTTGATTGACGAGAACAATGAAGCAACAACGGAAGCAAGATTCTATTGGTTTTGTTTCAGGTATGTTTGTTTGTTCGTTCGTTCTTAGGGTTTTGTTTCGATTCTCTAAATAATTGCTTTCATGACTTTCTTTGATTTGTTGTTTGATTTCTTCTTTATCTCTTATCTGTTGTTTGGGCGGTATAATTTTTTCATTTTCTTGATTATTTCTTTCAAGAATTTTGTGTTGTGTTTGGCTTCAGTGTTGTAGTCTTGGTTTTATCAATTTTAGAAAACACGACTGTTTGTTTACTTACTACTGTTTCTGTTTTGGGTTTTTGTGTGCATTGATTAATTTCCCATTTGCCATTGAATTTGAAGTCTGTAATGATCAGTCATTCGATTTTTTTTGTTTGGAATTCACGTGGTATTGCATTTTTTTTTTCCTTTTTTCTTGATGAGGTTTCTTAGATTTAAATGATATATCAATATGTTTTTGTTTTTGTGTTTTCAAGCTTACTTCTTTCATACTCTCTTTATACTGTTTTTCCTTTTGCAATTGCGTTTCAGTAGTAAACTTTTAGGTGTGTCTAGTTCACCTAGTTCACTCAACACGTGTGCATTTTGGAATTGATATAATTATCATCTAGCTTTACAGAGTAGAATACTGCGTTTTGGTCTTATATTAGGGTTCGACTCTTTTTGTGATTTGGTTCTGCTTTGCCAAGAATTGACACTGGGTATCAAAGCATTAAAGTTGTCTAAATTATTTTTAAAAGGGTGTTGCAGGATTGTTTTTATGAAGTTGCTAAAACGCAGGATAGAAAAAAAATCATAGTTGCCATGCATGCTGCTATTTCTAAAGGTTTATGAGTGCCAGAACCTATTTAGACCTTGTGATCAGAATGCTAAGCTGCACTTGATTTTGATCAACATCAATCATCCCTTGTAAATTGATCCTTTTCAATTAAATTTACAATCACGCTTCAAAAGTCTCTAGAATAATTAAGAACATGTAGACTGCTAAAGTAGCATTTGATCGACTTACTTTCAATGTTAAATTATTGAATTTTTTTTATCATAATAAATCATTAAAGTGTTTTGATGACATGATAGAGAGCAAGTGTTTGAGTTTTGGCGAAGACAGGAGAGTGAAATTGGTGAATCTTGGTGATGAGGGTTTTAGGAGGGTCTTGTCTATGAGACCAATCTTGGTGATGAGGGGTTTTGATAATATTATGGTTTTGATTCCTTATATCAAAACTCTTGAACACTGGCTAAGCACCAACTTGGATATGTAACATCATATGTTATCATATTTCATTCTTCTGCGGGGAAGTATATTCCTATGAATATATAGTTTTCGATGTCTACATGATCCCTTTTTTCTTCTTATTAGTTATTACATTGTTTATTTGCATTGGCAATTCTAAATGTCATTTCTAGAAACGTAGCCTATTTTAAGGGATAAAATGACTATGAACTATGAAGTATAAAATATTGACAATTCAAATTTCATTTCTAGAAAAGTAACCTATAAAAAGGATATCTATTTTAAAGGATAAAACATCATGTTGGGTTATTTTGTATTGTCAAGGATATGTAACTTTTTGAATTAAATTATCAATTTTTTTTTTTTTTTAGCCTTTGTTCATTTAATTGGAAAGGGGTCTAGGGTAAGCCTTTTGAATATTTTGGGTTTTTTTGTTATGTGATAGCATTGTGACTATGGGGTTGGATTAGAATAAGAATTTCTTCTTTTATGTAGATTTTCTTGCTTACTCCTTACAAGTCTCTTTTTATCATGGCTGTGCGGACTTCTAGTTCAATACTATATACATTAATAAACTTCTTTCTTGTAATTGATCTAAGAAAAGTTAGGGTCATGTTTGTAATTTTTGTGGTTGGTGGAGTTGGCTTAGCAGCTACCAAGGGGTTTTATTTTGGTGTAGGTGTCTTCGTTTCATTTTAGGTGAACATTGCTTTGGTTTTCTCAGTGAAGTTTAAAGTTTCTAATTGCATTAATTTTTATGAGTAATTATTTATTTACGTCTCAAAGTTTTTGCAGATTTTTGAAATCCCTAAAAGAATTGAAGAAGATACACAAAGATGATAATCATTTTTTTTTTCAAGACATATCTGAGTTTGTTTTGTTGAATTCTTTTTAAATTTCTGTGAAAACTTGAATTTGCAAAGTCATTAAATTTTAAAAGATATAATACTCTCTGCATTCCTCATTTATAAACAACTGATCCTTGGTCTTCAAACAATTAGTGAACAATTAGTGAAAATCCTTCCTTGTAACCTGACTCACCTCAAAATCACTTGAATTATGGAAGTATGTTTTTCCTTTGACTTTGTAATTATGAATTTCAAGTATCATGTTTTTTTTTGTTCATATTTCTCATAGAGGTGTGAGGCCTTTTGTTGTATCTTTGGTGGCTGCTGGGTTCGTTAAAAGGGGTCCACAAACAGTTTCCTCTGTACATGTCCACATAAGCTAATTTATCAACACTAATGACTAATGTCAGTTGATCCCTATTGCAGCACATGTCACTTGTCAACTCTCAAGTGTCTTTAAACAACGAAGGAAGTAAAAATTCTGTATGTCTTCGTATTATTTGATTTTTTGAACTTATGGAGTCAAATCATACATTCTGTTAACATTTTGATAAACTCTTTGTAGATTGACATGGTTCGAGGTGGACATGGGAGCTATAGATCAAGGATGAATGAATCTGGAATTGAAGCGGAGATACATACTTTATGTGATGGAGGTTTATTAATGCAGGTAAGAATTTCTTTTGGGTAAAAGTTTCATTGTTATTGACTTATTGCTTTGTGACTGAAATTCTTGTGTACTCATTTTTTGTTCTTTTTTTATAACTAGCTCTACAACTACATTAATTATGTTACTGAAGTATGTATATTAAATAATTTGTATAATTAAATATACGGAATTTAGTGATTGCATCACATCATAATGCGTTTAACAATTGGAGTTTTAAGTTAAAATATCTTTAAATGACACGAGCATTATCAATCTTGAATCTTGATCCTTGTAGTTTGTACCTGGCTTGTTTTTGCACCATCAATTTGTATGCAAAATATATCTAGAAGTTTATCCGTTTTTTAAGTTGTGATGACATGGATGCATTTATTTGGTTTTAGAGGAAACTATCAAAAATCAGGATCCTATTCCCCACATTATAGGAAGAGCCCCTACATTAACAGTAATGTAGAAATTGTGCCCCTTCATTTTGTAGGTTCCACATTTGACCCTCACGTGTGGTTTGGTAATGTTCAATCCCCAAGAAAATGAGTATTACTCTTCAATTCTAAACAATGTTTATGGTTCTTGTGTGAGTTACTGACCATATAGTATTTACTAAGTAGACCAAGATTGTATGTATACTATTTCCATGTACTTTGAATTGTTCTCACTTGTTAGCATCTTTATGAGAGAAAATAAAGGAATAAACTTATACGGTTTTCAGCACTCAACCTTACAAATTATTCTGAGGTTGGCCATTCATCTAGTTGTTCAGTCGAACTTGAATCATATATTTTTCTAAAATGTGGTTTTGTTCAACATTTTTTTGTTTAATAATCAAGAGTCGCATGAAACTTATTTATAGACAATTTTAACGTCTATTTTAGGTTTATCTTCTCCTTAAGTCACCTTGTGGTGATTATTTTTTCTTTTCTCAACTTAATGTTGTATTTTACATTTTGAGCAGCTGACTTGCCTTATGCCATCCATTGCTATGCAGTTGGCATAAGGCATGTCAACTGGCGTTGCAAACTAAATTGAGTGAACTTCGTTCAAGCATTGCTAGAAGAAGCCTATCTGAATTGGAGATGTTCACAAAGGATGGAGAACATATGGATATTCCTAAGAGGAAAAGCACCATTAATGAAAGAATTGTGGAGATTAGCGTGAAAGATGAAAGGGCGTTTGAAGCTTTTTGAATCATGATACACGTTTCTCAATATATGGGGAAAAAAGAGTAGAGAACATTCTACTCACAGGTACAATTCTCAGATTTTTTTTAGATAATTGGCATATTATTAGGCTTAACAATAAGGTTTATAATGCAATATTATTACTATTATTTTTTGAGAACTCAGAAATTAAAATGGTTTTAATTTATAGGTTCATTTAGATCAAATCAATGAAGAAACAAGAAAATGGATGGGTCTTTTTTGTTTTTCCAGAAATGTTCAAATTCATTAATGAACATGTATTATAAATCTGTTTAATTTAATAGGGCTTTATCTATAGTGTAAATCTTGTCAAGTAAGAAAATGGATGGGTTTATTGCATTTCAATCATTGATCGTATGAAATGCATGCCAGTTTTCTTCTTTTTCTCCTCTCTCTCTATATTGTTAGATAACTAGTTGAGAACTCTATTTTTACTCTTGAATATATGCCTACTAAAAATCAATAGTGGATCTGTTCACAAATCCTTTGGATAAAGAAAGATTTAAATATCTTAGATGATCCATTGGCACAATTATTGTTGAATAATGTCTGTGTGAGTGTGAGTAGCTTGATAAGTGTTTTTTAATTTAAGTATCATATTCTTTGGGAGCTATAAACTTGAGAAGTAATGATTTTGCATAAAGTTCTTTTATTGCTTTCAGATCATGCACTTTAGCTTTAAAATTGCTTTGAAAATGCACATTTGCTTCTCTTGTATGTTTTTGTGAGTGATTTGAGTTTGAATACTTGATTATCATGGATATATCTTGAAGTCTTGGGTTAGTACATGAAAAGATGACCTATGGTCAGTATCCATGTTGTTCCGGCATATATAGAATTCAACGAAGCACCTTCATAGAAAGGGCTACAGGTATTGGTTGTGCAGCCGCCCAATGTAGGAAAGGGCTACGCCAATATTCGTTGAGTGAAAGCCGCTATGAAGTGTATTTTATTTTTGTTTGCAAAAGAAAAAAGAAAAAGCAAGAAGTGTTGAATTGTGAAAAAGAAAAATAAGCAAAGTCTTTGAAGCATGAAGCTTATCAAAGTAAAAGGAGTATAGTTGAAAATTACAAAATGCTCGGGTTGAAAAACAGAATCGGGTTAACGAGCCACTTGCACACACAAAGCTTAATGTTGAAATCTATTCTTTATGAACAACAAATCGGATGATGATCGGTTTGCCCTCGATTGGAAAGCCCATGATGGATAGGTGTTTGAAGTGGTATTCTTGTTGATGACTTGCTTACTCCTTATGCATATATTTGAAGCAACTCACACACACACTTGTTTTTGCAAAAAGTGCTTTATGATTTGATAGCAATTTGAGAATCTTTGTGATAGGTCTTGAAAAATCTAGTGTATATCTCTCTTAGAGTATGAGACTTCTTGATTATTCTCTTTATTTGTGTACTTATTGTGTGATTGTGTGATTGTAATGTGAACAAGTTCCTAGCTTAATTTTTGGTGGTGCATATATTTAGGGGGAGCATAGTGTTCTTAACTATGTTCTCTATTGCCGTGTTCTCATATTATCCCATATATATTTTTCTGTTGATCCTTGCTACTACTTGACAAAAAGAAGGAGAAATGACAGGTGGTTGAGGGGGAGGGATGATTAATTGTAGATGAATATGAGATAGGGGAGCTTATTTGTGTTTTGTGTATCTCACCAAATCTTCTTTGTAGAAGATGTTTTGTGTGTTTGTGTTTGCTCACAGGTGCTTTGATGGTTAAAGATGATTCTTGAAGACTTTTGAATGAGAGGACGTGAAAGTGATCATTTTTGATTGATTATGTATTGGTGAGGTTGATGTTTTATCATGTAATAACCTTTCATTTTCTCATTATTTGCTAACTTGTTACTATGTTAGTTGGGTTTTTGTTTTTGTGGCTGTGGTGGCTTTGTGTGTTTTAGTTTGTTGCTAACTGAATATATCACTCTGTCAATATGTGACCAATACTCTGTCATAAAACTGGTTTGTCAGGCTGAGAACTACATTTGGATCCTTGTATCATCTTAGGAATTTGATGATTTGAGCTAATTATGTTGCCATTAAAATTTTCTAGGTTCATAATGATGATGAAGTTAGAGCATTGTTTAAACAAGTCCATTTTCATAATGAAGGTTGCTTCCCTTGTTAGATCGTATACCATACTTTGTTGTGAAAGAAGTGCTTACTCTAATTGCTTTCAGTTTAGATTTATGCTGACAATGCATGTGTTTTTCTCTAATTAGAGTTGACATTTAGAAGTCCAGTTACTCTGTGACCAGTATGGAAATGTTGCAGCTTTGCATAGCCGCAATTGTAGTGTACAGAGGCGGCATCAAAAGGTCAGTTCATCGTTTAGATGCTAGATTAAATTGTTGAATTTCCCCTTTTTTTTCCCTGTATGATCTGATGACATTATTTGCTTATGTAGACAATTGAGGAGGGTCCAAAAGTGCAATTACTGTTGCTCCATTAGAAACTGTGAAAAAGTTGGAGCAGGCGGCTAGAAGGTTGGCTAAAAGTGTGAACTATGTTGGTGCAGCTACCGTTGAGTATCTATACAGTATGGATACTCAACTGTACTATTTCTTAGAGTTCAACCCTCGATTACAGGTATGTGATGTCATTCCTGACTTGAATCTAAACCTTGTCATACTCACCAAACTTTCATTTTGTTGTTGGTTGTGTTAAAGGCATCTTGACCTGTTTGTATCATATTAATTATTGTGTGATCTAAGTAAATATAATCATTGCGTGCTTGATGAAAAATGTATTTATGCATTTACAAAATAATTAAGTTTAGCTAAATCTCTTACAAATAATTCAGTTATGTTGTTGCAAAATACTCATGTTTGGGTTCTTAATGTCTGAAGGGATGGGAAAGTCATATTGGCTATTGGTTTTTCACCTGATGATATGTTGGTTTTATACCATTAATTTCTCAACTGCAGTGTCTTGTTTGCATCTTCTGGATATTAATTTAATCTTACTATTAGTTGTAGTTTATGGTAATATATGTAGAGCATCCTCTCACTGAGTGGATTGCTGAAATAGGTAAATATCATTTAGTGAAAGCTTCTGTATTCTTGAAATGACAATTCTTTGATACTTTTGTAGGCTTCTGCGTTTGGTCCTTGATCACAATATTGCTGATTATGTCACAGCAAAGAACAATGTTGTCTTGTCGTACAAAGATATGAGTCACACAAACTCATATGGCCTTACACGTGGTCTTCAGTTTGCTTATTTTGTCGCACAATATTATGGATTTGTGCTGGATCTCTTGCTTCTGGGTTTGACACGCACCAGCGAAATTGCTGGACCACCACAGATGCCAAATGAGTTCTTCACTTACTGGAACACAAAAGTTGAGACAAGGTATCCTGATCCAAACAATGAAAATATGGTTGGATACAACAACAAGAAGTGCTGGCCTAGAGATGCAAGAATGAGGCTCATGAAACATGATGGTACACGCTTAAATTTATGCTTTTATTTGATTTTTTTAGTATATATTAGCCTCCAAGAAATTAAGTAGTACCTAAATGTTGTTATTTCTTTCGGTTAATCTTGGTAGGATTGTGTTCTGGGATATGAAGAACTGTCTTCCTCGAAGCATTACGACTTTGGAGTGGGAGGACAGCTTTGTTTCTGTTTCTGTTTACAGCAAGGACAATCCAAATCTGCTTTTCAGCATGTATGCATTTCTATTTTTTCATCTATATATATCTTTGTGCTGATGAATATGCATCTAAGTGTGGGGTCAATTATGTATTACATTTGCTTAGTTTTTATGTTTACTAGTCATTCTACAGTAGTCTGTTTCCCTGGGTTGTCACTGCAGAATGTGTTGCCTCACATAAGGGTCAGGACAATGAATACTGTTGATTTAGACCTAAACTGGAGTTCACTTTTCACTGATTCAGCATTACAATTCTAGTTAGGCTTTTATTCTTACTTCATCTGAATGTGTCACAAGCTTTGTTTCGTTTGTTTCCAATTGTTGGCATCTGGTGTTTTTCTGGATATGATAGTGACCTGATAAGGGGAATAACAGTTTCATGGTACATCATGTTTATAACCTGTAGGTGTGGGTTTGAAGTTCGGATACTTCCAAAAATAAGAGTGACATGAAGCATTCAGCAATACAAGGGATGGGGTCTGGAATTTGCAGAATAAATAGACCAAAGAGCGAATTGCAGTTGCTTTCTTATGGGTTGACAACGAACACATGGAGGTGTTTAAGAATCGTGGCAGGCAGATTCTTATGTCGCCAGGATCAACAACATTTACAAAATTTGTCAACAAATGAAATACAGCACTTATAGGTACTTTTTCGATTTTTTTTGTCAAAATTTGTGGCGTTCTACTGCAGTTTAACGCCTAGACGTTACTTATAGTTTGATTTTTATTTTCTCCGACAGGCCTCATGACTTGTTTCCGAGAAAAGCAACTATACATACCCAAGAGCTTCTAGATCTGCTGGTCAAATGTGAATAAAATTCAAACTTTGGGCTCAACTCAAAAATGCCTAGCAGGTATGTAGTTTGGTGAAAGTTTAATTATTATTGTTCTATTATTGCTATTGCTACTATTGTTATTATTAATTTCCTTCTTTTCACCATATTATTAGGTTTCCTCCCATTTTTTTCTACACACCAAGAGAAATTGGAGGACTTGACATGTTATCAATGGGTCACATACTGATTTCTCAAAGTGACTTTTTGTATAGTTGGTGTGACCCACTTCAAGAGTGGAATGAGCCACGAGGAGGATCAGTTGATTCCAAATCTTTATCGCTACATACAGGTAAATTAAATTTAATCAAATGTTTATGACTTTTTTCAACTGAGCTTCTTTTTCTTTTTGTTATAGATTAGTGTTCATGTCAAATGATTGATTTATGTATGAGAAATTTTTTTTTGGCATTTATTCATCTCTCAATTTAAAGTTCGCCATTTCTATTGACAGGATTCGTGGGACAGGGTTATACCACACATAAATACTTTGTTCCAGAAGGACAAACAAACATTAGCCCATGACAAAGGGTGGAGAGTGCGCACGGACTTTTAGCAGTATGAAGTACTGAAACAGAAGTGGACGCACTAGGGGCATGATGAAAAATTGTGGAGTTTGAACAACTATCATACTGATGTCATCCAAGCTCTTGGAGGTGTTGAGGGTATTCTTGAGCACACCTTATTCAAAGGAACATAGTAAGTATACCATTTTTTTTTTTTTTTAATTGTTGTAGGAGTTATTCTATATTTCTATTTATCAATCCTTTACATTCTAATCATCCTTGCTTGGGATATTTTTTTTTACACTTTTTTGTTTCTTTTTATACGATGGGCTTATAGCAAATAAATTGAGTAAATTAATTGAGTTACCAGTATTCCCTTGGCAGATTTCTGGGGTATTTAAAAAAATTGCATTTTATCCCAATTTTATCCCTAGGGATATGCTGTTAATAGTTCCTTAATTCATACTGGGTACACTTGGCAGATTAAATTAATCAAAGTGGATTAATTGTAGTGGGGACCTATTTCTTTTATTATTATTATTATTATTTTATTTTTGAATAAATGTGATGACAGCAGCCACCTTGAGCTGAGGCCCTGGGGGGAATTTTTGTCCTCACAAAGCTAGTGAAAAAATGAACAGATTTCATGGCCAACAGGGAAAAAGGGCTGCGTTGTTGCTCAGGTTTCAAAGTAATAACTAAACAGCAATTTTAATATAGTTTTAAGTATCCCAAGCAGCATTGACATCAACTCTGCATGCATCTAAGAGGGAATTCGAAATTATGAACAGCATATTAGGAATTATAACAAACGAAGTCTTGATTCAATATGCAATTCAGCTACTAACTCTACTTGTTTTGAAATTTCAGCTTTCCAACTTGGGAAGGTTCTTCTGGAAAATGGCTTCAGGTTTTGAGGAATCAATGAAATATAAGAAGCTGACTAATGCACAGAGATCTGGTCTCAACCAAATTCCTAATCGTCGATTTACTTTTTGGTGGTATCCTACTATAAATCGGGCCAATGTCTATGTGGGTTCCCAGGTGCAGTTAGACCTGACTGGAATTTTCATGCATGGAAAGATTCCTACCTTGAAGATATCTCTGATTCAGATCTTCTGTGCACATGTGACAAAAGATTCATGAGAGTGTGGTCATGGATCTCTGTCAAGTCTTAGATCAGGAGTTGGATGCTTTGGAAATTGAAACTGTGCAGAAGGAAACAATCCATCCGACAAAGAGTTAAAATGAACAGCTCCTGTGTAGATATTCTCATCTTTGCTGCTCATCGATGGCAGATGTCAAAGGATACATTTGATCAGAAAGCAAGTAATAAATACCGGATAGATGTGCAGCTTCGTTGGGGAGATTATGATTCTCACTACATTGAGCATTACACTCGGGCCAAATTTATGGACTATACAACAGATAACATGTCTATCTATCCATCTCTGACTGGTAGATCATTTTCTTCTCTTTGATTTCCTGTCCCGTCAGATTATTATCTGGTATGAATTGAAGTTCATGGGTTGATTTTTTCTGTGTAGGGGTGATGATTGGGCTTGATTTGGCATATAATTTGCATACTGCATTCGGTAACTAGTTTCCTCGGTCAAAACCATTGCTTAATAAGGCAATGAATAAGATAATGAAGGTACTTCAATATATTAATGTTTTAATATTCTGCTTAATATATTTGTTGTTAAGTTTTAGAAATTTAATATTTTAATTTATCTAATGCCTAACTTTACTTGATGGTTTATTGTGTATTTGCAGTCAAATCCTGCTTTGTATGCCTAGAGGGAGCGTATAAGGAAAGGTTTGCAGCTGGATTCTTCTGACTATATTTATCATCCCAAAATTATGGAGAAATATTCAGCAATCAGATCATATGGTTTGTTGATGGTACCAATGTCTATCTTGTTACCATCCATAAAAGATTTGAGGGAAATCTCACAACCAAGCCCATAAATGGTGCCATCTTTATATTCAATCCATGGGCTGGACAGTTGTTCCTTAAGGTTTGTTTTCTTTTAAGGGTGTTTTTGAAACTGATTTCTCTTTTGGTTTTTGTTCAAAATTCTGAATATTTTATCATTATATAATATCATGCAGGTCATCTACACAAGTGTATGTGCAGGTCAGAAGCGTCTTGATCAGCTTGCCAAGTGGAAAACTGCAGAAGTTGCTGCTCTAGTTCAGTCTCTGCCTGTTGAAGAGCAACCTAAACAAATAATTGTGACTCGTAAAGGAGCTTCACACAATAAATTAATATGATAAAAACAAGTCAAGATGCGGGGGTGCTTTAACACAAACACAACAAAATGGAAAAAAAAAAAGGGGGGGTTTTGTGGGTTGGGAGTTGATAAGGTTAGATTCAAGTCAGGAAGACATCACAGACCGGTAATCGAGGGTTGAAACTCTACGAAATAGTATAGTGAGTTCCATACTGTATAGATAATCAACGGTAGCTGCAAACATAGTTCACACTTTAGCCAACCTTCTAGCAGCTGCCTCCAACTTTTTCACAGTTTCTAATGGAGCAACAGTAATTGCACTTTTGGACCCTCCTCAATTGTCTACATAAGCAAATAATGATCAGATCATACAGGGAAAAAAAAAGGGGAAATTCAACAATTTAATCTAGCATCTAAACGATGAACTGACCTTTTGATGCCGCCTCTGTACACTACAATTGCGGCTATGCAAAGCTGCAACATTTCCATACTGGTCATAGAGTAACCGGACTTCTAAATGTCGACTCTAATTAGAGAAAAACACATGCATTGTCATCATAAATCTAAACTGAAAGCAATTAGAGTAAGCACTTCTTTCACAACAAAGTGTGGTATACAATCTAACCAGGGAAGCAACCTTCATTATGAAAATGGACGAACCAGGAACTTCACCCTGGACTTGTTTAAACAATGCTCTAACTTCATCATCATTATGAACCTAGAAAATTTTAATTACATTCTCGGCCTGACAGACCAGTTTTATGATAGAGTATTGGTCACATATTGACAGAGTGATAAATTCAGTTAGCAACAAACCAAAACACACAAAGCCACCACCGCCACAAAAACAAAAACCCAACCAACTTAGTAACAAGTTGGCAAATAAGGAGAAAATCAAAGGTTATTACATGATAAAACATCAACCTCACCAATACATAATCAATCAAAAATGATCACTTTCACGTCCTCGCATTCAAAAGTCTTCAAGAATCATCTTTAACCATCAAAGCACCTGTGAGCAAACACAAACACACAACACATCTTCTACAAAGAAGATTTGGTGAGATACACAAAACACAAATAAGCTCCCCTATCTCATATTCATCTACAATTAATCATCCCTCCCCCTCAACCACCTGTCATTTCTCCCTCTTTTTGTCAAGTAGTAGCAAGGATCAACAGAAAAATATATATGGGATAATATGAGAACACGGCAATAGAGAACACAGTTAAGAACACTATGCTCCCCCTAAATATATGCACCACCAAAAATTAAGCTAGGAACTTGTTCACATTACAATCACACAATCACACAATAAGTACACAAATAAAGAGAATAATCAAGAAGTCTCATACTCTAAGAGAGATATACACTAGATTTTTCAAGACCTATCACATATTCTCAAATTGCTATCAAATCATAAAGCACTTTTTGCAAAAACAAGTGTGTGTGTGAGTTGCTTCAAATATATGCATACGGAGTAAGCAAGTCATCAACAAGAATACCACTTCAAACACCTATCCATCATGGGCTTTCCAATCGAGGGCAAACCGATCATCATCCGATTTGTTGTTCATAAAGAATAGATTTCAACATTAAGCTTTGTGTGTGCAAGTGGCTCGTTAACCCAATTCTGTTTTTCAACCCGAGCATTTTGTAATTTTCAACTATACTCCTTTTACTTTGATAAGCTTCATGCTTCAAAGACTTTGCTTATTTTTCTTTTTCACAATTCAACACTTCTTGCTTTTTCTTTTTTCTTTTGCAAACAAAAATAAAATACACTTCATAGCGGCTTTCACTCAACGAATATTGGCGTAGCCCTTTCCTACATTGGGCGGCTGCACAACCAATACCTGTAGCCCTTTCTATGAAGGTGCTTCGTTAAATTCTATATATGCCGGAACAACATGGATACTGACCATAGGTCATCTTTTCATGTACTAACCCAAGACTTCAAGATATATCCATGATAATCAAGTATTCAAACTCAAATCACTCACAAAAACATATAAGAGAAGCAAATGTGCATTTTCAAAGCAATTTTAAAGCTAAAGTGCATGATCTGAAAGCAATAAAAGAACTTTATGCAAGATCATTACTTCTCAAGTTTATAGCTCCCAAAGAATATGATACTTAAATTAAAAAACACTTATCAAGCTACTCACACTCACACAGACATTATTCAACAATAATCGTGCCAATGGATCATCTAAGATATTTAAATCTTTCTTTATCCAAAGGATTTGTGAACAAATCCACTAGTTGATTTTTAGTAGGCATATATTCAAGAGTAAAAATAGAGTTCTCAACTAGTTATCTAACAATATAGATAGAGAGGAGAAAAAGAAGAAAACTGGCATGCATTTCATACGATCAATGATTGAAATGCAATAAACCCATCCATTTTCTTACTTGACCAGATTTACACTATAGATAAAGCCCTATTAAATTAAACAGATTTATAATACATGTTCATGAATGAATTTGAACATTTCTGGAAAAACAAAAAAGACCCATCCATTTTCTTGTTTCTTCATTGATTTGATCTAAATGAACCTATAAATTAAAACCATTTTAATTTCTGAGTTCTCAAAAAATAATAGTAATAATATTGCATTATAAACCTTATTGTTAAGCCTAATAATATGCCAATTATCTAAAAAAAATCTGAGAATTGTACCTGTGAGTAGAATGTTCTCTACTCTTTTTTCCCCATATATTGAGAAACGTGTATCATGATTCAAAAAGCTTCAAACGCCCTTTCATCTTTCACGCTAATCTCCACAATTCTTTCATTAATGGTGCTTTTCCTCTTAGGAATATCCATATGTTCTCCATCCTTTGTGAACATCTCCAATTCAGATAGGCTTCTTCTAGCAATGCTTGAACGAAGTTCACTCAATTTAGTTTGCAACGCCAGTTGACATGCCTTATGCCAACTGCATAGCAATGGATGGCATAAGGCAAGTCAGCTGCTCAAAATGTAAAATACAACATTAAGTTGAGAAAAGAAAAATAATCACCACAAGGTGACTTAAGGAGAAGATAAACCTAAAATAGACGTTAAAATTGTCTATAAATAAGTTTCATGCGACTCTTGATTATTAAACAAAAAAATGTTGAACAAACCACATTTTAGAAAAATATATGATTCAAGTTCGACTGAACAACTAGATGAATGGCCAACCTCAGAATAATTTGTAAGGTTGAGTGCTGAAAACCGTATAAGTTTATTCCTTTATTTTCTCTCATAAAGATGCTAACAAGTGAGAACAATTCAAAGTACATGGAAATAGTATACATACAATCTTGGTCTACTTAGTAAATACTATATGGTCAGTAACTCACACAAGAACCATAAACATTGTTTAGAATTGAAGAGTAATACTCATTTTCTTGGGGATTGAACATTACCAAACCACACGTGAGGGTCAAATGTGGAACCTACAAAATGAAGGGGCACAATTTCTACATTACTGTTAATGTAGGGCTCTTCCTATAATGTGGGGAATAGGATCCTGATTTTTGATAGTTTCCTCTAAAACCAAATAAATGCATCCATGTCATCACAACTTAAAAAACGGATAAACTTCTAGATATATTTTGCATACAAATTGATGGTGCAAAAACAAGCCAGGTACAAACTACAAGGATCAAGATTCAAGATTGATAATGCTCGTGTCATTTAAAGATATTTTAACTTAAAACTCCAATTGTTAAACGCATTATGATGTGATGCAATCACTAAATTCCGTATATTTAATTATACAAATTATTTAATATACATACTTCAGTAACATAATTAATGTAGTTGTAGAGCTAGTTATAAAAAAAGAACAAAAAATGAGTACACAAGAATTTCAGTCACAAAGCAATAAGTCAATAACAATGAAACTTTTACCCAAAAGAAATTCTTACCTGCATTAATAAACCTCCATCACATAAAGTATGTATCTCCGCTTCAATTCCAGATTCATTCATCCTTGATCTATAGCTCCCATGTCCACCTCGAACCATGTCAATCTACAAAGAGTTTATCAAAATGTTAACAGAATGTATGATTTGACTCCATAAGTTCAAAAAATCAAATAATACGAAGACATACAGAATTTTTACTTCCTTCGTTGTTTAAAGACACTTGAGAGTTGACAAGTGACATGTGCTGCAATAGGGATCAACTGACATTAGTCATTAGTGTTGATAAATTAGCTTATGTGGACATGTACAGAGGAAACTGTTTGTGGACCCCTTTTAACGAACCCAGCAGCCACCAAAGATACAACAAAAGGCCTCACACCTCTATGAGAAATATGAACAAAAAAAAACATGATACTTGAAATTCATAATTACAAAGTCAAAGGAAAAACATACTTCCATAATTCAAGTGATTTTGAGGTGAGTCAGGTTACAAGGAAGGATTTTCACTAATTGTTCACTAATTGTTTGAAGACCAAGCATCAGTTGTTTATAAATGAGGAATGCAGAGAGTATTATATCTTTTAAAATTTAATGACTTTGCAAATTCAAGTTTTCACAGAAATTTAAAAACAATTCAACAAAACAAACTCAGATATGTCTTGAAAAAAAAAATGATTATCATCTTTGTGTATCTTCTTCAATTCTTTTAGGGATTTCAAAAATCTGCAAAAACTTTGAGACGTAAATAAATAATTACTCATAAAAATTAATGCAATTAGAAACTTTAAAGAAAACCAAAGCAATGTTCACCTAAAATGAAACGAAGACACCTACACCAAAATAAAACCCCTTCGTAGCTGCTAAGCCAACTCCACCAACCACAAAAATTACAAACATGACCCTAACTTTTCTTAGATCAATTACAAGAAAGAAGTTTATTAATGTATATAGTATTGAACTAGAAGTCCACACAGCCATGATAAAAAGAGACTTGTAAGGAGTAAGCAAGAAAATCTACATAAAAGAAGAAATTCTTATTCTAATCCAACCCCATAGTCACAATGCTATCACATAACAAAAAAACCCAAAATATTCAAAAGGCTTACCCTAGACCCCTTTCCAATTAAATGAACAAAGGCTAAAAAAAAAAAAAATTGATAATTAATTCAAAAAGTTACATATCCTTGACAATACAAAATAACCCAACATGATGTTTTATCCTTTAAAATAGATATCCTTTTTATAGGTTACTTTTCTAGAAATGAAATTTGAATTGTCAATATTTTATACTTCATAGTTCATAGTCATTTTATCCCTTAAAATAGGCTACGTTTCTAGAAATGACATTTAGAATTGCCAATGCAAATAAACAATGTAATAACTAATAAGAAGAAAAAAGGGATCATGTAGACATCGAAAACTATATATTCATAGGAATATACTTCCCCGCAGAAGAATGAAATATGATAACGTATGATGTTACATATCCAAGTTGGTGCTTAGCCAGTGTTCAAGAGTTTTGATATAAGGAATCAAAACCCCTCATCACCAAGATTGGTCTCATAGACAAGACCTTCCTAAAACCCTCATCACCAAGATTCACCAATTTCACTCTCCTGTCTGCGCCAAAACTCAAACACTTGCTCTCTATCATGTCATCAAAACACTTTAATGATTTATTATGATAAAAAAAATTCAATAATTTAACATTGAAAGTAAGTCAATCAAATGCTACTTTAGCAATCTACATGTTCTTAATTATTCTAGAGACTTTTGAAGCGTGATTGTAAATTTAATTGAAAAGGATCAATTTACAAGGGATGATTGATGTTGATCAAAATCAAGTGCAGCTTAGCATTCTGATCACAAGGTCTAAATAGGTTC
The DNA here is from genome assembly GCA_008009225.1 of Acer yangbiense. Classification (NCBI taxonomy): domain Eukaryota; kingdom Viridiplantae; phylum Streptophyta; class Magnoliopsida; order Sapindales; family Sapindaceae; genus Acer; species Acer yangbiense. The sequence goes on from CM017773.1 coordinate 25,952,880, forward strand.
TGGCACTCATAAACCTTTAGAAATAGCAGCATGCATGGCAACTATGATTTTTTTTCTATCCTGCGTTTTAGCAACTTCATAAAAACAATCCTGCAACACCCTTTTAAAAATAATTTAGACAACTTTAATGCTTTGATACCCAGTGTCAATTCTTGGCAAAGCAGAACCAAATCACAAAAAGAGTCGAACCCTAATATAAGACCAAAACGCAGTATTCTACTCTGTAAAGCTAGATGATAATTATATCAATTCCAAAATGCACACGTGTTGAGTGAACTAGGTGAACTAGACACACCTAAAAGTTTACTACTGAAACGCAATTGCAAAAGGAAAAACAGTATAAAGAGAGTATGAAAGAAGTAAGCTTGAAAACACAAAAACAAAAACATATTGATATATCATTTAAATCTAAGAAACCTCATCAAGAAAAAAGGAAAAAAAAATGCAATACCACGTGAATTCCAAACAAAAAAAATCGAATGACTGATCATTACATACTTCAAATTCAATGGCAAATGGGAAATTAATCAATGCACACAAAACCCAAAACAGAAACAGTAGTAAGTAAACAAACAGTCGTGTTTTCTAAAATTGATAAAACCAAGACTACAACACTGAAGCCAAACACAACACAAAATTCTTGAAAGAAATAATCAAGAAAATGAAAAAATTATACCGCCCAAACAACAGAGAAGAGATAAAGAAGAAATCAAACAACAAATCAAAGAAAGTCATGAAAGCAATTATTTAGAGAATCGAAACAAAACCCTAAGAACGAACGAACAAACAAACATACCTGAAACAAAACCAATAGAATCTTGCTTCCGTTGTTGCTTCATTGTTCTCGTCAATCAAAGAAGAAGAATATGCACCCAAAAACAGACATAACCGCTAAGATATATACTGCCTCCGTTAGTGTAAATTGTTCGAAAGACATTTTCAAATCATCAAGTCAGGGGATGGAGAGAGTGTCGGTGGGTTTCAAGGACGGTTAGCTTGGAGAGAGGAGAGAACGGAGGGAGACGGCGTCGATTGTGTAGGGTTTTGGACAGTAGTAATCGCCATTGTTGGGGTTTCATTTTGGAGGTTTTGAGAGAGACAGAGAGAGAATAAAACAAAGAGGAATGTGATATATAAATGTTGATATTTATATATCACATTCCTGATTTTGGATTTTATGAATTATTGATATTTTCATCATTCTTGATTTCGTTAAATATTTTTCTTTTTTGGCCTCATAGAACAAAGAGGAATGTGATATATAAATGTTTACATAACCATTTTTTTTTTCTAAATTAATAAATATTGTTATTTATTTATAGAGCAAATTGCACTAAACCTCCATGAGGTTTGCCCTCTTATACCTAAAAACAATTTTATCAACAATTGACACTCACACTCTTTACTGTTAGTCAAACTTAACTATTAACAAAGTTTGACCATAAAAAATAAGGGTATTTTTAACCTTTAAAACAATTTTTAAAAAAGTATTAGAAATTACGGCAAATTGCACTAAACCTCTTTGAGGTTTGTCATCTTACACCTAAAAACAACTTTATTAATAATTGATACTCACACCCCTAACTGTTAGTCAAACTTAACTGTTAACAAAGTTTGACCGTAAAAAATAGCTATCTTATGTTTCGATTGATCCTTACTGTCTAGTTGGCTTTTGATGGGATTAGAGAAGCTTTAACAATATAAAATCATGTACTTTTATACAATTTTTTTTGTATTCAAAAGTCAAATTTGAGACCTGCGTTTAAGTGTATGTCTTGCACATTCAATGGAACCCCTGTGGAGATCTAGCTCTTTTTTTGTATTACTTTTTTTTTTTCATTTTTTTTACCCTTTTCATTAAATAAATATATTTAATCTCCACCATCCATCTTTCATTTTAAAACAAAAAAGATTTTTTATTTCAATTTTTTTTTTAAAATTTATGTTTACTTTTTAAAATTTTAGATTTTTTTTTTAAATTTAATTAAGTTTTCAATTCTTTAAAATTTTATTTGATCTCCACCATCCAAGCAATGGTGGAGATTCATTTTATTTAAAAAATGTTTAAAAAAAAATTAATTTAAGGATCAAGAGTAGTTTTATCTTTTTAATGGTCAAACTTGGTCAATGGTTAAGTTTGACTAATGGTAGGGGGTGTGAGTATCAATTATTGATAAAGTTATTTTTAAGTGTAAGAGGGCAAACCTCATGGAGGTTTAGTGCCATTTGCTCTATAAATAAATAACAAGTATTTATTATTTTAGAAAAAATGGTTATGTACAAATTTCTATGAGCATTGATATGGTTTTATTACAAAATGTTTTTTTTTTTAGTATCTATCTATCTACTTATCTAAACCATGCATTTTTTGAAACTTTTTGTCATTGGTAGGATTCGAACCACTGACTTGGGAGTTATTTGTTAAAGCCCCAAGCTCGTCCATCTATCCGTTGAACTATACCCCTAGGGCATTACAAAATGTATTTATTTTTTATTTTTTTTGAAATACAACTACTGTCAGGACCTGGTAAGATTAATTAGACTCTACAAGTACAGCCCGGAATACTACTCCCACTATTGGGGAGAGGTTACATATGGACTATAACTCTCACAACCGGAGAGAGAGCTGCTCCCATAAACCAAGAGAAAACTCCCCACACATACTTATAAAATATATATGGTGGGACTAGAACCCCTGACCACAAGGTGTGGAAGAGAGGTGCACATCCATCTCTACTAAGAGGTGATATGACATTACAAAATATATTTTATTTAGAGGAATGATATCTACCTTTCCTATTTGCCTTTCACACTCATCACTTGATACATATACACTCTTTAATTTATTTTTAAAAAAAAAAACTCTCACTTTTTGCTGCAAACCTTATTTACGTTTTTACCCTTTATTAATACCTAACTACTTTCCTAATGGCTACTTCTATCTTTTGTTTTTTTTTTCCGCCTCTTGTTTTTCATTAGCAACATATGTACTTCAGTATTGGGTGAAGTGAGAAAAAAACAAAAAGAGATGAGAGAAAAAACATAAAAAGGTGAGAGATAGAAGCGGCCATTAGAGAAAGTCATTTGGTATTAATAAGGGGCAAAAACGTAAACAAGTTTTGTAGTAAAAAGTGAGAGTTTTTTTATTAAATTAAAGAGTATATATGTGTCAAGTGATGAATGGGAAAGACAAATGGGAAAGGTAAATGGGAAGGATTAGGATCCCTTACCCATCTTATTTATGCTCATCTTTTACAGATCTATGTACATGTGGCAACCTAACATATAAACAGACCGAATTAGATTTCTATATTTTTTTTTTCATCTCTCTCCTCCAAACGACAACGTTTACATCAGACTCCACTTTCACTCTCTCTCCTCCAAATGGCTTATGAGTTTTTTTTTTCTCTCATCTTTATTTGATTCCACTCTCTCAACAACCTAGTAAGGTTCGTGTAAAAATAAAATAAAAAACTTAAAGAAAATAAATCAAGTTCTCTAGTTCATCGACCATCATCATCAAAAAATTCATCAAATTCCAGAATTTACAATCAAACAATAATTCACCAGTTTATCAAGTTCATAACCTAGAACTACACCATCCAACCCAATCACCAATAGCTTCACAACCAAACCTAACCGCCACAGATTCAAAACAAAACCCAAAACCATCCACCATAGCCACTATCAGATTCAACAACCATAACCACCCAGAAATCACCACCACAACCACCATCCCACAACCTAATAACACCCAAACCTCCGTCAAAAGAAAGAAGAGGGAGACGAGAAGGAGAAAAGGAAACCAGTTCAATAACTTTACCTATTTTAATCGATTGGATTTTGTTTTAATGAAATCAGTCTTAAGTTATCCCAAAATTCTCAGCTTTTAGAAGGATTTGGATAATGGATTTTTTGGGTATGAAAAATTATCTATACAATTAAAAGTATGCAACTATTTATGAAATGGAGAGAGAGTATAAAGTATTATGAAACAAACAAAAAGAAAAAAAAAGTTTGAAGTGATGGGAGATGAGAGATTGAGATTGAGTTGGAGAGAGAGAGAGAGAGAGAGAGAGACGTTGATGATGAGATAGGAGAGAGAAAAAATGAAAAAAAAATACTTTTTGAAAGATACTGTGTCGTTAGTTAGGTGGAGAGAGAAAAAAAAATTAAAACAAATTAATTCTAACCATTCATTTATTTTGCTGCCACATGTCACTAGATGTTTAAAAGGTGAGCACAAATAAGATAGACAGGGGATCTTACTCAAAATAGGAAAGATAGATAGCATTCCCCTTTTATTTATGCATGTTAGACTAATAACACGAATGACATAAATCAAAAGAACTTTGTAGTATTTTCATTAATTTTATTTAATTTCAAACGTTTGTGACTTAATGTTATACACACGTTTTTAAAAGATTATGCGATACTCAAAATGGGAAAGATAGATAGCATTCCCCTTTTATTTATGCATGTTAGACAAATAACATGAATGACATAAATGAAAAGAACTTTGTAGTATTTTCATTAATTTTATTTAATTTCAACCGTTTGTGAATTAATGTTATACACACGTTTTTAAAAGATTATATGATACTATGAGTTAATGGGGTCTTATTGACGTGGGTGTGATAGATTTATTTAGGCCAACTTAGCTTCTATCCATATTAAATAATACACCAACTATTGTAAAAAATAAAATAAAATAATACACCATCCAATGTGATTTGAGGAAAAGAGTGTTCATCTCAAATTTGAGTCGCCACCACAGCATGTGTTATATCAAAAAATACACCACTGTAAAAACATTTTGTAGTTTAATTTAATTAATTAATTATTTATTAATGTTAAAGAAAATGATCAATTTATTTTGTTATTCTTATATGTCATGCACTTGCATTAAATTAATTTTCATATCCTATACTATATATAAAAGAGCGGAGTGGCTCTTTATTTATAGCATCCCTTTTTTTTCATTTTTTAATTTCCTTGAAGCAACTTTTTAATTATTGTATTTTTTTTTCTTATTTAATTTCTTTTAAGCAAATTTCCCATTTGCCTTTATTTATATTTATAGCATCCTCTCTTTTTTTTTTTTTTTTTTTTTTTTCATTTTTAATTTCTTTGAAGCAACTTTTTAATTGTAGCATTTTTTTTTCTTATTTAATTTCTTTTAAGCAAATTTCCCATTTGCTTTATAATTAACAATTAAAAAAACAAAAAACAAAAAATAACTTTGGAGTGGCTCTTTATTTATAGCATCCTTTTTTTTTTTTTTTTCATTTTTAATTTCTTTGAAGCAGCTTTTTAATTATGGCATTTTTTTAATTATTTAATTTCTTTTAAGCAAATTTCCCATTTGCTTTATAATTAACAATTAAAAAAAAAATTAACTTCAACCGAGGGACTTTGATTGAGAGGAAAAAGAGATTGAGAGAAAAGGATAACTATGAGAGAAAAGAGAGAATAGAGGTCAAAACAAAGAGTCAAGAGGTGTAAAGATAACTATCAAATTTGAGGATAGACATGAATACTAATATATATATATGAGATCCAGACAAAAAACTAGGGAACTTCGATCAGAGGTCCAGCAAACAAACAAAAGAGAAAATCTTTGGCTCCAAGTCTCTCATTGCAGGTGATTCACGTTCTTTTATTCGGCAATTTTAATTTTGATTTCATGGGGAGTTATTCAATTGAGCTATCAGTTGTTGATTGCATATGGAGGATTTTGTAATTTTGGGGATTAAAGTTCATTGCTTTTACAGTTAAGAGAAAAATTGGAGAAGAAAACAAAAACAATCTTGAGATATAGTAAAACTGAACAACAGTAACATATTGAAATACAAATCCATATAGGAGAAAAGAACAAAATACAATCAAGAAATCTAAAATCACAACAGACGATAAACTCTGAAGAGTTTAATTAAGGTTAACTTTGACAGAGTAAGAGGGAGTTTCAAATTTGTTTGGTTGAGACTGTAGTGAACTGTTGAGTGCGTTTCTATGTATAAGCAGTGTTGATGTGGATAAAGAAAACCAGAGGCTATTAGCTGATGCTAGTGGTTTTAGACTTTTGGTGGGCGCAGCTGGTTTTGTAGACTAAGGGGACATTTTTGCACTTGTGAGATCAGTTGTAAACATTAAATAGTTAGGGGTAATTTTGGAGTTTCAAATGATAGTCCTTCTTTCCATGCTTTACGTTTCAATTCCCAGTTTCAACTTCGCCCTAAAAAATGTTTCTTTTCTTTCTGCGCTATCCTCATCATATTTCTACTATTTTTCTTCTTTTTTCCTCGACTCTTTTTCTTCCTTTCTGCTTCTTATTCGTAAATTAGCCGTAAATTTACTCGTACTATCACTTTCTTGTTTTAATCAAATTCCTAAGTTGTTTAAATGGAATGATTGGTTTTTTATTGGTTCATAATTTCTTGGCAATCTCCTGTCACCAATAAATATAATTGAAGTTTAATAACCAGAGTAATGATAGGGCTTTTATATTTGTTGTAGAAAATCTATAGTCTGCTTTCATTTCATTGTCTTATCTCCTATTACCAATAAATATAATTGCAGTTCAATGACTGGCATTAATATAATGCACTGCCTTTTTCCATGTACATCTCAAGAGACCACAATTTCTTGTTTTGTAAAAGCCTATTTTTAATTGACTAACTATTTTAATTCAAGTTTTGGAAGGAACATTTAGTATTTTTCTAACCTTTATTATTGGGCAAGCTTTGGTTGTTGCATCTTGAGTTAGATTTTTGCGCAAATGAGGGGTGTATATTATAACTACTTTCCATCCAATGCAACTGTCTGGCTCTACCAGTTTACAAATACAAAATACTTTCCTTTGTTGATGTTCAAAATGTGAGTGTCAGCAATCACAATGGGCAAGACCAAGGGTAGACCAAATCAAGCACATGCCTTGCATGGGCTTCCAAACCTAGTAATATTAAAAATATAAATATTTTTGAAAGAAAAGGTACAAAAAGTAGGTGAGTGGTGTGTCATACAAATCTTGCATATGTATGATATAATATGAATAAGATATCCCACGTATTACAAAATTCCATGTTGGTCTTCTTGTAATTTCAGCTCCTGTGAAGAATAATATATTATTGGGTCTCTTTCCATAGAATAATCAAAAAGCTAGCAACACACACAAATTGAGTGGATCTTTTTTTTTTTTTTTTTCATATATAATTTCACTTAAAGTTAACAACCACCTAATTTTCAAATGTAACTTTCTACCCTTTCTTTTTCAATTTATTCCCTTTTTATTTTATTTTAATTATTATAGTAATTCGGGATTGAAAGAGCAGACATGATTTAAACCCATAACTTTCTGGACGTAAATGTGAGAGGCTTATCACTAGGAATGTCAATGAGTTGGGTTCATGTTAGGTAATAGGCCCTACTAGGCCAGACACTCCAAATATTTTGGGACCCAAACCTAGACTCAGACCCGAATATATTTGTGGGTTCGGGTCTAGACCCGTGATTCTTAGGAAGACCTAGATCCGACCCGTGGACCCACAAATTTACTCGGGTCCGGGTTTTGAGCTGTGGATCCATGGACCTGGCAAACCTCAATCTTCTCCCACTGTCCGGGTTTCTCTATCTCTCCAAGCGCAAGATCTGATCTCTACTTCAGTTTGTTTCTCCTTTCACTACTTTTTAAATTCTTCGTTTTGGAATATGAATTAATTTACAATTAATTTAGGGTTCATGAGCTTTTAAAGAAATAAAGGGATGAGTATTTCTTAGCTGGTTGTGGCGGAGAAGTAGAAATTAATTGATTGGAAAACAATGGTGAAGAAAAAGATGAAGATGAACTTCGACCAGTTGGAGCAAATCCTATGAAGAAACCCATCACGAAACACAAAGGAAAATGAACTATTGCTTTCTTCCTTAAATGAACTTTCTTCTTCGATCTCTCCATCGAAAAAAACAAACCCATCTGAAAAATTGAATTTTCAGGTGAAAAAGTCATTGATTAGAAGGGGAGGAGGAAGTGTATCAGAGTTGACATATATATATATATATATATATATATATATATATATATATAGAGTGAGTCTCTCATAAGGGATCCTTTATTTTAATTTTGGTAAGGACCACTATGAAATCACATCGATTTGAATGAATTTTGATCTGATTTTTTTTTGTGGATGATAAGTTCATTGAAATCTACCTATGAATAAAATTTAAAAAAATTTCAACCACTAGAACTATTTATCCCGATTATTTCAAATATGAAAGCATCAGAAAATTAGGCGAAATATAGAAAATTCAAGAAAAATAGTTTGAGTGCTTGAAAAATTCTCAAAATTTAATCATTAGTAGATTTCGATGAACTTATCATCTATAAAAAAAATCAGATCAAAATTTATTCAAATTGATGTGATTTCATAGTGACCGTTACCGAAATTAAAATAAGGGATCCCTTATGAGACTCACTATATATATATATTCAAATCTAGTTTGTTTGAGTTCTCAACAATAATCGAATTAATTATATTGCTCTTGTACTATTCAGGTCTGCGGGTTCAGGTCCAGGTCCAGGTTTTTGACCGGACCCGGACTTAATGCGATCCTTTATTTTAGACCTAGACTCGACCCATACGGTTCAGGTTTGTTACTCATGGGTCCGGGTGAAATTGTCATCCCTACTTGCCACTATGTCAACCTCATCTATATCAATTTATTCCTTTTTATCCATCCATCATATACAAAGCTAAGTATTGATTCTTGCCTTGCTATGATTATTATTTACTATATCATAATTAATGGTAGACATTCTAATTTATATACTAATTGAACGTGATACTTTAATAAAAAAAAAATCCGATATAAGCTTAGTAGAAATTTATCAATAAAAAATGTTAATTTATCAGTAGCTGTAGTTCCCGATCAGGAGTTGGCTAGTATACCCATATAGAAATGGGCAGGTATGATGGCAATTGAATTTGGCTACCAACTGGCACCCACGTGATGCCCTCAACCGGTCACTTTTGTATATATTTAAAAGAACTGCTTTACCTGCTACTGGTTGCAGCCTAAAAAAAAAAAAATTGTTTTAAACAATAAAGTTTATTAATATCTATTTATATATTAAAAATTACATAAAGAATTAAAAAACTCATGTTGATAAATAATATAATCACATTTATAAATAAATAAATATAGTAGTAATAAACATTAAAAATTATTAACATTACATTAATAGTTAATGTAATTTTATAGTTATTGTAATTTAAATTATGATGGCAAATATTAAAATAAAATTGAAATTATTATTAATTAATATAATTAATATTAGTAATTAACATAATTATTTTGCTAATAAAGACAATTTTGAAAGTGTTATTAACATCATAATAATTTGGAAGAAAAAAAAAGAATACAATATAAAAATATATTAGATAAAACAATTCATGAAATTATATAATTAAAGAAAATAATAATTTAAAGTAAATGGAAAAGTTAAATATAAAATAAATTACTTTTAAAATATAAATTAAGTAAACATTGGTGGAAACAACTTTAACGTTGGTGGAAACGTTGTAGTTGTTTCCGGGAACCACTCGACTTTAATAAAGGGAACAACTTTTACGTTATGGAAACTACTTCAACGTTGCAATGGACGTGGGAACAACTACCAGTTGGGAACAACTTTAACGTTGACGAAAACCACTTTAACGTTCTAACCAACGTTTTAGTTGTTTTCGGGAACCACTCGACTTTAATAAAGGGAACAACTTTTACGTTATGGAAACTACTTTAACGTTGCAATGGACGCCAAAATTGTTCCCGGGAACAACTACTCATTGGGAACAACTTCAACGTTAACGGAAACCACTTTAACATTCTAACCAAAGTTGTAGTTGTTTCTGGGAACCACTCGACTTTAATAAAGGGAACAACTACTCGTTGGAAACAACTTCAACGTTGATAGAAACCACTTTAACGTTTTAACCAACGTTTTAGTTGTTTCCGGGAACCACTCAACTTTAATAAAGGGAACAACTTTTACGTTATGGAAACTACTTTAACGTAGCAATGGACGACAAAGTTGTTCCCGGGAACAACTACTCGTTGGGAACAACTTCAACGTTGACGGAAACCACTTTAACGTTCTAACCAACGTTGTAGTTGTTTCCGGGAACCACTCGACTTTAACAAAGGAAACAATTTTTACGTTATGGAAACTACATTAACGTTGCAATGGACGTCAAAGTTGTTCCCGGGAACAACTACTCGTTGGGAACAACTTCAACATTGACGGAAACCATTTTAACGTTCTAACCAATGTTGTAGTTATTTTCGGGAACCACTCGACTTTAATAACGGGTACAACTTTTACGTTATGGAAACTACTTTAACGTTGTAATGGACGTCAAAGTTGTTCCTGGGAACAACTACTCGTTGGGAACAAGTTCAACGTTGACAGAAACCACTTTAACGTTTTAACCAACGTTTTAGTTGTTTTCGGGAACCACTCGACTTTAACAAAGGGAACAACTTTTACGTTATGGAAACTACTTTAACGTTGCAATGGACATCAAAGTTGTTCCCGGGAACAACTTCAACGTTGACGGAAACCACTTTAACATTCTAACGAACGTTGTAGTTGTTTTCGGGAACCACTCAACTTTAACAAAGGGAACAACTTTTACGTTATGGAAACTACTTTAACATTGCAATGGACGTCAAAGTTTTTCCCAGAAACAACTACTCATTGGGAACAACTTCAACGTTGACGGAAACCACTTTAACATTCTAACCAACGTTGTAGTTATTTCCGGGAACCACTCTACTTTAACAAAAGGAACAACTTTTACGCTATGGAAACTACTTTAACGTTGCAATGGATGTCAAAGTTGTTCCCGGGAACAACTACTCGTTGGGAACAACTTCAACGTTGACGGAAACCACTTTAACATTCTAACTAACGTTATAGTTCTTTCAGGGAACCACTCGACTTTAACAAAGGAAACAACTTTTATGTTATGGAAACTACTTTAACGTTGTAATGGACGTCAAAGTTGTTTCTGGGAACAACTACTCGTTGGGAACAACTTCAACGTTGACAGAAACCACTTTAACGTTTTAACCAATGTTTTAGTTGTTTCCGGGAACCACTCGACTTTAACAAAGGGAACAACTTTTACGTTATGGAAATTACTTTAACGTTACAATAGACGTCAAAGTTGTTCCCGGGAATAACTACTCCCGGGAACAACTTCAACGTTGATGGAAACCACTTTAACGTTCTAACCAACGTTGTAGTAGTTTCCGGGAACCACTCGACTTTAACAAAGGGAACAACTTTTACGTTATGGAAACTACTTTGACATTGCAATGGACATCAAAGTTGTTCCTGGGAACAACTTCAACATTGACGGAAACCACTTTAACATTCTAACCAACGTTGTAGTTGTTTCCGGGAACCACTCGACTTTAACAAAGGGAACAACTTTTACGTTATGGAAACTACTTTAACATTGCAATGGACGTTAAAGTTGTTCCCGAAAACAACTACTCGTTGGGAACAACTTCAACGTTGACGGAAACCACTTTAACGTTCTAACCAACGTTGTAGTTGTTTCCGGGAACCACTCGACTTTAACAAAAGGAACAACTTTTACGTTATGGAAACTACTTTAACGTTGCAATGGACGTCAAAGTTGTTCCCGGGAACAACTACTCGTTGGGAACAACTTCAACGTTGACAGAAACCACTTCAACGTTGACGGAAACCACTTTAACGTTCTAACCAACGTTATAGTTCTTTCCGGGAACCACTCGACTTTAACAAAGGAAACAACTTTTATGTTATGGAAACTACTTTAACGTTGTAATGGACGTCAAAGTTGTTCCCGGGAATAACTACTCATTGGGAACAACTTCAACGTTGACGGAAACCACTTTAACGTTCTAACCAACGTTGTAGTTGTTTCTGGGAACCACTTGACTTTAACAAATGGAACAACTTTTACGTTATGGAAACTACTTTAACATTGCAATGGACGTCAAAGTTGTTCCCGAAAACAACTACTCGTTGGGAACAACTTCAACGTTGACGGAAACCACTTTAACATTCTAACCAATGTTGTAGTTATTTCTGGGAACCACTCGACTTTAACAAAGGGAACAACTTTTACGTTATGGAAACTACTTTAACATTTCAATGGACGTCAAAGTTGTTCCCGGAAACTACTACTTATTGGGAACAGCTTCAACGTTGACGGAAACCACTTTAACGTTCTAACCAATGTTGTAGTTGTTTCCGGGAACCACTCGACTTTAACAAAAGGAACAACTTTTACGTTATGGAAACTACTTTAATGTTGCAATTGATGTCAAAGTTGTTCCCGGGAACAATTACTCGTTGGGAACAACTTCAACGTTGATGGAAACCACTTTAACGTTCTAACAAACGTTATAGTTGTTTACGGGAACCACTCGACTTTAACAAAGGAAACAACTTTTATGTTATGGAAACTACTTTAACATTGCAATGGACGTCAAAGTTGTTCCCGGAAACAACCACTCGTTGGGAATAACTTCAACGTTGACGAAAACCACTTTAATGTTCTAACCAACGTTGTAGATGTTTCCGGGAACCACTCAACTTTAACAAAGGGAACAACTTTTTCGTTATGGAAACTACTTTAACGTTGCAATGGACGTCAAAGTTGTTTATAGGAACAACTACTCGTTGGGAACAACTTCAACATTGACGAAAACCACTTTAACGTTCTAACCTTAAATTAGTTGTTTCCGAGAACAATTTAACCTTAACAAAATGAACAACTTTTACGTCTAGTTATGAACTTTACGTCTAGATTTGATTTTACTCTTTTTTATCTTTCTTTTTTGTGTAGTTATGAACTTTATCAATAAACAAAAAAAATATATATTTTTAAAGATAGCCGTAGATATCGATGATTTTTTTTATTTAACCTAAGAGAAATCTAGATTGAAAATATCTTTATCCCTCATACAATCCTGTTTTACATCATCCCTTTCATAAGGGTCCTACATTCTTGACATTTTCAAAAGTAATAAACTTCTTAAAAATTAAATTCTAATAAATTAATAAACAGTCAAATATAGTAAGGGTAACAATATATCTTCAAGTAGCTTCAAAAAAATAACAATTCATCCTCACTTATATATATATATAACAAAATGAAAATTTTCAATATGTAAATTTGAATAGTTAATTTATAAAACAAGAATAAGGATTGGTTCAAAAAAAAAACTTACTAATCATCTTAAAGAGTTTCTATTTTTTCCCAAACCGTGATAGTAATAAAAATAAAATTAAAATCAGTAGGATCATCCCCGTTAAAAAAAATAAAAAAACCTAAATATTCTTAACTCCTATATATCCATATTTCTTACAAAGTCTATATGCAACTTAACATTACAACCCGTGGAATTTACAAAAGGATTTTTATTTTTATTATTATTATTTTTTAATAAGTTACATCATTCTGCTGCCAAACCTTCATTCAAGTATAAACAACACAATTATAACTTATAAGTCCACTGTGTACACACAAAAGAGTCAATAGTCACACCAAAAGATATATACTTATATTTTAATTTTTTTTATAGTTAGTGATTGTAATATTTTTTTTTCTAAAGAGATATAGAGCTGCATTAATTGTAATAATTTTTATTTTTTAAACCAATTGTAAAAATATTCTTATTAATTAATAATAGGTCAGGGTATATCAACTCAAATTTCTGACCTTGACCCTTAAGTAATAATATATTTAATCTATTCGTCTCCCCTTTTTTTTTAGGTTCTATTTTTTCTATGATATATATATGTATTGAAGATAGATATACTTATAACGTTTCATTTGTAGCATCTTGCTTTTAGAATTAGATTTGTAAGTTTATCAAATTTTTGCTTTATAATTTTGTTTTATCCACAAGAGTTGGGAATTTTTCCCCAATTTGTCATCATATAAATTATTTACATGATCTTTGAAATAATATTCTTACACTTAATAAACAATCCTTACACTCCATTTAATTTCAAAATTAGCCTTTTTTTTCTTTTAACAATCCTTTTTTAAAAGCACTCCATCCTAAAACTCTAAATTTTAAAAACATTGCCAGAATTTGACTTGTAAGTTGTAACCACTATTATGGCTTTGGTAAACATTTTTACGGCTTAATTATTATTTCATGTTTTCTTCAAAATTTGTTACTTATATACAATTTTTTTTTTTCTTACATTATTCCATTTCCTCACTAACATTGAAATTCTTTTCAAGTATGTTTGAAAAGACCGAATGAATAATAATAATAATAATAATGATATTGAGTTTTTTTTTTAAAGTTTAAATATTTATTAAAGTCAAATACAATATTGTTAAGAGTGGTGCTATTGGCACACCACCTACTGATCTATTTATGCCCCACTATAAATTATTTATTATTTTTATTTTTTTTCTTTATCAAAATGACTAAAATAGATATACAATTTAAGAAAAGAAATATCCTATAAAATAAATCTAATAAAACCCCACATTCCTTTTCAAAAAAAAAAAAAAAACCTACGATCTTTTAATTCTTTTCTTGATTTTTTTTTTTCATAACTCTTAAACCCTAAAAATACTTGTACGGATCCTATTTAAACAATAAATCAAACACTTGAGGTGCATTAGATAGATGAGATATTGATTATCATTTAATCTCATTATTCTTTTAGAATTTGAAAGTGAAATGATGATAATCAAAACAAATACTTGCTCTTTGCTTCTAGCTTCGTTTTGTTTATAGGCTGTTTCGTTTTTTTTTTTTTTTTTTTTTGTGTTTTATCTTGGGTTGCTCTGTTTTTTGCTCTTTTCTTGTGGTTGTTTGCTTGTTCTTTGTCATATGACTTATTGACATTTTCCATAAAGTTTGATGTTAAAAAAAAAATACTAAAAAAGAAATAAGAAGAAAAAAAAAATCGTTCATGGAAAGTGAGAGAAAGACGAGACCATAGATAAAGAGATCTGAAATAGATTGAGATATTAGAGATGGAGTTTATTAAGTTTGAAAAATAAGTAAAAGGGTAGGTTTGGAAATAAATAAAATAAATTAATAAAAACATTTAACTTTATTTATTTAAATCAAAATTTAAACAAATGAGACATAAATAGATCAGTAGGGGATGTGCCAATAGCACCACTCTATTGTTTGTTAAACTTATTGGATTCCCCACACAACTCTTTTGTTGACTCTTGATTTATACAAGTAAAGACAATCTAGTGAACCACCACCTGAATGCCAAATACACTCCACTTGAAAACAATTGGTTTTATAAATAATATCATAACATGGAAAAGAAACCAATCTCTTAAGGGAAATAGAGATGCAACGAGTTTGATAAGTTTTTTACCACAAGATTTCTCTTAGAATATAAAACGGGTTTGATAAGTTTTCTATCTTATTTTACAAGACTTATAAATCTATTCCAATAATATATTCGATAATTATGGATACCCCAAATTGTTATTACTCATCATCTTCAAGAGTTTCGAGTTTCGATTTTTTTTTTCCCAAATTGTAAATTAAATATTTGGTCTTAATAATTTCCACTTACAAATCGACATAAATTTTACAATAATAATTTCAAAAATCAATATAAATTTAAATAATTAATAATAAACTTTAAAACTTCTTAAAAATTAAATTTTAATAAATTAATAAACAGTCAATTATAATAAGGGTAACAATACATCTCCAAGCAGCTTAAAAAAAATAACAATACATCCTCACATATATATAACAAAATTATGAATAATTCTAGTAAGTAAATTTCAATAATTAATTTATAAAACAAGAAAAAGGATTGGTTCATTAAAAAAAAAAAAAAGACTTACTAATCATATTAAATAGATTCTATTTTTTTTCCCAAATTGTGGCAGTAGCAAAAATAAAAATAAAATTGGTAGGATCATCCCTGTTAAAAAAAACACATAAATTATTTTCTTAACTCCTATATATCCATATTTCTCACAAAATTATATATAAAATATCATCAACATTGAAAAAAATCAACCTAATATTACAACCGGTGGAATTTACAAAAGAGTTGTATCTTTTTTTTTTATTGTTGAAGGAGTTACATCCTTCGGCTACTGAACCTCCGTTCAAGAATACACAACACCATTATAAGTCCACCTGTGTACACACACAAAGAGCCAAAAGTCACACCAAAAGAAAGTTTCTACAAACACCAAGTTTGGGAACACAAAATGAGTCTACTTTTCATTTGAATTGCAATAATGTTTGTTGGTAAATTTAGTTCAAATGAAATGCCATCACAATAAACAATTTAAATTTTGTAAAATCTATAATTGAATTGCTTGAAGTTGAACTAAGTGTAAAGAACAATTCAAAAACATTCATCAGCCTCCAATAGAAACCTAGTGGTCTGCTCCATTGTCATCAAACTATTTAAGAGCTTGTATTGCCCCTCTTCCATACTCTAGCTCAACAACTTTGCAACTTTGATTTCAAAATCAGCTCCCTACACAGCCTCAAAATTTCAATTAAAATGTTGAGACCTTAACCATTGTAAAAATGTTAGTAATGATCAACTAAACCAATATACTAAACCAAAATCAATATACTGAAAATCAACTTTAAATAAAGTTCAATAGACTAAAGAAAATCATTGTATAACTGCATTGAAATTTCAATGTGTAAGAAATCTCAGTTCTAACTGAAATTAGTTGGTAGTTCATCATAGATCTCATCACTGAAAATGAAAACAAAAGTAAGCCTACCTCAAGCAGAGTATTGACAAGAACTGAAGAAAGGATGTAACAAAATAAATAGAATAAAGATAAATTTATAAAAATTCTATTTACTCTCCAAATTTTTCCATCAGTGAATTTGGTGGCAGGATAAATTCCAACAGTAAATCACTACAAAACCAAACTACCTTCGCATTCGTACTACCATTTCCTTAGTTATAAGGTGTGGTGATAAAGCAGAAACTAGCAGACAATTTGAATTGATTAGTGTGATATGATTTGATTCTTAGTTATAATTTCACAATTTCTTTTCTTCCATTGTTAGTAAGCATAAAGTAAAAGCACATTAAATTAAATAAACTGAGCAAAAGAACCAATCAAAACTGGGCATCAACTAGAAACCCTCAATCACTGAATTTTGTACCCAATTGAGAAACTAGACGTTAAAAAAGGAAACTTTAACATAAACAAAGAGAACCCAATTGCAGCAGAAACGATTCAAACAAAATTATCGTATTTACTGTCATGAAGGAAGCATATCGGCGGCTTCGTCACCGGAGGAGTAGACCGGCCTCCATATTTGCTGTCATGAAGAAGAAAGAAGGAGAAAGCAAGAAAGAAGTGGTAGACGAAGAAAGAAGAAGACGCAGATGAAGAAAGAAGAACTGAAGAAGAAGAAGGCGATGAAAGAAAGAAGAAAAGTAGATCTGGTTTTTTTTTTTTTTTAAGAATCTATTGCTTCCAATTTTTTCTTCCAACTTGCTCTTATATTTTCTCACCAAACACACAAAACAATCACATTAAATCACTGATCTAATGATCCTCATTACAAATATAAACTTTTAAAAAAAGTATAGAAATCAAAGCAAACCTAGAAAACACAAAGACAAAATCAAACCAAAAACAGAAAACCAAACCAAACCCAGAAAAACAAAGTTAGAATACCATATCAAACCTAGAAAAGAAAAGACAAGAAAACCAAACCAAATTCAGAAAATAAAAAAAAATTCTACATAGTTACAAACATCATAAAGCAAACCCAGAAAAAATTTACACAATTACATACATTACAAAGCAAACCCACAAAAAAAAAAAAATATTACAAACCAAACCCAGAAAAAAGATATCAATAGCTTTGAACTCCCGAGTTCCAAAATGATGAACTCCAAAAAGCAATTTCAATAAACGTTTCTAAGAAAATACAAAACCTCAAATTCCGCTGGCGGTGGCTCTTCCTACGAGAGTTGGAAGGTCTCCTCCAGTCGAAGGAGATCGTCGTTATCAACATGGAACTCCTCCGCCACTAGAGGAGATTGATGTTGATCACCTTTGATTGGAGTAGATCTGACTCCTCCTCATTGGATCTCCATGTCCATCTCCTCTGACTGGTTGTGGAGATCTGACTTCTACGACCGGCAATGGAGACAGACCTCTAGAAATCGAGTTTGAGGTTCAAAGAATTCCAACTTTGAAACCCAATCCAGCGCAAACCTTTGAAGGTTGAGATTTGAGTGCACTAATTGTTTTGATTTTTGTCTGAATGGATGAGGTAGAAAGGAGTGAGAGATTGAATGAGAAAGAAGAGGGTGAGTCGGTGAGAGTGAACAGAGATGTTTTTTCAAGGAACCGATGTAACCGGTTGCTTTGTTAATCATTTATTTTAATTGTTTATATTTTTTCCACCATTGGATTGACATTTTTCTCAATCCAATGGTTGTGTTTAATTTTCAAAATGCTTGGTATCATACCTAGGACTTTTCTTGCGTATAGTAGCCAGTCCCTCGTGATCATAGTTTAGAATCTTGAAGCCTGAAAAGATGAATGCTACTACTTTTTTTTGGCAGAAATTTTTGAATCAGTATCCAAGGACTGGGGCCACGTGGACATGGTAGATTGGTGGGTGTGATCCTTGGATTATTCTGTCAGGTGTTGCTAAAGAAATCAAGTCACACAGTTTAAAGAGACAAAGCAATCATCCAATTTTCCATTCAACCGCTACATGTAGACATGCTCTAATTTTGATCATTACCTCAAATTCGATACTAAAAAGTAAGAAACATTTTTCAATGACTTATGATGCAATATTCAAGATGAAAATAATAATAATTAAACTAACATATGGGGGATGAGTCTCTCTTGCTTGATACCAATCAATAATGACCTTAACAATTCGAATAATCTAAAAACATATAAAAGAAGTTGATATAATTAAATACATTTATATCCATTAATAAACTCAACTAAAGTTGATAAAATCTACTTCAAATATATTTAATAAATTCTATAAAAAATCAAGTATCATTAACAAATCCAGTCAAATTAAAGTTGGTGTGACAACTTTCCAATGCAAGGCAAAAGAAAGAAAGAGAGAGAGAGAGAGAGAGTACATATAATGGTGTGAAAATATTCAGAGTAACAATTAAAAAAAATAAAAATAAAAATAAAAAATCAGACAGTAAAACTAGGAGGAAGTGCCATCAAACACCAAACAACCATACTAAAACAACCTTAAAGGAGAAGAAAATTCCCAATGATGCCGGCCAAAGAAACTTACTTGAGAACCCTTATGTGACCAATAACATGCAATGAAGTACAAAGCAGACCTGGATGAAACCATAAAACATTAGTTAAATTATATAAAAGAAAAACAGTTATCAAACATAGGTCAAATTTCAAGTTTGCTAAATGAGACAATCTGTCAAGTATCAATCAATCCAAGCTCTCTTGGCACTCTAATTAACTTGGTTAACTCTAATCACGTGAAATTATTAAGAATTTAAGGGTGTCCTTGACACAGGTGATTTGCATTGTATTCAACCTTAGGAATACAGGTTTTCTTCTTTCACATGCATTCTGGATTTCTTCATATTAACATAACTTGCACATAAACAAAATTATGCTATTTCATAGGAGAAGGTTGTATGGTTAACAACGATTTACAAGATTCAAAACTTCTAAATGCAGGAGAAAATTATCTCTAATCATATTTTACTAGATTTGAAGGTGGGAAAAAATGGAATCTATTACTCATCATCTTAATGTCAGGGATAAATCCTAATTTCCAAAGTTAAACAATAATTCATTGAACACCATGCAACCAGCATAGCCACAAGAATAAAGATGAAAGGAAATAAAAATAGAGATTTACCATTTCCTCTCCTATATCATGGAATTAGATGAATCACATAAAATGAGACACACGATAAGAGAGGTAAAGCTTATTAAACGACAATGATGATGAAGGCACAAACTATAAGGGCACCCTTTTATCCTTCCTGTAATTCTCAACTGGCAATGAAACCAACTTTGCAGCACCAGAACCAACAAAAACCAGTGATCAGATGGTTGGAAGCCCCGCCACACTTTATGAATATACATTGTAAAAGAAAGATCTATGACTATCTACAATATTAGAATGAGGACCTACAAAATGTATATATATATATATATATATATATATTCTTGAGCCACAATGAATGCTACTAGAACTGTGATGTAGCTACCGGATGCTTAAGGTGTGAAATAACTACTCGACAAAAAAGAAGTGCAGCAAGTTGCTGAACAGCATCATGGATATCCGATGACTAAAAACCCAAATTCGGACCATCCTTTAACAAGAATGTATTAATACACTCAATAAGCTTCCGTAAAAATTTTCCACAACAAAGAATGGCGAATGTATACTATAAGAATGTGAAACAGCATATCAACAGGCTCAACAAAAAAGTAATGGAGAGAGAATGTGAAACAACATATAACCAGGCTCAACAAAAAAGTAATGGAGGTCAATTATTTGTGCACCTTACAAAAGAGAATATCTGAACAAATCCCTTAAAAATAGCTTCCCTAAGAGTTTCTGGAATATCTCCAGGAGGGTTTTCTAGAAGCGAGTGGAGAGTCAAAATGCATAGAAATACTTCCTCTTTCTGATTATTTTTCTCTTTCAAGCTTGATTCCACCATCTCCAAGTATACAAGCAGCAGTCCTTGACAAAACAGATTAATTGTGAGGGAAAAAAAATTAATACAGAACAATGTTGAATAAGGACAATTGCGTAACAAACACGAACTTGAACGAGTCTCCGATATATAACTCACTACAATAAATGTGCTTCCTCATGTGAAAACAATAACCTTTGACGGCCAAAAGATGCCGCAGTATTCTGACAGAAAACTTGGAACATTGCCAAGCACATCTAAACAGTATTTTTACCACAGATAATAGATGCAACAGCTTTCCTGACAGGAAAATGACGATATAGGAAATAACAGTAACAATACTTCCACTATCAATTCCATCAAAAAAGTATATTAAAATACACAAACCCTTTGAAAGTTCATAAAATACTCGAGGTGTGTTCATCAATATAAAGCTAGAGGGGGGGTGAATAGATTTTATCTAATTATTACCCAATTTTCGCATGCATGTCAATTTTACGAAAATACCCCTAGCAAGTCAACAAAACATACAAGTGTAATAAGATGCGGAAATAGTAAAAGACACTTGATGTATACGTGGAAAACCCAACCACTGGGAAAAACCACGGGCTGTTAAGTGCGCCACACTCGGACCTCGAAATCCACTATATGAAAAGACGGTTACACCCTCAAGTGATTCTCGGACCCTCACCCTAGATAACCTCAGGCTATGGACACTACCAATCGCCACTCTTGGTTCAATCCCTAGTGATATCCCCTGATACACTACTCTTGGCGTGAGCACCCTCTAATCTACCACGCGGGCCTTTTATAGCGGCTCTAGTCCAATTTGCTTGAGGCCTAAGCACACTTAGCCCCAAGACTTCAATCTCTCAAAAGAGATGCACAACCCTATGTGAATATGTATGAATATTCAATTAATGCAATAAGAGCTAGGGTACTCTAAATGCTTACCTAGGATTATAAGATGACAATATAATCAATCCTAGATATCACATATAGCTATATGACATGGCATATAACTTTAGCTAAGTAAAGGATCACCAATCCTAGATACAAAGCTATCATATAAAACCCACAAACATTCAAAGGATTAACTAGTTGATTAAAAAATAATCTATCAACCTAGTTATCAATACATCACACAAGAATGTTCATGGCATAGCTTTTACGCAATAATGACCTAATCAAATAAGCTATGAACAATAATCTCAATCAATAAATGAGATCAATTAGCTAGATGGCATATGAACATTAAAGCCTAGCTAACAAATAAAAACCCAATCAACACATAATCTCAATCTTATATGTAGAAATTAATCTAAACACATATAAGTAAAATATGAGATAAAATTGATAAGTAGAAACACTAATTATGTAAGATAAAAGTGTTCAACAAATCATACCATGTGTGTTGAAGAAGTCCCATGCATTAGCATATGCTAGATGATCCTAGATGATGCTTAGATGAAGATTTATGCATGTGGGGATGGGTTTAGAGAGATAAAGATATGATCTTTAAGCTTTCTCTCTCAAGTCTCTCTAAATATCTCTCTAGGGTTCTTATAATCAAAGACTTGTGTTCTGAACCAGAGATAAGGATGTATTTATAGAGACCAAAAACAGGGCAGGTGAAAATACAATTTTGCCCCTGAAACGCACCGATCGGCGGTTTAATTCGGCGGCCAGGCCGCCGAAATGAACCGCCGAATGGCTCCCGTGTGGAACAGGGGAACTTCGGCGACTTCATTCGGCGGGTTGAAACCGCCGATCCCAACCGCCGTTTTGGACCCGAGAGATATATTTCAATCAGGTCTCATTCGGCGGTTTCGAACGGCGGCAAGGCCGCCGAACGTAACCGCCGATTCACCAAAAATGGTGAAACCAAGGAGAAGCCAAAGGCATCTCCACCGGCGATCATCGCGCAAATCAAAGCACATTACCGTGCACGCGCGGACGTTTCCGAACATCCTTAGGGAAACGAATTACTCCACACTAAAAGCTAACATACATGAAGTGCAAGTGTGGGTATTGAATGCATCCTAATGCCTAACATGTCATGGCATTATCATATAACAAGATGCAATCAATTCAACATGCAAGAAGAGATATTGAATAAATCAATAAAGCACAATGCACACAAAATATAAACACACCATACAAGAATAAGAGTTATGCATGTTGTGTGTGTGTGCAACTATATCTCTTCAAGCCAATGTAAGCACTAGATATATACCTTTGGTGCTTGTACTCTTGAGGTCTTGTAAAGGGTCTTGATCTTCAACAAACACCTAGACTACCCTTACAACCAAACCCCAACATGTGGTTTGACCACGAAATAAGCCAATCAATAATGGGAATCCTTACACCCTTCAACATATAAGTAGCCAACCACGACAAGTCAGCGGGCTAGTCGCTCCATTTTCTGAAAGGAAACAAACTTACAATTAAATCTTCTATTAAATGTTTATTGATCAGAGTAGAAATACATCAACATTAGGTAGCAATAAGTGATGTGCTCACTTAATTCCATTTATTGGCAATTGATTCAAAAATTTCATAATTCACAGAGAATAATGTCAAGGAAAACTATGAGTCAAGGGATATATATATATAGAGTTGTAAAAACCAGAAATTTTTTTGAAAGTAAATATAACAATAACGCTCGGTGTGTTCGATATATTATCTAAAGGGGGGGTGAATAGATTTTAACTATTATTACCCAATTTTCGCATGCAAGTCAATTTTACGAAAATACCCCTACTAGTCAACAATACAAGCAAGTGTAATATTGTGCTGAATTTAAATAACACTTGATGTATATGTGGAAACCCAAACACTGGGAAAAACCACGGGCTGTTTAGTGCGCCACACTCGGACCTCGAAATCCACTAATCGAAATGGAGTTTACAACCTATGTAGACCTCGTCTAACACTCCGGTCAATAACCCCCCACTTCTACCACTCGGGCCTTTAAAAGTGGTTCTAGTCCAATTGCTTGAGGCCTAAGCAATCTTAGCCTCAAGACTTAATTCTCAATGAAGAGATTATACAACCTATGTGAATATATATGAATATTCAAATAACAAACAAGGCTAGGTAACCTTAGATGCTTATCTAGGATAATGAGATAATCAATTTAAATCAACCCTAGATATCAATTGCTAAATGACATGTCAAATAGCTTAGCTAATCAAGATTAATCAAAAACCTAATTAGCTATCACAAAACAACACTCAATCAATTCATCACAATTAATTCTTTATTCTTGTATTTATCATATGATAAAAAATATACAAGTAATTAAAAGAGAATATGCTTGATTAGTAAAATACTAAAATAAGATGAAATTAATCAAAATCTTACCAAGCATGTTGTGATGATGCAAACCCAATCATAGATGAATGCAAGATGAACTTTGATGCAAAAAGGATTTGATTTGAGTGTTTAAAGGTGAGTTCTTGATTTGATTTTTTCTCAAAAATCTCTCTTTGAAGTTTAGGGTTCTAATAACTCAAAAAACTTAATCAGAGAATGAGAAAGTAAGATATTTATAGACATCAAGAATTGGGCATGTGAAAAGACAAGTTTGCCCCTGAAACGCACCGTTCGGCCGTTTCAATCGGCGGTCAGGCCGCCGATCACGACCGCTGAATTGAGCCCGTGAAGAACAGAGCATCAACGGCGGTTTCATTCGGCGGTTTCGTGACCGCCGATCGTGACCGCAGAATTGCTTCAGACCTGTCTGGACTGAAACGGCGGTTTCATTCGGCGGCCAGGTCGCCGATCATAACCGCCGATCACCAACAATGGTGAAAACCAAGGAGAAGCCAAAGGCATTCTCCGTGGGCGGTCTTCGCGCAAAACCAAGCACACATACGTGTGAGCGCGGACGTTTCCGAACACTATCGGGAAACGAATTACTAAGCACATATACACACAATAAGATATAAAACAAAGTGCTAGTGTGTAAAGTGACATGTGAAGAGTATGCACACAAATGCAAGTATGCTAAATGCGTGTGTGCTTACTAAATCTCTTCAAAGAAAAATCAAGCACAATAAATTATACCTTTGACGTGCTTGTCCCTTGAGGTCTTGATAGGGCCTTCGAGCATGAAGTTTAAACACCTAAACTACCCTTACATTATCAACCCCAACATGTGGTTTGTCCACGAAATAAGCCAATCAATATATGGGAATCCTTACAATCTCCCCCTTTGGCTATTTCGTGACAAAACCACCACTCACATTGATTCCTCACAACATAATAGAAACTACGGGTCTACTATGATTTTCTACTTTACGAAGAGATATGTAAAAATAATCTTGAAGTCTTCAATCTCAAGTAGAACAATCAATCCCTGAAAGCAAAGTTTCTATACTTTCCAATTCAAGTAAGAAGTGAGATGAATCAAGTGAGAATTAGAACAAGCATTTGCATTCTAAGAGTTTAAGCACAACTACAACATCATGTAATAATTGTGAATGCAATGCTCCCCCTCAATGGGTTACTCCCCCTCAATGTATTGTCTCCCCAACATACATAATTGTAACTCCCCTTACCACCATTCTACTCCCCATTTTTGTCATGATATAGGCAAATGAGTAGTCCCCAACCGGGTCACTTAGCAAAGAGAGATGATAGCATTCAAGTCATTTGCATAATCATAAAATGCACTTTATGCAACTCTATCAATAGGAGAGAAACAATGAGATTTATTTTAGAATAAATGTGTGAATCAAAACATGCTTTGCATACAAGACATGTAGCATTCAAGTCCAAAATACAATGGTATTTGGCAAAGCGAATGACAAAGGTTTCTAATAAGAATTCAAACCAATTTCACCAATGTCATGAGAGAAGCAAGGATATAGAGTTTTCATTGATTTTAATTTATGAGCAACTATATCCATCTTTATAAGCCAAACAAGTCATGAGCAACTTTGCACTCTATTTGATTTTTCCGGGAATGAAACTCGTATGATAGTAGACATGTTCAACAAATAAAGAAAGAGAGACAATTTGGAATATAAATTCCTTTGAACGGATACAAGATCCTTTATTCATTTTGAGTCTTATAAGCTTTTTCACACAAGTTTTGCATTTAAAAAATGCAATCATCAATTCATGCTTTTTCATTTGAGCATGTCATATGAATTTCATGCTTTTTCATTTGACATTAGCATGTTATAAACAACTCATGCTTTTCAATTTTTAAGCATGTCATTAAGAATCATCATGTCATGGAGATAACTATAGGTCATCCAAATCATACTTCCTATGTAAATCTCCTAGTCCAAAAATACATGTTTGAACATAAATATGACATGGATTGTAAACAAGCATGGTTCACACTTATTGAATTGAAAACATATATACATATGTGCAACCAAGCTTACTCAAGCAATTAACAAAGAAGCATAAGATTTTTCAAATATTTGCATGCAACAAGTATGCATAAGCTCTCTTTGCTTGAGTTCCCCATATGGGGTCAATATCATCCTTCATCAATGAAGGTCATGAGGTCCTATGGACCTCCCAAGTCCATTTGACTTGGTTAAACCTATTTGAGACTTGTTAGTCTCATAGCAAGCGGGTTCATTTTTCCTTATCCACATAGATATGACATTTTTCTTCCTAGTGGACAATGGTTCAAAAGTACTAGAAATAATAGGATCATGAACATGAATATTTCCCTTCCTATTAGCATGCATTCTAGCTCTTGTCATTCTCTTTTCAATCATGCTTTTGATTCTACATAATTTAATGAAATGAAAGCAATTTGGTCTAATGTGACCATTAATACCACAAAAGTGACATGTAGGGATAAATTTAGAATTCATACCATGTCCTTGTGCATGCATAGGAGCCTTCCCATGACTTTATGGTTGAGCGGGTTCAAATCTTCTTTGTTGTTGAACCGGTCTCGCTTGCTTCCTTGTTTCATTTTGCATGATTGGCCTCTTCCCTTGATGAGTTTGAGCTTGAGGGAAGTTAGGTTGAGGAACCTTTTAAGCTTGAGGTTGTCTCCTTGGAGCTTCCTTCACATGTGCACTTCTTGAACATTGTCCTAGATCGATTTTCTTCCTAGGTGTGTGCACCGGTGAGGCTTCATTCTTGCCCAAACTCTTGACAAAGATGGTCCTGGTTAGAGTAGTGATCTCCTTGCTTACTTCATACCCAATACCTCTCTTGTCACAATGGTTCTTTCCACTACCAAGAATGTGGTCAAGTTTCTTGGTGCTTGTAGTCATCCTAGTCAACGACTCTATAGCTTCAACAAGCTCTCTCTTCAACCCTTCTTCATTCCTCTTAGACATAGCTAGCTCATCCCTTAGCTTGTCTTCAATCTTCTTGGATGCCTCCACTTGTTTACTTAAGTGGTCATTATGTGTTGAAAGTTCTAGATTTTCATCCTCTAAAATCTTCAATTTTCTATTGTTCTTCTCCAATGAACTTTCACACTTGACTATAAAGTCATTCACATCCATTTTCTCTACACTTCCATTTGTAGAGTTAGATGAGGAGTCATCTACACTAGAGCTATCTCCTCCACTCTCCATCTCACCTATGGAGTCATTTCCCTCATTTAGACCTTCACCTTGGTCTCTTGAGTCAATGAGAGCCATATCCCAATGAGTAGCTTCGCCTATCACCTCTAGAGCTACTTCTTCATCTTTTTCTTCTATGGGATCACTAGTCAAGTCATTCTTACCAACAACTTTATCTTCTACACAAGTGGCCCCAAATACCGTGTAGTTGATGGTAAGCTCATCATCACTAGATGACTTGTCTCCCTTTCCGGAGTCATCACTTTCACTCCATGTGGTGGCCATCACTTTTGCCATCTTGTTCTTCAAGTTCCCACAATCGGATGAGATGTGACCTATACCACCACACTCATAGCATTGGACCCCTTTCTTTTCACTCTTCTCTTGCCTAGGCTCAAAACTCTTGAAGGGAGCCTTTTTCTTCAAGTCTTGGCCTTTGGATCCAAAGCCCTTCTTCTCGAACTTGATGAATTTCTTGAATCTTCTAAGCAACAATGCCATGTCTTCGTCCGAGTCACCTTTTTCCTCCTTCACAACCTTGGAAGCATTCAAAGCAATTTCTTTTTGCTTTTTAGGAGGTGAAATGCTAGGAGCCTTCCTAGATTCATAGGCGAGGAGTCTTCCAATAACCTCGCTCGGCTTTATGTCCTTATAGGTGCTATTTTCCTCTAAAGCCGTCATATTTGATTCAAACCTAGCAGGGAGAGACCTCATAATTTTCTACTTAACTCTCCTATCCGAATAAGGATCACCGAGTTGATGGCTTTGATTCACAATATCCATCAACTTGACTTCAAAGTCATTGAAGCACTCGTCCTCCTCCATCTTAAGCAACTCAAATTGCGTTTGAAGGACTTGTAGCTTGGAATCCTTAACCACATCGGTTCCTTCATGTGCAACCTCTAGGATATCCCATGCCTCATTGGCTATCCTAGTGTTCTGAATTAGTTTGTACTGATTTTCATCCACTGCATATAGAAGAGCATGCCATGCCATGCCTTCATATTCCATTTTGAAGTCTCAAACTCTTTAGGTGACCACTGAGCCTTAGGCTTAAGTACTTCTTCTCCACCACCCGTGGGAGTCATCATAGGAGGTGCATACCCATCTTCAATAGCCATCCATGCCCTATCATGGATTTGGCACATGTATGCCTCTATCTTGCCTTTCCATGAGGCATAATTCACACCGGTGAGGAGGGGAGGCCGTGTGCTTAAAGCACCCTCATGGTTGCCACCGTATCCACTCATTGTATGTAATGAATGAATTCAAATGAATGCAAAATGTATGAATGAGAACAAATCACACAAATGCAAAACACACCTAAAATGAGCTAGGATCACCTAAGTATATCTAGGAACCCGCTCTGATACCAATTGAAAGTAAATATAACAATAACGCTCGGTTTGTTCGATATATTATCTAGAGGGGGGGTGAATAGATTTTAACTATTAT
Source organism: Acer yangbiense (assembly GCA_008009225.1). NCBI lineage: Eukaryota > Viridiplantae > Streptophyta > Magnoliopsida > Sapindales > Sapindaceae > Acer > Acer yangbiense. The sequence goes on from CM017773.1 coordinate 25,981,611, forward strand.
TACCCAATTGTCGCATGCAAGTCAATTTTATGAAAATGCCCCTACTGGTTAACAATACAAGCAAGTGTAATATTGTGCGGAATTTAAATAACACTTGATGTATACGTGGAAACCCAACAACTGGGAAAAACCACGGGCTGTTTAGTGCGCCACACTCGGACCTCGAAATCCACTAATCGAAATGGAGTTTACAACCTATGTAGACCTCGTCTAACACTCCGGTCAATAACCCCCCACTTCTGCCACTCAGGCCTTTAAAAGTGGCTCTAGTCCAATTGCTTGAGGCCTAAGCAATCTTAGCCTCAAGACTTAATTCTCAATGAAGAGATTATACAACCTATATGAATATATATGAATATTCAAATAACAAACAAGGCTAGGTAACCTTAGATGCTTATCTAGGATGATGAGATAATCCATTTAAATCAACCCTAGATATCAATTGCTAAATGACATGTCAAATAGCTTAGCTAATCAAGATTAATCAAAAACCTAATTAGCTATCACAAAACAATACTCAATCAATTCATCATAATTAATTCTCTATTCTTGTATTTATCATATGATCAAAAACATACAAGTAATTAAAAGAGAATATGCTTGATTAGTAAAATACTAAAATAAGATGAAATTAATCAAAATCTTACCAAGCATGTTGTGATGATGCAAACCCAATCATAGATGAATGCAAGATGAACTTTGATGCAAAAAGGATTTGATTTGAGTGTTTAAAGGTGAGTTCTTGATTTGATTTTTTCTAAAAAATCTCTCTTTGAAGTTTAGGGTTCTAATAACTCAAAAAACTTAATCAGAGAATGAGAAAGTAAGATATTTATAGACATTAAGAATTGGGCATGTGAAAAGACAAGTTTGCCCCTGAAACGCACCGTTCGGCGGTTTCAATCGGCGGCCAAGCCGCCGATCACGACCGCTGAATTGAGCCCGTGAAGAACAGAGCATCAACGGTGGTTTCATTCGGCGGTTTCGTGACCGCCGATCCAATTGCCGAATTAGACCGAGAGATTAAAATCGATCAGGTATCAACGGCGGTTTCGAACGGCGGTCGTGACCGCCGATCGTGACCGTAGAATTGCTTCAGACCTGTCTGGACTGAAACGGCGGTTTCATTCGGCGGCCAGGCCACCGATCATAACTGCCGATCACCAACAATGGTGAAAACCAAGGAGAAGCCAAGTGCATTCTCCGTGGGCGGTCTTCACGTAAAACCAAGCACACATACGTGTGAGCGCGGACGTTTCCGAACACTATCGGGAAATGAATTACTAAGCACATATACACACAACAAGATATAAAACAAAGTGCTAGTGTGTAAAGTGACATGTGAAGAGTATGCACACAAATGCAAGTATGCTAAGTGTGTGTGTGCTTACTAAATCTCTTCAAAGAAAAATCAAGCACAAGAAATTATACCTTTGGCGTGCTTGTCCCTTGAGGTCTTGAAAGGGCCTTCGAGCATGAAGTTCAAACACCTAAACTACCCTTACATTATCAACCCCAACATGTGGTTTGTTTACGAAATAAGCCAATCAATATATGGGAATCCTTACAATTTTCATAATCAAATCCAAGAATTTACATTTGCAATATGTTCGGGAACTGTCATGATCCACACAACAGATCTTTCAATCGGAATAGATGTTACGCAGTATATATGTTAATCCTTTATCAGCAAACTTTGTAAGCAGATGTCCAACAGTAAGAAGTAGAGACCACTTCAGCTCTATGACCAGATTTGATAAGTAAATTATATGAATTAGGTTACCCATTACTGGGAAACAGGAGAAGATCTTAAGAAAAGACCTTACCTCCAACCGGGCCCAATTCAACCACTTTTGCATCTATTTCAGCCACCATAGATTTTTGTGCAAATTTCCCTTTTTCCCATTTTAGCTTTTCTTTCTCCATCTTTTTCAATTCTGCCGCTTCAGCCTTCAGAGCAGCTTCTTGCAACTTTCTCTTTCTGTGGAAATAGACTCTGATCAATTAGATGTTTGCAAAAATATATACAAATAAAAAATTTGGTACCCAATGACATAATAACTTCTTCCGTGACACACAACCCAGATGGACATTACTGCAGTGAAAAGTTCTCTTAAAGAAGACAACGTGTTGTGAGTTGTGACTGAGTATTTTACCTTTAATCATTAAATAAGGAATTGGCTCACAATATAGAAACCCAGTTTTCTAGAAACAAAGACATAAGGCATATGAAGGATAACAAGTAGAAGATGTGAAAGAATAAAAACGTGACACACAACCTAGATCCTGCTCTAGGTAGATAGAGTAAGATAGTAAAAATTTTTACACAGCAAACTTTGAGGAATTTACAAAATGTTCACTGCAATATTGACCCAAGATCAAAAGTGTAAATATAAATTTCCTTAAAAATAAAGAATATACATTACATGATTAATAATATAATAATATCAATAAAGTTATAATTGGAGTGATCCAGCAACATGAAAAGAAATTAATGATGACACACCTTAGTTAAACAAATTTATCATTCCTCTTGCTCATGAAAGAAAAAAGGAACAAAATGCACACAATAAAACTAACTACATTTATTTAATAAATTGTTATGTACCTCATAACAGTTAACCAGAAAAAAAGAGCACTTACATGTGGTAGCACCGGCACCTGCTGCAGATGAGACAACACCTAAACTTGTAATTGATTCAACTAAACCACCATATACAATACTTTTCAAGATATCCCAATTGCTGGATTCAACAGTTCGAATTGGCTGCATGTTATCCGGCTGCGTTTGACCCAACTGTGTTTGACCAGGCAGCGTTTGACCTGGCTACGTTTGACCTGGCTGTATTTGAACCAGATGCGTTGGAACCGGTTTCGTTTGAACAGGATGCGTTTGAGCTAGATGCATTTGATCCGGCTGTGGTTCAACATCAATGATCACATCATCCCCTGCACCATATCATTATGGCACAACAATTTGACAAGTTAGATTTTTGTGGAAATAATATATATAGATCATATTTGTGATAACAACTGTTGGGATTATAATGGCATACCCCAAAACTTAAAAAAGCAAAGAAACAAAATAAGAACATCAGAAATTACATAGTTCAGCCTTAAGCCTGCATCAATGGAAAAAAAAGCCTACATAAGTGGGAAAAAAAAAAACACAATAAAATATTCCCTTCTTTTCAATGATAAAATTGGAATATAAGGAGGATCTTCTCAAGTTTACAATCAAGAGAGGCTATTTAATAAATTGTTATCTTAAGAAGTAAATAGCTTGATATCTCCAAGGAATGTAATTGATAAGTGTGCTTATCATCGTAAAGATGCAGTATCTTGACTCAAAGGTGTAGCATTTTGAAGGAACTACAATTTTAATCATCAATCATGAAAATAGAAAAGTCATCAAAAAATTGCAATAGGGAAATCATCATGTGCCAACACAATTGATCACTTGGAAAATTTATAAAGAATGTGTAACTTCACTACAACATAAAATCTCAAGAAAAGAATAGTTGAAGATTTAATAAAAGCAGAAACCATATTTCTCAATTTCAAGCATCATCAAGTAAACCATAACTGCCGTGAGTTTTTTCTTCGAATGGTTGAAGACTATATTACCATGATCAAATATGCTTTCTTGTTACCTGATGAGAAAATTTTTGATAACCAATTTTTTGTGGGTGCAGGTCTAATTTGAACATCCTGTATGATTACACTCTCGTCGCTATCTCCCCCAAAACACTGAAATAGTTTACAACCATTGCCTGCAAAATATAATAGAATAGTTAAGCTTATGTCCTTAATCATAGAACAGTGCCGAATTGGAGGTTAACTTGATATCAGAAAATGAGAAAAAATAAATAAATAAAGGAAGATGGAAACAGTCAAAATGTAGAATGCATCAAGTTTGTGTTAGGTTTTCCCTAATTCAGGGATAACATGATACCTGTAGGCACGAAAAGGCTGAAGCATGATAAGCATCTAAATATCTCTGTGTTGCGATCAACGGCTGGAGGTGTGGGAGTGCCATTTTGTGTATCATTGTTGTGATCAATGGCTGGAGGTGCGGGAGTGCCATTTTGTGTATTGTTGTTGTGATCAATGGCTGGAGGTGTGGGAGTGCCATTTGGAGAAACGTTACGTTGTCCAATATTGTTGTGATCATTGGCCGGTGGTGTGGGACGAGTGCCATTTGGAGAAACATTGTGTTCATCAAAACCTTGATAACTAGCATCCAACTCAGTAAGTATTGTAAGGATTCCCGTTTTGTTGATTGGCTTATTTCGTGGTCAAACCACATGTTGGGGTTTTGAATGTAAGGGTAGTCTAAGTGTTTAGTGTTGAAGATCAAAGGCCCTTCCATGACCTCAAGATACAAGCACGCCAAAGGTATAATCTCTTGTGCTTGTTTTTCTTTGAAGAGATTTAGTAGCACACACTCACTTAGCATTCTTGCTATGATTGCATACTTGCTTATTTTTATGTGCATCTCTTCACATGTCACTTTACACACTAGCACTTTGGTTGATATATCTTGTTGTGTGTATATGTGCCTTATAATTCGTTTCCCGACATTGTTCGGAAACGTCCGCGCTTGCACTAATGAGTGCTTGGTTTCGCGCGAAGACCGCCTATGGAGAATGCCCTTGGCTTCTCCTTGGTTTTCACCATTGTTGGTGATCGGCGGTTATGATCGGCGGCCTGGCCGCCGACTGAAACCGCCGTTTCAGTCCAGATTGGTCTGAAGCAATTATGCGGTCACGATCGGCGGTCACGACCGCCGTTCGAAACCGCCGTTCATACCTGATCGATTTTAATCTCTCGGGTTTGCTTCGGCGGTTGGATCGGCGGTCGCGAAACCGCCGAATGAAACCGCCGTTAATGCTCTGTTCTTCACGAGCTCAATTCGGCGGTCGTCATCGGCGGCCTGGCCGCCGATTGAAACCGCCGAACGGTGCGTTTCAGGGGCAAAAGTGTCTTTTCACATGCCCAATTCTTGATGTCTATAAATATCTTGTTTTCTCAATCTCTGAATAAGTTTCTTGAGCAATTAGAACCCTAATCTTTCAAGAGAGATTTTTGAGAAAAAATCAAATCAAGAACCTATCTTTAAACACTCAAATCAATTCCCTTTTGCATCAAATTTCATATTTGATCTTCTATGCCTTCATAGAATTGATCCATGCATGGTTTTGAATCATCACATCTTATTTGGTATGTTCTTCACTAATTTCATATTACTTTAGTGTTTTTCATATTAATACATCTCTTTAATTACTTGTATGCTTTTGATTATATGCTAGATACAAGTTAGAGATTATTTGTGATGAAAATTAATTGAGTGTTGTTTGTGATAGCTAATTAGGTTTTTAATTAATCTTGATTAGCTAAGCTATTTGACATGTCATTTAGCAATTGATATCTAGGGTTGATTAAATTGATTATATCATCATCCTAGATAAGCATCTAAGGTTACCTAGCCTTGTTTGTTATTTGAATATTCATATATATATTCACATAGGTTGTTTCTCTTCTTAGAGAAGTAAGTCTTGAGGCTAAGAGTGCTTAGGCCTCAAGCAAATTGGAATAGGGTTGCTAATAAAGGCCCGCTGGGTAGAAGTGAGGGGTTACAGACCGGAATGTTAGACGAGGTCTACATAGGTTGTAAACTTCATTTCAATTAGTGATTTCGAGTTCCGAGTGTGGCGCACTATACAGCCCGTGGTTTTTCCCAGTGGTTGGGTTTCCACGTATACATCAAGTGTTATTTAAATTCCGCACTATATTACACTTGTATGTATTTTTGACTAGTGGGGGCTTTTTCGTAAAATTGACTTGCATGCGAAAATTGGGTAATAATAGCTAAAATCTATTCACCCCCCCCTCTAGCTTTATATTGAACACGCCTCGAGTTTTTTTTTAATAACTTTCATGTCTCCAAATTGTTTCCAGGCTTTGTTTTATAGCGGATATTTCGAACTCTCCGCCTTCTTCTACGAAGAACAACCCTTGTTGTTATGCAAGAATTACAATTAGGACAGTATAAATCATGTGTATTTTGCTTCTGTAATACCCTCTCGACGTCAAAATCAGTGAATTCATTGTCAATTTCTTCTATTAAGTCAACCTCTGCATCTCCTTGGGGTGTATTTTGAAGATCCTCCAAATTGTTAATTTTTTTGTCATGTAACTTTTGTACTGTTACTGGGCTCAAACCAGAAAGGCTTTCATTTTCCAAATGTTTCCGATTTCCATTGTTGGTTTCAGTGCTTGGAATTTCAAACTCGTTTGTCTTCAAATTCAATTCTTCATCTGTGGAATTTGCATCAGAAACATAAGAAGAATCAATAGCATTGTATTGATGAGCAGATCCATTGCCTGCAAACCATGCAATATTGAAATATTTATGAACAAAATGTCCCACACAATAACATGAGTAAAATTTAGGAACATAAAAAAGATGTACAAAACATACAACATGGATAAGCCTATCCTGTATCTAGAGGACACATTACTAGCATTTTAGCAATTTAGATAGAAATTAAACAAGAGTGAAGAGGCTTGACAATGTTGGGTGGTTTATAGTTATGATTTAAGTACTTCTTAGGTCAAGTGAGGGACGATAGGTCCAATAGCAATGGCGACATTTCCATATTCCTTGAGTCAATCACAAACAAGACAAAGTAATGCAAAATACAACCAGACAAGGCACGTGACACTCAATATCGTTTCTCTTTCTCTTTCTCTTTCTCTTTCTCTATAAAAGAATGTGGATGTGGGTTTCGTACCTTGGTGGGTTTCAAAGTAGACGCTCTTGTTGTGGCCATTTTCCTCAGTTTTCTCCTCTGCTCCATTTTCCTCTATTTTCTCCTCTGCCCCAATGTTCGAGGGATTGTTGTGGTGCTGCCGAGATTGCCTTCCCAGCAGAGCTGCGTCTTCTTCAACCTCTTCTTCCTGCCATGGTTGCTCTTGCGATTCCATGTCTTCCATTGATTTTTTGAGTCAAGTCTCACACAGCAGCTACACGATTACATTTCATTTTATTGAAAACATAGGACAGACAAATACTATAAGAGAAATTCGTCGCTACAACCACTGCACCGGTTAAGTGGTACATCAGACTAATAAACATTTGACATGTGTCAAACTTTCAATATACCTTTCAAAACCTTTTGTGGAAATGGAATGAAATATCCCCTTCCAAGTTTAAAAGAGCAAAAATGTCTCCACTACGTTTTTCTTGCATTTGTGTCCCCTTGGGCACATGAAATTCCAAGAATACCCTTAAGGGGATTTTAATATTTAAAATGCTTTTAAAGAGGAAATCCTGAAATGGCCCTAAACCGTCAACCCCAATTAAGCATCATTACCAATTTGCCCTAACTTAAAATTGAAATTCAAAATCAGTTTTGAGGAGCTCGGCGGTTTCGAACGAAAGTAGAGGACCCCAAGAGGCGAACGAGAGAGAAGAACCGAGTAGAAGAGCCATCTTAGTGAGGAGCTCAACGGTTGCGAATGAGAGTAGAGGGCCCCAAGAGGTGAACGAGAGAGAAGAACCGGGTAGAAGAGCCATCTCAATGAGGAGAGGTTACAAACGAGAGTAGAAGAAGAGGCGAACGAGAGAGAAGAAGAACGATTAGAAGCAGCCAGCGAAGCTACCAGAGTAGAAGAAGAATAAGAAGAATCAGAACACACCAAGTAGAAGAATTGTCTTGAAGAAGAAGAAGAACAATCGAATACCGAGACCGGGGCCCGCCATTTTATCCTTGTCATCTTCATTCCTCGTTTGAGTTAAAGAAGACGCCTTTGTTGTAACTCGCAAGTAAAGGTATTCATTCGTTTTCTCATTGTCTTCTTCATTCTGGCGTTTTAACCTCCCATTAATTTGTTTTGTTTACATCTGTGTGTAACTATGCATGGATGATGATTTGATTTTTTACTTGGGTGACTTGGCTTGTGGTGGGTTACCAGTGGTTTATTCTTGTTTTGTTAAAATTTACTTTTCAGTAAATTAAGTGAAACAAATAGGCTTAGTCATGAGATAACATGAGTAGTTATCCTGCAGTTCATGCAACAGTTCATGCAATGCTATGCCGGGGAACATGTGGTTTTTTTTAGTTTTTAATTGAAATGTGGCCCCATTTGTCTGAATATTAATCCTTGATAAAGGGATTTGAAGCCCTGTAAGCGATTGTGAAGTGTAGTGTTGTGGGGTATAAAGTTTTTGTGATGTTATGTTAAGTGTTGGATTTTGGTGGGGCTGGGGGCTGGGGCTTATGTATTATTTTTGTGTTGACATACATCATGTTATCCCCGTAGTGCCCCAGTAGGGACTGGGTGGGAAGGCTTTCATATCATTGTTTGTTTTGTCCAAATCAGGGCTTAAAATCCTTTTTCAGGGCTTGAAATTCCAGTCCAGGTCTTCAAATCCATGTATAGGGCTTGAAATTCTTTTTTCAGTTCCTTAAATCCCTTTGCCAGGGTTTGATATTTCATTCTAGGTCTTGAAATCCCATTCCAGGGCTTGAAATCCCTTTTTTGTTATGCTTAGCATGAATGATTTTTTGTTTTCTTGTAAACCAGATGGCGGCTGAAACAAATAATGCACGGTGTGTATAAAACTATCTAGAGGGGGGTGAATAGATTTTAAACGATATTACCCAATTTTCGCGATTAGTCAATTTTACGAAAATTCCCCAACTAGACAATATAAACAACAAGTGTAATATGGTGCAGAAATATAAACGACACTTGAAGTTTTACGTGGAAACCCTCACGGGAAAAACCACGGGCTGGTAAGTGCGCCACACTCGGTCACTGAAATCCACTATATGAAAAGACGGTTACACCCTCAAATGATTCTCGGACTCTCACCCTAAGTAACCTCAGGCTATGGACACTGTCACTCGCCACTCTTGGTTCAACCCCTAGTGATATCCCTTGATACACTACTCTTGGCGTGAGCACCCCCTAATCTACCCGTAGGCCATTTATAGCGGTACTTGACCAATTGCTCATGTGACCACTTAATCCCAGTGTACAACCTAATCCTGGTCTATCACACAAGACTTACTTCTCCGAAGAGATCAAACCCTAAGTGAATATGCAATGATATTCAAATATGCAAAATAGAGCTAGGGTACTCTAGATGCTTACCTAGTGTAAGGATTCCCGTTTTGTTGATTGGCTTATTTCGTGGTCAAACCACATGTTTGGGTTTTGAATGTAAGGGTAGTCTAAGTGATTAATGTTGAAGATCAAAGGCCCTTCCATGACCTCAAGATACAAGCACGCCAAAGGTATAATCTCTTGTGCTTGGTTTTCTTTGAAGAGAATTAGTAGCACACACACACTTAGCATTCTTGCTATGATTGCATATTTGCTTATTTTTATGTGCATCTCTTCACATGTCACTTTACACACTAGCACTTTGGTTGATATATCTTGTTGTGTGTATATGTGCCTTATAATTCGTTTCCCGACATTGTTCGGAAACGTCCGCGCTTGCACTAATGAGTGCTTGGTTTCGCGCAAAGACCGCCTATGGAGAATGCCCTTGGCTTCTCCTTGGTTTTCACCATTGTTGGTGATCGGCGGCCTGGCCGCCGAATGAAACCGCCGTTTCAGTCCAGATTGGTCTGAAGCAATTATGCGGTCCAGATCGGCGGTCACAACCGCCGTTCGAAACCGCCGTTCGAAACCGCCGTTCATACCTGATCGATTTTAATCCCTCGGGTTTGATTCGGCGGTTGGATTGGCGGTCTCGAAACCGCCGAATGAAACCGCCGTTGATGCTCTATTCTTCACGAGCTCAATTCGGCGGTCGTTATCGGCGGCCTGGCCGCCGATTGAAACCGCCGAACGGTGCGTTTCAGGGGCAAAATTGTCTTTTCACCTGCCCAATTCTTGATGTCTATAAATATCTTATTTTCTCAATCTCTGATCAAGCTTCTTGAGTCATTAGAACCCTAAACTTTCAAGAGAGATTTTTGAGAAAAAATCAAATCAAGAACTCAACTTTAAACACTCAAATCAAATCCCTTTTGCATCAAATTTCATATTTGATCTTCTATGCCTTCATAGAATTGATCCATGCATGGTTTTGATTCATCACATCTTATTTGGTATGTTCTTCACTAATTTCATATTACTTTAGTGTTTTTCATATTAATACATCTCTTTAATTACTTGTATGCTTTTGATTATATGCTAGATACAAGTTAGAGATTATTTGTGATGAAAATGATTGAGTGTTGATTGTGATAGCTAATTAGGTTTTTGCTTAATCTTGATTAGCTAAGCTATTTGACATGTCATTTAGCAATTGATATCTAGGATTGACTTAAATTGATTATTTCATCATCCTAGATAAGCATCTAAGGTTACCTAGCCTTGTTTGTTATTTGAATATTCATATATATTCACATAGGTTGTTTCTCTTCATTGAGAAGTAAGTCTTGAGGCTAAGAGTGCTTAGGCCTCAAGCAAATTGGAATAGGGTTGCTAATAAAGGCCCGCTGGGTAGAAGTGAGGGGTTACAGACCGGAGTGTTAGACGAGGTCTACATAGGTTGTAAACTTCATTTCAATTAGTGATTTCGAGTTCCGAGTGTGGCGCACTATACAGCCCGTGGTTTTTCCCAGTGGTTGGGTTTCCACGTATACATCAAGTGTTATTTAAATTCCGCACTATATTACACTTGTATGTATTTTTGACTAGTAGGGGCATTTTCGTAAAATTGACTTGCATGCGAAAATTGGGTAATAATTGTTAAAATCTATTCCCCCCCCCCCCCCCTCTAGATAAAATATATAGAACACACCTCGAGTATTTAGTATTCTTTTCACCTAGGATTATATGATGACAATAAAATCAATCCTAGATATGAAAATAGCTATATGTCATGGCATACAACTTTAGCTAAGTAAAGGATAACCAATCCTAGATACAAAGCTATCACAAATAACCCACAAACATTTAAAAGATTAACTAGTTGATTAAAATACAATCTATCATCCTAGTTATCAATAAATCACACAAGAATGTTTATGGCATAGCTTTTAGGCAATAATGACCTAATCAAATAAGCTATGAAAAATTAACCCAATCAACACATAATCTTAATCATGTATGTAGAAATTAATCTAAACACATACAAGTAATAAATGAGATAAAATTGATAAGTAGAAACACTAATTATGTGAGATAAAAGTGTTCAACAAATCATACCATGTGTGTTGAAGAAGACCCATGCATTAGCACATGCCAGCTTAGATGATGATTTATGCATGTGGAAATGGGTTTGGATGATCAAAGATGAGTTCTTGGGTTAGTTTCACTCTTTGAAAATTCTCTCAATAAAAAATATGAATTTATTGAGTCATTTTTGTGACCTAAGGTCAAAGATGCATATATTTATGATGTCCAATTGAAACTATGTCGTTTTGAAAAATTTCCAAAAAGTTTCCAGTCAAACCGCTCTACGTAGGGCGCCTGTAGGGCGGGTGAAGGGTGGATTGAAAAATCAATCAGGTGCCCGCTCTACGTAAGGCGGATGTACGGTGGTTTGGGCGCGACAGTACATCAGCTTCAACTTCAAGCACCTCCAAACATTACCAAAAGACATCGAAACCTTTCATATGATATAACGTTGGAAAGGTATGGAAGTCTACTTTCTACTCCATTTTACGGAATGACACTTTGATGTCTGTAGAAAAAGCTATGGTCAATAGAGTGACCAAAGGTCAGAAACGGACAACAACATAGTTGCCCTGTTTTGGTGGTCACTTTGGAGATTTCAAAACCAATCCAAACGGTCATGGAATATTATGAATAATATACCGTTGGAAAGGTATGGGTGTCTAGTTTGTCTAGAATTTTACAAAACTTAATTTAAATCTTTTTATAAAAAGTTATGGTCACAAGACCATACATAGGTCAGTTTTGAAAAATATTTAAAACATTGAAATCCAATCTTTTGAAACTAGACACTTTACTCCAAACAACCAAACCAAAACTACCACTTATCCAAGAGAAGAATGAGACCTTATCAAGTGGTCAACCATCGCGCTAAGACATGCACACCATTGTGCAAGCGCGGACGTTTCCGATTACACAAACGGAAACGAATTACACCACACTTAAGACTAATCATGAAGTATAAGTGTGGGAAGTGAATGCATCCTAATGCCTAACATGTCATGGCATGGCATTTTAATAAACTAAGATGCAATCAAATAAAATATGCAAGAAGAGATGTTCAAGAACATGCATGCACTCATATAAAACACACAATATACAAGAATAAGATTTATGCATGAGTTGTGTGTGTGTGCAACTAGATCTCTTCAAAGCAAGAAAGCACTAGAATATACCTTTGGTGCTTCTTCTCTTGAGGTCTTGAGTGGGCCTTGGTGTTGCAAAACACCAACCATCAAATACCTAAGCTACCCTTACATCAAGCCCCAATATGTGGTTTGTCCACGAAATAAGCCAATCAATAAATGGGAATCCTTACAGCGGCCGATCGTTTCAAAAAACAATGGTGGTATCTAGACCACAAAAGCTGGGTACATGCGAGAATAAACTCGCATAACAAAAAATATTTTCTTTGAGATTTGGAGTTGGTCTTGACACGTTGCAGCGTGTTAGATAGGTTTAAAGAAGGCCACTTTGGGTAGTACTTGGATATGATACAGCCCATAAGGGTTCATGGGATGCTGATCTACAATCTTCTGAAAAGACAGATCATGCTTCCCAAATCAGAAAAGGAGGATGAAATATGGATTGGTTTAGGGGAGAAGAAAGCTCAGTTTGGGAGAGAGGAATTCTGCTTGTGCAGTGGCCTCAACATAGGCACACTGCCCGAAGGGTTCCAAGAAAAAGAAGAAGTCAGTGAGGAATCTATTTTAACACGCTATTTCGTAGATGAAAGCCCGACGATTGAACTGTTGGAGGCAACCTTTAACCGGCTCACAGAGCCTTCAGAGGGTGATGACGCATTGAAGATGAGATACCTATTAATGGTGTCCCAATTCTTCGGGATTGATGAAGCACGGACAGCCATACCCCGTTGGGTGTTGTTTTTAGTTGAGGACATCGATGCATTTGAAAGTTTTCCTTGGGGCTCATACATATTCGATGTTACATTGTTTTGGCTGAAGAATGCAGTCGATAAACACCTTAAAAGGTTAAGAGGCAATGGCGCGAAGAAAGAAGAGAATGAGGGCCCCAAGAAGAAGAAGAAGAAGAAGAAGAAGGAAGAGGAGAATAAGGAAGAGAAGAAGAAGAAGAAGAAGAAGAAGAAGAGGCCGAAGAAGAAAAAGAAGAAGAAGAAAACTGAAGTAAAAGATGGAGAAGAAGAACAGACAATGACAATCAGCAGGTGGAGTTGGACAATCAGCAGAACAATGATGATTCGAAGTGTTTCACATTCCACATTTATGGATTTCTACTAGCATTTAAGGTAATAGTTGCCAAATCAATTCATGTGTAAATCAAACTTATGAGATTTTTTTAATTGTTTAGGTTTGGGCCGTTGAATGGATTTGCCGTTTGGAAGGTAAAATCAGGATACGGAAAGGAACAGGGTTCCCAAGATTTAAGAATTGGAATTTCAATACAAGGGTTGTAAAAGTTGAATCCCACTTCAGTACGACGGTGTGTATTTTACTTCTACGTGTATTTTAATTCTATGCGTATTTCATTTATGTGTCTATCTATATTTATATAGCTAGTTAATATCAGTGGTTGGTTGGTTTGTCCAAATCAGGGCATTAATAAGTAGATTGATCATGTGTAGGAATTGGGGTTGGTTAATTCGAAATCCATATAAATGTTAAACCATTTGGTAGATTTTGCCTGATTTGGTGCTACACTAGATTTTGTTATGGTTATTATTACTTATTACTCTATGAATTAGTGTATCATTCTTAAAACTTGGCTAAAGTCATTCTTAAATCTTTATTATAGTGGGTTGGGGGACTTTCTTATTATGAATGGGTGATGGGCTTGAATATTATAGTGTTTAATATCAGTGGTTGATTTTTCCAAATGAAGGTATGAAATCCCTTGCCAGGGCTTGAAAACCCTTATGTGTTATACTACTTATTACTCTATGAAGCTCATTCTTAAATCTTTATTATAGTGGGTTGTAGGCTATACACTTTCTTATTATGAATGGGTGCTTGAATATTATAGTGTCTCTAGTTAGTTAATATCAGTGGTTAGTTTTTCCAAATGAGGGTATGAAATCCCTTAGCCGGGGTTTGAAATCCCTTGGCAGGGCTTGAAAACCCTTATGGGTTATACTACTTATTTCTCTATGAAGCTCATTCTTAAATCTTTATTATAGTGGGTTGTAGGCTACACTTTCTTATTATGAATGGGTGCTTGAATATTATAGTGTCTATAGTTAGTTAATATCAATGGTTGGTTTTTCCAAATGAGGGTATGAAATCCCTTTACCTTGCTATTGTGTTGCTGGTTATATTATGCATACTATTGGGTTTCTGTTTAAAACTATTCATTAACCTCAATTAGTGTGGGCCACGGTTTGGTTTTGGTTTGAAACTGTCGGTTTCGGTTTGAAAACTCACCAAAACCGAAACCGAAACCGAAACCGGAAAACCGGTTTGGTTTTCGGTTTAAAACCGGTGGTTTTTCGGTTTCGGTTTTGGTCCGGTCCGGTTCGGTTTCGGTTTTTTTTTTTTTTTTTTTTTTTTTTTTTTTTCGTTTTTTGTGGTTTGGTTTTGGTTTTTGGTTTTTGGTTTTTTTGGTAAAGCTTGTTTGTATTTTTTAAATTGTAAATTAAATATAAAATCAAAATCTTGACTAATATAAAATCATAAAGTTGTAAATAAAAAAAAAACATTTACAAACATTTTCATTGATGTATTTAAGTATTTCACAATATTTAAAAGAAAAGAAATTGACATTTATTAATAAATAAAATTACAAAAAAAAAAAAAAAAACAAAAACAAAAAATTAGCCTTGAAGGCTTGAATTCAAATATACAATATTACAATGTAACAAAGTTAAAATTAAAAAAAAATAAAAAAATAAAAAAATACCAGCCTTGCACTTAATTTTTTACCACAATTAAGCTGCCTACGTATCCTCCACCAATGTAGAGGAATCAAAGGCCACATAGTTCTTTTACCTTTAATTAGTTGCTCGGTGTTGGAGGTTGGAAGTTGGAACGGAATCTATTCGCTGCCTTCCGTTCCTGTGGTTTGGTCACCTTCGAAGAAGTCGTTCACTATATCCGGCTGGAGTTCTTGTTGTCTATATTTTGCCTTTGTCCAATCATCAACACATGCCTGGGTTTCAAGTGATTGTGGAGACATAGCCGATCGTCTTGGGTCCAAAATATTTCCACCTGCACTAAATTCTTGTTCCACAGCAACCGTAGAAACCGGCGTTCCAAGAATTTGTTTGGCAATAATAGCCAAAATTGGATATTCCTGTTGATTACTCTTCCACCAAACCTGGAGATCAAATCCTTCATCTGAAAATATATGATTGGCTTCTAAATACCGGTCAAGCTCAGAGGCAGATGAGGATGAAGAAGATGTTCATAATTTTTTCGATCTTTGGGAAAACAGTCGATCCCCCAAACCTTTTAATTGAAATTTTGCGGAAGAACTACTACTACCACCAGATGTGGGTTGGGGTTGTGAAACCGGCACGTTGAAAGACTGACCATACATTCTAGCATATTCATTGTATAATTCATAAAGCAAAGTTTTAACGGAAGCACATAACTGAAGAATATCAACCTCTAAATTTAAACATTTGTAATAATTGTCTAAATAATCCTGCAAACAATCTAATTTAAAGCGTGGATCAAAACATGGAGCAAGCAAGTAAATCTTTGGAATCTCCCCATAATACGAAACCCATTTTGTTTTTATGGCAGCAACATATGGACTCAATTGAACATCATATCTACAATCATTAAATGCACCAGCAATATTAACACTTTGAGTAAGAAATAAATGAGTAGTAGGATAGTAAACACCAGATAAAGCAATGGTAGCATCATTAAAAACACGTAACAATTCAAGAATTTTTATACATACATCTCAATGGTTCAATTCAAGAGAAATTGTTGGAACGTTATAATTAATAAAAGAAACTAATAAATCCTTATATTCAACACTTTCACTAAGCAACTTATAAGTTGAATTCTAACGAGTGGTAATGTCACGAGAAAATTTTCTGGGACGCATATTATTCAGAGAGCAATACTTTAACCATTGTTTCATGATTTTGCTATGCCTCCAAATATAGTTAATACTATCTCTAATTAGTCTAATAAAACCAGAAAGCTCTGTTAATCCAGCTTGAACACACAAATTTAAAACATGGCATGCACAACGTTGATGAAATAATTTACCCCCAAAATAGGGATTGCACAACTCCCGTAAGTAAGGAATAGATGCGGTATTGCTTGCAGCATTATCAAAGCCAATAGCAAAAATTTTGTTTAAAATATCATACTCTTGAAAAATTATTTTAAGGAGTCGAAAAATATTTTAAGCTGAATGCGGGTCATCGAAAACACGAAATGCAAGAATCCTTTTTTGCATGTCCCAGTCATTGTCCATATAATGACATGTGACACCCAAATATGAATGACTACCAAAATTGTCGGTCCATATGTCGGCACATACGGAAACGCGACCTTAAAATTGTTCAAAAAATGTTTTCAAATTGTTTTTTTCTTTTCTATAAATGGCATTTAGTGTACGTGTGAGAGTGGATCTAGGAACACGTTGCATTGCAGGATTTAATGCATTTTGGCAATAATTAACAAAACCTACTTTCTCACCAAAACCAAAAGGTAAGTGTTCAGTTGCAACCATTAATGCTAATTGTTCTCTATTTTTTTTCAGCCGTGTAATGAAATAATTGATTAGAAGAGGTTGCGTACCTGGCGATTTGGGCTTGGTTATTTGCACTCGCGAATTCGGACGGGTGAGTTCTTCTAACATGGGTCCATAATGTGCCATATCCGAAGTTTCTTGGAACATTGTATGTTTTGGTGCAGTGATTGCACTGTATATGGAAAGATCCATCTTGTAACTTACTTTTCTTCATATGCATTTTGAAGAGATCGGACTTCGTCGGCTTTTCTTCTTCACCTTCACCTGCAAAAAAATCATCTGAAGAGGGGGGGGGGGGGGGGGGGGGGGGGGGGGGTAGATACACTTTCATTAGTATTGGGGGTATTGTGAGTGGGGTCGAGTCCGTCGAACTCGGGATTTGTTAGAGGGGGATTAGGAGTAGAAGGGTGATCGGATCCAAATCGATCTTGAAGGAACTGGTGAAAAGTCACATCGTCGTAAGTGACAGCATCACCAATGGTTTCCAACAAGTTTTGCATTGTACCCTTTCCTCTGTTCACATTTCTTGAACCATCTCCCCCACTTCCACTTCCACTTCCACTTGCCATTGAAAAATTAATAATAATAAAATATAGATATATGTTAAGAAAAAATTGTTGGAATAATAATGGTAACAAAGTAAAAAAATAGATGATTGAAAAAAAATATATTGTTGGAAATTTGGAATAAGAGTGGTAAGCAACTAAAAAAAAAAAATATTTGAATGAAAAATATATATTGTTGAAATAATAGTGATAAGCAAGTAATAATCTATATATATATTGATGAAAAAAAAAAATATATTGTTAGAATAATAGTGGTGAAAAAAATATATGATGGTAAAAAAATATAAGAAATATATATTGTATGCTAGAAAAAAATAGAATAAATAATTAATATATGATATGAGAATTAAAGAAAATTGTAAATGTAGAGAGAGTTGAGAATTTGAGATTGAGAGAGATTGAGAGAAGTTGAGAGAATGAGAGTGGTGTGAAGAAAAATGAAGTGTTGGGGGGTATTTATAGGATAATAGAAAGGGGTGACTTTGCAAATAGGAAAAAATTAAAGGGTTTAAAAAATATATATGGATGGCCGTTGGTGGTCATCAGAACGATCGTCTGATGACTGCCAACGGCCAAATGTAATTTTGTTTTTCAAACTGAGTGCCACGTGTCAACCTGTGATTGGTCCAATTTTTTAATTTTTTTTTTCAAACGGTCGCTTTCAACGGTAACTTTTGTCTTTTGGATTAGACGCTGCCACGTGGCAGCGTTTGATTGGTGGATTAATTTTTTATTTTTTTTTAAATAAGGTCGCTGTCAATGGTTAGATTTGGAAAAAGACGCTGCCATGTGGCAGCGTTTGATTGGTGGGTTTTTTTTTTTGTTTTTTTTTGTTGGTCGCTGTCAACGGTCATGTGTATTAATGACGCTGCCACGTGGCAGCGTCTGATTGGGTGGTAAATGTTTTTTTTTTTTTTAAAGGTCGCTGTCAACGGTAAAAATTTTTAAAAGACGCTGCCACGTGGCAGCGTCTGATTGGTTGGGTAAATTTTATTTTATTTTTTTTTAATAAGAAAAACTGGCGGTTTAACCGATTCAAAAACCGTCGGTTTTGGACCGATTTTTGCCTCCGTCAAATCGAAACCGAAACTGGAAAATCGGTTTTGGACCGGTTTTGAAACCGTCGGTTTCGGTTTCTGATTTTTGGTCCGGTTTTCATCCGTACGGTTCCGGTAAAACCGCGGACAAAACCGTCGGTTAACCGGAGCCATGGCCACCACTAACCTCAGTGTTTTGTGCACTTTACATGCAGATGGCTTTGTTCCCATGGAAGGTATCAAATCGTGAAAAGTCAAGTGCTTACTACAATTCTTTTATGCTAGAAGATGTGGTAAGAGAGGACCACAATCATCATGATGCGGAGGACCGTGACGATCGTGAAGATGCAATGGAAGAGGGTGCTGCTTCCATTCCCCAAAGCAAGACAAGAACAAGGATCACCGGATCTAGAAACTCAAATGAACCGACATCTAAGAAACAGCTCTTCCATGGAGGAGTTGTAGAAACTCCCAAGGAAATGATTTGTAATATACAAAAACTTTTACTATCCAAAGTTATTTTTCTAAGTTATTTTGCACAATGTAATAATTCTTTTTTGAATTGGATTTGCAGTCAAAATTGAAGACATCGGTTCCATATACAATACCTGAATTGTATACATCTATTGCACAGATGGTTACACAAGAAATAAAAGAAAGCGAGGAGAGGATGAAGTCTTGGATAACAAAAGAAATTGGAAAGATTGCACCAAAAAGAAAGGAGAAAGATTTGGATGAGGGAAGAGCAAGCTCACACAAAGCTGTGGACGACATGGTAAGCAAAAATTTTTGGTTGCTTAGCCTATTAAAAAACTTATTATCGAATAAACATTATTGAAATTTGCAATCCTTTATACATAATCTTCTCAATGTAGGTTTAAGATATGATGTCACCGTTGCATAATTTTTTTGATGGGGAAAAGGTTGAGAAAGACTTGAATAAGGAGGTTGTTGAAGAGGTGGAGAATGTTGTTGAGAAGGCTAAGGTTGAGAAGGGCGACGATAAGGAAGAGACAGAGAATGTTGTTGGTAAGGAGGCTGGTTTGGATAATGTTGTTGGTGAGGCATATGGGTCAGCTAATCACACGATTAATTTGGATGAGTTCCCTTCACCATGTGTGAACGTGGTTCTTCCAAACCCTGATCTTAGTGTTATATTTATGGATGCGGCTGACCCGAGTGCGTGCTACAAGAATAACGACAACATAAGAGCTCGTAGGCGGTCAAGGTACTTAGACAGCCTGTACACTGATCCCATACCCATACCCAAGAAGAGAAAGAAAACCAAAGATTCGAGCGATGTTGTCAATGAGAATTATAATCAGTTCATCTCATATCTGAAGAAGAAGGATGATACTCGGTAATGGTCCATTCCTATTCTCCTCTGTTTTTCTTGTATATTTTATTTACGTGTGTTTTTTGTTCATAAAATTTAATTTAATTTAATTTGTCTAACCCACAGTGTCTTTACTGGGCAAGTGATCGATATGAATCGTGAATAGTTCAACGATTTGGTCAAACCTACAAAATGGTTATCTAACTTGGTAAGTGATAAATTGTGTTTCTATTATTTACAAGCACAAATACAGATAAGTTTCCTAACGTTTATATATAAATGTCTTTGTAGCACATAGACAACTACCTTGACATTCTGTGGAAGAGGTGTTCGAAAGGAGAGGTTAGCTACCGTCATGATATCGGATTGGTCCTAACAGCATTTTTCGTAAGTGCATTTTTCTTGCTCTTATTTCTGACATAGAGAAGACATTTTGTCACATTTTGTACTATACTGATTTAGGATTTTCTACTTTTTTTTCTTCACATTGATTTCTCATTTTATACTAAACTGAACGAAAGTGTTTTTATTTTGTAAACAGGCTCATTTGAAACTGAAGTGGGAAGCTGTTAAGGGGTTGTTGGAATCTGAAAGGGAGTTAAAAAATTTTGAGGCTAAAGATTTGGAAAGACTTGAACAATTAAAAAATAATGACCCAGCTGGATTGGAGCAAAAAGAAGTAAAAAAGAATACAAAAAAGAAGAAGGATCTTACACCCACTACACCGGCTGTCCCAATTTGGGAAGAATACCTCTAATTCGATCCCCTTTCTTTCCAACCAAACGATGATACACTAAATTATGTGTCAGGTTGTGACCTTCTTTACCCTCAACCGTGGTGGACTATGGAGTTGGTAAGTCTGTGACACTTTTGATTAGCCCATTGAAAATTATAAACTGGTAGGTTTTAAATTGTATTTAAAGCCCAAAAAAGAGGCCCATCAGTTAAAAAAAAAATTTTTAAGAAAAGAAACTTAGGATTTGTTAAGTTACTATTGGTTTTCACTAAGTCACTAACTCGTATTTTTCTCTACTGCTCTGCTACCTGCTGGCTACTACTGCTTTTCTTCTCCAATCTCCACGACCAGGTATGTTCTTCTTTCTTCTTTCTTCTTTCTTCTTTCTTCCTCGTTTTTTTTCTTCTTCCTCTTTTCCTCGTTTTTTTTGCCTATTTTTTTTTTTTCTGATTTGCCTATGTTTTGTTCTTTCTTCTCTCTTCGTTTTTTTTTTTTTTTACATAGGTGTTAGTTCCTTGGAACACCGGGGATCATTGGGTACTATCTCAAGTTTTTTTAAAAGAAGGGAAATTCAAAATGTATGACTCGTTTTGGGACCGTAAAGGAAAAAAATGACCGATTGAAAGACATCCCTGGGTTACTTTATTTGTTACCCTCAATTCTTAAGCATGCAAATTACTATGAACATATGAAGATGCCTCCTTGCACAAGTCCATTCACTGTTGAAAACATCGAACCAACCATTATTCCTCAACAAAATGACGGGTTAGTTTTCTTTGCATTAAAACTTTCAGTTCTTTATTATGATACAAAAATATTTATGATTGCATTTTCACTTGTTGCAGCTACAGTTATGGTGCATTTGTGTGCAAATATGCAGAATTGTTATTATATGGAGTCTCGTTGTCATCATGGATGGATAGCTTTGGACAAAAGGATATTCCCAGCATCCGTGAGGCAATGGCTCTTGATATTTTCGTTAACGGTGAACTGTCTTGAGATTTGTTTATTGGGGTAGCTGTTTCTGTTTTAGGGTTGGTAGCTGTGCAGTTGGTAGCTGTGCAGTCATGGGTTTGTTAGGCAATGTAGATTAACAGTTTGCCCCTTGACTTGTATATGGATGATTGAGCGTTTCTCTCCTATTTGCTCAGCTGATATTTTGACTTGTAATTGAACGTTTCTTTCCAGCCCATTGTTTGAATGTATATGGATGATTTTGTATATGTATCAATTGCAGATTTGCAGCCTAAGAATTTAGAAGTATATGTATCGAATTTCAGATGGGTTTTGCGTTTTAGCTCAAATTGTGGGTGCTTTCATAGGATTCGATATGGTTTATTTGTTTGATGTTTCTCTTTTTTAAAGTTTTGAATTTTATTTTGGTTGGTGTTAGTTAATATAATGCAGTCCAAGGTATGTTTTTGTGTTGATTTTGAACATTTTGTTGTCTTATGTTAAGTTTGTTTAAAGGTTCAAAGGAATTTGAACCGCTTATTTTATCAAGTTTAAGGTAGAACATTTTGTTTAAAGATTCATTGTTATGTTAATTGAATGTGTAATTAATTCTTTAAATATGGCTTGTTTGATGTTTCTCTATTTTAAAGTTTCAGTTTTTTTTTTTCTAGGTTGGTGTTAGTTAATGTAAAGCAGTACAAGTTTTGATTTTGTGATGATTTTTTTGAAAATTTTGTGATAATTTTTTTTAAAAAAAAGGTTCAAAGGGATTTGAACTGCTTATATCAAGTTTAAGATAGAACATTTTGTTTGAAACTTCATTGTAATATGAAACAAATTATAGCGCGGTGTGTATAAAGCTATCTAGAGGGGGGGGGGGGGGGGGGGGGGGGGGGTGAATAGATTTTACGCTTTTTACCCAATTTTTCGTGTTAGTCAAAATTACGAAAATGCCCTCAAGATAATATAACCAAGCAAGTGTAATATGGTGCGGAAATTAAAACAACACTTGGTTTTTACGTGGAAACCCTCACGGGAAAAACCACGGGCTATGTAAGTAAGCCACACTCGAACCTCGAATCCACTAAATGTGCAAACGATTACAACCTAATCCCGGAAGTAATCACACACCTACCTAATCCCGGTATGAGTGAACCTAGTCCTATTTGCTTGCGATCTAAGCAACCTAATCCCGGTTGCTACACACAAGACTTACTTTCTCTAGAAGAGAATACAACCCTAAGTGAATATATGAAAATATCCAAAATGCAACATAGAGCAAGGGAAACCCTATATGCTTATCTAAGATGATTAATATGCAATTAGAACAATCCTAGATATCAAAACTAAATGACATGTCAATTAGTTTAGCTAATCAATATTAAGCACAAAACCTAATATGCTAGCACAATACAACTTCTCAAACATACATCATACTCATCTCAATATTGTATCAAAAGCATACAAAATAACAAACAAGTAATTAATTGAGATTGCTAGATAAGAGAAGCACAAAACATGTAAGATATTAGTGAAAAGCTTACCAAGCAAAGTATGATGAAGATTCCATGCAAGATGACATCTAGAAGATCAAGGATGATGCTAGATGATGATTGATGATCATGAAAAAGTGTTTGAGTAATCAAAAATTGAGTTCTTGGAATTTTTCTTCTCTTTGAAAAATATCCTAAGTATGAATTCTGAATATGAACTCTCTTAATTGACCTAAAGTCAAAGTGGCATATATATAGGGGGCCAAATCAAAGTGTGGTCGTTTAAGTAAGTTTCAAAGAAACGCGCCGATCGGCGGTTTCAATCGGTGGCCAGGTCGCCGATAATGACCGCCGAATTGAGCTCGTGAAGAACAGAGCAAAAATGGCCGTTCATTCGGCGGTTTCGTGACCGCCGATCCCAACCGCCGAATCAAAACAGAGAGATTAAAATCAATCAGGTATGAACGGCGGTTTCGAACGGTGGTTTCGTGACCGCCGATTCAACCGCCGAATTAGACTGAGAGATAAATCAATCAGGTCTTGAAACGGCGGTTTCGAACGGCGGTCGTGACCGCCGATCTTAACCGCAGAAATGCTTCAGACAAATCTGGACTGAAATGGCGGTTTTATTCGGCGGCCAGGCCGCCGATCATAACCGCCGATCACCTAGATAGGTGAAAACCAAGGAGAAGCCAAGGGCATTCTCCATAGGCGTTCCTCGCGCTAAACCAAGCACATTCTAGTGCATGCGCGGACGTTTCCGAAAGTTATCGGGAAACGAATTACACAACAACATGACACAATTACACACAACAAAATATAATAAATAAGTGCAAGTGTGAAATGTGACAAATGAAGAGAATGCACACATATGCAATGAATGTTAAGTGTGTGTGTGCAACTAATCTCTTCAAAGAAAAGTAAGCACATAGAAATTTACCTTCGGTGCTTATCAACACGAGGTCTTCAAAGGGCTTCGAACAATAAGACCGATACTTAGGCTACCCTTACAAAGAACCCCAACATGTGGTTGTCCACGAAATGAGCCAATCAACAAATGGGAACCTTACAATCTCCCCCTTTGGCTATTTCGTGACAAAACCACCACTCACATTGATTCCTCACAAAGAAATAGAAACTACGGGACAACTATGATATTCTACAACACAAAGAGATAAGAAAATAAAACTTCAAGTCTTCAATCTCTTGTAGAATAATCAAGCCTTGTAAATAAGATTTCTATGTTTTCCAATACAAGTGAAATGTGAGATTAATCAAGTGATATCAAAAACAAGCATTTGCATTTTAGAATTTAGGCACAACATTACAAAAGAATTTAGGCACAACATTACAAAATATATGCAATGTATGATAAATGCAATGCTCCCCCTCAAAGGGTTACTCCCCCTCAATGTGTTATCTCCCCAATGTGCACAATTGCAACACCAATTTGCATCTCCCCTTACCATATACTACTCCCCCTTTTTGTTATGATATAGGCAAATGAGTAGTCCCCAACCGGGTCACTCATAGTAACGAGAGATAGTAGCATGCAAGATATGCATAATTAATATAAGTCACTTTATGCATCTCAATTTAATCGGAGAGAAACAAGGAGATTTATTTGAGAGAAAATGTGTGAATCAAACATGCTTTGCATACAAGACATGTAGCATTCAAGTCCAAAATACAATGGTATTTGGCAAAGCAAATGACAAAGGTTTCTAATAGGAATTCAAACCAATTTCACCAATGTCATGAGTAAAGCAAGGATATAGAATACATTGATTTTAATATAAGAGCAACTATATCCAACTTTATAAGCGAAACATGGCATGAGCAACTTTGCACCCTTTTTGATTTTTCCGGATAAGATATCCGTATTATAGTAGCCATGTTCAACCAATAAAGAAATAGAGACATTTGGAATATAAATTCCTTTGAACGGATACAAGATCCTTTATTCATTTTGAGTCTCATAAGCTTTCACACAAGTTTTGCATTTTTAAGAATATGCAATCATCAATTCATGCTTTTCATGTGAGCATGTTATATGAATTTCATGCTTTTTCATTTGACATTAGCATGTTATTAAATAATCATCATGTCATGGAGATAATCATAGGTCATTCAAATCATACTTCCTATATACATCTCCTAGTCCAAAAATGCATGTTTGAACATAAATATGACATGGATTGTAAACAAGCAAGGTTCACACTTATTGAATTGAAAACATATATACATATGTGCAACCAAGCTTACTCAAGTAATTAAAAGAAGAGGCATAAGATATTTCAAATTTTTTGCAAGTGACAAGAATGCAAACTAGCTCTCTTTACTTGAGTTCCCCATATGGGGTCAATCATAGAACATCACTTCACAAGACATATCCCAATAGATCTACTAAGAGTTTTAAATCGAGTAGCATCTAAGGGTTTAGTAAATAGGTCCGCAAGTTGATCATTTGTACCTACATGTTCAAGTACTATGCATTTATTTTCAACAAGCTCTCTAATGAAGTGATGGCGGATGTCAATATGCTTAGTTCTAGAATGTTGCACCGGATTCTTGGAAATATTAATGGCACTCATGTTATCACAAAAGAGAGTGAGAGTACCTTGGTTGAATCCGTAATCTACTAGCATTTGCTTCATCCATATAAGTTGAGTGCATCCACTCCCCGCGGCTATGTACTCGGCTTCTGCCGTGGACAAGGAAATCGAGTTTTGCTTCTTGCAAAACCAAGACACCAAGTTGTTGCCTAGAAAGAAGCAACCGCCCGATGTGCTCTTCCTATCATCACAATTTCCTGCCCAATCCGCATCACTATATCCTACAAGACTAGGATTAGTGTCAAATGAGTACCAAATCCCATAGTTGGAAGTCCCATTCACAAAGCGAATGACTCTCTTAACCGAAGAGAGATGGGACTCCTTGGGATCGGATTGGTACCTAGCACAAACTCCTACACTAAAAGATATATCGGGCCTACTTGCGGTCAAATAGAGCAAGCTCCCTATCATGCCACGATATAAGGTTTGGTCCACACTTTTACCGCTAGCATCCTTGCTTAGCTTCAAAGTGGTGCTCATAGGAGTGTCACAATGTTTGGCTTTTTCAAGACCAAACTTCTTCACAAGGTTTTTGGCATATTTGGCTTGGGTTATGAAGATCCCATTATCTAGTTACCTAATTTGCAAACCTAGGAAGTAATTAAGCTCACCAACAAGACTCATCTCAAATTCATGAGACATAACATCAACAAATTGTTGGACCTTGGTGTTGTTGGTGGAGCCAAACACTATGTCATTGACATATATTTGAGCTATGAAAAGCTCATCATTGTCTCTCTTGATGAATAGTATCTTGTCAACACTACCTCTTGTGTAGTTATTGTCAACAAGAAATTGAGTGAGGCGCTCATACCAAGCCCTCGGTGCTTGTTTCAACCCATATAGTGCCTTCTTGAGGCGATAGACATGGTTGGGGTGGTGAGCATCCACAAACCCCTTGGGTTGTTCAACAAACACTTCCTCTTGCAAGAAGCCATTGAGGAAGGCACTTTTGACATCCATTTGGTGCAATTTGAACTTGTGCACACAAGAAATGGACAAGAGAAGCCTAATAGACTCTAAACGGGCAACGGGAGCAAATGTCTCCTCAAAGTCGATACCCTCAATTTGAGAGTACCCTTGTGCTACAAGTCTAGCCTTGTTCCGCACTATGTTGCCATCCTCATCGGATTTGTTCCTAAATATCCATTTAGTGCCTATGACATTAGTGGTTTTAGGCCTAGGAACTAGAGTCCAAACCTCATTCCTTTCGAATTGGTTTAGCTCTTCTTGCATGGCAAGAACCCAAAATTCATCATTTAAGGCTTCTTCAACCTTTTTGGGTTCAATTTGAGAGGTGTAGTAAGTATAGCTAATAAGATTAGCAAGTTGACGTCTAGTCCTAACACCTTCATTTACCTCTCCAATGATATCTTCTTTATCATGGAGTTTCCTAACCCATGGAGCGGGTTCTTTAGAGTCCAAGAGAGGAACTCTAGCAATAGGTTGTGTGTCATCATTGTTGACATTAGATGTCCCAACATTAGGAGACACCACAACCTTCTCCAAAGGAGAACCATCACTAAAAATAACCTCCTCCTCATGATCATTAGACTTAAGCCTAGTATCATCAAATACGACATTGGATGATTCCATAACACTTAGAGTCTTTAAATTGAAAACTCTATAGGCTCTACTATTCAAGGCATAGCCAATAAAGATACCCTCATCACTCTTAGCATCGAATTTGCCAAGTTGATCACGGTCATTCAAAATGTAGCATTTGCTTCCAAAAGTGTGGAAGTAGCTAACATTTGGCCTCTTGCCTTTCCATAACTCATAGGAGGTGTTTCTAATACCGGGCCTTAGGAAGACTCTATTTCCTATATAGCAAGCCGTATTGACGGTTTCGGCCCATAGGTTCCTAGGGACATTGTTGCTAAGCAACATCACACGGGCCATCTCTTGAAGGACCCTATTTTTCCTCTCAACAACTCCATTTTGTTGAGGTGTCCTAGGAGCCGAAAACTCATGAGAGATACCTAAACCATTACAAAAGGTTTCAAATGTAGCATTCTCAAATTCTCTCCCATGGTCACTTCTAATCCGTTTTATGCTTTTAATATTAGAATTCATTTCATTTTGAAGTTTATTACAAAGCATTTTAAACTTATCAAAAGTTTCAGATTTTTCTCTAAGAAAATATGTCCATGTGAACCTAGAGAAATCATCAACACAAACAAAAATGTATCTCTTTCCACCCAAACTTTTGGTTTGCATGGGACCCATGAGGTCCATGTGGAGAAGCTCAAGAGGCTCCTTGGTGGTGAGAAACTTACTCTTTTTGTGCATGCTTTTAGTTTGCTTTCCTTGTTGGCAAGGTCCACAAACACCATTGGCTTTCTTCCCAAGCTTAGGGAGGCCACGCACACACTCGAACTTTCCAAGGGTCCGTAGATCCCTAAAGTTCATGTGGCCAAGTCTTTCATGCCACAACTCAATTTGCTCATCCATGGACACATGATTAGATACAATACTAGCTTCAAGACAATAACAATTGTCGCTAGATCTCATGCCCTTCAACAGGTTTGTCCATCGGGTTTTAGGATTGAGAAAAAATCTTTAGAGAACAAGACGGAATATCCTTCATCACTAAGATGTGAAATGCTTATTAAATTGGCTTTCAAGCCATCAACAAATAAAGCATTGGATAATGAGGGTAATCCGGGAACGGAAATGGTTCCTTTCCCTTTAACATTTCTTTTGGATCCATCACCAAAAGTGACATTTCCACCTTCCTCCATAACAAGAGTCTCGAAGAAACTCTTGTTTCCCGTCATGTGCCTAGAGCAGCCACTATCCAAGTACCAAAAATTAGAAGAATTTGCCTTCAAGGCTATTTATGCAACATGGCAAACATTTTCATTCTTTCTAATCCACTTAGCAACAATTTTAGCTTTCCTAGTGGTCTTTGGTACATGTGCTCTACTATTTCTAGGATCATGCAAATCAATATTTTCATTCCTAGAAACATGCATCTTGGCTCTATTCTTTCTCTTTTCAATCATGCTTTGTTTTCTACACATTTTAATATATTGAAAGCAATTTGGTCTAATATGACCATCACAACCACAAAAGTGACAAATAGGGATGAAATAAGGAATCATACCTTGCCTTTGTGCACGTATGGGAGCTTGTCCATGTCTTTATGGATAAGTGGGTTCAATCCATCTTCGTTGTTGAACCGGTCTAGGTTGCTTCCAAGCTTGAGGTTGCATGATTGGTCTCTTTCCTTTGTGAGCCAATTTTGGAGGAGTGTTGGCTTGAGGGACCCTAGGGGGTTGAGCTTGAGATTTCCTTCTTGGCCCCATTTTCACTTGAGCATTAGAACATTGTCCTACTTCTAACTTCTTCCTAGGAGGTTGCACAAATGAAGTTTCTTCGTTCTTCAAGCTCTTGACAAACACGGTCTTGTTAGAGGTTGAGATTTTCTTGCCATCATCATACCCAAGACCTCTCTTGTCACTTGGACTCTTTCCAACACCAAGTAAATGATCAAGCTTCTTGGTGCTAGAATCTATCCTAGCCAAGGACCCTTTAACTTCTACAAGTTCCCTCTTCAAGCCTTCTTCACTTCTCTTGGATAAGTCTAACTCCTCAATTAACTTATCCTCTCTCCTCTTCAATCTTTCCACTTGTTCACTTAAGTGGTCATTGTGAGCAGAAAGTTCAAGGTTTTCTTCTCTCAACCTCTCAATCTTTCTTGTGCTTTTAAGTGCTAAATCATTGAACTCGGCATGGTATTTAGCAAGCACCTTTTGCTCCACAAATTTCTTTTTGGAACTAGAAGAGGAGTCACTTTCTACTTCACTTGAGTCATTTTCCTCTTGACTCATTTCCTCTTTCTCACTACCACTTTTGCTCTTATGTGAGGAGGCAAAAGCTAGGAGGTTAGCCATGAGCTCTTCTTCACTTGAAGACTCATCTTCCTCATTGGAGTCATCACTACTCCCACTCCAAGTGGCGGCCATCACTTTGCTCTTCTTCTTTTCATTGTGATTAGCACATTCGGGGGCAAAGTGACCAATCCCACCACATTCAAAGCATCGGACCCCTTTCCTTTCGGTCCTCTCTTGTCTAGGCTCAAACTTCTTGAAGGAACTCTTTTTCTTCAAATCTTGTCCTCTTGACCCAAATCCCTTATTCTTCTTGAACCCTATAACCTTGTTGAACCTTTTCACAAATAAGGCAAGGTCTTCATCCGATTCATGCTTTGCCTCCTTTGCATCCTTAGATGCTTTCAAAGCTATTCCTTTAGACTTCTTAGGAGGAGTAGTGGTGCTAGGAGCCTTCCTAGAATCATATGCAAGGAGACGCTCAATCACCTCACTTGGCTTCATATCCATGTAGCCACTATTTTCTTCTATGGCCGTCACCTTGGATTCAAACCTATCGGGGAGAGATCTCATAATTTTTTGCTTGACTCTCCTATCCGAATACGGGTCTCTGAGTTGATGGCTTTGATTTACAATGTCCATCAATTTGATTTCGAAGTCATTGAAGCATTCATCCTCTCCCATCCTAAGTAGCTCAAACTGAGTTTGGAGGACTTGAAGCTTGGACTCCTTCACCACCTCGGTTCCCTCATGTGCAACTTGAAGGATATCCCATGCCACTTTGGCAATCTGAGTATTCTGAATAAGCTTGTACTGATTCTCATCCATAGCACACATAATGGCATGCATAGCCTTCCTATTCCACTTTGAAGCCTCAAACTCTTGCGCGTTCCATTGCGCCTTAGGCTTCAATACTTCTTCTCCTCCACCATCGGGAGTCATCTTGGGTAGATCATATCCGTCTTCAACCGCCATCCATGCACGGTCATGAATTTGGCATATGTAGGATTCCATCTTCCCTTTCCATTGGGAATAGTTCAATCCGGTAAGAAGTGGAGGCCTTGTGCTAGAAGCTCCTTCGTGGCCACCACCATTTCCACCGTTTCCACTCATAGTGTTTATGAATGAATGAAATGAATGCAAATGTATGAATGATCAAAAATCACACAAAATGCAAAACACACCAAAATAAGCAAGGATCACCTATGTATGTCTAGGAACCCGCTCTGATACCAATTGAAACAAATTATAGCATGGTGTGTATAAAGCTATCTAGAGGGGGGGTGAATAGATTTTACGCTTTTTACCCAATTTTTTGTGTTAGTCAAAATTATGAAAATGCCCTCAAGATAATATAACCAAGCAAGTGTAATATGGTGCGGAAATTAAAACAACACTTGGTTTTTACGTGGAAACCCTCACGGGAAAAACCACGGGCTATGTAAGTAAGCCACACTCGAACCTCGAATCCACTAAATGTGCAAACGATTACAACCTAATCCCGGAAGTAATCACACACCTACCTAATCCCGGTATGAGTGAACCTAGTCCTATTTGCTTGCGATCTAAGCAACCTAATCCCGGTTGCTACACACAAGACTTACTTTCTCTAGAAGAGAATACAACCCTAAGTGAATATATGAAAATATCCAAAATGCAACATAGAGCAAGGGAAACCCTATATGCTTATCTAAGATGATTAATATGCAATTAGAACAATCCTAGATATCAAAACTAAATGACATGTCAATTAGTTTAGCTAATCAATATTAAGCACAAAACCTAATATGCTAGCACAATACAACTTCTCAAACATACATCATACTCATCTCAATATTGTATCCAAAGCATACAAAATAACAAACAAGTAATTAATTGAGATTGCTAGATAAGAGAAACACAAAACATGTAAGATATTAGTGAAAAGCTTACCGAGCAAAGTATGATGAAGATTCCATGCAAGATGACATCTAGAAGATCAAGGATGATGCTAGATGATGATTGATGATCATGAAAAAGTGTTTGAGTAATCAAAAATTGAGTTCTTGGAATTTTTCTTCTCTTTGAAAAATATCCTAAGTATGAATTCTGAATATGAACTCTCTTAATTGACCTAAAGTCAAAGTGGCATATATATAGGGGGCCAAATCAAAGTGTGGTCGTTTAAGTAAGTTTCAAAGAAACGCGCCGATCGGCGGTTTCAATCGGCGGCCAGGCCGCCGATAATGACCGCCGAATTGAGCTCGTGAAGAACAGAGCAAAAATGGCAGTTCATTCGGCGGTTTCATGACCGCCGAATCAAAACAGAGAGATTAAAATCAATCAGGTATGAACGGCGGTTTCGAACGGCGGTTTCGTGACCGCCGATTCAACCGCCGAATTAGACTGAGAGATAAATCAATCAGGTCTTGAAACGGCGGTTTCGAACGGCGGTCATGACCGCCGATCTTAACCGTAGAAATGCTTCAGACCAATCTGGACTAAAACGGCGATTTTATTCGGCGGCCAGGCCGCTGATCATAACCGTCGATCACCTAGATAGGTGAAAACCAAGGAGAAGCCAAGGGCATTCTCCATAGGCGGTCCTCGCGCTAAACCAAGCACATTCTAGTGCATGCGCGGACGTTTCCGAAAGTTATCGGGAAACGAATTACACAACAACATGACACAATTACACACAACAAAATATAATAAATAAGTGCAAGTGTGAAATGTGACAAATGAAGAGAATGCACACATATGCAATGAATGTTAAGTGTGTGTGTGCAACTAATCTCTTCAAAGAAAAGTAAGCACATAGAAATTTACCTTCGGTGCTTATCAACACGAGGTCTTCAAAGGGCTTCGAACAATAAGACCGATACTTAGGCTACCCTTACAAAGAACCCCAACATGTGGTTGTCCACGAAATGAGCCAATCAACAAATGGGAACCTTACATAATACTAAATAGGCTATTCTAGTTTCTAGTTTTAACTATATCCAGTCTCAAATTGTCAAATTCAAGTTTTGATAGAAGTTTGCTCAGTGTTCTGGCGTCTCGTGAGCATGGTAATCTCATGGATACGGTTTTATGAGCTTGAAGATTGCATGAAATGGTTAAATGTTATCGGAACTTTCACTGGATTGAAGATCTTCTGTCTTCTGATATCATTCCAAAGATTTGCAACAATGGTGATAATGTGAAGGATATCATTCGATACATATTCTAATCATACATGAGTAGGGATCGCAATTAAACCCGAACCCATGGGACTCGTCTGAACCCAACCCGCTTAAATATTATAATATTTAAAAAATAATAATACGGTGGTAAGTGGTAACACACGTCTAAATATCTTTCCCAAGTTAAAAAAAGTTAAAAAAAAAAAAGCTTCATGCTGATACTATCACAGCATGGCCCAATAATAAAGTTTTTGAAAACTGTTTTTCTCCCCCCTTTCGAGGTTCAAAAATGAAGAGAACACG
This sequence comes from Acer yangbiense, assembly GCA_008009225.1. Taxonomy (NCBI): domain Eukaryota; kingdom Viridiplantae; phylum Streptophyta; class Magnoliopsida; order Sapindales; family Sapindaceae; genus Acer; species Acer yangbiense. The sequence goes on from CM017773.1 coordinate 26,014,550, forward strand.
TTGGGTAAAGTTTTTGTACAATAAAGACATTGAAATTAGTTTTGTTTTTGGGCGTTTAATAATGTGAAAGGCCGCAAAAGGACAAATGCAAATTGTTCTAGTTTTTGGTGGGACCGGGACCTATGAGCTCAGTTTTATTTTCGTTTTTTTAGGGTGTTTAATTTTTTTGCATTACAAAAAAAAATTAATCAGGTACATGGGGGGCCCCTTTGCATTACAACCCCAAAAGATGATGACATGATTGATGAACCCCAACCCAACTAAGTACATAAAAGGGGCCCCGACTTTGGCATTTAAAGGAAACCGTGAGTCCCCATTCTGTCCTTACTATTTTTTCTTCTTCATCTACCATTTCCACTCCCCCTTCGCTCTGTTTGTCCTAGACACTGTTATGGCGAACCTTAGAGTGTTCTTTGACCTAAGCATTGACGGCATCCCTGCGGGTAGAATTGTGATGGAGCTCTTCGCAGACAGTACCCCTATCACAGTGGAGAACTTTCAGGCTCTTTGTACCGGAGAGAAGGGGATCGGCACGGTTGGGAAGCCACTCCACTACAAGGGTTCAACCTTCCACCGCGTGATACCTAGGTACATGGTCCATGGAGGAGACATCACTCAAGGAAATGGAACCGGTGGTGAATCGATATACGGCTCTAGTTTTGCCGATGAGAACTTCGTAAAGAAGCACATCGGTCCCGGTATCTTGTCAATGGCCAAAACCAACACATTGGGCAACGGGTCCCAGTTCTGCATCTGTACCACTAAAGCCGAGTGGCTCGATGGTAAGCAAGTCGTCTTCGGTGAGATGGTCGAAGGATTTGTCGTCTTGAAGGCCATTGATCAGATCGGTTCCAGCTCCAGCTTGACATCCAAGACCGTAATGATCATTGACTGCGGTCAATTGTGCTGAAATTGAGACGTTTTAACATTTCTTATAGTACTGTTGTGCCTTGTATGTGTTGCTTTGTTTGTTTTTAGATTTTTTGGTTTTATTTCCAGTGGAGGGGCGGAAGGCTGTGTTTTGTTTTGGGTGGGGCGAATGAAATGAATTGATTTGTTCTGAAGCCCATAATATTTGGTATTGGAGTCCAGTTTTTTTATGTGTTTGCAGCGAACAAAATTAATTGATTTGTTCTGAAGCCCAGAATATTTGGTATGGAGGCCAGTGTTTTTTATATGTTTACTACGAATGAATGAATTGTTCTGTTTTTGAAGCCATAATTCATTCCAAGCAGCATAACCATTACGGAATACATACAAAATTAGCATACTCCATTCCAACTAGCATAACCAATTTCTAATAAAAAAATCAAATACAAAGTAGAATAATACATTCGAAGTAGCATACAAGTAATAGTCACTTGTGAAAAACACAAAAATAAAACTCTATAACCACGGTCGCTAATAAATCAAGATAGTTGACCGCAATTGGCTACCATTACGGGCTTGGATGTCAAACCAGAAATGGAACCGACTTCCTCAACGGCTTTCATGACGTCAAACCCCTCGATGACTTGACCGAAGACGACGTTGGTGCCATCGAGCCACTCGTTCTTTGCGTTAGAGATGAGAAATTGGGAGTCGTTGGTGTCTGGGTCAGTATTTGTCATGGAGAGGATCCCGGGACCAGTGTGCTTGTTTACGAAGTTTTCATCGGCGAAACTGTCGCCATATATGGACTCACCTCCGAGTCCATTGAAGTCTGTCAAGTCTCCTCCTGTGAACACAGAGCTGGGAATCAGGTGGTGGAAGATTGTTCCCTTGTAGTGGAGTGGCATCCTGTTCCTACCTATTCCCTTCTCGCCGGTGCAAAGAGCCCGAAAATTCTCCACTGTTATGGGGGCAGTGTCGACGAAAAGCTCTATCACAAGTCTACCAGCCGGATGGCCGCCGATGTTCAGGTCAAATAACACTCTAGGGTTTGCCTTTCAACAACAATTAACATAAGGAACCATATAACAGCTTTCAACAACACAACATAAACATAAAAACGGTTGCTCCTATAAAAATAACGACAGTAAGTAAGTAAGTAAGTAATAACATCATATATCCATTGCTTTGAACCTTCTCAGATGTTTTCTCTTCAACAGTCTCAGACCCTTGAATCTTCTCAGATGTCTTCCCCATTTCATACAATACATTGTCAACAATAGTAGTGCATATATTAGGAAAATCGGTGTTTGAACAACCAAGGCAAGGAGATGTACGTATGAAAAAAGAAAAACAAAATATACAGAGATAGGAAAGAAAAAAAAAACCATAAAAATGCTTACCTGCAAATTTGGTCCTGTAGAAGAACAGAGAGAAAAAGAGAAAAGAAAAAGAAAGGAAGCCCCTACCCACAAAATAAAAAACAAAAAAATTTGAAGAATGCTTAACCACTCGGGAGTGAGATAGCAATACGGGGTCGTCTAGGGTGTTGCCACATGTTGTATTCCACATTCAGCCCAGCTATTGACCCAGCTGGATCCCATTATTTATTTATTTATTTCTGGGCTTGAAAAATTATTCCAGGGCTTGAATGTATTTTGTTTATGCATCCGATGATGTGGGCCCCGTGTTTTTCTTCCCGATCGAGACGGTTGAAAATGGATAGAACGTAGGTAGGTATCTTTATAGAGTTTTTCGGGAGCATCGGATGGTCACAAAAATACACCGTGACCAAATCCAATACAATTGCATATTGCATAGTAACATTTACAACCCTAGTAAAGTAACGTGTGACATTTGCACTATTACATTTAGGTTACTACATAGTGTATTACTAAGGCTTCCCAAACTAGATTGCATTTTTGGTGGTGCCAAACACTCTAGGTGTTAACACATGTTGTGTAACAAATTCCCCACAATCGGAAAATTTTTTAAAAATGTCAAAAAATTTAAATTAAATGAAAAACAATACCATCTAAGCTTAGTATAGTTATTCTGGGCTTCAATTCCGAATCCAGGGCTTCACATGTATTGTATCTGGGCTTGAAAAACAATGCCTTTCATTTGAAAGGAAGGATATTGGTGGACCACAGCTGGATCCCACTAACCAATGCAAGTGGTCCACAGTTGGATCCCACTTCAGTCTTTCACTTATATTGATGGTCGGTTGCTCTTCTTCTCTTTCTTCATCATCTTCATATTTTCTTTTCATCTTCATCGCCTACACATCTTGTTCTTCTACGCATCTGATTTATTTCTTTCAATCCTTACGACGAGCCCCCACGCCCAGAGGTCTTCTTCTACAAATCTTAATCTTCCTTTTGTTTCGTTTTTTATTCATTAATTTATGTTCTTAGTTCGAAAATGAGTTTAGTGGGCATGGAGGTTTTCGAAAGAAATCAAGGGTTACAAGCATGTATAGCTTCTACCTCTGATTTCTTTTGAAAGACTTCTATGCCCCATTAACTGGTTTTTGTTATTTCATTTTGTTTAATGTCTGCAAGATTTAATGTCTTCATTTTGTTTGTTGTTTTGTCATTATAAAAAAATAATCTGGATTTCCTCTTTGTTAGTTACTTGTTTTTTGTACATATATTCAGTGTGTTGTACATTATCCATAGGGATATGGCAAAGAAATCGGTGTATGTTGTTTTTAAAGGTAGGAAAACCGGTGTGTTCAACTCTTGGCCTAATTGTCATCAACAAGTTGATGGATTTATTGTCACGGTTTAGACATAGCGACGCACAAGCATCGACATTCTCTAGACTTGTCTTCCCTGGCTTCTTGAAGATTTGTCGCGGTGGCACAACCACGACTCATCAGGGGCAACAATCCCTGGATTGAGTTCCACTACTACAAAAATGCTTAAAGACATCACTAGAAATCACTAAAAGAAATCGGTTTTTGGTAACCGATTTTAAAAAAGCTTTTAGAAATCAGTTTTTATAAAAACCGATGTCTTAAAAATTACAATTTCAAAAGACATCGGTTTTTAAGAAAACCGATGTTAAAAAAAAAACTTTTAGACATCGGTTTTTATAAAAACCGATGTCTTAAATTATGCGTTGAAAAGACAACGGTGTTTATAAAAACCGATATTAAAAGCAAGCGTTTAGACATCGGTTTTTATAAAAAACCGACGTAGATTCAAAAGCAAAATTCTACAATGCAAATCTGACCTATGTCCACATTCAAGGGCACATCTCTAAAAATACTCAACATTATTTGCTCAACTTTTGACACAAGAAAGTAGACATGCAAACAAACACTTTTAAATCAGAAAATATTCCAAAAATCGATTTGGAAAAGTGAGAAAATGAGCGATGAAAACAGCTCACTCGCGGATTCACGAATCGCTTCTGACCTTTGAATGAATAATTGATCATAACTTTCAAAATACCACCCGGAATTTTACGTTCTTTATACCGTTGGATTCGTATCGAAAAATTGAAGAACACAACATAGACAAAAAAATTTATTTCCTTGCCAAAAGATACAGTTTTAAGGAAAGAATTTTTACAAAAATATCTCCAATCGCTTCAATTCTGACCTTTGACTGAAAAATTGATCATAACTTTCAAAATACCAACCGGAATTTTACGTTCTTTATACCGTTGGATTCGTATCAAAAAATTGAAGAATCTACCATGGAAAAAAAAATTTATTTCCTTGCCAAAAGATACAGTTTTAAGGAAAAGGTTTACACAAAAATATCTCCAATCGCTTGACCTTTGAGTACTCATGAATAATTGATCATAACTTTCAAAATACCGCCCGGAATTTTACGTTCTTTATACCGTTGGATTCGTATCGAAAAGTTGAAGAACTGAAAATGGACAAAAAAAATTATTTCCTTGCCAAAAGATACAGTTTTAAGGAAAGAGTTTACACAAAAATATCTCCAATCGCTTCAATTCTGACCTTTGACTGAAAAATTGATCATAACTTTCAAAATCCCAACCGGAATTTTACGTTCTTTATACCGTTGGATTCGTATCGAAAAATTGAAGAATCTACCATGGAAAAAAAAAATTATTTCCTTGCCAAAAGATACAGTTTTAAGGAAAAAGTTTACACAAAAGTATCTCCAATCGCTTGACCTTTGAGTACTCATGAATAATTGATCATAACTTTCAAAATACCGCCCGGAATTTAACGTTCTTTAAACCGTTGGATTCGTATCAAAAAATTGAAGAATCCAACATGGACAAAAAAATTTATTTCCTTGCCAAAAGATACAGTTTAATGTTCTTTATACCGTTGGATTCGTATCGAAAAATTGAAGAACCCAACATGGACAAAAAAATTTATTTCCTTGCCAAAAGATACAGTTTTAAGGAAAGAATTTTTACAAAAATATCTCCAATCGCTTCAATTCTGACCTTTGACTGAAAAATTGATCATAACTTTCAAAATACCAACCGGAATTTTACGTTCTTTATACCGTTGGATTCGTATCAAAAAATTGAAGAATCTACCATGGAAAAAAAAATTTATTTCCTTGCCAAAAGATACAGTTTTAAGGAAAAGGTTTACACAAAAATATCTCCAATCGCTTGACCTTTGAGTACTCATGAATAATTGATCATAACTTTCAAAATACCGCCCGGAATTTTACGTTCTTTATACCGTTGGATTCGTATCGAAAAGTTGAAGAACTGAAAATGGACAAAAAAATTTATTTCCTTGCCAAAAGATACAGTTTTAAGGAAAGAGTTTACACAAAAATATCTCCAATCGCTTCAATTCTGACCTTTGACTGAAAAATTGATCATAACTTTCAAAATACCAACCGGAATTTTACGTTCTTTATACCGTTGGATTCGTATCGAAAAATTGAAGAATCTACCATGGAAAAAAAAAATTATTTCCTTGCCAAAAGATACAGTTTTAAGGAAAAAGTTTACACAAAAGTATCTCCAATCGCTTGACCTTTGAGTACTCATGAATAATTGATCATAACTTTCAAAATACCGCCCGGAATTTAACGTTCTTTAAACCGTTGGATTCGTATCAAAAAATTGAAGAATCCAACATGGACAAAAAAATTTATTTCCTTGCCAAAAGATACAGTTTAACGTTCTTTATACCGTTGGATTCGTATCGAAAAATTGAAGAACCCAACATGGACAAAAAAATTTATTTCCTTGCCAAAAGATACAGTTTTAAGGAAAGAATTTTTACAAAAATATCTCCAATCGCTTCAATTCTGACCTTTGACTGAAAAATTGATCATAACTTTCAAAATACCAACCGGAATTTTACGTTCTTTATACCGTTGGATTCGTATCGAAAAATCGAAGAATCCATCATGGAAAAAAAAAATATTTCTTAAGGAAAAATTTTACACAAAAATATCTCCAATCGATCGACCTTTGAGTACTCATGAATAATTGATCATAACTTTCAAAATACCACCCGGAATTTTACGTTCATTATACCGTTGGATTCGTATCAAAAAATCAAAGAATCTACCATGGACAAAAAAAATTATTTTGTTGCCAAAAGATACAGTTTTAAGAAAAAAGTTTGCACAAAAATATCTTCAATTGCTTCTGACCTTTGACTGAATAATTGATCATAACTTTCAAAATACCGCCCATAATTTTACGTTCTTTATACCATTGGATTCGTATCGAAAAATCAAAAAATCTAGCATGGATGAAAAAAATTATTTCGTTGCCAAAAGATACAGTTTTAGGGAAAAAGTTTGCATAAAAATATCTCTAGCATAACACAAAACCACACAATAAAAAATGAAATGAAAAATAAACCCACCAATAAAATTTATTTAATATATGTATGTTTGTAGTAGAAATTAGAATTTTGATTAGTTGAGTAAATTTAAATTTATCAAACAAGTTTTTTTTTTTTTTTTTTTTTCTAACAATTCATATAGGTTATATATATATATTGTGCAATTGTTAACACATTCAATCTTGTAGTCAGGCGGTAAAGGCTTACCACTTTAACTTTGAGGTTGCGAGTTCGATTCCTCATAATGACAATTAATTGTCATTATTATCATAGGTGGGGTTGGCCGGCCGGTGGTGGTGGCTGGTCGGTGGCCGGCGACGGTGGGATTTTTTTTTGTAATTCATCAATTTTACATCAGGTTTTTTAAATCGGTTTTAATTAAAACCGATGTCTTTTCTCCTAGGTTTTTAAATCGGTTTTAAGTAAAACCGATTTCTTTTCTCTTATTTTACATCGGTTAAAAACCGATGTCTTTTGCGCTTTTTTTTCTAAATCACTCAAAAAGAGATCGGTTTTAAAAATTTCAAAAACCGATTTCTTCCATATAAAAAAACCGATTTCTTTTGTATTTTTTGTAGTAGTGTTCACTGTTTGCTTCAAGCGACATGGTCGCGACATTCCTCCTTAGCTTCACACTTTCTCTCCTATTTGCAGTTTTGTCCTGAAATTCTTCCATCTTTTCACAAATGTCCTTGTGATAAGATTGTACCTACATCACTCAATTCAAGTTATTAAATCACTGGGATTTACCCGAGAACATGCAAAAAGAGTCAGAAATAGGGGCCAAAATCATATACATTTATGGCTCGATCAATTTAGCTTGTAATGGAGATTCAAGTGAAGAAGATGAGCCACTACTCGAGGAAGAACAAGAAAATCTTTAGGACAGAGGTTATCGTATGAAAATAGAAATTCCAAGTTTTTATGGGTTATTCGTGGTTGAAGAATTTCTTGACTGGTTATCTGTAGTAGAAAAGTTCTTTGATTATTAGGGAACCGAAGAGACTAGAAAAGAAACACAAGTATCCTACAAACTTAAAAAATGAGCTTTAGCCTGGTGGGATCAATTACAAGCTGAACGGACTCTACTTGGAAAAAGGTCTGAAAGTTCTCACGGTGTGTTTAATATTAATCTAGAGGGGGAGTGAATAGATTTTTTCAATTATTACCCAATTTTCGCGTTAAGTCAAATTAACGAAAATACCCCTAACTAGTCAATAAAAACAACAAGTGTAATATGGTGCGGAAATATAAATAACACTTGAAGTATACGTGGAAACCCTCAACAGGGAAAAACCACGGGCTGGTAAGTGCGCCACACTCGAACCTCGAATCCATTAATTGTGATAGCGTATACAACCTAATCCAGGTTTGACGGCCTAATCCCGGCCAATATCCCGCTACCACTACCTGCAGGCCTTTAAAAGTGGACCTAGTCCAATTGCTTGATGTGACCACCTAATCCCGGTCTATCACACAAGACTTACTTCTCCGAAGAGATCAACACCCTATGTGAATATGCAAAGATATCCAAATATGCAAGTAATGCTAGGAAACACTAAATGCTTATATAGGATTATATGATGTCAATAAAATCAATCCTAGATATGAAAATATAGTTATATGACATGACATACAACTTTAGCTATGTTAAGGATAACCAATCCTAAATACAATAGCTATCACAAATAACTTACAAACATTCAAAAGATTAACTAGTTGATTAAAATACAATCTATCAACCTAGTTATCAATAAATCACACAAGAATGTTTATGACATAGCTTTTAGGCAATAATGACCTAATCAATTAAGCTATCAAAAATAATCTCAATCATATAATGAGATTAATTAGCTAGATATAAAATAGGCATGAAAACCTAGCTAACATAAATAACCCAATCAACACATAATCTCAATCATGTATGTAGAAATTACTCAAAGAACATACAAGTGATAAAAGAGATAAATTGATAAGTAAAAACACTAAGATTAGATGAAATTAGTGTTTAACAAATCATACCATGTGTGTTGAAGAAGACCCATGTATTAGCACATACTAGATGAACCTAGATGATGCCTAGATGATGATTTGTGCATGTGGGAATGGGTTTAGAGAGATAAAGATGTAACCTTTAAGCTTTTTATCTCAAGTCTCTCTTTCTTTCTCAAGAATATGGAGCCTCTCTCTCTAGGGTTTGATTTTGTGGCTCAGCCCTCAAAATGATGAGAAAGATATGTATTTATAATGCCCAAGTGAAACTATGTCATTTTGGAAGAAATGGAAAAATTATGGGCATTTTCGCGGTACACGCGTCAGTGCAGCGGCTCAAGATTCGAGTGCTTCGAAACATGACCAAACGACATCGAAACCTTTCGTATATATATTGTTGGAAATATATGGATATCTACTTTCTACTCGTTTTTAAAGAATGATATTTCGATGTCTGTAGAAAAGGTTATGATCAATTGAGTGACCAAAGGTCAGAAACGGACAACAACAGAGTTGCCCTGTTTTGGTTGTAACTTTGGAGATTTTAAAACCAATCTAAACGGTCATGAAATATTACGAATAATATACCGTTGGAAAGGTATGAGTGTCTAGTTTGTACAGAAATTTTCAAAACTCATTTTAAAGGTTTCTATAAAAAGTTATGGTCATAAGACCATGCAAATGTCAGTTTTGAAAACACTTGAAACCTTGAAATCCAATCTTTTGAAACTAGACACCTTACTCCAATCAACCCAACCAAATTTAACACTTATCCAAGAGAAGAATGAGACCTTCTCAAGTGGTCAATCATCACGCTAAGACATGCACACCATCGTGCAAGCGTAGACGTTTCCGATCATATTTCGGGAAACGAATTACACCACACTTAAAACTAACAAACATGAAGTGCAAGTGTGGGAAGTGAATGCATCCTAATGCCTAACATGTCATGCCTAACATGTCATGACATTGTCATTGAACAAGATGCACTCAATAAAACATGCATGAAGAGATATTCAAGAATATGAATGCACACATATAAAAACACACAACATACAAGAATAACATTTATGCAATAGTTGTGTGTGTGTGCAACTAGATCTCTTCAAAGCACGTAAGCACTAGAAATTTACCTTTGGTGCTTATCAAGATGAGGTCTTGAAAGGGCATTGAGCTTGAAAACCAATACCTAAGCTACCCTTACAATGAACCCCACATGTGGTTTGTCCACGAAACAAGTCAATTAAAATATGAGACCTAACAAGGCCAATCTGAACATGGACACATATGAAGACATTGTTTAGAGAGTGTTTCCTCCCTGCTGACTATGAGCAAATCTTGTATCATCGTTATCAACATTGTCGTTAAGGATCCAAGATTGTTCAAGATTATGTCATTGAATTTCAAAAACTTTATGCACGTGTCAACATAAAGGAGTTAGAGGCTCATAAAACATCAAAGTTTATTGAAGGGTTACACGCAAATATCCAAGATCAAGTAGCCGGGCAGACAATTCTGACTGTTTCACAAGCTATTCTAATAGCCATGAAGGTTGAAGAGCAGATATTAAAAAAAAAAAAAAAAAATTGCCCACAACTGAGGAAGATAGCAAAGAATTACCCACAACCAGATCTACTCTAACAAAATTGCTTCCAAGCAAAGAGTGATCACATGGCGGAACCAAGTAAGCATCAACGGCAGAGGATCGAGACATTGTTGAGGGAACATGCCTAGACATCTCCGAGTGAACAACGAACAAAGAAGCCTCCATGCACATAAGATCCATGAAGCTAGACATTGGTCGAGATCCAGTCATAAAAACTGGAAAAGAAAGCAGAAACCTTAAACCCTAGAAGTTCATGCAAAATACGTGAAACCCTAAAGGGAAGGGTAGCGGTACTATAGCAGACGACACTGTAGTGGTATATGTCCAAACCACTACAAGGTTAGTTGCCTTCAACAAAACCCTGACCTAATCAATAAACGAAACCGACATGGCCTGTAAGAAAAAAAGAATTCCAAGAGTCAGCAGAAACACACCATTGGAAAGCCGAGAAAACAGTCTCCTAAAGAGCAACCGCCAGAGGGCACTAAAGGAAATGATGATCAACTAACTCACTACTAACCCCACAAACACTACACTAGGAAGCCAACAGAAGTCTAGACCTAAACAAGTGATCCTCCAGGCTGTAACACAACCATCACACCGATACCTTTAGCTAAATCTGAAATGGACCCATACATGAACATTCGAAGACTTTTGCAAAGTCGGATTAAAATACTACACCCAAGGCTGGAGCCGTAATACACCCGGTTTGAGATTAAGAGATCCCATACCCCACACCATATTCATGTCAGCATCAGATTTCAACATAATCTGAAAGTAACCCTTGCTTAAAGAAATTAGCCTCTAGACAGAATTCAACCTCCAAACAGGTTAAAGCTTTGTCTTAAGATCAACCAACTTCCAGGGCCTTTCACCGCTAGAAAAGACTACTCAGAAAATGTGAGAGAACTTACAAGCTTCCAGACGGGACTTATAGGATGTGTGGTCCACCCGAATAGCCACATAACCACCCTTCTTCGTTGTAGTCGAAGGACCCGAAACCGACAAAATGAAAGGACTCGAAATCGAGGGAACGGAAGGACCTGATTAAAATCTTAAGATAAATAGAAGAAAAAACCAAATCAAAATTTCTCTCTCAAAATCTGCAAACCTCTGTTAATCTCTCCATCGAGAAGATGATCATCTCTCACTAAATATCTCCTTCGTAAATTTTTGTCTATTTCTTGATAAATATTCAAATTGTTTTATTCTCATTCTCAACACAATAATAATAATAATAATCTTTAACTGTTTGTTTTGCTGGGAAGTGTTTTTTTTTTTTTTTTAATTTTAATAAAACAAGTTAATCTGATTTAAAGAATTATTATTATTTTTTTAATAAAAAAATAATTATTCTACAAGGATTATTTGTATCTCAAAAATAATCTTTTGAAATTTAAATTAATTTTTAATTTCGATTTAATTTTATATAATATGTATAACATTTTATACAGTTTTAATATTTTAAATTATTATTTTTAGATTTCAAATTTTTTTTATTAAATTCTATATAATGTTATTTTTAAATACTATATAATGTTTTTGATGTATTATATTTTGAATTAAAAATTTTATTTTAAATATTTTAAATTATTATTAATGTGATTTAATTTTATAAAATATTTGTAACAATTGAATTAAATTCCAACCTTTAGTATTTTAAATTATTTTAATCATTTTTTAATATGACATAATAATTGTAATATAATATTTGAACAATCTAACAATTTTGCATGAAAAGTTGTAATTAAAATGTGTCGGGTAACAATTTAGTGTTGTAAGACATTTGAGATGACGTGTAATAATAATATTGTAGTTTGTAACAACCTTTTCATAATATGGTACTACTCCTTTTATAGCATATCACCTATTAGAATAGAAGGTAGTGGACCTCCCTTCCATAGTGGCTTCGTTTTCTTTTCGATCCTTCACTACTAAGCCTTTCGAGTTATGTCCCGTGATTTAGTAACTGTGTGTGTGGGTACATCACGGATTCTAGGAGTACTTGAATGGAGGCTTGAGAGATCCGGAAGACAACGCCTTGTCCCCTTTGATGAATTCGGTCAACCCCTTTGAGAAGAAATAAATATTTCTTTTTTCTTTTCCTCTCTATGTTGCCGCACCACCCTATTCTCAATTAGGTTTAGGTTATTTTGTTTTTCCTGATAAGTATATCTTATATACCAGGATCATAGAGTTTAGTAAACCAAGTCAAAATAGGATTATAAATCATTTTTAATTCGGTCACCACTAGGGCTTGAACCTTTGATCTCTTTAGAGTAAATAAAAATAATCATTTATTATTTTATTCTTTTGCTCTTGTCAAGATTCGAACTTGAAACCTCCAAATAACAATTATTAATTATTAATTATTATTATGCCAATTAAACAATCATATTATTTAATAAATCAATTAAATAATATATTAATTAAATAATCATATCATTTAATTAATTTCCATAATATATTTAAGTTACTTTCATAACATAATTAATTGGACCATCCAATTCTCCATGAGCCTTGTTACTATTAATCGTAAGACTAACAAGGGGACCTAATGGACCCATAGTTTTGAGCTCTAATAATACTTAGAAATATTAATTAAACTCTTTAATTAATATTTCACGATTATTAACCTTAGAGTTATTCCACTAAAAACCCAATGTTGTACTCTTGTATCTGTAGATGTTTTACACAACCAAATTATCAGTGTCCATCGATATATCTATTACATATGGTATGATCCTCCACAAGTAGTTCATAATTAGAGCTAGGTCATAAAGTCCGTTATACCTCTCTAATTATATCTTTTCATTTAAGTACCATTGATTTTCTAATGAATGATTATATCCTTCATTCCTTTACGGAAGAAGGAGGGTGCTCTTTATCGTTCAAGTCCTGAATCAACCCTTAAGGGAACTACTATCTACTTCTTGCAAGAATGAGTGGATTCCTATATTGTGTGCATACCTTCCCAGCCACAAGCCAAACCGTGATTCCAAGATACGAAGTTATTAATCGGGAATGCTATTTCGATATCACCCATGGTACGTCAAAAACCACAATCTAACTTGAAGGAGTCAGCAAGACACTCAGGATTTGGATCACCCATATACAACCATCATTTGTCGATACATATGAATCTTTTCAACTAACGGATCTTAGTGATAGATTCATATAGATCGTGACCTAGTCCTATATGATCACATCATATAAGGTACATCCATTCTCATATCACCATATGAGTAGTCTAAGATAAGACCACTGTACATTTACGAAATGGACCACAGCTATAGATTAACCACAAATAAAGTACCCAGCTTTATTTGCTTTCTACAGACTCTTTAGATTGCATGTCTCAAAATGAATTCCACTGTATTTGACATTCATATACTCAGTTTCAGATTACATCTAGCAATCTTGGATGTTTAGCACATATAATATAAATGTATGAGTCATGTTAATTGAATAAAATAACTACTTCTTTTATTAATGAATTTATAACATTTACAAATTACAAGCTTTAGGGCATAAATCCCAACACTATTATCTGATTTTGGCAAGTTCCGGTAGTCAAATTATAATAATTGTAGTACTTTAAAAAAAAAAAAAAAAAAACTACTCTTTTTATATTGCAAACAAAATATGAGTTATCCTGTCGTGTTTGTATCAACCCAAACATGGCTCGATAAATTTTTGCTCAACCCGAACACGACCCCTTAAGCTTATCTTGTCACAAGTCGAAACCCAAACATGACCCATCAACTTAACAGGTTACCCGATAAGACCTGTTTAACCCATTAATTTATAAGTAATTTCAACTATGATATGTGATAAATCATAATTCCATTAATTCAATTACCTATTTAAAATTTTAAAGTAGTATAAAAGAGCTGCTCCTTACAATCTAATGTTTTCTTTTTACATTTCATTTTTAAAGACACTTTATTCTAAAATTTTAAATTTAAAAAAAAAAAATTCTAAAGACACTTCTTTTTTTCCAAAATTATCCATTTTATCTTTTGGAACTCCTATACTAAAGACACCCCATTTAAAATAAAATAAAAAATAAAATCTAAAGACACTCCATTTTATTTTAATATTATTCATTTTAAATACCTCTCTTTGAAAAATTTGAAACGAAAAATGGAAAAGAGATGTGAAGTAATCAAATGAAAATAAAACAAAGAATAAAATTGAATAAAAGTCATCAGATCGGAACAAAAAGAAAATGGTTTTGGAGATCAAACTATGAAAATAGGAAAACTATATTTGATTTTCTTTTTTGGATTTCAAGTTGAGTAAAAAAAAATCGATTGAGTAAAAATATAATTTTAAATATACTTTTCTTGAAAAAAGAATTTTTATTTATATATTTTTTCTAGTGATTGTGATGATTGAACGTGTGTGGCATTTGAGAAAAAAAAAAAACTAATTTCAAATTTGGTTGAATTGGAAAACGAAAAAACTTTTTTTTTTTATATAAAAAAAAGAGTAATTGGCACAAATCCCCCCTCGAGTGCATGTGAATTTGCATGTTGCCCCTTAAACTTTTTTTTTAGGCATTAAACCCCCTGAACTATCGCTTATTGGCAATCCTTTAGTTTTTTCTCCCCTGAGGGGGCATTTTTACTCTTGTTCTGCCAATAAATGATAGTTCAGGGGGTTTAATACCTAAAAAAAAAAGTTTAGGGGGCAACATGCAAATTCACATACACTCGAGGGGAGATTTGTGCCAATTACTCTAAAAAAAAGTGGTGATGATAATGATGGAGGGTTTGATGGTGTGTGTGAAAAAAAATAAAAAATTGAAACAGTGAAGAATATATTTTAGGGTTTGTTAAACAGGAAAAAATAACACACAAAAGAGGAAAAGAAAAGAAAAACTAAAGATGGAAAAAACTTATTTTCTAAAAAATATTGTTTGGAGTACTGTCTCTATTAATTTTTTATCATGTTTAGTAATTTTTATTTAGGTTAAAATAGTCATTAATAAAAAAAAAATTAGAGTGTAAACTGATAATTAATGATTTGTCAATAGCATTTCTTTAGTATAAAGTAAACCTCTTTGATTTAATTACGTAATTCAATCCAACAAATAAATAATTAACAATATGAAATAACAAGAATGCATTTTATTTGGACACTTGAAAGATTTAAATTCTTTGATACGTAATTAACTTTGAAGTAATGGGTTTAGAAAATTTAGATAAGAGAAATGGAAGGATTTAGATATTAATATTTGTTAAAACAATTTTAAATCATTAGGATTTCCTTAGTCTTTAGTTCAATTTTTTTTTTTTTTTTAAGTATTTAAAATTCATAAGTCTGATTAAGCTAATTAAAGAATTTAAATGTTTAAAATTTAGAATTTTGTTCGCAAAATTTATATTCTGCTAAAATATTTAAACTTTATTTGTTTTATCAGATAAAAAAAATACAATATGTTCTGTTCATGTTATTTTATCGTATCATGTAACGACTCATTTTATACAAGTAACAAAATATTCATGTTATTTAGCAAGTTTCGCGGAGAAAGTTGTAATTAAAACATGTGTGGTAACCATTTCATGTTATAACAAATTTAGTATAGTGTGTAACAATAAAATGTATCTTGTAACAACTCTATTGTATCATATAACAACTCATTTTTTATTAGTAATGAAATATTTGTACTATGTAACAAGTTTTGCGTATAAAGTTATTAGAATATTTGTGGTAACAATTTCACATTGTAACAAATTTAGTATGATGTGTATCGATAACACTGTATTTGTAACAATTCTTTTGTATTATGCAACAACTCATTTTATATGAGTATCAAAATATACATACTATGTAATGAGTTTTGTGTAAAAAATTATAATTAAGATGTTAGTGGTAACAATTTAACATTGTAACAAATGTGACGTGGAATGTAACTATAAAACTGTACCTCGTAACAACGTTGAAGTATTATGTAACAACTCAATTAATATGGGTAACAAAATATTTGTACAATGTAATGAGTTTCGCGTAAAAAGTTGTAACTAAGATGTTTGTGGTATCCATTTAACGTCGTAACAAATTTGACTAAAAACGTAACGATAAATATGTACCATTTAGCAATATTGAAGTATCACGTAACAACTCATTTTAGATAGAAACAAAATATTTGTACAATATAACAAGTTTTGCGTATAAATTTGTAATTATAATGTATGTGGTAACAATTTAACGTTATAACAAATTTGACGTGAAGTGTAAATGATAAAGCTGTATCATGTGTCAACTAAACAATGATATGAAAAAATCATTTTATGATACGATAAAGCTACACAAAAGGTTGTAGGTAAAAGAGTTATTTAAAAAGTTTTTCTTTTTCTTTTAATTACATCCTTTAGATTTTATTTTATTCAATCCAATGGCTCTTATAAAGTCCAATAGCAAGACTGATCCAATAAGGTAGTATGACCTGTCGATAAAATAGGTAACTTAGGAGTAATTTGGACATGTTGAAGTGTTTGACTGGTCAATAGTTAACTTTAAAGTCAATGGTTAGGCCGTTAAGGGTACGGACCTGTAATTTTGACAAAAGTTCATTTCATCTACAATTTCACCAAAATTTAAGGTCCATATTGCAATCTTCCCTTCATAAAAAATATCTTTGGGGAATTAACAAATAGTCCTTGTAAAATTTGGAAACGTCAATGTTTTACTTCGTCTTATATTTTCCATCGAACCAGTCCTTATATTATTAAAAAATAGCTCATTTTAATCATACCATTAGTCAACCATTGGTCAAACTTGACAATCTCAGGGGTATTTTAGTGTTCTCATATGTTTATAATTGATTAAAAAAGAATAAATAAATAAATAAATAGATGGATCTCCATCGTCCATCTTTGAGATGAACGGTGGAAAGAAAAAAAAACTGAACTAAAAAAAAAAAGAAAAAGAATTGGTAAGAATTCTCAAAGAAAAAAAAAGAGCAAGGATTCAAAACTATTCGTAGCCTCTTCCTTTCCCATAAACTCGGCATTCTTTTCCCTGACCTTAGCAGTCTTCCTCTCCAGCTACCACTACAATGGCCTCTGGTCTGCTCCTAGGAAAGTGACTTCCACCAGAATCATCTCTTCTCTGTTTCATCTTTGGACGAGCCGAAGTTGGAGCTCGCAGCCACACCGCATATTTGGAATCCACACCACTCAACGCCTTTTATTTCTTCTCATCATCCAAACACTTTTACAAAGAATGCCCCACCATACCACAGGCAAAACATTTGGTATCAGAGCATTACCGATCCTATGGCTACAGAAAAAAGATAATTATTTCAAAACCTTTATTGTTGAACGTTTGGAGCGACAAGATGACTTCATTCAAGAACCTTTATTTGGGCAGTTAATATGCATAGGTTAATGCAAACCTTAGTACAAATATTGTCTATCAAGAACATTCACAACCTAAACCATCAACGATTCCTACAAGAATTGACACGCATCGACCTTGCCAATCCTTAAAATTAATTTTTCCAAAGTTCAGTGGTGAAGATGTGAATGGGTGGATTTACAAAGCAGAGCAGTGCTTTTATTACCAAAATATGAAAATTTCTTGATAGGATGTTTTGTTTGTGGCCTTAAATGTTAAAAAGCGTAGAGATCGTTGTTTGTGCTGTTATTGTTATGATAAGTTTGTTCCTCGTTTGTTCATGATGAAAGGTTTCTGTATAGAAGATGATCCACCAGATGATGCAGGAGATTTAGGATGAGGATTGAAAGAAAGAGTAGAATTGAATTGCCAATAAAACTCTTCTGATTTCTTATCTGAAATATTTCTTTTCTATCTAAAACTCTATTTCTCAAATTTGGAAATGTTTTCCCAACAGTCCCCTAGATTTGTTCTATCACCCCCCTTAAAAGCATCTCTGTTAATCTTTTTACTAGACAAAATCAAACTATGAAACACCTCTATACTACCCTCAACATATCCCTCTCCCGTAACAGCAGATAGAGTTAGAGACTCGCACAATCGAGTGATGTCCTCCGTCGCCATGGAATAGGATGTGAGAATTGGGATCGTCTAGGGAAGTTTCTATTTGATTAAGATTTAATTTCTTTTTATTTCATATTTTATTTAGAGTTACTTACGTTGTTTTTATATTATTAGAAAATTTGCATTTGCACAGGGTCGGTCTTAGACTTTATAGAGGTCTAGGGCGAAAAATCTAAAATGGACTCCTTTACTCATATGTCCATAACTCAAACAAAATTTATCTATACATACAAACATTAAAAAATTCATTATTGCTAATCATTTACACAATTACAAAAAGATTGTCTATTTGCCTACAAAAGTTTGATTTTTTTATCAATCACTGACTTCATCTGTATGGCTCTCAAGGATTTTTTTTTTCTCAACAAGATTTGGTTTTAATCGATAAATTCAATACTTTTGCAGCCAAAACACAAGTATTTCAGTATCTGTATTGCTGTTAAGAATTTTATTTTTCTTCAGAAAAGTGTTTCAAGATGACTTTTGCATAATGAGTAGCCAAGTAGGCGACCGACAGGACTTCTAAGTAATGAGTAACCAACGGAAGAGAAAAACGATTCGGTTTTCAAAAGGATATTTGAGTTTTAAAAAAATATATATATATTAAAATAAATGAATCGGGCTCTTTAGGGCGCGTTTGTTAATGTTTTCAAAAACTATTTTTTGTTTTTTGAGTCACAAAAACTGGAAAAACCCGTTTGGTGGGATGAATTCAGAAAACAAAATTATAAAACATTGAGAACAGTTCTCAGTTTTAATGAACAAAAAATTAAGAGCTCTGAGAACAACAATTTGTTGTTCTCAGTGTTCTTGAAAACTTTTTTTTAGCAATAAAATTTACTCAAACCAAATCCATCTCTTGGATCTTCATGAAGAACCCAGCACTGCCACCATCCCCTGCTCAATTTTTAATAAACCCTAAATTGAATTCAAACTCAGAATCAGAAACCCGATAAATCAATCAAGTGAAAGTCATAGTATTCATTTCATCGCCTAACTCCGGAACTCTCTTTTTCAATCTAAACCCCAACAACACGACTCTCCATTCCCTGAAACAGACCCTCCATCAACACACCAGCATCTCGATTTCTCTTCAGCACCTTCTAATCCCATCCCATAATTTCCATAATGAAGATTCTGCCATTCTCTCCCAACTCGGCATCACCTGTTACTCAACCCTAACCCTCCACGTACCCCTCATTGGCGGCACGGCCACCGACGCTCCTCCTCCTCCTCCTCCTCCGCCTCCGCCTCCGCCCAGCAAGCCCCGCCTTGATTTCCTCAACTCCAAGCCTCCGGCCAACTATGTCGCTGGTATGGGTCGTGGAGCCACAAGCTTCACCACTCGGTCTGATATTGGGTCGGCTTGCGCTGCTCTCGACCTTCATGGATCTTCATGGAGTTGCTTTGGTTGGGTTCGATCTCCTCGACTGGAGAAGATCAACGCATCGTAGGGTGGTGGCTGGTGATTTCGGTGGGTTAAGGTGGTGGTGGCTGGTGATTTCGATGAGTTATGGTGGTGGTGGCTAGGTTTGATGAAGATGATGATGATGATGATGAGATGTGGGACTGTGGGTGGTGGTGGCTAGGTTTCGACTTTAGAAGATGATGATGATGAGATTTATAATATTAATCTTTTATTAAAACATTTTAATTTATATTTATACCATTATACATAAATCTATTAACAATTATTAAGGGTATAATTATCATGTTACTGATTTTCAGATAGACATCATAAATAAAAAACAAACATATCATCCAGATTTCAAAAATTATTATGATATAATAAAATATTGAAAATGATTTTAAAAATATTATACCAAACACGTTTTTTATGTTTTGATTATCTGAATATCGTTTTCAATCATTACTACCAAATGCGTTTTCAAATCTAAAAAATCCAAAAATCAATTTTTCGAAAACAACATATTACAAGAAAACAAAAACTGAAAAACGAAAACGTTACCAAACGGCCCCTTATTTTTTGGAGTCACTATTTTTTTCTTTAGTATTTGGACTATGACAACAGACCCAAAAGTATGTACGAAGTTCTTCAATATCATATATTTAAGTATTTAATTAAAAAGGAAATTCTGGGACCCTTTTATATTGGGCCCGCGGCACCTCTTGCAATGGCCATGGGCCGGCACTGCATTTGAGTTGTATTATATGATTAATTACCACGGCGAGGGCAGGGAGCCTTAAACTGTAAACATGTGTCTAAAGTTTTTTCCCCAAAAGCGCCTATCTGTCGGCTGGACAGGGTACTTCGCAGAGGAACACCATGAAAACAGATAAGGACCTTAAGCCAATGGAACCAAAATCCTTTTCTGATGTGCAGGATCCTTTAATTAAAGGCAAGCACAGAGCATACTTGGATCATTACAGTCTATGATTCTCAGATCATTTAGAAAAAGAAAGGAAGATTTAGGAAGCCATAGAAAGAAAACACACTGGAAATATTTATAAATCGGTTGATGATTTCTACTAGAAGAGGAGGGTCTCTTTTATAGGCAGGAGAGACCGAAAACAAACAAACAACAAACAGTGCCATGCGAAACAGGTGGCAGGCAGCATGATTACAAAGTCGGTTGAAGTGCCGATTCACTATTACAATACTCGAAGTAAAAGCATAAGTAAAACACACCGAAAAACTTTACATAATTAAAGCATAAGCCATGAGTTACGGGGTGTCCAGATTGCATGTAGCATGGTTGTCATCATCAGAATCTTGGGCTCCACATATCAGGCAGGGCCATGTGCTGAAAATGAAAGGGTCTTAGGAGTCAATCATAAGGGTCTTGGGAGTCAATGGACCGAGAGAGGATCTTCTGGATCACCGGATTATCTAGGGACATCAGGAATGATGTAATGTTCATCAGTGAAGTCATTATTGGCGTTGCAGAGGAAATTCAACAGAGAAATTTGAATGGTCTTCGGATACCATTTTGGGTAGTCATAAGTGGTGTGCCATTCATAGCTGATATTCGTGGTCCATAACAACTTTTTATGAGGATTGTACTTGTATGGGCGGTGTAAGATCCAAATGCATTGAACGGCTTCGGCCTCATGTTTGGTGAGTTTCCACAAATTGTAGTTACCCAGAAGGTGGAGGAGGTCTCGATTCCAAATGGCAAGGGGATTGAACCACTGGAGGAAAGTCCATAGGAGAGAACAGCGTAGGCTGGGATCATTGAGGTATGTTGACATATCCTGTAAAGGGAAAACAAAAGCAAAGTGATGTAGAACAGACAAGCACCATAAATACCAAAGAAGGTCTTGGAGAAATAGAAATATGGCGGCATGATGAAAGGGTTAAGAAAGGGTTTGTTGGGGTTGGAGACGTCACATTGGACACCTTGGGATTGGATCCTGGAACGATAGATTGGTAGATAGTGTCTGGCGAAATTAGTGATCTGGTCAAGAGAAGGTGCAAGACCATGAGTGGCAGAAACTTGTAATTCTGGAGGGAAATCCCCGACAGGTGGGTTCGATGGTGGTGGTGTTGTAGAGGATGAGGATGAGGCTAAGGTGGCCATGAAGACAAGGGGGATTTTTTTCACGGAGGAAAGTAAATGGATAATGGATGGTCGTGAAAGCATATCTGCTATTATATTATAATGACCTTTCACGTGTCTAACAGTGAAGTCATAGCGAGCAAACCAATCTTTCAATCTGAGGAGCTGTGGATTAGGAGGAATCTTATTTCGAAATTCAAGAACTTTAGGAAAAGAGGAGTTGTCCATTTCCACAGTAAAGTTCTGTGTCCTCAAGTAGAAGTCAAATTTTTGGATGCCGTGTTTGACAGCAACGATTTCTTTGTAGACTGTGTGGTAATGTGCCTGGGAAATTTTAAATTGTCCACTAGCATGTCCACAATAGGACCGGATACCTTATCGTTCTTCAAGGAGGATAGCACCATAGTAAGAATCACTGGCATCTATCTGGAGGATAAGGTGACCGTCAGAGGGAATAGTAAGGGCTGGAGGAGATTGGGATAGTTTCTTTAGCTCAGTGACGGCATGGGTATGAGCCGGTGACCATGGTGGATGAGACTTTTTTAGCATTTGAGAAAGGACCGAGGTGTGTCGACTGACCTGGGGGAGGAAGTCCCTGATAAAATTGATAATACTGAGGAACTGTTGGACTTGTTTAGTGGTCAGGTTCGAATCTGGGAAGTCAATGAGTTGTGAGGCAATATGAGGACCTGGGCAGTACTGGCCTTGAGAAATTTTCATGCCAAGGAATTCAATTTGAGTTTGGCCAAGTGAACTTTTTTTGTTGGATAGCATGATACCATGGTGGTTTATGAGAGCAAGGAACTGTGTAAGAAGCTGAGAATGAGAGGTTTCAGTGGAGGAAAAAAGGAGAATGTCATCCACGTATATGAGAGCGGAGTAAAGAATAGGGTGGAAGATTCTGGTAACGGCCTTTTGGAAAAGAGATGGAGCCGTTTTGAGACCGAAGGGTAAAACTTTCCACTGGTATTGGGCATTGGGAAGACAGAAAGCTGTTTTGTATCTGTCACTAGGATGTATACCGATTTGCCAGAAAGCACCTTTGAGGTCAAATTTAGAGAAGATAGTTGCTTTGGAGAGTTGGGCAAATAATGTATTCATCCTGGGAACTAGGAATTTGTCATCTCGTAAGAAGAGATTCAACGGTTTGTAGTCAATGACAAGCCTCTTTTTTCCCCGACGTAATTCAGACCTTTTTTCTACATAAAAGGCTTGGCGGGCCCATGGAGAGGAAGTGGGTTCAATGAGGCCTTGTTGGAGTAAAGTATCACATTCATCTTGGGCCAATCGTAAGTCAGAGGGAGACATCCCGGAGTGGGTGGCTTTGGTAGGATTGACGTATTCATTAAGTTTGAAAGGAAGATGGATGAAGAAGTCAGGATTTTTCCATAAAGGGGAGGGATGATGGAAGTCCGAGTGGCTGTCTACGCAAAACCGTAGCAGTTTCCGTTGGATATGCTGGAAAGTCGGGTGTATTTCGAAAAGTGAGAATATCTTTGGGAGAAGGGCAAAAGGTTTAAAATCTCTTTTGTATCAGATTCCGTTAGGGAGGATCCTGAGGGCTCCACATTTGCTGTAGACATCCCAACCAATGAGGATATCTTTGTCTGGGAGAGGAGTGCCAAGGATTCGGGTCCAATAGGTGAAAGATGAGAATAGTTTGATACCAATTTTGGACTTTGATATCAGATGAGTAGCAAAAATCTGGCCATCGGTAGCTCTGAAATGTCGAACGAGTGGGGTCTATGCATGGGCTGGAAAGACATCCAGCACCACTACTCTCGTATGTCAGAACGATATCATGTCCTTGGTGGTATCAATGATCCCAGCCTTAAACACATCTACCTCAATTCCCTTTCTTCAGAGCTTCAAGATGAGCTCCACAGAAAAATAGAATCTTCCGGCAGAACTATACCAGACATTACTCTTGGTGAAATCCACATGTTCACACTCACCTCCCTCGAAAAGCTCTGTGCAACTCAGAAAGTCTTCTCCAAAATGATCAAAGAAGGAAAGAAATATGAGTCTCAATGCCGGCAACCATCTCTCCAGATTAAATGCAAATCTACAGACCAGTGCACCTGCAAGACAAAAAAGAAATGCCACTTTAAACCCCGGCATTTCAAAGACAAACGCATTCCAACCGCTTCAGATCCTTCAGACCCTTCAGACGAAAAGTCAGACGTGGAAAGAACAAATCCACCAAATGTTACATTTGTGGACAACCGGGCCACTATGCGAGACGTTATCCAAACAAGAAAATCAAGTCTGCTAAACTTGTCCAGCAGATTTTTCAACTTGCAGATTCTATTCCTTCCGATGCTGATGTTGAATCCGTATTCTCAGAACAAGACGAAGTTACTGACGACACAGTCTTCGTCATTCACGACACTGGTGCCCCGAATTCAGAACTTGATACTGACCATTACTATTCCTCAGGTGTTGAGGGCACCCCAGATGTCTTCCAAGCCCAAGTGGCCAAGCCACTTTCCTCTATTGAACCAACTGGACCACAAGCCCACGTCCAAATTCTTGAAACCAAATACTCTAAACCTATCAATGTTATTGCCTACTTCGACACTGGTGCTCACACCTCCATGATGAACCCCAAAGTCCTTCCAGCCCATGCATGGACCCCACTCGTCCGATATTTCAGAGCTGCCGATGGCTAGATTTTTGCTACTCATCTGATATCAAAGTCCAAAATTGGTATCAAACTGTTCCCATCTTTCACCTATTGGACCCGAATCCTTGGCACTCCTCTCCCAGACAAAGATATCCTCATTGGTTGGGATGTCTACAGCAAATGTGGAGCCCTCAGGATCCTCCCTAATGGAATCCGATACAAAAGAGATTTTAAACCTTTTGCCCTTCTCCCAAAGATATTCTCACTTTTTGAAATACACCCGACTTTCCAGCATATCCAACGAAAACTGCTACGGTTTTACGTAGACAGCCACTCGGACTTCCATCATCCCTCCCCTTTATGGAAAAATCCTGACTTCTTCATCCATCTTCCTTTCAAACTTAATGAAGACGTCAATCCTACCAAAGCCACCCACTCCAGGATGTCTCCCTCTGACTTACGATTGGCCCAAGATGAATGTGATACTTTACTCTAACAAGGCCTCATTGAACCCACTTCCTCTCCATGGGCCTGCCAAGCCTTTTATGTAGAAAAAAGGTCTGAATTATATCGGGGAAAAAAGAGGCTTGTCATTGACTACAAACCGTTGAATCTCTTCTTACGAGATGACAAATTCTCAGTTCCCAGGATGAATACATTATTTGCCCAACTCTCCAAAGCAACTATCTTCTCTAAATTTGACCTCAAAGGTGCTTTCTGGCAAATCGATATACATCCTAGTGACAGATACAAAACAGCTTTCTGTCTTCCCAATGCCCAATACCAGTGGATAGTTTTACCCTTCAATCTCAAAACGGCTCCATCTCTTTTCCAAAAGGCCGTTACCAGAATCTTCCACCCTATCCTTTACTCCGCTCTCATATACGTGGATGACATTCTCCTTTTTTCCTCCACTGAAACCTCTCATTCTCAGCTTCTTACACAGTTCCTCACTCTCATAAACCACCATGGTGTCATGCTATCCAACAACAAAAGTTCACTTGGCCAAACTCAAATTGAATTCCTTGGCATGAAAATTTCTCAAGGCCAGTACTGCCCAGGTCCTCATATTGCCTCACAACTCCTTGACTTCCCATATTCGAACCTGACCACTAAACAAGTCCAACAGTTCCTCGGTATTATCAATTTTATCAGGGACTTCCTCCCCCAAGTCAGCCGACACACCTCGGTCTTTTCTTAAATGCTAAAAAAGTCTCCTCCACCATGGTCACCAGCTCATACCCATACCGTCACTGAGCTAAAGAAACTATCCCAATCTCCTCCAGCCCTTACTATTCCCTCTGACGGTCACCTTATCCTCCAGACAGATGCTAGTGATTCTCACTGGGGTGCTATCCTCCTTGAAGAACGACAAGGTATCCGGTCCTATTGTGGACATGCTAGTGGACAATTCAAAATTTCCCAGGCACATTACCACACAGTCTACAAAGAAATCGTTGCTGTCAAACACAGCATCCAAAAATTTGACTTCTACTTGAGGACACAGAACTTTACTGTGGAAATGGACAACTCCACTTTTCCTAAAGTTCTTGAATTTCGAAATAAGATTCCTCCTAATCCACAGCTCCTCAGATTGAAAGATTGGTTTGCTCGCTATGACTTCACTGTTAGGCACGTGAAAGGTCATCATAATATAATAGCATATATGCTTTCACGACCATCCACTATCCATTTACTCTCCTCCGTGAAAAAGATCCCCCTTGTCTTCATGGCCACCTCAGCCTCATCCTCTACAACACCACCACCATCGAACCCACCTGTCGGGGATTTCCCTTCAGAATTACAAGTTTCTGCCACTCATGGTCGTGCACCTTCTCTTGACCAGATCACTAATTTCGCCAGACACTATCTACCAATCTATCGTTCCAGGATCCAATCCCAAGGTGTCCAATGTGACGTCTCCAACCCCAACAAACCCTTTCTTGACCCTTTCATCATGCCGCCATATTTCTATTTCTCCCAATACCTTTTTTGGTATTTATGGTGCTTGTCTGTTCTACATCACTTTGCTTTTGTTTTCCCTTTACAGGCTATGTCAACATACCTCAATGATCCCAGCCTACGCTGTTCTCTCCTATGGACTTTCCTCCAATGGTTCAATCCCCTTGCCATTTGGAATCGAGACCTCCTCCACCTTATTGGTAATTACAATTTGTGGAAACTCACCAAACATGAGGCCGAAGCCGTTCAATGCATTTGGATCTTACACCGTCCATACAAGTACAATCCTCATAAAAAGTTGTTATGGACCACGAATATCAGCTATGAATGGCACACCACTTATGACTACCCAAAATGGTATCCGAAGACCATTCAAATTTCTCTGCTGAATTTCCTCTGCAACGCCAATAATGACTTCACTGATGAACATTACATCATTCCTGATGTCCCTAGACAATCCGGTGATCCAGAAGATCCTCTTTCGGTCCAGAGCCACATGATTGACTCCTAAGACCCTTTCAATTTCAGCACATGGCCCTGCCTGATATGTGGAGCCCAAGATTCTGATGATGACAACCATGCTACATGCAATCTGGACACCCCGTAACTCATGGCTTATGCTTTAATTATGTAAAGTTTTTCGGTGTGTTTTACTTATGCTTTTACTTCGAGTATTGTAATAGTGAATCGGCACTTCAACCGACTTTGTAATCATGCTACCTGCCACCTATTTCGCATGGCACTGTTTGTTGTTTGTTTGTTTTCGGTCTCTCCTGCCTATAAAAAAGACCCTCCTCTTCTTGTAGAAATCATCAACCGATTTATAAATATTTCCAGTGTGTTTCCTTTCTATGGCTTCCTAAATCTTCCTTTCTTTTTCTAAATGATCTGAGAATCATAGACTGTAATGATCCAAGTATGCTCTGTGCTTGCCTTTAATTAAAGGATCCTGCACATCAGAAAAGGATTTTGGTTCAATTGGCTTAAGGTCCTTATCTGTTTTCATGGTGTTCCTCTGCGAAGTACCCTGTCCAGCCGATGGATAGGCGCTTTTGGGGAAAAAACTTTGGACACATGTTTACAGTTTAAGGCTCCCTGCCCTCGCCGTGTAGTTTGTTTTATAACCTCTTTCATAATATCAATAAAATTGTGTCATTCCTTTGAAACAATTTGTTATCATGATTTAATATGCTCATTATATTCATTAAGGATTCTGTGAGTGTTTGGCATGGCTTTTCTAGTCGACAAAAGTGTTTTTTTAATGTTAAAAGCTATTTTGATGGTTTTTTTAGTTGTTTGATAAAACTAAAGAAGATGTTTTATTTTATTTTATTTTAATTTTTTTTTAAGACAAAGCTATTTTATGTCTTTTGACAGAATCCCAAAATTTGAGCTCCTCTTAAGAAGCTCTATTTGAGCTTTTTTTTTTTTTTTTCTTTTTTTCAATATAAATATAAATAGTCACAACTACCCTCTATGAACTTTATATATTTCACCATATACTCTTCTGAAACAAATAATAGCACGGTGTGTATAAAACTATCTAGAGGGGGGGGTGAATAGATTTTAAGCTTTTTACCCAATTTTTCGTGTTAGTCAAAATTACGAATTTACCCCTAAATAGATAAAGCAATAAATCAAGTATAAAATGCAGAAATTAAATAAGACTTGATTTTTACGTGGAAACCCTCACGGGAAAAACCACGGGCTAGTAAGTAAGCCACACTCGAACCTCGAATCCACTAAATGTGTAAAACGATTACAACCTAATCCCGGAAGTAATCACACACCTATCTAATCCCGGTATGAGTGAACCTAGTCCAATTTGCTTGCGATCTAAGCAACCTAATCCCGGATGCTACATACAAGACTTACTTTCTCTATGAAGAGAATAACAACCCTAAGTGAATATATGAATATTCAAAATGCAACATAGAGCAAGGGAAACCCTATATGCTTATCTAAGATGATTAATATGCAATTAGAGCAATCCTAGATATCAAAACTAAATGACATGTCAAATCAAATAGTTTAGCTAATCAAGATTAATCACAAAACCTAATTAGCTATCACAATACAACTTCTCAAACATACATCATACTAATCTCAAACTTGTATTCAAAGTATATAAAATAACATACAAGTAATTAATTGAGATTGCTTGTTAAGAGAAACACAAAATATGTAAGATATTAGTGAAAAGCTTACCAAGCAAAGTATGATGAAGAATCCATGCAAGATGTCTTCTAGATGATCAAGGATGATGCTAGATGATGATTGATGATCATGGAAAAGTGTTTGAGTAAACTAAAAATGAGTTCTTTGGAATTTTTCTTCTCTTTGAAAAATATCCTAAGTATGGAATTTGAATATGAACTCTTGTTATTGACCTAAAGTCAAAGAGGCATATATATAGGGGGCCAAAACAAGGTGTGGTCGTTTTGATAAGTTTGCCTCAAAATTGCCTTGGGCGCTGTACGTAGAGCGCCTCTTGTACATCGCTTGTACAGCACCCCTACTCTGTTCTCACGGGAAAACAGAGCGGCGCTGTACGTAGAGCGCTTTGTACAGCGACCCAACAGCGACCGAATTAAATCGATCAGGTCTGTACAGCGCTCAATGGGCGCTGTTCGTACAGCGCCTTTGGGAGTGCCCAATGCAAAAATGCAATCCTAAGTCTAAGCATGACAATGCAATTGGATATGCAAGATACAATCAAACTAACATGCAAGAAGAGATGTTAATGAACATTAATGCACAAAAATAAAACACACAACATACAAGTATTAAACATATGCATGAGTTGTGAGTATGTGCAACTATCTCTTCAAGACAAGTAAGCACAAAGAAATATACCTTCGGTGCTTATCAACACGAGGTCTTCAAAGGGCTTCGAACAATAATACCAACTCCTAAGCTACCCTTACAAAGAACCCCAACATGTGGTTTGTCCACGAAATAAGCCAATCAACAAATGGGAACCTTACATCTTCTATTACAAATACTTTGTTAGGGTCCATTTTTGTACATTTTAACAATAAAAACTCTTTTAGAAATATTTTACCAAACAATTTACTAACTTAAAAGCACATTTTAAAGTGAATATAAAAAAATATATGACTTTTTGTTAAAAGATCTACTCAAAAAAAGCAATGCTTGTAAAGGATCTATTACATAAGTTTTACTTGAAAAGCCATCCGAAAAACACTCTCAAAAGAAATCATTATGCTAATGGTGATTAGGGCATGATGACTCTCATGGGCATCCACCGATTGCTTCGTCAAGATTCTTATGGGTTTTAGCAGGGGCGGACCCAGGATATTTTTGTTGATCAGACTAAATTATATATGCATATATTTGTTCTATCCTTGAAACGAATTGACTTTATTAATGCATGTTAGTTACTTAATTATTAGTTGATCTTTTTGTTAAAAAAGAATGATATTTGAAAAAAATATGTATTTTTTTTTCGTTTTTTAATAATAAGATGATGGACATTGATTCAATGACACACTATATAAGAACATAGAAAGAATACATTTTAAAATTGATGCATAACAATTATTTAGACTTGTAAATGACTTATTTTTGTAATTGTAGAAACAATAAATATTATAAGTCTACTACCACCTAATGTGGCTTGGTGTAAATGATGTTCCTTCACCCTGACAATATTTTAAATTCGAGTCACCGTCACTGCAAGTAGTACATAATATATATGTATTATAATTGATTTTACAATTCACTTTGAACAATAAAAGATATTTACATTTCACCGAACTTTGAGAAAAAAATGTTAAATATATAAAAAATGGTTAAAATGTTATAAAATATCATATTATATAAATATAATCTACACTTGTGAAAATAGAAAACAAAAAACTTGATAATCTTTTATACAGAGGTAAATTTAGTAATATTGACTAAAATTAAGGGTAGTGTAAGATATTTACACAATAAAAAAAAATTCAAGAAAACTGACCTGGCTATTGCCCATGGTTGCATGAAGAAGATGCTGAATTGCTGATCTCCTACTTACTTTTGAGGTTGACGAAGTGATCAATCCTGCTTCATCGTTTACAATTGTATCACCTAAAAGCACATATATAATTTAATGCAATCTTAATTATGTAAATAAAGTTGACTTTTATGGTCAATATAATGGTTAAAATACTATTAGGTAACATCTGGTAATCGATTTAGATCTATAATAAATGCTTTTCTAGATATTCATTATATAATAAGAAGCACTAAATGTGAACGAGATCAACTTGCATTTGCATATAAACAATAAAACAAGTAAGGAAAAGTAAACTGGTTGATAATACTTCCACAGTTCCACTAATAAAATAAAGAGACATACTTCACTAACTTCCCATGAATTACCATGACGTTTGACTTGTTACTTGCAGACTATCTATCATATGCACTCCTGAAGTAGAAATAAAAATTAATTTAAATATTAAGATAATTTAAAAAATTAATTTTTTATTTACTTTAAAAATACTACAAAAAATTTAAAATTAAAGAATGAAGATATTTAAAAATTTTAAGCTATTAAGTTGGTGCTAGACTGCTAATATTAAAAGTAAGGGAGTAAAAAGTGTTAGAAATTTTTTGAACCGATTATAATATTTAATATTTTAGGAGAGTTGTAATATTGATGAAATGTTAAATCACTATTCACTAACAAAACCCCATTAAAATTAAAAAAATGGAGTAGATGCATGGATTCCGGCCTACCATGTGCAGAAATGGCCGAATGCGTGATGTGGCCAAATAATTAAGTTTCTTTACTTTTACTTTTGAATATTTAATATATATATATATATATATATATATATCTAATTAGTTTCAGTCACCTTAATTACTAGCAACTTGGAGTTGGTGTTGACATATTTGCCGATCTCGAGAGTGAAATGGAGCCTGCAGGTATGTTCACCTATTCCCATTGTCGTCACTCGTCACCGTGTTTTCCTAATTCTGGTTTCAGATTGTTTTCAAATTACTTTCCAGCTAGAATGAAACAATCTAATTCTTAGGAAAATCATACGGTTAGTTTACAATTAGTTCTTAAGTAGATTTATAATTATCCAAAAGTTTGAGCGAGATCATTTTAAAAGAATTTGTTATACTTAATACGTAAAAAGATTAAATTGCCCTCAACCTAGTGTGACCATTAACGATGGTAAATATTGAATATTAAGCATTTTCCTCATCGGGGTATATTATATTTGTGCAATATTTTACCCTTGTAATTTTTTTTTTTTTTTTTTATATATATATAAATTTTAAATGTTTTACATTTTAAATGACAAGAATGGTTTTAAACACTAATTTCTAACGTAGACTTATTAAGAATCGTTGTTTTTTTTTTTTTTTTTTTTTTTTTTTTTTTGCCTTGGACGAAAATTTAAAATGAGGTATTGAATGTGTAATGTAAATTATATTAAATTAATAGTAAAAATAGTTTATTTAATTTCAAATTTATTTTTCTTTTTTTAAAATAGTATATTGATTCGTATTTTCTATTAAACATGTCTAATATAAGTTATCAAAGTTAAAAATAATAATAATTATTATTATTATGTTATAGTTAAAAATATATATATAAATGGTTATTATTATTATTATTATTTTGAGAAATATACAAGATTGTTTTTTTATTTATTTGTAAAGTGTAGTTAATTAATGTGTTTAATAACCAACAAAATGTATACAAATTATAACACTGACATGTTTTTACACAATATAAAAAAATAAAAATAAAGAAATATTTTAAAGACGAAAATAATGTTGATAATACTAACATATATATGTTAAAAATTGTTGTTTCAAAATTTTTAATTTGATTTCTTTACAGAGAGAAGCGGTAGTAGCAATGAAGGAACAGGAAAACGAAAATATAAGGATTTGCAAACCGACTACGAGAAGCAACTCCTAAAAAGTCAACTCAAAGCTATGAAATCTGAAAATAAAAAGCTTAGACAAGCCTTCATGTTTGCATTGGAGCATTTGCAAACTAATGCTAAGACTTATGGAGTTTCTTTATCACCATCACCATCACCATCACCATGTAAAAAATTAAAAAAGGAAACAACAATCACAAAGAATTTGGTTAAAATTCAAGCAGATGAAGATGATGCAGCTGCTGCCTCGGAACCAGAAAAATTCCAGACAGGTACACCTGACAAGAATGACGTTGTGGGACGAATGGCAAGTCCTGTTGCTCCTTATAAACTTGAAGGCTAATTAAGTCTCTTCACGAATGAATGAAAGCTACTGCTTCTTTATCACTGGATTGTCTTATTAGTAGCAAGTAATATTATCAGCTTGGTAATATGTAGCTAATGCCTACTACTACTACAATTGTTAGATTATCGTTTTATGTTAAAGTTGCTGTATTTTGTCAAATTAAAAGTCAATAAATGTGTGTTTTTATTTTTATTTATTTTTTAGTCCATATACATATGCGGTGATATTACCGGATTAAATAAGCACCCTTAAGTTTTAAACCACGTATGACGGCAGTAAATACATGTGTATTTTAAAATAAAACGAATTATATATTTTTTTTTTTACGCTTTTATAACCTCTTTTAGATAAAATACATAATACCATTTCAAGATAATATAATTAGATTTACAATTTAGACGTTTTTCGGAAATATCGTTTTTTACAATACTTACACTGTTACAGGGGTGGAAACATGAGAGGGCAGCCCTCAAGAAAAATAAATAAATTATATATATATATATTTAGAGTGTTTTTTTTTTAAAAAGAAATTCCTTATTTCAAATTCGGTAAGGACCTTGATAAAATCACATAGATTTTTATGAATTTTGATCTGAATTTTTTTTGTGGAGGATAAGTTCAATGAAATTTACCTATGAATAAAATTTGAAAAATTTTCAAACACAAGAAATGTTTTTCTTGAATTTTCATATATTTCACTCATTTTTCTATTGCTTTCATATTTTAAAAAATCATAATAAATAGTTATAGTATTCGAAAAATTCTCAAATTTTATTCATTGGTAGATTTTATTAAACTTATTATCCATAAAAACAAATTAGATCAAAATTCATAAAAATCAATATATTTTGTCGAGGTCCTTACCAAAATGCTCTTAAAAAAAAATGGTTTCCCTTAGGAGAGAACCACTCTATATTTTGTCGAGGTCCACAAAAAAATGGTAGCATCAACTAGCTCACTAAACCGATCTTTCACTAACTTCATCCTCTCTTCAACCAGAGTTAAAATCAGCTTACGGTCTTCCATCTTGAGCTTCGTCAACATATCACCAACATACTTATTCTCACATGTGTTATTCTTTAGAATCGCATATATCTCTTCATCCATTGCTTTCATCTAGCAATCATCTCAAGCAGCATCTTCATATGTGATAGGATCACAATATGCAAATAAGGCAAATTTCACCAAGTCTTAATCACTTAGGTCTTCATCATTACCCAAAACACAATTCTACAAACGAGTTGACAAAACCCGTTGGCATTGTGGATAACTAGAAGATTCTGCTAGATGTGGAGTCACATCGGATGGTGGTTTCACATGGGTAGGTACCTTCTGACCTATCTTCTCTAGATCAACATCAACGTCTAAAGAGCTCTCCTAACCATAAGACCAATCCAACACCCTTGCTCATCAAAAGTAACATCTCGATTGAAAATTAACTTCTCGAATATTAGATTATACAGTTTATATCCCTTCGTCATCAGACTGTAGCCAATGAAGAAGCAATTCTCTACCTTATCATCAAGCTTCTTCCTCAAAACATCAGGTACATGAGCATAAGCAATACAACTCAACACTCGTAGGTGTTCAATGTTGGGTTTACGTCAAGTCAGATCTTCATGTGGAGTCTTTCTAAGAACACTTCTAGTAGGGCACATGTTCAACAAATAGAACACATATCACCTGTGTCTTCCTAAAAACCTTTGGGTAAATTCTTCAAGTGCAACATACACCTTACCATATCCATGATTGTTTTATTCTTCCTCTCAGCTACTTCATTCTGTTGAGGAGTGTGTTTGGTTGTCAGTTGATGGTTAATGCCATGTTTTTGTAAATAACCATCGTAGACAATATATTCTGTGTCCCTATCCGTTCTTAGAGTCTCAATAGATGTTCCATTCTGCTTCTTAACATTTGCATTAAATCTTTTAAAGGAATCACAAGTAATTGACTTTTGTTGTAAGAAGAACACCCAAGCCTTCTTGCTAAAGTCATCAATAAACATAATAAAATACTTGAAATTTCCATTTGATGGAGTCTCCATTGAGCATAAATCTGAATGCACTAGCTCTAACGGCATATTGCTCTCCATGCCTTCCTTGTGGGAAATGGGTCTCTGTGCTTCTTTCCTAAGTCATAGGTCTCATAAACTCTATCCAGAAGATTAATGGAAGGTAATCCTGAAACCATATTCCTAGATGTGAGCAACGTCATACTTCTAAAATTAAAATGACCAAACCGCATGTGCCACAACTAATTCTCATCACCAATCATCGAACGAAAGCAAGATAAACTATCACCATTAAAAAGCAGGGGAAACAAATGGTTTTCAGACATTTTTACCTTTGCTATTAGCCTATCCCGTTAACGGTTAATGGTGAAAATCCCTTTGTAAATCCATATGTTATATTCCATCTCTGAAAATTGTCCCACAGTAAATAAGTTTTGATACAGGTTTGGGACAAACAATATGTTTAAGTTGGCATTCTTGGACCCGTCCTTCAAAGTGATAGAGATTCTGCTCTTCCCCATCCTTTCCACCTTTACGTCATTCTTCACGGTAGAAGAAAAGGATTCATCCAATTGATAAACATTTCCTTATCACCACACATGTGGTTGCTGCAGCCCAAATCTAGAAACCATTTGTTCTTGCGTCCATCCTCTGCCATGTTGCATGTTAGCAACAACATTTGCTTGGAAATCTCCCTTATTGGATTTGCACTCACACCTATAATGGCCAAATTTTTTGCAATTAAAACACCGAACTTGATATTAATTCCACAGATTAGTGTTGAAAATACACGGGGTGTGTCTAATACAACCTAGGAGGAGGGGGGGGGGGGGGGGGGGGGGGGGGGGGGGGGGGGGGGGGGGGGAGGGGGGGGTGAATGGGTTGTTAATCGATTACTTACCAATTTTTTGATTAGTCAATATTAATCACAATTAACCCAAACAAAACAATCAACAAAAATCAAATGTAAAGTGCAGAATATAAATGGGCACTTGATTTTTACGTGGGAAACCTTCAACAAGGAAAAACCCACTGGACTAACCACGCTAGCCACTTAGTCATCGAATCCACTATATGAAAAGAAAGATACACCCTTAAGTGAAACACGAACTCTCACTCTCAATAACCTCAGGCTATGAACACTACCACTCACCACTCTTGGTTCAATCCCTAGTGATATCGGGGATCCACTACTTTTGGCGTAAGCACCTCCTATTCTACTTGAAGGCCTTTTACAATGGAACTTGACAAAATGATCACTGAAGAGAACTACCACTTGTAGCTACAAGACTTTGACTCATTGAAGAGAATAAATAGTCTAAGTGAATATAGCAATATCCAAAATGCAATGATGGGTAAGACCACACACAAAATGTTTAAAAAGGATGTTAGGTTTTAGATTTGTGTTGGTTTGATTCCAAAACAAAGCTCTCTTTATTTGTATTGACTAGTTGCTTAGGTGGTTTGTGTTTGATATGAGCTTCAAAGAAGAAAAGCAACTTCTCATGCAAAGTTCTTCTTCAAGAAGAAAGGTGCTTACTTGGATGCTAAGGTATCAAGATTCTTCTTCCTTTTGTAAGGCATTAGCGCACACACACATGTTGCATACATTTGTGTCCCTACATCGTTACAGTAAATTGGTATAACACATTCACACACATATTATAGTATGCACATGCATTAGATTTAATTTGACAACTTTTGTAAAAGTGCATGTAGGATTATCTCTAGGAAATAGCATACATGTGTGTTCTGTGTTTGTTTGTTTGTATTTCATTAATATTGGACTTGAATATATTCTCATATTATTCCTTATTGAGTTTGAAATGTTTCAGTTACTCATTCATAAGTTTTCGAGTTCCGAGTTGGACGTTACGAAACTTTTTGTGCATTTATCGTACATGGTTTTCGTCCTTATGTATCGAGTCGATTTCCATATTTTTTATGAAAATTTTATAAACATCCATGCCTGTGAGGGAGTTAGGGTTCGTAATCCATAAACAGATTCGAATTCAGAGTTCGAAAGCCAGAGAACAGTCGAAGAACAGTCGAAGAACGTGAGAGATGGGTGAAAGGGAGCAAAGGGGAAGAGGGGTGGCAAACTGCCAAAACACCCCATCTCCCGTGGAGGCGTGTGAGCCCCATAGGAGGAGCTTCCCTTTACCTTGTGGAGGCCATGCACCTTTATGGGATGCTGATGTGGAGAGCTGTCTTTGGCCACTCGAGTTGGTTTTCTCTCCACGCCATTTCCCTCCCTTTAAATTCAATTTTGTGCAAATTTTTTCATAACTTTTCAACTTTTGTTTTTGTCATATCTCTCTCAGTTCAACTCCGATTTTAGAAATTCAAAAGCCTAAATTGTTGGTATTCGAGAGAGGAACAAGATCCAAGAGTTTTAAAAGTGAAATGATGTCCAAAATTTTCTTTTTGATCTGATCTTCATCGTATCTTCATCATTTTGTAAGTGAAGCATCTTCTCTACATTTTTCTTATGATCAACTTGTTGAAACTCTTGATTTGATTATGAAATTTGTTTAGAATGATTTTGATGATTTTACTTTTAGGCTTTTTTGAGTGATGTTCGAAATTAGCTTTTGTGATTTTTGATTGAACATCTTTTTAGCTAATTTTGATGAACATGAATTTGAATCTAGAAAACTTTGTGATTTGATCTTGATTGTTGATTTTTAGATTTTTAGTCACATGTTCTATAACTATGATATTTTGATTGTGATCTCTATCATTTAAATCTATTTCTCGCTTGGTAGAATATGTTGTTGATTTCAAGTGTTAACTTGATCACTTGGTTTCAAAGCTAGTTTTTGTGCTTTTTTGTTGCAAACTTGTTATTCTAGCTTTGATTGACATGTTTAGATTTCTAGATATTTTTGTGAATGATTTTGAATGCCTAATATAGATCTCTAATCACATGTTCATAAGAATTAGTTACAATTGATTGTGAGCTTGATTTGTGTAAATCTAATTTTTCTTAGAGTGTGTTTGATCTACTTGCTCTATTTGCTTGTGATTGCATCATGATTGCATGTTTGCACTTCACTTAGATCATTGCCTTCCATAAGGTGGATGTCTCTTGTTAAGTGATAGAAGCTTTAACTTGAGCATGAAGTCTTAACTTGGATCGGGAGGATCTGGTTAGTTAAGCGAGAAAGAATTGGCTAGAATCAGGAGGATTCCGATAGTCAAGCAAGAAGTCTTGTATAGGATCGGGAGAATCCAGATAGTCAAGCATGTAATCTTTCTAGAGGCGTGAGTGTCTTGGATAAGAAGTTACTTCTTAGAAGTGTGATAGTCACATCTTGGATATGAAGTAGGCAAAGTGTTTCACTAGACCCGAGGGTAGAATATGAAGGATATCTTAGAGAAAAGATCATGTGTTGATTGATTTTTGAGGGTTTTCTTTTATTTGACATAGTGAAATACGGTTTGCTGGTGGTTGTGGTATTAACCCATGGATGTTTCCTCAATTTGAGGTTTTACCACGTAAAAATCTCTTGTGTTGATTTTCGTTTTTATTTTCTTTCATTTACTTTAGCTTGCATTGCTTTAATTGAATTCACTTTGATTTGTTAAAAGCAATTTACTTGTTAAATACTCTAAGTGTGCATAATTTGGTTGTGTGAAAAAGAAGAGCAAGAATTTGAGTATATAACCTATTCATCCCCCTTTAGGTATATTTTACACTATAAGTGGTTAAGGGAATTTGAAAGGAGTTGATATAATCAATAAATCATAGTTAATGTCTAAGTGGAGAAACACAAAGACTTAGCTAGATGGCCTAAATGACATATAATCCTAGCTATCAAACAATGTCAACATGCCCACACATGTGAACTCAATTAGTTGTGTAGAGATTTTCAAACAACCTAATTGTCAAATAAACACACATAAACATTCATGAACTTGATTTGATGAATAAATGCAAATCTATCAACCTGGTCATCAATTAATCATGTATGATTGTTTATGGATTAGCTATTTAAGGAAAAACAACCAAATCATGCAAGCTATCATAAACAAACCCAGTCATGCTATAAAAACTCATAAATATATGTAATAAAGAGAGTTAAGGTATTTAATCAAGCAATATTTAGAGAATTTGCCACTTGGCTTGGCACCTCTTCTCATGAATTTCTTAAACTTTCTAACCAAAAGTGCCATCTCCTCATCATTGTCTTTACTTTCTTCATTGATGGCCTTGAGAGCTATTCCCTTGCTCTTGACTTTAGGTTTCAAGCTTACCTTATAGGTTTGAAGTGATCTAAGCAATTCGTCGATGCTCAAGCTATCAACATCCTTGCTTTCTTCAATAGCCGTTGATCGAACCAAAAATGTAATGATTTTGGCCCTTAAATCCGTCTCTTTTTGTGTGTTCTCGGGCAAAAATCCCATCATTTAATTGCTTGAATTGAGTATGTGTAGGTAATATTGTATCATAAGAGCATTTAAGCTTAACTAGACGGGTTGGAGGCAAATTGCACAAAAAGAGGGAAGAAATGAAGCAAAATCAAGGAATGTTGCTAGCAAGTGTCGCTATTTACAAACTGCGACGTAGACCGTGACATGCAAATCAAGGAATGTCGATCAAAGTGAATGCCACTCAAACTGTCGTTGTTTACCAAACTGCGACACTGAGGTAGCAACGCGCGACAGCTCAGCAAAAATAACGTTTTTAAGCCATTTCAAGAGGGATATTCTTGTCCTTTCTTGCTCATTTCGTACCCTAGCCTTCACAACATATAAACACACCAACTTTTATAGAGAATTGCCATCAAGAATCCCTTCTTTCACCATTTCTCCTCTCCAAATATCACCAACAACACTTAGATTACTTTCACCCAAATCACTCCTTTCTTCCTATCTTCTCTACACATCTCTTTTGTCACTTTCCATTTGACTCCACCTATCTAGACATATCCTCTTAAAATATATATAAAACGAGTCTAAAATAATCTAGGGGGGGGGAGGGGGGGAGGGGTGGGGGTGAATAGATTTTAATCCGGTTATTACCAAATATTCCGAATTAATCAATCTTACAAAAAACCCCAAACTAGTCACAAAATAAAATCAAGTGTAATAAAGCGGAATTTAAATGACACTTGATATTTACGTGGAAACCTTCAACAAGGAAAAACCACGGGCTGTTATGTGCGCCACACACGAACCTTAATCCACTAATTATAATAGCGATTACAACCTAGGTTAACCACGTCAAACCCTACATGGTTACTAATCTACCACTACTACCCGCAGTCCTTCAAAAGTGAACCTAGTCCTTTGCTTGCAAACTACCAAATGGTAAATACAAGACTTAACTCTCTAAGAGAAGAGATTAACAACCTAAAGTGAATATGTGCAATATTCAAAATGCATAAATGTGTAGGGAAAAATACCGTAGTACACGCAACGGAAGCGAGACTAAAAATAGATTTAGTAACTTTAAAAAATTTTCCTTTGATGAACCTTAACCCTCTAATTAATTAAACATATATAATCAAAAGTATCATACCTTTGTCGCGTGATCCGATTGACATTGCGTCAATGGTAATCCGCAAGATCTTCCAATCCAATCACGAACGTGAATCACCTAGGAGCGTGGTCTCCCTTTCTTTGAATTGTGTACCTGAGGATGGACAACAAAATCTTTTTTTTTTCGTTAGTCACAAAAACTTCTAAGAGATAACGAAGAACGTTCCGGTCACTTTTGAATTCTCAATCTAATGATCGAAACTCGCGTGAGCCTTATTCGAAATTGTGCACAAAACCTTTTGATGTAAAAGTTACTAGTGCACTATCGAAATAAGAACAAACTCTTCTCTCTATAACCTCTTGGCCGAAATTATCACACTAGTCTAAGAGTTTGATTTTATTTTTCTCAAGTAAAAGAAAAAACTCTCAAGTCCAAAGACTTAGCAATTAGGGTTACCCAATCGTCTTTGCACAAAAATAAATATATCATATATATTGCCGCACCACTCTCCTTTTTTTTTATCTATAAAATATGTAATACTATATATATATATTTCGAATTCAACTTGCATATTATATATTTATATGATAAGTATTGCACTCCTATTAAAGTGCACCAAAACTGCACGCAAAAATAAATATATATATATATATATCTTTTGAAAATAATTCTGCATGCCTTATAATACATATATATTTTCGGCCTAGTGCCATATATATTTAATATATATTTATATATTGTGGTCAAAATCTTCTACCATGTAGGATTTGTCTTTTGACTTAAATCCTAACCCTAGGTAGATTTCTTTATAATTCTAAACCCTAATTCAACTCTATAGTGTATTTGTGACTATATCAAAGACTTTCTAATTTGACTAGATAAATAAATTCCCTTTATTTATCTACTTACCAAATAAAGTCTTTTATATTTATTATACTACCACAATAGTATACTACTAAGAAACATATTTCCTAGTCAGAAAAAGATTTTGATTCTCAATTAAATAATTAACTAATAAATTAATTAATTTCCATTTAATCAATCAATAAAATAAAATAATATTTTAGACTATTATTCTAGTCTTGCCGCCCACACCATATACATGGGCCTAATATTATTTTCTTATTTTATTTAATCCATTAGACTTTAATTAAAAAGCCCACATGTGAACCAGACCCATTCTTACTAAAAGAAACAAGGCCACATGCCTTTCATTAATATATTAATATAATTGATCAGCCCATTAAATAAATAATGTGCAAATTATATTCTTAATATATTAAATACAATTCTAGATGGACCCATAAATTGGTCCGGTAGAATATATCAAGTGATCCATGCAAGTCCGTGTGGATTGGGGATCTTGGCGGGCTATCTAAATTTAAGCTTCAATAGACATAACCTAATCACAATCAACAAATGATTCACTTAGGTCCGATCCATTAATTTTAACTCATTCCACTAAAGAGCTAAAATTGAACTCTTAAATAAAGATAGAATAAGAAGATGTTTCTCATTCATACCCTAGACAATCTTATTGGAGATGGTGTATCCTCGTGAATAATATCAGTAATCGCCAAGAGCTCATAGACCGCCTATAGCTCTCCTAGTTACCATATTTACTCATATGACCACGTTTTGAACTTGGATACTTTGACTTGTCCAGAAGCCATGTTTTCAATAGACACTATCGAAAACTCAACATTGAGATTTAATATCCAATACCTCAAAACATCCATATGATAATATTATACTCTCATTTAATAAATGGAGCCACGATGTCCATATCTATAAATGAAGTCCTCTATCGATTAGCAAATGAATACCACCAAACTATCGAGGATAGACTATGCTATATAATCGTACTCATTGATAGCTCAAATGATATCACTTGTAACCATAAGTTCATCATTTATCTCAGGATTAAGATAGACTCTCCGATTGTCCTGATAATGAAAAGACTATTATCTATTGACGGTTCTAGATAAAACTTTTCATTGTGATCCAGTTCAATGCACCCAGTGCACTAGATTCTTTTGCTCGAAGACACTCCGATGATTTTAGACTCATCATATCTCATTTGATCCCACTCAAATGCTAGCAAAAGAATTCTACAACTTTAACAAGATAAAGGTGCCCAACCTTTAACTTAAGTTGTGAACATTATTCAAGACTAACTAAAGAATTGTGTCTACCTCATACATATCCAGATGTACGAACAATTCTTCTTTTCTCATAGTCTTTTGACCTTATGATTATTTACTTTTGACAATTATAATAATTAAACTATAAATGCTATAAGATTTGTTAAACCAGAAATCACATTATTAATATGAATAGATTGTCAAAAACACTATTACACTCTTGCTATTGAGCATAATCCTAACAAAATGCAAGGTCAAACATTTAAGCTTATCTAGGTATGGAAGAACATGTTAAACACTCCTAGATATCATGTAGCTATATGACATGCATACAACTTAGCTATTGTGCAAATCAAGCCCTATATGCAATAGCTATCACAAACAACTCACCAAACACAATAAAAAGGCTATATTGAAACTAGTCAAGTCATAAAAATGTAGCAAGAACATGTGGAATGATGTAGATGATGTTCTAGCTACAAGTCATGTGAGCAATAATGAAAACCTTATAAAAATCAAACTAGAACATGCTAGATGATGTATGAAACATGAAAGTATGATGGGAGTTTGTGTTTTGTGTAATAAAAATCAAGTCTTGATACCTTTGCTTTGAAGTCACTTCTTTAGCTCTCAAAATGTGTAATTTTTGCTCTTAAAAATGACCAAAGGCTATCAAGGCATATATATAAGAGATCCAAGCAAAGTGAGGTCGTTTAGAAAAAAAACGCTTCAGCTTTTCGCCATTTGCGCTGGTGTGTGTGCTGGTCGAGTAGCACACACACCAGCGCATAACCTTTGTGGAAGTTGCGCTGGTGAGCTGCGCATGACGACCACCAGCGCACGACTAGCGGCAATCCTCTGCCAAGGTTGCGTTGGTCCAGCACATGACAACCGGTGCAATGCGCTGGTGTGCGCGGGTAAGAGACCAACACATTACACACATATTCAAATCAATCAAGAAAAATGTGCAAGTGTGAATTGTGAAATACATACACTCAAAATGCAATAATCACACATGCATGCTAGAGTAGTGTGTGTGTGAAACTAAATCTCTTCAACTAAGAGTCAAGACAAGTAAACCACCTTCCTTGAAGCTCTTGATGTCCACAATGAGGTCCTTTGACATTTGATAAGGATTTCTTCAATCCTAAACTACATTTACATAATTGAACCTCATTGTGATTTTGTCAACGAAATAAGCCAATCAAAAAGTGAGGCACTTACATCCTAATCACCCAATCTTTGCACTAGGATCAACAAGGAAGCTCAAGGAAGGATCAAGCTTACAAGAGAGACCCAAGGGTGATTTCTCTACATTTTACTTCCTTTCTTTGTTTATGATTATGTGTAATTAAACCACCATTCTAGGGGGATGATTTGAGAGACTCTTGGACAATGAGTATTTGTTAAAGCTTTAAATATTATGTTTACACAATTATAGTTTTATTTACTTTTTAATTAGATCTTGCTCTTATATGATTGGTTAAGTCATTGACACACTTGTTGATTGCAATATGTTTGTAGGATTTATTTGTGATAAAATTGGTTGAGTTATTGACACACTTGATTAATTGTAGCACATAGTGAATAGGATAGGTTGTTGGAGGGTCTATCAACCGCAATTACCTAGGCCTTTGATCGTCACCAACCAATCCCACATTGACCCCCTCTCCTTAATCGGTTAGACATTTTGGTGGGAAGTTGTTTAAGGTTTGTACTGACAGTCTAAACACACTTCCGAATGAGATCGGTCCTTGATTGTGTGGATCGTACATTAATAAAGCCATGTGTGAATTGCTCAAAGTCCATTAGCTA
Organism: Acer yangbiense; assembly: GCA_008009225.1. Lineage (NCBI taxonomy): Eukaryota > Viridiplantae > Streptophyta > Magnoliopsida > Sapindales > Sapindaceae > Acer > Acer yangbiense. The sequence goes on from CM017773.1 coordinate 26,058,689, forward strand.
CTCTATCATTTCCTTAAACTTCTTATTAATTGTTTAAATCATTTTTTTTTATCTAGGTTGTTGGTATTGAATTCCTATCTATTCATATTCTCTTTACATATTTGTTACATTTACTTTACATGTTATGTTTGATGGTTTCTCAAACCATACACCATTCAAACTACCATGATTTACTTTATTGCATTTTAGATTAGTTAATTAATTCAACTAATTACTTTAATTCCTTGTGGAATGAATCATTGCTTACCATTTTGCTAATTTTACATCCTAAGTGGACTTTCAAGTGCTGAAACTTGGTTTTTAAAGTAAACATATAAATAGCATTTTGTTGAGCACAAAACGACCTCATCAACCGTCACCTTAGCCTTGAACCATTTAGGCAAAGACCTTAAGATCTTCCAATCAAGGTGCTCTTGAGAGATTGGCACACCAAGTACTTGACATTGGTTGGCTATGTTTAGAAGCTTGAATTGGAAGTCTTCAAATTTATCATCTTCACTCATTTGCAAATTTTTGAATTGCGATGTGAGCATTTGAAGTCTTGACTTTCTAGCCGCATTAGTTCCCTCATTAGTAACTTAGAGAGCATCCCATGCTTCCTTAACAATCTCTAGATTTTGGATTTACAAGAATTGACGACTATCCACTCCTTTAAAGATAGCATTCACCACCCGATTGATGTCACTTTGTTAACTCAAACTCATTTGCGGTCCATTCACTTCTAGTCTTAGAAACAATTGATCTATCTTCGAGTGTCTTGTTTGGAGAGTTGTAACCCTCTTCCAAATCATCCATTCTCTCTTATCAATAGAACTGATGTAGGCTTTCATCTGGAGTTTCTAAAAATCGTAGTTATGGCCTTTGAGTAGTTGAGGTCTAGAGTTAGAAGCTCCTTCGGACATTGTCTTTTCTGGAAGGATCATGACTCTAAAAACCTTACAATCAACCGTGAGTGTATCCCGGATCTTGTTAATTACCTTCTAACGACCCGCTCTAATACCAATTGAAATATACAAACACAGTTAATTTGCCTAAAGCTAACCTAGAGGGGGGTGAATAGGTTTTTGTACCTTTTTAAATCTCTTGGAACAAACAAAAGTTTGTCCCTCTAGATAGCTTGTATCACAATACTTTAGTCATATAAAAACAAATGTAGACAATTAAAAAGTATATTCAATGTACATTGTCAATCCATGTCTACAAGTTGCAAGTGAAGAAATTATACTAAAACTAAAATAAAAGAATACGTGTATTCACATGTATGTCCAATATGTACAAGTACTAATCATTACGTGATTATATACAAATAAATCAATATACAAATAAAATGATATTTACAACTTTGATCAAATGGACTGCTTGCATCCCACACTTTACAAAATCTTGTTTACAAAGATATCCATAAGTGAAGTTTATAAAACAAGATTCAATCATACACATATACAAAAATAAAAGGTAGGAATAGGAAGAATTAACACAAGAGATTTTATAGCGTGGTAAAACCTCTGAAGTGGAAACATCCACGAGCTGAATCCACAACCATCGACCAACTATTTTTTATTTGATGATAGATTAGAAATTCCTCTAAAGTGACCAACACATGATGCACTCCCTATTAGACTCTATTTCTACCCAACCCCATTGATAGATTATAAATTCCTCAAAAGTGATCAACACTCTTTATTAGACTCTATATCTACTCAACACCTGGGCCTACCAATAAAAGAGACATAGCAAACTTTCTATCCAAGGAAACTCATGCCTCTAGAAAGCCTCCTTGCATAGCTATCTAGATCTCCCCGATCTTAGCCATGACTTCTTGCTTAACTATCTGGATCTCCCCGATCCTAGTCAAGTTTTCTTGCTTGGCTATCCGGACCACTTGTCCTAGCCAAAACTTCATGCCTTTTACAAGGACTTCCTAAGTGTGATCAATGAATGCAAAACGCAAACAAGTACTCAATATAGAATATGAGATCAATACATTTTATAGGAACTAGACATATGCATGAAGTTCACAAATTAATAAAGTTGTCTAGTTACTATACCTGAATAAAATTCTAGAACACGTGAAACACCAAAACACATTGAATTCCTAGATTTATTCATGCAACTAAAACTTGAATCAAGTATATACATTAAGCACATATTCAAGATTTTAGTAACAAACAAAAACATGCTAGATTCACAAGATATGGTCAATCAAAATTCTAGCAAATATTTAGAGCATATATTCACACAATAATCAATCAGACTCAGAATCAATCAATCATTTGTTTCTTCTTTGTGATTGGTCTAACAAATTATGGAGGAGTTCTATGGGGTGGTGGGGGATAAATGTTTGCGCTAATTCTTCGATTCAGGATTGGAAGGATGGTTGGTTCGGTTTGTGCCCATCGGTATCTAGGAGAAGAGTTTGGAATACTCTTTTCTTGCTGTCATATGGACAATATGGGAGGTGCGTAATGAAGTGGTCTTTCGAGGTAAAGCAGCAGATTTCAATATTACTTTGGATTCAATTAAATTTCGAACTGCATTGTGGTTCAAAAACCATGGCTGCGGGTCGAACATTGACCTGACTCTGCTCATGTTAGACCTTAAGGAGAGATGCATAGACATTGCCCTGTCAAAAAAGAAGAGTAGCATCGAGTAGACCCCTCCGAGGGACAATGACCTTATCTTCAATGTCGATGGCTCAGCCTGAGGTAATCCGGGAAACGCTGGCATTGGAGGGGTTCTCAAAGATTAGAGTGGAAAGGTTCTTTGTTTATTTTCACTTTTCATTGGCATCTCGAATTCGAATTCTGCCAAAGTCATGGCTATTCATCGAGCATGTCAGCTCATATCTTCGAAGTTTTCATTGGTTGATCGGATGATCACTATTATTAGTTATTCGAAGACGGCGGTTAGTTGGATTAATGGAAAGGACTTTGGCAACTATAATCTGCTGAATTTGGTGTATGATATCAGACAAACCCTTCATTCTTGTGCTGGTCTTGACATCAAATTCATGCCCAGAAGTTCGAATTCGTTTGCGGACGATTTGGCTAAGGCTGGTTCCGGAAAGAATGGAGATAGACTTGTTTGGGGTGTTTTTTGATTTCGCTTCTTTTGGGTCCTCTGTTTGTTGCTTTGTTGATGTCTTTTAGGTGTTTTTCTTGCTTCCTCTTTTGCTACGTTTTTGGTCCCTGATTGGGTGTATCTTTTTGCTATTTTGGGTGTTTCTTTTGGCTTGGGCTTGGTGTTAGTGTGCCTGCCTGTGTTGTTGTTTGTTTGTTTTGGCTTCTTTGCCCTGCCCCTGCGGCTTCTTCTAATAAATCTTGCCGTTTCAAAAAAAAAAAAAAAATTAGTTAATTGTAGTTGGTAAGCTTAGTGATAAGTTAGTTAATTGCCTAAGGGATTGACAACCCTTAGTGGTAGTTAAATCTAGTGTAACTTAGTTGAATTTCAATTCATGCAATCTTAGTGTAATCATTAGCCCATTAGTTAGTTAACTTGCTTGCAACCATCCTCCATTTTCTTTTCTTGCATGTAATTAGTGTAATTAGTGTATATATTGTATATATTATATGAGACTAAAACCGATTTAAGGTACCTCGCCTCCCTGTGGGAACGAACCGTACTTGCTTCTACGCGATCGTAACGATTCGTGCACTTGCGGATAAACAAGCACACATATATATTTTAGAACTACAAGGGGTGTGTCAAGTTTTTGGCGCCACTGCCGAGGAGGTGTAGCGTTATCTTTAGTTAGTTTTAGACTTATTTTTACTTTCGTATTTTTTTTAGTTTTAATTTTTATTGTTCATAATCTATCTTGTTCGATTTGATTCTTGTTTAGTTTTGTTTTGTTGTTTCAGGATTCTAAGATCAACATGGAAAGTGGTAATTTTGATTTGATTAGTCAATTAGCAGACTTGAATGGGAAGGTGATGGCTTGTATGTCACATTTTAGGCAACCCCCGGCTACAGTTAATCCACCTTTTGGGTGGAATGGACATACAGACGTTGGTCCGCAAGGAGAGCAATGGCCGGGGGAAGAAGTATCATCCATGTATCTGTATCAGAACTACAACCATCAAGCTAGATACGATCATGAGAGGCAAGACCACCAATGGGGCAACTTTGATGTAGAGGCATACCAACATTCCATTGACCAACGATTTCTCAACCTAGAAAAACACATAGGAAGGTGCTTAATTTGGTTGGCATAATGTGTGGAAAACTCCCAAGAGCAAGCTAAGGAAGCCCGTGACCAAGAGCAAGCCTACCGATAATACCTTAACCAACGGTTGTTTAACTTTGAAGAACACATAGAATGGTTGGGAGGTCGGATGGCACAATATTTGGACGGCGTCCTAGAGCGAAAAGATGTGGAAAAGCCTCAACAACTTCACAAATCAACCAACCCTTTCTTTTGCCTCAAGGTTGGAGGAATCAAACGGGTGGATTCCTCAAGTAGCTCGGAATGCGACCTTGGTAATGTTTTGCTAAGGGAAGAAGAAGAGCTAGGGGCAGAAACAGAAAGCAAAGAAATTGAGAAACCGATGAAATCTCTGGACAGCTCGGATGATTACATGGACAAGCTCTTTAGTATCTTCGAAGAGGATGTCAAGGAGAACGAGTTGATAAGTCTAAGTGTAGACTTAGTATTGAAGATTGCCATGCTTGAGAATGAGAGAGACTCGGAAATGAAGAAATCATAAGAGCTCTGTGTATTGGTGGTAGAACAAGAGGAAGAATTCTCTTGGAAGATGAGAAGAATGCAAGTGGAAGCAAAAGAGAGGGACAAGGCATTGGAGGCTATGAGTGAGGAACTCATCAACAAAGACCATGCCTTGAAGGTAGCACAAGTAGTTGTACGTGACTACATCATGGAGTTAGACAAAGCCGAACGTCCAATCAAGGCTTTGGAAAAGAAGGGGACCAAACGAAGATCAACCAAGAAGCCCCTCACTACCTAAAGTGGAGCAAGCCTTCCAAAGGTTGCCCACAAGCAAGCAGAAGCAACGGCAAAAGACAACAAAGGTAGTATTTCTAACTTCTCTCCTACATGTTATTTTTGCCATGTTAGGGGTCACAAAAAGGCTCAATGTGCTAAATATGTTGAATTGTGCAAAAATAGAAAAGGCATGCTTAAGAAAAAAGTGAGAAAGGTTAGGAAAGTTTGGATCCATAAGGACAAACTAGACCAATCCAAAGAGTCTCCTTTCGTTGCAAGGAATGACACACCTAGTAATAAGGTGTGGGTAGTAAAAAGCCATGATGAAAATCATGATAAATTGAAAATGCCTTCGAACTTCCATAAATTGCATGATCAGTTTTCGAGTGAATTATGTGTTTCATTACACGTATGAACAATTGTTGAAGTATGCTAGCATGTGAATGTGCTATAGCTTCTAGAGGAAGCTCATTTTTAGGTCTTTTGTTATTTTTAGGATAAGTTTTGTTTTAAGAGTCTTGAGTCTCTTATTTATCCACTTACCATATTGCAAATGTGCTATGAGATGCATGGAAATAGATAGGTTTAGGGGTTATACTCCTTACTTATAAACTTGTATAGCATATGCTTGTAGTATTGGTGTTATTTTTGTGTGTGCAGGGCTGGAATCAAGAAGAAATGTCTGCAGTGGGATGAGTCTACGGGAATATGCCCGCTTAACAAAGCCGCGAGGTTCTCCTGAAAAGACCGCGACTTCAAGTCGTGAGAACAGGGAATCAAGGCCAGCAAGAAGAGCCCGCGGGAATGAACCAGCGGGAACAAAGCTACACCAATCATGCACCATACACCATACCACGAAGCCACACCAACCTAGGAATGCTAAATCTCGGGTCCAATCTTCTACTTATGAGCTTTTACTTCAAGTTGATATCTCTTGCTTAGGTTAAGAGTGTGAATTGATTGTGTTTGCCTAGTGACTAAGATTGGTTGTGTGATATGATTAGTGGTGGATATTTATGATTGTATATATATGCTTACATGTAGTTGTAGATATTAGGATTGTATATATATGTTATTTTTGAATTTTTGTTTTGTTTTTGTTATTGTTTTTCAAACCCTGTGAAGATGCCTTGTTTTGAAAATTTTGAGGCGAAATGTTTCTTCAAAATTGTACTAATTGGTGAAGAAATAAATTATTTCACCCCTGTTGCATTCATCATTTTTTTGATATGATTCCAACGGTATAAAGAATGTAAAGTTCTGGGCGGTGTTTAAAAGTTATGAGTATTTCTTCAACCAAAGGTCATGAACGTGCCCTATTTTCAAAATTCTGAACGTGACCTGTTTTCAACGTCTGTTTTCACACTTTTCCGATTTGAATTTTGAAATAGTTTCTTCATGAAAAGTGTTCATTTGCATGTCTATATTCTTGTATCAAAATTCTAGTAAGTTTTATGGAGTATCTTTGAAAATATTCATTGAAAAGTAGACGTTGTTCGAATTCGAAAGTTGACAGTTTTTGTTGAAATGTTTTCCTCTATTTTGAGAAAGCATCTTTCACATGGTGTTTTTGTTTGTTTTTGTGTTTGTGTTTAGTTGTACATATGTGTTAGTATGTTTGTGCTCGGATTTCCAAATCATGAACTCTTTATCCATGTACTTCAATTTTTCAACATTGAGGACAATGTCGAGTTTAGGTTTGAGGGTGTGGACACCTTAGTTACGTTTTTGTTTTTTGTGAATATTTTGTTTTTGTCAAAAAATTTTAAATTTTGAAATTTTTGCGAATCGAGCCATCTTTGAACAAATTGTTTGAATGAGATGTTTTGAGTAGTGCCGTTGAGGAGTTTTTCCGCATATGTTAGTTGCTGAGTCCTAGCTAACTTCTTGTTAGTCTCTGAATTTTTTGCGCATAATGTGAATTTAGTCCCTTTCTCTTAGTGTCTAAGTGGACGAGACTCCGTACTCGATTGTTAGGATTAATAGTGGAGACTACCCGTGAATTTTATGCCTTAACGTTCATTTTGAGGGTAAATATGTTTCTATTCTTAAACACTCTTCGAAACAGTTGTGCTTCAATTATGATCTCATTTGCATTATAATTCATTGATTGCCATAGAACATGAAAATTATGTGAACTGCTTGCTACGACTTGTATTCCCTTGTTAGATAGACTTTCGGATATGATTCTAGGCATGTGTGTGCTTAACTACCATATTTTGCCCAAACACTGTCCTTGTCACTTATGTGTGCTCCAATTGCCAATTTGAGGCCAAAGACAAACCATTCATTTCATCACCCACATAAATATCCATACACATTGAACACACGAAATTCTTTTGTTGTTGATCATAGATTATGCATAAGTTATAAATGCAAATATTTAGCTCAAATTTGTAAATAGCGTGTACTCAGGCAATGATAGAAAATTGTGCAATTTGGAGGCTAATTGTAAAGTGTTAAAAATAAAATGCTTAAGCCATAGTACCTAATTGAAGTGCTCGAATCTGAATACCAATTAGCACAAATATCAAAATGTGAATCTTAACCTAGACGCTTGTAGACATTTATGTGATGAGCTACTAGTTAAATTGTTTAATATGATCAATAACTCTAGAATTCCACTAAATTCCTTCCATTCACCCCATATTACCCTTGGCCCCAATACAACCAAAGGAAAGCCCTAGTTGATCTTTTAGGAAGTCTAGCTTGGGAATGCGAGTCAAAGCATGTTCTTTCCACATTCATGGTAATTCAATTCCATTCATGAGATCAATTTCCAGAAAATGTGCTTTATTTCGAATACTCACATGCATTACATATTTGATTGCCATTTACATAACTTCCAAATCGCATGTGTTTGATAGAGAGTGTGCCTAGGACTTTCAGAGAAAAATATAATGAAATCTAGTGAGGATTAGAGTCGAGGCGAACTATATCTGAAGCATTAGAGTATGTTGTATTTGATGCTATGCCATTTTGAGTGTGGGATTTGCATTATATGTTTCATTCAATTTGAATGACTTTAGGTTGTCCTCCACTCAACGATTTTCACATGTGTGACTCCTCATATGCACAACTCTTTTGATATCTCATTTTGTATGGCTTTCGCAAATTGTTTTTAATTGTAGTTTTAATTTTTAGCTTTGCGTTTGTGGGTATCGTAGCGGTAAACCCTCATGAGACTACACTCCTCTTACTATGGACACCTAGGGGTTTAAAAGGCTTGTGGCACGTGCTAAGTGCCATCGTTTCTCCCACAACAGTGGACTAGCTTAGTTTATGTTTATTTATGCTTTAGTAGTTGTTTATTTGTTAGTTTTTCATTTTTTGTTTTGCTCGAGAACTAGCAAAAGTTAGGTTTGGGGGTTTGATTGTGGTATAAAATTACCTATTTTATACCCCTATTTCCTATTACTTTGTGCTTGTTTCTCGAGTAAAACCGGGTATTTAATGGATTAAATAAGTGTTTCAGGTAATTAGAGAAATTCAAAGGCAATTGTGTAATTGTGGAGAAATCAGGGGCTAAAGTGAAATATTCAGGAGATTATTGAAGATTCTGTAAATAAGAGAGAAGACAGGGGATCAAATGGTAAATTGCTAGACAAGACGCAGCAAACAGCCACGTCATCCAAGTGAAACGCTGCTGTTTTGGTGTGCTGGCGTAGGCGTGACATCAGGATGACGTCAGATCGTCATCAACCTTGAGCCAAACTTACCTGACTCGCTACAGACCCAGTTCGAACCGACTTTGACCCAGCCGTTTTCTGACCATTTTCCAACGATTTTTCCGGTGTTTCTCCACCTAGATTGGCATCCCATCTTCCTCCGGTCCTAATGGACCCACTTTGAGCTTCCCATGCACAAGTTTTCCATCTCCTCAAAATCCTCCAAGTTCCATGGCAAACCAAGCTTGCAAGCTCGTTCCAGCGGCCTTCTTCCCGTGCCAAAGACATCCAAAACCGCTGGAACTCCACAATTTCATGCCGAGGGAAAGATCCCGCGAAGCAGAGGGACTGAAAGTCACGTCCAACTTCCATATTTCGTAGCTACTTTCGTCGGAGAGAAAGAACCCGCGAGTTAGGGGATCCAAACCCGCGAGGTCAACCGACTTGGAGGATATTTACATCCAAACCTTGCCAATCCATCCCTCTATAAATATACAACTTTCCTAACCTTAAACACAATCCCTAATATCCAACAATACCCTAAAATACCCTAGAACCCTTAGAATAGCTTAGACCCTCTCTAAAGAACACTCAACCCACCTTAGCTAGTAAGTAAGCTTGGTTGCATGTTGATTTCAAGCTTTGGAAAGCAAGAGGAGCTTGATTTATTGTGAAGACTTCTCCAAGATATTGGGTTGTCTCTCTTTCTCTCTTATTTCCTTTAGTTTATAATTATATGTGTAACTAAACTATTGATGTTGGGATTTGGTGTGCTTGTAATATTATATATGATATTTGTTGATTATCTATGTTGGGCTTCAAGTTATGTATGTGTTGATTTAATTAACAAATTGATTAACACATAATATAATTTAGATCATACATGAATGAATATTTATGTATGGGTCTTTATTCATGGTTTAAGACCACCCTTTTGTGCTTAATTGTAATCAACTTGTTAATTAGGTTATTGAACTTGTACACCAATTTCCTAACATCTTAATTCCCATACCACTCACTCTCATTACCACAGCATTAGTGGTAATTAGTTAAGTTAGTTAATTTAGTTAATTGTAGTTGGTAAGCTTAGTGATAGGTTAGTTAATTGCCTAAGGGATTGACAACCCTTAGTTGTAGTTAAATCTAGTGTAACTTAGTTGAATTTCAATTCATGCCATCTTAGTGTAATCATTAGCCCATTAGTTAGTTAACTTGCTTGCGACCATCCTCTATTTACTTTTCTTGCATGTAATTAGTGTAATTAGTGTATATATTGTATATATTATATGAGACTAGAACCGATTTAAGGTACCTCGCCTCCCTGTGGGAACGAACCGTACTTGCTGCTACGCGATCGTAACAATCCGTGCACTTGCGTATAAACAAGCACGCATATATATTTTAGAACTACAAGGGGCGTGTCACTTGCATTTTATAAAATTTGTCAATTTAAATCTAATGCATGTGCATACATTAATATGTGTGTGTATGTGTTATACCAATTGAGCACAACAATGTAGGGACACATATGGATACAATGTGTATGTGTGCCTTAGCCTTGTAATATGAATGAGGTCTGTATATACCTTCGATGTGCAATGAAGCTTATTCCTCTTGAAAACTCCATCTTGCTTGATAAGTTACCAATTCTTCTTTGAAGCTTGAATCATCATAAATCTTAGACAACTAATCAATACAAGTGAAACGTTGTTTTAATATGGAATTATGCCAACACGACTCAAAAACCTAACATCCACCCACCAAACCCATTATCGCCATCAACCCACCGCCTTCTGCCTCCTCGAGCCTCCACCGCCAACACCACCTTCACTCCATCTCCCATTACCTCCACCTATCACCACGGTTCTCCTCATGGCGAGCTTCAATCTCCTCCTCCTTGGTTTGGAGGAGATCGGGCTTCATCTCCTCTGTGGATGAGATATCTTGATCTCTTCTGAGATATATCTGCTTCCAACACGAAAAAAAATAAAACTTACCTTTTAAATTTATTAATCTTCAAAAGAGTGAAAGAAAAAGAAATGAAAGGGATTTGAGGAGATGGAAATGGTGTGAGGAAGAAGAAAAGAGGGGAAAATAAGATGAATTTTTCTGGGTTTGTTTTTGCATTATTTTTATTATTATTTAATTAACGATTTAATTATTGATAATTTTTCTGATTTTCATTTTAATTTAAGGTTAAAATTGTCATTTCATTTAAATTATATCATAGCAAGGGCAAAAGTGTACTTTAGCCTATTCTGTTAAAGTTGACTGTCAAACTTTGGTCAAATGGACTAAAGTGACGTGTTTTGGAAAAAAGATTGACTAAAGTGATGAAGATGGTAAAGACATTTAAATAGGTGACAAATAGCTAAAAAGACAGAACTTATGAGAAATTCTGCTTATAATTTTTGTTAAAATCAATAACTTGCATTATTTTTGGTGAAAATTGATGTAAATACCATATTTTTCAACATAAATTGCTGGTTTCTCACTAAATTGATAAATTGAGTTTTAATAGCATCAAAGTATTGAACGGGTAAAAATGTCATTTGACTTTCATTATTTTTTTTTCTCTTTTTTCTTCCTATCTTCTCTCTTGTCGGACACACTCTAAAAAAATAATAATAATAACACTCTCTCACCTTAAGACTTTCAACACTTCCGCGTTTCTCTTGAAAATATCCGCCTTGTAAATTTATGAAATTGAAAAAACTTATTTGGTTGTTGTTTATATAGTATAGAGTGAAAACAAAAAAAAAAACAAAAAAAAAAAAAAAACTTAAAATATTTAAGTGATTTGAAGCATGAGAATGAAACGTAGAAGAGGAACCGACGGGAAGAGGAAAAAGAAACATAAATCTGAAAAAGAGGAACAGTCTATAGTTTTATATTTCTTTTGGTTTTCCACCTTCTACAGTTTTCTATATTCTGTTCCTCTACACTCACATGTTTTGTGTCTGAGAGGTATTTTTGTAACAAACACATTTTTATTACTATTAAAACTCAAGTTAGTAACATGGTATGGGCTAAGCCCACAAAATAAATCGAAAATTTTACTATAAATTTTAATAACATTATTAGCCCAAAACATTGCACAAATGATGTGACAGTACAATTTGTAGCAATCATATTGATTATGAGAATATGAGTTGATGATATGGTACAAATAACTTTGTCACATCATTTAGGAAAATTTTTGGACATTGTACCATTACTCTATTTTTGGTCATGTTATAACTTGTAACAATATAAATTCACAATACTTATCTGAAAAAACAAAAGAGAAAATTTTGACTACAGCTAGTACTTACTTTTTAACGAAATGTCACATTTTTATACGCCTTTTTTGTATTAGCAACTTTAGTCCCTAATTTTTCCAAAATACATCACTTTAGTCATTCTATAGAGATTCAGATTGGATATCTATTGTTGATTAGGGTCTAGAGAGGGATCTTCATCGCTGCCCAATGGAGATACATATCTCCATAAATGCTAGAGATTCATCAACAGATGTCCTACATTTGTTTTAGAGAAAGGGGTGTAAATAGCACTCTTTACTATCTTGGTTTTAGAACTAGTACCAACTTAATAACTTAATTTTAAATAGCACCAACGTATGGTTTAAGATAAAAATGCCCTCACTTCGTTCTTTCCTTTGTAATTATTTTTTCCAAATTCGAGACTTATTGAGTCAATGTAAGGATTCCCATTCTTTAATTGGCTTATTTCGTGGACAAACCACGTGTTGGGGTTTATTGTGTAAGGGTAGTTTAGGTGATTGAACTTCAAGCTCGAAGGCCCTTCTCAAGTCCTCAAGGGACAAGCACGCCAAACGTATAATCTCTAGTGCTTGGTTTTCTTTGAAGAGATTTAGATTGCACACACACACTTAGCATTCTTGCATTTGTATGCATACTCTTCACATGTCACATTTCACACTTGCACTTTGATTCTGTATCTTGTTGTGTGTATTTGTGTCTTGTAATTTGTTTCCTAATAGTTTTCGGAAACATCCGCGCATGCACTAGAATGTGCTTGGTTTTGCGTGAAGACCGCCTACGGAGAATGCCCTTGGCTTCTCCTTGGTTTTCACCTCTGTTGGTGATCGGCGGTTATGATCGGCGGCCTGACTACCGAATGAAACTGCCGTTTGCATCTAGAAGTGTCTAGAGCAATTCTACGGTTATGATCGGCGGCCACGACCACCGTTCGAAACCGCCGTTTATACCTGATCGATTTTTTATCTCGGGTTTGATTCGGCGGTTGGATCGGCGGTTACGAAACCACCGAATGAAACCGCCGTTGTTCCCCAGTTCTTCTCGGGTTTAATTCGGCGGTTGTAATCAGCAGCCTGGCCGCCGATTGAAACCGCCGATCGGTGTGTTTCAGGGGCAAACTTGTCTTTTCACATGTCCTATTCTTGATGTCTATAAATATCACACTTTCTCATTTTCTGAATACATGTTCTTTAACTCTAAGAACCCTAAACTTCAAAGAGAGACATTTGAGAGAAAATCAAATCAAGAACACATTTTTAACACTCAAAAACCATTCTCATATGCATCAAATTATCATCTAAGCATTTTCTAGCATAGTTAGGATGCTTGCTTGCATAGGTTTTGGTCAACACACTTTCTTTGGTAAGTTCTTCACTATTATCATATATAATTAGTGTTTTATTTATCATTGACATCTCTTATATTATTTGTATGCTCTTAGAATATATTCTAGATACAAAATAGAGATTGTTGTGTTGACATGATTAAGTGTTGTATTTTGATAGCTATCTTTGTATTTTGATAGCTATTTAGGTTTTTATAATCTATGTTTAGCTAAGCTATTTGACATGTCATCTAGCTTTTAATATCTAGGATTGTATTAATTGCAAAATCATCATCCTAGATAAGCATATAGGGTTACCTAGCTCTAATTGCATTTTTGGATATTTCATATATTCACTTAGGTTGTATTATCTCTTCTTAGAGAATTAAGTCTTGTGTTGCTATCGGGATTAGGTAGCTTAAATCACAAGCAATTGGACTAGGTCCACTTATACCGGGATTAGGTAGTTGTGATGATTATTGATCGGGATTAGATCATTAAACCGGGATTAGGTTGTAATCATTTCAATTAGTGGATTCGAGGTTCGTGTGTGGCGCACATAACAGCCCGTGGTTTTTCCCATGAGGGTTTCCACGTAAATATCAAGTGTTATTTACATTCCGCACCATATTACACTTGTTATGTTTATATTGTCTAGTTGAGGATTTTTCGTAAAATTGGGTAATAATGATCAAAATCTATTCACCCCCCAGATTAATTTTAGAAACACACCATAAATTTGTTTCAGTCAAATTTGAGACTTATTGGGGAAAATGTGAGACATATTTTAAAAATTTAAGACTTATGGGGTATTTTTGCAAATTCGAGACTTATTGGGGTCAAAATAAGAATTTTTTATATTTTATTTGGTCTTTTTCTTCCTCGCAATGGAGGTCTTCGACCTCCATCAATGGTGAAACCGATGAGCCATCTACAATGCGGGTTGACTTCGGCGATAGTTGGATTTGGAAGATTGGACGATGATGAGTTCACTGGTGTGATCGATTTTGTTTGATTTGCGATGGATCATTGCAAAACTAACGATGAAGGTTCGGAGATGGTTCGGTTTTGGCTTCTTTTCTCTCTCCATATAGCTCGAATCTAAAAACAGATACTTCGGTTACAATGGCTGGCACCCAACGAACATTTTTTTGGTGGCTTAGTTAGTCAACTCATCGGTGATGACATTGGTAGCGACAACTCTGAGCTCTAATACAGGTTTTTGAAAGAAAAAAAGGATCGGTAAGGTAAAATGATAGAAGGGTGGGGTATTTTTGTCCCAATCTCATATGTAGTGCTATTTAAACTGAAGTTATTAAAGTGGTGATAATTCCAAAAGTCACTCTCCAAAAAGTGCCATATAATTTTCAGCCTTTTTGCATAATGTAACACTGTGTTTGGATTGATGGAATAGAAAGGAAATAAAACAATAAGTTAACGTGGAAAAGAAAGGAAAGGAAATGAGAGGAAAAGATAGTGCTTCTAATGATTGTTGTTTAGATGGTTATGAATGAGGGAAAGGAAAGGAAACAAATGTAGTACTAATAGGGTTAGTTTTGAAATATTGAAAATTTTCATTAACTTATAATTCCTTTTCCACCTTTTCCATCCAATTTTGGAGAGAAAATAAAATGAGTGAAACAAGAAGAAACTATTCCCTCCATTTCCCTCCATTTTCCTCATTTCCCTTTCCTTCTCTCTTAGCAATCCAAACAAGAGATATGAAATCCTCCTATTTCCTTTCTTTTCTTTTCCTTTCTCTCATATTCCATCAAACTAAACATAGATAAATTTATTTTTAAAAGGGTATTTTTGGTGTTTTTGTGTGTGTGTTTAAAATAAAACTAATTTTTTTAATTTTTAACAATAAGTTCACTAGTGCCAATATTGCCACCCATAAAACTAATTAGTACACCTATATTTTATTAAATATTTTAATTACAAAAATATTTCAATAGAAATTTACTAATAAAGACATATTACTTTAATTAAAAATAAATCAAATATTATGTATACTCATTAATTACACTCGTATCTTCAACTTATCTTTTAAAAAAAAAATAAAAATAAAAAAATAAAAAAAAAAACTTATGATAAACCCAAATCAAACTCTAATTTTATTTTAAGTATCAAACTTTCTCATCATCTCATAATTATCTTATAATAAAGTAATGGAAAAATAATTTTCAGAGGACTCTAATCATACAGAGATAGGTATTTTTTTTTTTGTCTTTTTTTTTTTTTTTTTTTGTTTTATAGTTATGAACTCTATCAATAAACAGAATAATTTTGTTTTTAAAGATAGTTGTAGATATCAATGAATTTTTTTAAAGATAGTTGTATATATAAGAGAATTCCAAATTGAAAATATCCTTTCCCCATATACAATCAAGTTCTACATATTCCCTTTTATATGGCTCCTACATTCGACATTTTCAAAAGTAAATTGGATCATCATTAGAAGATGATTTGATTCATAAAATAATATGATTTTATTTTATAAATCGGGTGTGTTAATAATTTAAGAGGATTTATAAATAAAATCTAATAAAATGAACAATAATTCTACTTTGTCTAAATTTGGTGTCTAAATTTGGTGCCCAAATGATGTGGTATCATTGCAATCCATTCATTTGAATCATGCAAATCTAAATGAATGGATTATAATAATGTCACATCATTTATGCGTCAAATTTGGGAAAAGTAACATTACTCTAAAATAAATATATTTATTTTAATAAGGGTACAATTGGCATTAGGATGAATGCTTATAGTAATATTTATTTTAAAAAATTTAGATATGGGCATAATTATAAAAATGGGGTGTATGAGTATCAATATCTACACTCTAAATTCCCAAGTTAATTGGATGTACTAATATCAACACACTTTAGTTTTTTGGTGTATATATATATATCTTAATTAACAGATTTTTTGTTATCAGTTCATCCTAACAATAAATATATCAGGACGAAGAATGTAGACCATTGGATTTACATACTTTGACTTAAAGTGTATGCACTTGTCAAAACTTCTTCATAATCTGTGGTCCACATTCTTCGTCCTGATATATTTATTGTCAGAACGAACTGATAATAGATAGACTACCTTAATTAAATGAGATCTTATTAACAATTATCATATTCACCTAAAAACTCGTGTAGATGCATCGATTCCGGCAACCATGTGCAGAGTAGAACGAAAGTTTTTTGTCCAGCCAATTCAAACTAAAGTTAATGTATAATAATAATAATAATTTGACGACTTTACTTTTTCAATATTTAACGTTGACTGTTTACCTGTCTACATATACCCATCTTTCACTCACCAGAGTGCTTCAAACTTGGAGCCCGTAGTAGGTAGCTATTGTCATTTTTCCAGAGAGTGGAAAGGATTTTCAGCTAAATGGAGCCAGGTATGTTCAATTATTCCAATGGTCACTGTATTTTTTACTGATTCTGGTTTCGGAATGCTTTGAAATTATTTTCCTAGAATGATTTTTCTTTTATTCTATTTCCTAGAATGATAGAATAGCTTCAGTACTTAAACTCTATATATTCTTATTTTCTTTATAATAATTTAGGACGGATTACATTGATATATATATATTTACAATTTTATACCAAACTAAAATAGACCATTATTGGAAATTTTAAACTTATCAAATATCTTGAAAGATCTCAAAAAGAAAATATATATACGTTTGTAATTTTCTTGTGTCTTTAGACTGTTATAGATACAATCCATTATTTATTCATTTTATTTATTTATAATATTCTATGAAGGTTATTATCAAGATAGTATGAATTAAATCAGGCATAGTTTCACTAGGACTGTATTTAGTTATTTGATTCAAATTAGTTTTTATTTTTTTTATAGTTTAAGTTAGAATAAATTATATGAATCCTAA
Source organism: Acer yangbiense (assembly GCA_008009225.1). Lineage (NCBI taxonomy): Eukaryota > Viridiplantae > Streptophyta > Magnoliopsida > Sapindales > Sapindaceae > Acer > Acer yangbiense. The sequence goes on from CM017773.1 coordinate 26,075,814, forward strand.
CGAGATTTAAAAAATGTAATTACGCTTATATAAATAGGTTTCTCAAAGTTGAAATATTTCGACAAGTTTCAACAACAAAGAAACAATAAGAAAGATATTCACAGATATATCAATCAATAAAAAAATCTATTAGGCCAAAAAGCTTAATAAAAATATATTCACAGAAAGTTTATATTCCTAGTTTCCTACTAGGACTCATGATCTTATAAATAAAATATACGTAAGAGTAACTAACTCCTTACAAAGCTTACGATATAAGAAAGATTACAAGAAAATTGGGCTTTCTTAATAGTAAATTTTACATTTAATGAAGCTCAAAAAGATAAAAAAAAAAAAAAAAAAAAAATCTAAGTACAATAATATGTGTAATATGATTTGTGACTCAAATTGGTTTAAATATCACTAAGAGATTTCATATGGATGACGAGAAAGTTTGTATAGAGCATCTTCCATAGTATTCTATTTTAAAGTATGAACTCCAAAGTAGAATATCCAAAAAAAAAAAAAAAAATTAAGTTTCAAAGATTGAATTTAGAGTACCGAACATGAAACTCAAAATTCACTTTCAACATTTTATATTCCAGTGCTACCCTCATGTCCATAGTTTTAAGTAAATATTTGACATTTATATCCTCATTATTATTTTTAATTAAATTCAATTAATGTATAATAAGTTTTAATTAATAAATTTTTTTTAATGGATTTAATTTATAAATCTTACTATCATAAAATTATACCATTAGAAATATTTCATCTAAATCTTTAAAATGAGACAAATATTGAGTATTTATTAATAATACTTTTATTTAATAAATTTTCATTTATTAATACTTACTTATTCTTATTATACTTTATATTCTTTGCATATTAATAATTATAAATTAACACTAAAATAAAGATTGAAACATAGTGACATTAAAAACTTTCAAATGAAAATTACAATGATATAAACATATTAAAATAAGGATAGAAAAAAAATTATAAATGCACTAATAAAAATGTTATATTTTTATAAAAAGTTATTTTAAAATAAAATAAAAATGTTATTAAAATAATATTTATTAAAATTTAGTTGAAAAATAAAATTATGTAAAAATAATTTATAAAAGAAAGTAAAAAATAATAATGAAAATATAAATTATTTAAAGATAAAAATAGAAATAGAGATGGAGATATATAGAGATAGAAAGTGTGATGAAAATGAAAAAAAAAAAATAGAGATGGAATATGGGAAGAATATTTCTTTTTAGAACTTTATTTTAAAGATGGAGATTGAGTACGGATGAGAGATGCTCTAAGCTCTTAGGCCCTGTTTGGCAGGGCTTTTGGAAGGCTGAAAAGAGCTTCCTGAGTCCAAAAGCTGCTTTTAGGAGTGTTTGGGTTATTTAGTAGAAGAGCTTATGGAGCTCAAAAGCTCTTTCAACACAAGCCAAGCCTAACCTGCTTCTTCTAAACGAGCTTCTAAGGAAAACCGGGAAGCCAAAATTTGGTTTAAAGAATTTTTTTATTGACACTTTTATCCTTACTATAAAGAACAACAAAATTACAATCAGAGCTGTATCATTTGTTCTATCGTTTTTTCCCCCATTTGCAACCCTAACTACACACTCATCAATCTCATATGAGTACTTCACAAAATCAACAATCAAATTTGATGAATATTGAGATAGAACCTACTAGCCAGACGAACAATCGCACCCAACTCACACCAACAATTGGAAGTAGACTCGGAGCCATTGCTGATGATGGAGCTGGTTCACCATCATCGAAGATGGAGACACATCTGGGTCTCCATTTTCGAATCGACAATGGAGATTGGAGACCCAGCTGGGTCATCCATCGCCGATGAGCTCTATGATATTGTTGATGATAAACATATTTGAAGGTATTAGGTGTGTGCCTTGATGAACCAGATGATAGTGTCAGTGGTGTTTGATTTTGGTGATGTATTGGTGTTAGAGAATTTTGATTTTGGTGGTGTATTGTGTGGCGTGTTAGTGATGTATGAAGCAGCAGGTTGGATTGAACGAGATTTTGGTGGTGTTTGATTTTGGTGATGTACTGGTGTTGGATATTTTTGATTTTGGTGATGTTTGGCGATGGTGAAATGTGTTGGTGTTCTTCATTTTTCTTAATTTTTGTTTATTTCTTTTTTTTTTTGGTGAGATTTTTTTTTTTTTCCAGTTTTGTATGTTGTTTACTTGTTTTTATTATTTTCTTTAAATGTATAATTATATATATATATGAACTAATTTTCATTTTAAAAAAAATATATGTATATTACTCCCAATTTTTTTTTTTTTGACTGATTGTTAGTGTTAGTAAACACACACACACACAAACGTTAATCATCAGCAAGAACCACACACGATCCAGACAACCTGTAAACACACTCCAATTAAGGTTCAAATGAATTACTATTATTATTATTTTTTAAAAATTATTGTTAGAAAAGACAATGATTATAAATTGTTCAACTAACTAAACATAAAAATGGATGGGTATAAATGTCATATCATTATTAGTAGAGATATTACAATGGTCCAACCAAACACTCCCAAAAGCTCTTATAGATATAAAAGCTCTTCTGAAATATATCATCCAAACGGTAACTGAAAAGTTTGAGCTTTTACTTCTCTTCTTCTACTATCAAAAGTCATAAGTAAAAGTTATCCCAAACGAGCTCTTAGTATACTCAAAAAATGGCTTAAGTGTTGACTTTATAGGCAAAATTCACAAGTTGTTTTTTGCCATTGGCTTTGTAAATTGTAGTTTAGTCCTTCGCATTTTACAAACTTTCAGTTTGACCCCTATAAAATTACCATTAAGTCTCTCAACAGTAAATTTGAAAATTAGACTGTTGGGACTAATAGAAATTTACCGTTTGTCCCATACAGTTTTGAAACATTTGATTTTGGTCCCTATTAATTACAATTTTGATCCATAATTTTAAAACAATTTATTCATACCCCTAATCGATCATAATGTATTTTACGTTGGTTTATTGAGGTGGAAATCATAAATTATTTTCTACATGAGCTGCTACTTAAAAAATTTGTTGGTAAAAGTGGTACTATTTAAAATTTAAAAAATATTTTTCATTTTATTGGTGAATTTTGATAGTACAAAGGAATTTTCATTAATTAAAATGAAATGTATGCCTGGTTGAAAAAATTGAAAAATTAATAGTAAATATTTCAAAAAACAACTCTAATTCAACTATTTGCCTTAAAATACAAAATTGAATGATAAAAATTAAAGAAGTTATGAAATTGTAGAACTTGGAGAAAAGAAACAGATCCATTGAGAGTCTACGTACTGTCATAATCTTCTCATATCATTATTTAAATATTTAAAGAATAAATTGGTTCTTTTAGAATTTTTAATCTTTATATGGGCCAAAAGAACTTACATAAAAAATGAGCCTTTTATATTTGTAATCCTAACAAAGATGAATATGTGTTTTAATGGGCATGTTAAAGAGTTAAGTATAACGGGCGTGTTAATAGTTGGGTATAATGGGTTTATTTTTATTTAATTATTTTGGGCAATTAATTAATTAAATAATTTTATTTATTTATTTATTTTTACAAAAAGTTATAGCTCAACCTAGTTAGACCCAATTCCGCACCTGTTTTTTCATGTCTAAATGACAAATATAAGTCTCAACCAATATAGATTGGGCTTAAGAATACTTAGCAGGGGTGGGCGTTTTTGGGTTGGGTTGGGTTGGGTTGGGTTGAAAATTTTTCAACCCAATCTAACCTAACGTAAATTTTAATCCAACCCAATATTTATCGGGTTGGGTTGGGTTGATCGGGTTGGGCTTTTTAAGCCCGATAGAAAATATATATTTGAATTCAAATTTTGTTATATCAAAATTCAAATTTAAAATAATTTTTCACCCTAATAGCATATCATATCACATGATTTCTTAAAAGCATCAAAATCAAATTACAATATATAATACAAATTGTTTAAATATCTATTGCATAATAAAAATATAACCATTTATCCAACTTGGAAAGTCTCTATCTAAGCCTCCCATTCATTTTACAAATATAATCACTTCGTCGATTATCTCATGGTTGGATAATCTATTATTTATTTCAACCAAATAATAGTTTGTGTTTATATACAATTATTAGATTTTTTTCTACCAAATTCTTAATCAAATCCTAAGAAAAAAAAAACATTTTAAAGTATAATCAAGATGTGCCAATTAATACAAAAGTTAAAGACAATATAATTGCATATTTTTTAATAAATGTATTGTATATTATGGTATAAAATATTTAAAATTATGTATTTATATTTATCATTTATAATATTATAAATGGTGCATGAGTAAATTCTTTAAATATATAAAAAAATGAGATTTTATAATAAATCTAATAATAAATAAAATTATTTAATTTTTTATTTATTTATATCGAGTTGTCGGGTTGGGTTGAGTCATATTTTCTTAACCCAACCCAACCCAACCTAGTTAGGTTGGGTTGGCGGGTTGGTGCCCACCCCTAATACTTAGGATTTCGTTTCACGGGAAAAAAATAAAGAGGGTCGTGATACTCAATCAATGGATCACAAGGTCCAATCTAAGGGTCAGTTTAGTATTGCTTTTAAAAAGTTAAAATCAGATTATTTTATACTTTTTGCATAAAATGATGTTTGGTAAAATTTCCAAAAGTGGTTAATTAATAATCTGATAAGTTTTGACAATGATTCTGAGAAGTAGGTGGGGATTACTTTTTGAAAGTGCTTATGGAAAAATCTATTTCAGCATTTAATGAATCTTTTAAAATATCATTATTATCCTTATAAAATAAAGTTAAAATCATTTATATACGTACCTTATTTCATAAATATTGATTTGATTTATAAAATCTTTTAAAAATATTTTATTGTTCTTATGGAATTTTTTTCCCTAATTTAAAAATTCTACTTAAAAATATCGATTTAGTATATATAATTAATGAAAAAAATTAAATAGGATCATAAAATCATGTATATTTTAGTCATTGTAACTAATCTCAGTACTTTTACAATAAAATTACTAAACATACGTATATGCTTTTGAGCTATACAGTAGTTTTAAAACTGCAATTAAGCAAATATCTGCTGATTAACTTCACAGCTAATTGTTCTGTCAGCACAACTAACCGTGATTATTATAAAAGTTACAGCAATACCAAACTGGCCCTAAGTCACTTGAGCCAAGTCATTCAAATCACACTCAACATATAAACTAGTTTACTAAATATAAAAACAATTAATGCTAGAACTAGCCTTGTTTACATCAAGTTTCAATAAAATCATCTCTTTCCAAAAGCTTGAGCGCTACCCCTCGAAGCTTGTTGAGGAATTATTCAAAATGTTAAATCCTTGCCTGTTGTTTTTTGATATATTTCCAAGATATTTGCAACTTATTGATTGCTAGAGGATCCAAAAAAGTGATCCAAATTTTGGACCCAAACCTATGTGGCAACATCACACACAACATGGGCCCACGTCACTCTTCTCAAAGATCTCATGTGATGTTGCCACATAAGTTTGTCACTTTTTGGGGTACTCTAGCATTACTCCTTAACTATATATAACACATTCAAATCAAACTTCGTTTGAATTAAATCAATGTTTGTTATCATGAAATAAAGAATTAAAGCCTTGAGGCTGGCTAACAAATCGATATTCTTTGATGTTTCTTTGATGTTGAAACTAGTTCAACTTGTTGAAAGAATTCAACTTCATAAGTCTACTTATAAGGGATCAACTATTCAATATTTCAAATTCCATTAGGACTCAGATACCCTATTAAAATTTGGAGGTTTAAATATTCCTACAACAAAGGAAAAGGAAATAAGATGTTAGAGCATCTCCAATGGTATAAGCAAATTTGGATTCTCAAAAGTTGCCACCTCAGCATTTGAGGATTGTTTTCAGAGATTGCTAAATGTGATGATTGTATAGTCCACAATGGTACATTTGTAATGGTACGACAATGGTATATTAGTTTTTTTTTGCTAAAAAATAAAAAAAAATTATAAAAGACAAGAGAAGGTATATGATATGGGTATTGATCCATTAACAGTGAAGAGACAAATTTTACCTGATTGAAATTTTTGGGGTTGAAACAATGATGAAATACATAGATGATCAGAGAAAAAAAGAGGAAAAAAAAAAAGCCACAGAGGAGAGAGAAAAAATAAAATTATAACGGTTAATTTGGGTTAAGTTTGTATTTGATGATTGAAAATCAATCTTCAAATTTGATTATTGAAGAAGCAATTTGATTATTGATAAATGCTATTGCTAAATTTTAGTGACTCCATTAGACAGTGTTTTTTGAATAAATAATCAAATTTTGATTACTCTCCTACTTTTGAGGATACCATTGGAGATGCTCTATGCTTTCTAAAGATTTGTGGATAAGTGTTTTAGAATTTTATCTTGTTTAATAATTTTAATTAATGATAAAATTTTAAAAAATTTTAAAACTTTTTGTAATACTAAATACAAAATTATATATTATGTCTAATAACATAAAGTTTGCCGTCGATTTACAGAAATGAGAGATGATGGCATTGCAGCACAAAATGAGAGATACGAAATTGAGGTTATGGTCACTCGACCTAGTGCTAGAGGTATGATTAATTTAATAATTTGTTACTAATTACTGCACTGCCTGAGATATGATTAAGTTCACTCTTCTTTTTCTTTTTGCCTATTTTACATACTAATTAATGAATTATGCTATAATTATAATTCACCTAGTGCTTTCGATATCCTTTTCAACAGCCTATAATTATAGGCCTGTTTTGCTAGGCTTTTGAAGTGATGCTTTTGGCTTTTGGCTTTTGGCTTTTTGGGACTTAAAACTAACTTATGAAAGTGTTTGGATGTCTAGTTAAAAGAGCTTTCCATGTTTGAAGGCTCTTCCAAGAGAAGCCAACTGTTGTGGCTTTCCTTTGAAGAACTTTCATTGAAAACACGGGAAGACCATTTTTGTTTAATGAAACTTTTTTATTTCTCTATCAAACAAAAGCAAAATCAAAATTACACTCATATCTGATATCCCCTCTCTCTCCTTCACTGTCCACCGTAGACCCATGCTCCTGATTTTTTTTAAATTTTTTTATTTTTTTGAATTCTTTACAAGATCACTCAAACAACACAGAAAGTAATCAAATCCATGAGTAGATTCAACAAAATTACACAATGAACCATGAAATTGAAGAAGTAAAGAAGTAAAGAGAGAGAGGATTTGAAAATGATGGGTTTGCTAGAGAGAGAGAGGTGACAATAAGAGAATAAAGAAAGAGATGAAGAGAAAAACTTGAGAGTAATATAGTGAAAATTGCAGAGAAAAAAAATGGTGGTTGCTGATCTTCCATTGCAGACGATAAATGTAGCCATGTAGTGATGTAGGTGTGGTGAATGGGACTGAACAGGTAATTGTGGTGTTGGTTTGACAACAGGATGAGTTTATTTAGGTTTAGCATTTGTTTTAGTTTTATTTTGAATTTTGACTAGTCAATGTTTTATTTTTACTAATTACTTTTATCATTAATTTTTTATTTCTTGAGTTTATTTAAAAATTACTATTATTATCAATTATTTTAATTAAAAAACATTTAAATATTTTTTTTTACCTATATTGTTAATTATTTATTCTAATTAGGGCATTGCCAGTATATTCCAACTAGTAGATATTTTAAAATATTTCAACCAAACAGTTTTAGGAGTTCTTCTGAATATAAAAACTCTTTTGAAATATACATTATCCAAACTATCTTTGAAAAGCTCTAAAAAAATGTTCACGAGAAGGGCAACGAATACAATAAAATCAAGGCTAAATCTTCATCATCATATTTCAAATCAATATTTTTTTAAATCAAGAACAATCCTATTAAATTCAACAACATGGTCTTGAACAGACTTACCTTCTGACAAACGACTACCGTGAAGTCGTTGCTTCAAATAGAGTCCGTTGGAAAGGGATTTGGTCATATATAAGTTTTCCAACTTAAGCCACAATGATTCTAAAGTTTTCTCTTCAGAAGCCTCATACAACAACACATCAGATAAATGGATTGGGGCATGAAGGTCCAGTTTCTCCATTTTCCCATCTCGGCTCGTGCAGAGAGAATCTGGTGCTCGTAGGCCCATGAAGGATCTACTGGGCGCGAAGGTGTGTCTGTGTGCAGACAGCTGCTGACGCAAAGTGGGCCCTACGCCAGTCCTACGTGGCGAAGAGAAACTTTATCTAAGGCCCTCAATCTTCGCCTATATCTATTTTTTGCCCATATTTTTTTTTAATGTGTCAACCAATTTTATTTTTGCGATATCTCATTCGTTTGAGCTCCGATTTGTGCAATTCAAAAACCGAAAGATTTGTATTTTCGAGTAGAACAAATCCCAAGAATTTTCAGAGGTCAAAACAAATTAAAGTTTTATGATTTACACTTGTTTTAGTATGATTTGATTGCTTAGTAAATCAATTTTTTTTGGGCATCAAGGATCCCGGACTTCGTCCAGACACCCATCAGCCTATTCTCCTCAACCGCATGACACACCTAACTCATCAATATTCATCACATCTCTTAGGGCTAGTTTCGTATTGCTGTAACTTTTATAATAATCACTATTAGCTGTGTTGAAGGAATAATCAGATGTGAAGTTAATCAGTAGATGTTTGGTTAATTATACTTTTAAAACTACTATATAGCTCAAAAGCAGTATACGTATGTTTGGTAATTTTATTTCAGAAGTGTTGAAATTAGTTACAATGACTAAAATAGACATGATTTTAGAACCTTATTTTATATTTTTCATTAATTATATATATTAAATCAATATTTAAGTAGAATATTTAAATTTTTAAAAAAATTCATAAGAATAATAAAAATATTTTTAAAAGATTTTATAAATAAAATCAATATTTAATTAGAGTCTTTAATTTTAAGATGAAATAAGGTATATAAATGATTTTAATTTGATTTTATAAGGATAATAATGATATTTTAAAATATTCATTAAATGCTGAAATAAATTATTTTATAATCACTTTTAAAAAGTAACCCCTCACTTACTTCTCAAAATCACTGTCAAAACTTGCCAGATTATCAATTAATCACTTTTGGAAGTTAAGTTGATTTTAACTTCTCAAAAGTAATACCAAACTAGCCCTTATTTTGATTTGATTTGAAGCATGATATATGATGATGTTTTGTGTTGAATTAGATTTGAATTAATTTTGTGTGATTTAATTTCTACTTGATGTTAAACTAGATTCATATGTTTTTTTGTTTGAATGCATATCTAGTTTCCTTAGATTGACTTGATCTAGCTTTCTATATTTTGTGTCATAATTGTACACTTAGATCATGTCTTGTTGAAAGGTTAAAATCTCAATAAGACATGGATTAGTCTAGGTTGAGTGCTTGACAACCAATTTCTAGTAAAAGGCTTACGAGTAGGTTATTAGTTGTACTTAACAATAGTTATGAGTCATAAGGTAGCTTGATCATTTGAGTTTTGTAAACTATATCCAAGTAGTGAATTGTGTAGTTATGATTGTGGATTCAACCTGTGAATATTTCCTCATTTGAGATTTTACCGCGTAAAAAATATTGTATGACAATCTCTCTTACTCTTATCTCATTTACATTGCTTTTAAAATCATTTGTAGTATTTTTGATTAAATGAGATTTGAGAAAATGTATGGAATATAATCTGGTATATGTTTAATTGTTGCTTTACATATTTTTGATATATTTTGCGCAACTAACAATTAGCATGTTTGTGTTGGAAATATAAGGGCGCGTTTGGTATCGTTTTTAAAATGGTGTTTTTGAAAGCTATTTTTAATAATGGAAATGATGTTTTAAAAAATGTAATGTGTTTGGTAGTGTTTTTTAAAAGTAGTTTTTTGAAACGGAAAACGATGTAAAAGTGTTTGGTTGTTGTTTTTAAAATGAGTGAAATAGTTGTTTGGAGGGAAAAGTTAAAGTTTATTTTGAAAACTTGTTTTGGAAACAATAGAAAACAATAAAAAGTTGTTTCTAACTTTTTAGTTATAACTTTTAAAAAGTTGTTTTTTGTTTTCAAAAACAGTTTTGTAAAATGCTCAACCAAACAACATTGTAGTTGTTTTTTGTTTTTAAAAACAAAAAACAGTTTTTAAAAATGGATCCAAACACCACCTAAGTCTTCTTGTTGTTTTTGCTTTTGTGGTTGTCCAAATTTTTGTAGGTTGAAGGGTTGCTTGTGTGACAAATAATTGCCAAAAAGTTCTATTATTTGGACTCAATCTATTCGAATTTCATTAACCTTTAAAATGCATATTATATATAAAAAAAAATTATCAACTAAAAAGACATAAACCTTTTTATTGAAATAATGAAATATAATTTTCTTCTAACCATGTCCTGTATTAATAATAACTAAATTTTTAAGCCATAAAAAACTCCAAATTAAAAGAAGTTAAAAATTATGCAACACAATATGAAAGGGAGAACATTAAAAGTAACCATAAAATTAATGGGTTTATTGTTTTTAGCCAAGATTAGTATTTTTATTGTTTCTATCAAAATTCTACTTTTTGGACAAAATTGTCCTTCTTTATAAAAAAATTTCTATATTTTTTTCTTTTTCTTCTTCTTCTTCCTAAAAAAAAAAAAAATAGCATTTTTTCTCTATTTTTTTTTCTTCTTCTTCTTCCTAGACCTCCATCTTCTTCTTCTTCTTCCCGGATGTGTTTAATTGTATTAGATTTGGTGTGTTTAATTGATTTTCCATGGTGTGTTTAATTGAGTTGCCCTGGTGTGTTTAATTGGTCTACACTAGCGTGTTTAATTGGGTTGTCATGGTGTGTTTAAATGGGTTGCCCTGGTGTGTTTAATTGATTTACACATGGTATGTCTAATTGATTTACGCCTGGTGTGTTTAATTGATTTACACCTGGTATTTTTAATTGGTTTACACCTTGTGTGTTTAATTGGTCAACCTGGTGTATTTAATTGATTTGCACCTGGTGTGTTTAATTGGTCAACCATAGTATATTTAATTGGGTTGCTGTGGTGTGTTTAATTGGTGGCATGGTGTGTTCAAAGAAATCTGGAAAAATTTCCAGATTTGAATAGATTTGAAAATTTTCCAAATTTCCTCATACAAAAAAAATATATATATTTAAAAATCTTTGAAACAATGGATCTATAGTAAATTGAACAAAATCTGGAAAAAATAAAATAAAAAACATAATATGGAAAAAAAAAATTAACAAATATGATCTGGAAATTTTTTAAAATCTGGAATTTTTTCAAAAAAAAAAAAACCTGAATTTGTTTTTTAAAATCTGGAAATTTTTTTAAACAAAACAAAATCTGAATTTTTTTTAAACAAACAATACCCAAACTTAAGCACAACCACAACCACCCTTAAAATCAACAACTAACACTCAAATTCAAACCTTTTTAAAATCTGGAAATTTTTCAAAAAAAAAAAAAAAAAAAAAAACTGAATTTTCTTTTAAAAATTTTGGAAATTTTTTTAAACAAAACAAAATCTGAATTTTTTTTAAATAAACAATACCCAAACTTAAACACAACCACAACCACCCTTAAAATCAACAACTAACACTCACATCCAAACCTTCCGGCGTGAGATCTGCAAACCAAAGGTGAGAGAAGAGGAACAAAAAAAAAATGCTTGGATTGAAGAGGAGAGAGACGTGAGAGAGGAGATTTGGGTTGTAAAAAAAATTTGTAGTGGAGAGAGAAGAGAAGCATGAGATCTGGTGGAGAGAGAGAGAGAGAGAGAGAGAGAAGAGAAAGAAGAAAAGAAAATGTTCTAACCAAATGGAGAGAAAAGGAGAGAGAAGAGGTAAAGAAAATAATGAGGGGTATTTAAGTCTTCACAACCAATTATTGGCTAAAAACAATAAAAATACTAATCTTGGATAAAAACAATAATCCTCCTAATTATTTTGACTAAAAAGGGATATTTCCTCATATGAATTGTTTACATTTGCTTAAACAAAAAAAAATTACATTTGAACGTAAAGGGACAAATAGCTAGCCTATTTCAATTAATTTTGAATATATAAATTTTGTTGTTATTTTTTGGGGATTTAACGATTAGTCGATTACAATGGTTAGAATTCAAGTTCGAAAACTAATTAAACATTAACAAGCCAACAAGGCAATAAAACTTTCATGTCATTTCCAATCAAATTCTAATGAGGCTTGGTCCAAAAAAATATTCCGACAAGCCAATAATGTAAAATTTAATTAAATTTGTTCTATGTAAATGTTCGGACCAAGCCAAAACAACACAAATTTGGTTTTCAATAAACAATATATTATACAGTTGAATTTTTATTCACTAAACATTACACTAAATTTATGTGTCATTACACTATAATTTAAAAAGTAAAATAACTCAAAATTTTCAATCCAATTTTTTTTATTTATTTAAATCCATATAATTTACAAAACAAAGATGGTATGAAGACTAAAATTTTGATGCTCACAAGGAAATTTTAGTCAAATTTAAGTATTTAACTAATAAATGAAAGGTCACGTTTTGGTAAATTTATATAAAAATAAATTCATAATTACTTATTATTATTTTTTTTCAAGATGGGCTAGGGTGGGCTAGCCCTTGAGGCGGTCAGTCTCTGCTCCACGTCATCCTCTCATTTGACACTGACTTTGACTACTCTGTTGTCCTTTTGCTATGTTGCTGACATGGACAATTTGATGCTATTTATCATGTAATGTAATGTATAACTAGAATTTTGGTTTGGCAGAGGAAAGTAGAAAAAGACAGTTAGAATTATATCGAGCTGCAGTGAAAGGCGATTGGGAAATAGCTGAAGAAATTTTAAATAATGATGGTAATGATATTGCAGATAAGATCTCAAAGGTAGGGGACATTGTTCTCCATATTGCAGCAGCAGCAAGTCGTACACTTTTTGTGAGAAAACTAGTGGAAAAATATTATATGAAACACTGTTTAGCCTGTTCTCCCAATGATCATCTAGATCTAACTACCAAAAATGACAAAAAGTATACTGCTTTTTCGCTTGCCGTTGCGTCTGGAAATATGGAACTTGTCGAGTTTCTGATGAACAAGAAAAGAGAATTAGCACAAATCCCCAGTGGAATTAATGATACGTTACCTGTTCAATTAGCAGCTATGTTTGGCCATGAGAAGATTTTACTTCTTCTTTACGAGACCACTAAGAAGCAGTTAAAAGACGGGCACCTAATTCAATTGCTTGTCACAGCCATAGACAATTCTTTGTATGGTAAGTACCTTTATCAGATAATTCCTGTATTTAGCCTAAAAATTAGAAGATAAATCATTTTTATACAATTTCAATAAGGTGATAATTTTTTTTCAAGTTTTTTCATGGTTTGTAAAAAATGCCTTTTTTGCTTTAACGATGAAAGCAGCTTTTTCTCTTTTCTTTTCTTTTTCTCAATCGGACAACTTAACTCACTTTTCTTCATCTCTCCTTCAACCCTTCAACACGACTTCTCCCTCTTTACCAAAGAAATCATTCTCACCTTCTTCAATTTATTAGGGGGTAAATGTTTCCAAAATCATTTCTCTTTAAAAGTTTTGACCTTTTTGAACAGCACTAATTTAGGGCTACTTTTATTTCTTTCTTTATGAATTCTTTGATCAATATTTGTTATGAGTTATGATCATAATTGCATTGGGAGGTTTTTGTTGTGTTCTTAGATGCCGCTCTGCTGTTGCAAAAGGAACACCCAAAATTGGCGACTTTGCGTGCTGGAAATAAAGAGACGGCATTGCATGCGTTGGCTCGAAAGCCTTTGATGATTCCAAATCAGCAAAGAAAGTTGAAGAATTTCTTCAATCTATGTTAGTCATGACTCTCACTGCCCTCTAATCATTGAAAATCTTGAGCAATGCATGCTATAAGTTTTCTCGTCTATATATTAAAAAAAAAAAAAATTTGAAGCTGCTGAACCAAGCTAGCTTGTTACAGTTTCAGGCACAAATATGATCCATAAGAAAAAGATGCACCCAAAAGCACTTCAGCTGGCTGAACTCCTTTGGGAAACCATGATATTGTTGGACGACACCGACGTATCATTTCTGATTGGAGCACCTTGGAGGCTAATATTTTATGCTGCAGAGCAAGGGAACGATGATCTTCTTTATAAACTTATCCATGCATATCCTGATTTGATATTCAAAGTTGACGACCACGGACATACAATTTTTCATATTGCTGTTCTATACCGTCATGAAAGGATCTTCAACCTCATATACGAGATAGGTTCAATAAAGGATTTGATACTTGTGATTGAAGACAAAAAAAATAACAACATCTTGCATCTAGCCGCAAGGTTGCCACCTCCTAATCGGCTCAATATCGTAGCGGGAGCAGCACTCCAAATGCAGCGGGAGTCTTTGTGGTTCAAGGTGAATACTTAGTTACATGCTTTATATATATATATATATACAGAAATTCTATTATCAGTTCGAACTGACAAAAGTTATATCAGTTCCTTGCATGTACTGGATTTAAATACTTTAAGTTGGCTGTATGCACTTGTCAGTCAAAGTATTTAAATCCAGTGGCCCACATACAATGAACTGATATAACTTTTGTCAGTTCGAACTGATAATAGAAAGACTGTATATATATCATTTAAAATGTGTTTTCTCCCTTAAAAAAAAGAAGTAAGAAAAAAGGTGTTTTCTAAATCAATCGACCATCAATGAAGTTTTCACTACTGAACTATTGGCACACCCATATTGAACTATTGGTAAACCCACTACTGAGCTGTTTATACCCCACTTTACTTTTTAAATCATTTAGTAATTTTTTTTTCCTTTATCAAATTACTTAAAGAGACATATAATTTTTATTAAAAAAATCTTATACAAATTAAAACTAATAAAACCCCATTTTCTTTATTTCAAAACCCTAATGACAAAAACTTTAATGACATAGATTATTTCAAATAGCTGAATGTTTATTATTTTGTTTATATTTTCTTTCAGATATCGATCTCATGTTTCCCATGTTTAGTATTTATTGATTTATTACTATTTTTGTGTATATTTTCTTTTAGATCTCAATTTCATGTTTACCATGTTTAGTATTTATTGATTTTATTGTTTCACATGATTGTTTTTTTTTTTTCTTCTCAAATTCCAGATCCATGTTTGCTATTTTTTTTTTCTCTCGGTTTATTTTCTTTTAGATCTTCCAGGTATGCTATAATTTGAATCAATTCTTTTGTAAATTTTATTCCGGATTTTCCAAAGTTAGTTTAATGTTATTTACAAAAAAAAAAAAAAAAAAACCCAATGAAATAGCACCAAGAATCACAACCAAGAAAACATAATCTCTGACGAAACAAAACCACACCAAAACTCTAACTCAATCATTCAAAAAAAAAAATCATCAAGATAATTAATATCACACTCACAATCTTCCACTAACAATCCAATGGACTACAGGAAAAAAAAAATCGCATCTAATAAAAATGGTTTTACCAAAACATAAGAAGAAAAAACAAGTTCTGCAAATGGATGTGAGAAAACTATATATGAAGATTAGAGATGAAGTGTATTTTTTTTTTTTTGAAAAAGATATGAGTTGTATTAAGTTTGAAAAATAAGTAAAAGGGTAGTCCTGAAATAAATCAAAAAAATTAATAAAACCATATAATTTTATATAATTAAAACAAAATATTAAAAAATGGGGCATAAATAGTTTAGTAGTGGGGGTGCCAATAGCACCACTCGTTTTCTAAATCAATCGACCATCAATGAAGTTTTCATTGTTCTTATCAAGTTTTCATTGTTCTTACTGTACCTAAAGTAATTTGGCCTGATATGCCCATCAACACCACAAAAATGACAAGTAGGTATAAAATGAGGAGTCGTACCATAACCTTGTGAGGTCATTGAAGACTTGTCATGCATTGGATGCTGCCTTTGGTGTTGATCCGATTCTCTCCTTCTTTGTTGTTGAACTGGGTTAGCTTGCCTCTTTAGTTGGTTAAACCTTGGTTAAGGAAGGCTTAGGTGTGGAGCTCTTGGATGTTAAGGTTGAACTTCACCCTTTGTTGGCATCTTTATTTGGCCACTCTTGGATGACTCTCCAAGATCTATCTTTCTACTAAGATGTTGAGGAGGTGAAACCTTGCTTTTGCCTTGACCTCGAGGTTGCTTGATCTTAGCATTCTTCAAATCTTCAAGGTACCTTATCTCTTTATCCTTGACAATCTTCAAGGAATTCTTTTTGTTGGCAAGTTTATCCTTCATTGCCTTCATCCTTTGGTGGCAATAATCAATTTCCTTTTCATACTTGGACACATCAATCATGTCCGTCTTCAAGGAGTCATCTATCTTGACCTTTAGTTGAAGGTTTTCTTTCTTTAACAAGTCTTCACTTTCCTTGACTCTCCTCACTTCATCATCCAAGTGAGTCACCTTGGTTGACAGCATATTGAGATTCTCCTCCTTCAATTTTTGAATCTCCTTTTTCTTCTTCTACATAGAGTCTTCAAAGTACTTGATGAAGTCTTCAAGATCCATACAAGAGAGAAGACAACAAATATATAGGAGTCTTAAATGAAGCTACGACGTTTTGGATACGAAAAAACTGATTTATGGCGACAAAAAGCGACTTGAAGGCGACTTGGAGGTCAAGTCGCTTCAAGGCCACTTTTCTCTTGGAAAAATGATTAGAAAAAGCGACTTGAAAGTCAGGTCACACCAAGGTCGCTTTGTTCTCGGAAAAACGAGACAACGTAATGGCTTCAGTTTCGAGCGAACCAAAACATGACCAAATTACATCAAAACATTTCGTATATATACAGTTGGAAATGTATGGAAGTATGCTTTCTACTCCTTTTAACGAAATGAGGTTTCGATATCTATAGAAGAAGATATGGTCATTTAAGTGACCAAATGTCAGATTTGGACAACAACAAGATTGCCCAAACTCATGGTATAAGACCATGTAACCCAAGACCAATCCAAGAGAGGGTAAAGGGACCTCTCTAGTGGACACACAACGCACTAAGACAAGCACACCAGTGTGCAAGTACGGATGTTTCCAAACATACTTCAAGAAACGAAATGCATAACACACAACCACACCTAAGTCTAACAATGAGGTGCAAGTGTGAGATATTTAATGGATGCACACATATAAACAATGAACACAAATGCAAGATAAATAAAACATGGATGAGTAGTGTGTGTGTGCAACTAATCTCTTCAAAGAGTTAAACACAAGTGATATACCTTTGAAGTGCTTTTGAGCGTACGTGTCTTTGAAGCTTGATTAAGCACAATGAAAGCCTAGTCTACCCTTACACATTTAAATCTCAAATGTGGTTTGTCAATGAAATAAGCCAATCAAAATATGACGAACTTACAAACATATTTATAATATGGGTAGAAACAAAATAGGAATCTATATCAAATAAGGTTACTGACTAATTTAAGTCACATGTTAACATAACTCTTCCCCTGGAATTTTTTTTTTTTTTTTCTGTTGGTAAAAATTTCTAAAATTATGTCTTTGTTTTTATTTTTTTCAAACAAAAACACTTTGGTTCATAGACATATATATTTGTCCAAAAAGTGGATTGTTTGATACAAACAATTAAATTATTGAAAATTGACAAAATTTGAAAAACCCATAATTATTTTGCTATTTAGACGAAGATCCCCATAATGAAATTAATTTATTTCTTCTTTGTGTATAAATAATTTGCAACATTGACTCATGACATTATTGTAGGAAGTGAATAAGCTCATGCCACCTTTCTATGTTGGAGCCAAAAACAAGGAGGGTAAAACAGCCGGCACTTTATTTACTCGAACTCACAAAACATTAATGAAAGAAGGGGAGTCATGGATGAAGAAAACTGCAGAATCATGCATGCTTGTGGCAACACTTATTGCAACAGTGGTTTTCGCAGCAGCTTTCACAGTACCGGGCAGCGTCAAACAAGACACGGGCGCTCCAAATTTCATTAGAAATGCCTCCTTCACAATTTTTGCCATATCAGATACAATATCCTTGGTATCATCCTCTTGCTCAATACTAACATTCCTATCTATTCTCACTTCGCGCTATGCAGAAGACGATTTTCTCTGGTCGCTGCCCTTGAAGTTGCTTCTCGGACTTTTTACTCTTTTCATATCAATAGTTGCAATGATGGCTGTCTTTTGCACAACTTTGTTCATAGTCTTCAAAGAGGGAACGATAGTGCCTGCTGTTTTGGCCGTTGCATTTGCTCCTTACCCGCTCATCATGTTCATTATACAACAAAATCGTCTCATTTTGGATGTCGTCCAGTTGATTTCTCTGTCTAATTCTCTCTTCCACAAAACTCAAAAGGGAAAGCAATTGAAGAAGCAGAAGCAGCTGTAATATTTATTTACATATCCTATTTACTGGGTTTGCATGTATGGCCTTTAATTAGTGTTTTATTATTATTATTATTATTATTTT
This sequence comes from Acer yangbiense, assembly GCA_008009225.1. NCBI lineage: Eukaryota > Viridiplantae > Streptophyta > Magnoliopsida > Sapindales > Sapindaceae > Acer > Acer yangbiense. Next base: position 26,094,340 of record CM017773.1, read on the forward strand.
AATTTTAATTTTTTTTTTAATTCAAAAACCAAGATAAATTGTTCTAATTTCGAATATCATGGACATATGTTTTTGCTCATGGAGGTTCAAGAAAACCAAAGATCAAGGGTTAATTCTTTTCGCCTCTTATTCATTATTTTTAGTATAAATCTATGATTTTGTAAGGTTAAACTTAAGGTTTTCATTATTTTTTATAAGAACGAAATTTCTGGATGTGTGAGAATTCATGATTAATGGATACACAAGAGGTTACTTATAATTATATAAATAATATATAATAGGATATAAAAATAGCTTTTTTCTCATAGGGGGCAGCAAATCCAATATCACTTTAATCTTTTATTAATATATATATATACAGATTTTCTATTATCAGTTCGAATTGACAATAAATATATTAGGACGAAGAATGTGGACCACTAGATTTACATACTTTGACTCAAAGTGTATGCAATTATCAAAACTTGTCAAAACTTGTCAAAACTTCTCTATAATCTGTAGTCCACATTCTTCGTCCTGACATATTTATTGTCAGTTCGAACTGATAATAGAAAGACTGTATATATATATATATACATTTATATTTATATATAATTTGTCGACAGCAAATCCAATATCACTTCGATCTTTTAATAACATAAATAATGTAGACATAAATACAAAAATATATACATAAAATTAAAGGCTCTTACTGTTTTTGTCCAACATTATCATTTTTATTATTTTTGTCATTAATATTGCTGTGAGGACATTATCACCCCTCATTTATTCATTTTTATTATTTGTCTGAAAAAACATTCTCTAATTTATTACATTTATTAAATTTCACTATTATTTGTCTTAAAAAACATTCAAATGTCCTGTCTCCCGTCTCTCTCTTCAATTTCATCGTTCTCTCTCTTCAATTTCACGGTCACCATTGTTTTTCTGTGAAAATTTTTCTTGTCTTCCATTTCTTCAAATTTCTTGTCTCCCGTCTCCCATTTTCGTTTATCTTGAACCACCGGTCTCCCATTTCAACCGTCGGTGACCCATTTCCGAAAAACATCTAGTTCAAAAATCGTTTTTGAATCTCTACCATTTATCCTTTCTTCAGAAACTGCGAACCTATTTTTGTTTCTTCTGAAACTGTAAAACCCATATAGGAGATTGAAATTTTGCTTTGAATCTAACGGATTTGGATTCGTATTTCAAAATTTTGGCTTTGGCTTTGTTTTTTCTCAAAATGATTCAAGATGCTCTCGGTCCTTCTTCAAGAGGTATGTTTTCTGTATTAGAAACCCTATTTTAATTTGTTTCATATGCAGATGTTATGATGAACTAAGGTTGAAAGAGATGGTTTAGTCTGGTGTGTTTAATTGATGTACCCTACTGTGTTTAATTTTTTTGCCCTGGTGTGTTTAATGTGATATGTCTTGGTGTGTTTAATGTGATATGCCATGGTGTGTTTAATTTTTGTGCCCTCATGTGTTTAATTGATGTGCCCTGATGTGTTTAATGTGATGTGCCCTGGTGTGTTTAATTGATATTGCCTGGTGTGTTTAATTTTTTTGCCCTGGTGTGTATAATGTGATATGCCTTGGTGTGTTTAAAATTTTTGGCCTGGTGTGTTTAATGTGATGTGCCCTAGTGTGTTTAATTTTTTTGCCCTGGTGTGTTTAATTGATGTGCCCTGGTGTGTTTAATTTTTTTTTGCCTGGTATGTTTAATTTTTTTTGCCCTAGTGTGTTTAATGTGATATGCCCTGGTGTGTTTAAATTTTTTGGCATGGTGTGTTTAATTTGGTTTTCCCATAGACATTTATTTGTTATTTCCCTGGTGTGTTTAATAAATTGAAATCTTAATGTGAGATCTTCATTGGTTGAAATGTAGGAATGAAGCCAACAAAACTGGTAATCACGTATGGTGGGAAATGGGTGGGGAACTTTTACGAGGTGGTGAAACAGAGTTGAAAAAAGATCATAGGAATTTGACGTATGCTGAGTTGTCTAGGTTGGTACAAGGCGTTGCGAATGTTGACTTAACAAGGTTTACCATTGACTTAAGAACTTTGATTGATACCGGTGTTAGACTTAGGCTTGCCCGACCTAAGATTAAAGATGATAGTGATGTGGAAATGTTGTTGTGCGATGATGGACATGTTCCGGAGGTGTATGTTAGTGTTGTTGAGAAAGTTAGTGTAGAACCTGGTTATGTGGGTGTTTGTACCGATCAACCTGTTTATCAAAACTTTTTACAACAATTGGCGGCACAGTTTCAATCCGCCGGTGGAAGCAACAACGTTATGGGTTCTATACCAACAACGAACCATGCTGTTGAAACCCCAAGTGTGAACCCTATAATTTATGAGGACCCAACCATTAACGAAGTGATGCCAGGACGTTATAACGAGGATGAGAGATTGATCAATCCCCATATTGACTATGGATTAGATGATTTCGACAAAGATTACAATTGTGACGGTGGAAGTCGTGAGGGTGTGAATGATGACCTAGCACATTATGATGGAATGGATTCGGATCCATCTGAGGGTGGTCGTAGCGGGTCAATGCCACCGGTATTTGGTGGTCCAAATCGAGATACATGTGAAGATGATGCCATTAATGTTGGCGATGGGTCTGGAACTGCAGTCTCCCAACCTTGGATAATTCCTGGAGCTTCAAACTACTCTTTCGAAGTAGTTAGAATAGAGGAATCTAGTTCGTGTAACCGCTTATCCAAAGGTGGGATGTTCCAAACAAAAAAAGCTTTGAAGTTAGCGTTGCATAGTTACACGCTGAACGAGAAATTTGAAACCTGGGTCACAAGGTCAAGCCTATGTAGATATGAAGTTGGCTGCAAGGATCTCGAGTGCAAATTTCAAATCCGTGCAACTAAGATGGAAGGTGAAAATTATTGGATAGTTCAGAAATTTGAGGAAGAGCATAGTTGTACAATTGATGATTTGCACAACTGTAATCGTCAAGCGAGCGCATGGCTTATTGGTGAAATACTTGCACCGAAACTTGTAGTTAGTGATCGATCTTTGAAACCTAAAGAAATCATGGTTGATATGCAAGTGGAACATGGACTTGGTTTACTGTATTCAAAGGCATTGAGGGTAAAAGAACTTGCTGAACAAAACATTTTGGTCCTCCTGATCTTTCATATCAGTTGTTGCCTGCATACTGCCACCAATTGAAGCTCGTGAATCCTAGTACTATAACAGCAATTAAGACAAATGTTGCTCAACAATTTGAATATTTTTTTATTGCTCTCAGTGCTTCACTTGTTGGCTTTCAGACTGCCATACGACCTACAATTTGTATTGATGCAACTCATTTGAAGGGTAAGTTTAGCGGTGTCATGTTTATTGCAGCTTGCCAAGATGCAAACAATAAGGTGTTTCCTCTAGCTTATGGTTGGGGTGATGTTGAATGCGAGGATTCATGGACGTGGTTTTTAAAGGAGTTGAGAAAGGCAATAGGATGTCCTGTGAATTGTATCATCATTTTCGATCACAGTTCTGTAATCAAGGTAGCAATGGGTAAAGAGTACCTTGAAATAACACATGGCCTTTGTGGTTTTCATATGAACATGAACCTTAAGAACAGATTCAAAAGCCACGTTGTATGCAATTTGTTCCATGAAGCTTTAAGGGCACATCGACAATCAGAGTTCTTGGAGAAGATGCAGGAGCTGAGTCGTGTAATCAAACGAGCTTATGAATATCTAATGAGAGTTGGGCCTGATAGATGGTCTTGTGCGTACTGTCCGATTAGGCGTTATTGGGGATGACTTCCAACATCGTTGAGTGCATGAACAATTGTTTGTAGTACGCTCGTCAGTTGCCAATAACAACATTGGTTGAGTACATTAGAGATATGATGCAAAAATGGTTTCATGACCGACATGAAACCACATCGAAAAATACAACACAACTGTCCCAGTGGGCTACCCAAAAATTAACCAAAAAGAATGAAAAATCACATAACTACACGGTGCGTCCAATTGATCATGTAAATTTCAATGTCAAGGATGGTGAGAAAGATGGCTTAGTAAACCTATCTGAGAAGACTTGTAGTTGTAGGGAATTTCAGAATGACCTATTACCTTGTTGTCATGCATTAGCTGCTATAAGGTATATATTCTCCTAAATATTTATATTCATTTGTTTATAATGGTTAAACATAACATATGTATATTTGTTTGATTGTGTTTGTAGGTTTTGTAAAAAAAAAATTTGTTGACTTCTGTTCTGATTTCTACAAAACAAGCACCTGGTTGGAAAGCTATTTTGGTGTCATCTTTCCCGTTGGACACCCAAACGAATGGAATACTCCTAAGGAAGTACGTTCCGAAGTTGTTCTTCCACCAGAGTGGTGACCTCAAGCCAGTAGGCCGAGAAAGAAAAAGGTTCCATCTGCAGGCGAGCATGGTCGTAGGACTAACAGACAAAATTGTCCAAACCCCCCGGCCGATCATCAACCAAATGTTGCAGACCCACAACCAGATCCATAACCAAATGTTGCGGACCAACATAAATGCACAACCACGCCGACATCGTAAATGCAACACATGTGGACAAGAGGGACACAACATAAGGACGTATCCAACATGGCCATATGATAACCCTACGGATCCAAACATTGATGTTGAATGAGGTATGCTCCCATATTAATTTCATATCAGATTTTTTTTTTTTAATTTTATGTTATTTAAAATGTCCATTGTAATAAAATAGTTCTCTGTTTATAGCAATGTTAAAGCGTGCAAATAAATCAAGGGCATTGCATGGACCCCAAAAGTTACGGAAGAAGCAATTGGCTAAAAAAAGGGGGAAAGTAGACAAGGTTGCTGACATGATTATATTTTGTTTACAAGGGGTTGTAACTATTTGATGGATCATACTTTCATTAATGCAATGACACTTTTAAGCACAATGAACACTTCAATTTTAGTTTTGTTTATTTTTACTTCTTTTTGTGTGTGGATGAAATAGGTACAAATACACTTCAAAAAGTGGCTACTCCTCTAAAATATCTAATTCAACCATAAGGCAACCAAAATATGTAAAAAAAAAAAAAAAAAACTAGAACGAAACTGACAATAAAATCCAAAATATCAACTACAATAGCTAGAATATCCAAAATGTAAAAATATAATAACTACACATGTATTGAATATCAATCAAAGATGTGACTGTGCAGTAAAAATCAAGCAGATGAGGCTGGCCTCCTACTATGATACGGCCTCAAGCGTAACTCCTTCCTAATGTCAGTTGCATCATCTCTCTGATGTTGCAATTCAGCCTCGAACAAGTCCATCCTCTGTTGGAGCATTTCCGTTCGCTCCTTGATCTCCTTCACTGTAGATAAAACCTGATCCAGCTTGGAACCACCAGAAACAGCCTCATAGTCCTCATCCTCATCATCAGACCCTAGCTCAGCACCCTCAAAATCAAACTTCGCATCCTCATCCTCATCCTCAAGACCGGACCCGGTGGCACTGGACTGACCTTCGCTAGTCCTCTGTCTCTTCTTCCCCTTGGTTTTGATAGCGATGTCCTGCAAAGATCTCAAATTGAGGTCACCCATTGTGTTGGACCTTATATCATCCGTGTTAAGCTTTGGCACTCCTTTCTTTTTCAGAAGGGCAGTGATGAGGCTAGGGAAAATAATAGGCCTCAACTTCACATCAATGATGGCATTGTGTACACATGCCTTATGTCTATCCTCGTCTCTGCCAAAAAACAGTAAAGTAACTGTGCCCGATCCTCTCCTAAGGTGGTCCTGTGGAGTGCTGGCATGAGGGAGTATGCGAGGAAAATATTCCAAAATGCTAACAACTGAGGGAGCTGTGATTGCTTCAACTCATGCTTGCTGTCCCAACGGTCATCCTCTGTCTCGCGGAGCGCCTTGGCTAATGCTGGCTTCATCAAATTTGAAGTAGTAAACCGACTACTGAGATCATCATAATTCAAAGCTTTGAAATGGTCATTGATCTTCCCTGGCGTAATCCTAACCTCCACGTCTCTTACCAAGACTGCCCTGCCTTTCTTAACTTTTTCCGAGTCCATACTCGGGTAAAACTCCTTCACAACAGTGGCATTTGACATCCCTGGGGCTTTCACAAAATCTCCCCATCTTCTCTGTACCACAATCTCCAAGACCGATGTGTGCTTGAGTTCATCAAAATAAATGCCCCTTTCAAATATGAACTGAGCAACAATAAGCTTGGCCATACTCTTGGAGTAGTCACGGTTTCTCACACACTCTCCCTGATTCTGAGATCTTGACCCTACACTCCTTTTTCTAGCAGGAGTAGTTTTCTTTGCACAGGCTTTACCCATTCCTTCAACTGTTACGTTTCCACAAAAACACACACTAGCCACACAAAGCACAACCACCCTTAAAATTCTACCACTTGATCAAAAAGCACAAATATACAATATTGAAAAATGAAATCACAGCAGTTTATAAATATCATACCACGTATCAATCATGACCTTGGCAATCAATACAACATTAAGCAATCATTAAGCAATATAATGTCTAGTTGACTAGTTCTATTATGTCGAATCACGAAATTGAATACTACAAAGAATGGTCAATCTTGAATCAATTTCCACTTGAATGATCAAGGCATAAATTAGTCTTGTCTTTTGAGTACCTAGCAACAATTTATACACATTTAGGCAAAAATAGAGGAAGAAACCCCACAAGAAGCAGAGCAAGGCTCATTTGTAACTACAAATTGGTAAATTATCTACTTCAATACATTCCTTTAAAAACTTTCAGAGGAGGAGTTTTCAGATATAATACATACTCACTCAATTCTTTCTTGCAAGAATCAAGGTACCATCACAACTCAATAATTAAACCATTAAAAGTTGACAACTACAAAAGAAATCAATTGAATATTGATCAAGAAGAAAGAAAAGGAAGAAAAATACCACAATCTCGGGACACTGCTCCTTGCTGGCATTAATTGGGAGAGAAAAACGAATCCCTAACCAATTTAATCCTGGTCGAGCAAAACCCTCAAAAAACGAATCCCTAAAGAAGAAAATTTCCACAAATTTATGCCTTAACATGGTTCAATCACGAATTAATAGAGGCTAGGTATGGATTGGATGTCAAAAGAAGAGATTTGGGAGAGAAAACACTTACCAATCGAGTCTTCGAGATATCAAAAGAATTAAACACACCAGTGGTAAACAATTAAACACACCGGTGCTATTCAACAATTAAACACACCAGTACAAAAGAATTAAACACACAAGTGGTAAACAATTAAACACACCGGTGCTATTCAAAAATTAAACACACCACTACAAAATAATTAAACACACGAGTGGTAAAGAATGAAACACACCACGCGTAAACAATTAAACACAACAAACCCATACCCAAATCTGTATATCAATAACAATTACCCATGAAGAAAAATCCATATAACTCTAAAAAACAGTTGTCTCTTTAATGGAAAATAATGAAGCATTCACATTTACTAAAATATGGGTACAAGTCAGAAATTGGTTTCAAAAGGCGGTCCTTTATCCTATCCCATTTTCCCACTAAAATTCATAAACATATAACACATCAGAATTCAAAACCATTAATCAAAACCATGATCCCCAAAATGGATAAAGGACTGTATACAAATCTACAAATATATGGGAGACTTAAATGTAACACTATTATTATAGATGTCGAATGCAATTTCTTTTTGGAACTTAAGCATATCCTTCTGTCCCCAGTTCCAATCAGCCGACTTCATAATGGCGGTCTCTGCATACTTGCAAATAAATACTCCACAACTGCAATTGTCGACCTATTGCGGAGTAATTTGTTGGCCAACATTGAACATACTTCCTCGTGGTACTTCGCTCCTGTTTGAATAGAAACCACATTTGTTCATAATGCTTGGAATCAGTTGCCTAATGGGCATGACTTGTTTGAAACGTTCGCCATAATTACTCTTTTTCTTTGCCCCAGTCGGATCACATATGGAAATGTGACAGTCAAGTAGATCCACCTTGCATAAAATCCAATGCCCATCGGGTTCCCCAACACAACACAGAATCAACAACTGCATTCAAATCACAAATAATCATTTTCAAGATTAAAAGATATGTACACAGTCACACAGAGTAAAGAAAATAATAATTGTCCCAACTCACTTGTGTATACAACCACCATGGTTGTCCTTATCCCGGTCTGCCTCCACAACCGTATTTAATCCAATCTGGTGGACATTCAAAACCAAGTACATCGAATGAAGATTCAGCTTCTTTATCCGCCTCAATTATCCTTTTCCATTCGACATTTAGTTTTGTCTGAAACAAACAACAATTGTGAGTCAATGACAATTGAAATTTTTCCATTCGACATTTAGTTTTGTCTGAAACAAACAACAATTGTGAGTCAATGACAATTGAAATCATACATTTCAAAACTAGACGAAAACACATTCCTAGTTAATTATCAAACTTACATAAAATTCAGAAGACATTAGAACTAAGCTATGTCTGAAGTTTTTTGGTTTCGATAAGCTCATGTATGCATCAATGTGCTGTATCAAACAACAGATACAAGATGAAGAAAACAAAGATACGCAAAGATAAAAATAGAATGAACAAAATGTATACTTACGTCAGTGGAAAACCAGTTGTTCGGTTCTTCTAATTCCAAGAAAAATGACTGGTCAACAGACTCCTCCGTTCCCATGTTTTGCCTGAAATCAACATAAACACACCAAATCGTTTCAATTTTGATCATAATAAAACTCAGCATCTGAAAAGCTATATTTACAACAACAAACCTAACCGGTTTTGTTTTCCTCTTGAATGCCTCATATTTGCGCTTCTAACCTTCACGTTTCGTCTCAGATGCCCATGTCGGGTCAAGAAATGGAGACTTGCAATATGCAGATCAGAGCCTGACTCAGATCAATCGATCCTCCTCCGTAGCATAGTTGTAACTGACCCCCATATCTCCACTTACAAGCACTAAACCAGCCACCTCCTTCTTAACAGTGGGAGCCACATCCTTTGTCGCTGTGGGAGGCAGCTCCTTCGCCGCTGAGGTACCCACCTTCTTAACATGTAAGCTCTGATCTGTAACATCGGTCAAAGGTGCCTACAACACGTAACAATCATATTCGCAAATATTCTTCATTTCTTCGTCACACCAATAATACATATAACATATAACCATTAAACACAAGTTGAATACCTTGTAAGGATTCCCGTTTTGTTGATTGGCTTATTTCGTGGTCAAACCACATGTTGGGGTTTTGAATGTAAGGGTAGTCTAAGTGATTAGTGTTGAAGATCAAAGGCCCTTCCATGACCTCAAGATATAAGCACGCCAAAGGTATAATCTCTTGTGCTTGTTTTTCTTTGAAGAGATTTAGTAGCACACACACACTTAGCATTCTTGCTATGATTGCATACTTGCTTATTTTTATGTGCATCTCTTCACATGTCACTCTACACACTAGCACTTTGGTTGATATATCTTGTTGTGTGTATATGTGCCTTATAATTCGTTTCCCGACATTGTTCGGAAACGTCCGCGCTTGCACTAATTAGTGCTTGGTTTCGCGCGAAGACCGCCTATGGAGAATGCCCTTGGCTTCTCCTTGGTTTTCACCATTGTTGGTGATCGGCGGTTATTATCGGCGGCCTGGCCGCCGAATGAAACCGCCGTTTTAGTCCAGATTGGTCTGAAGCACTTATGCGGTCAAGATCGACGGTCACGACCGCCGTTCGAAACCGCCGTTCATACCTGATCGATTTTAATCTCTCGGGTTTGATTCGGCAGTTGTATCGGCGGTCACGAAACCGCCGAATGAAACCGCCGTTAATGCTCTGTTCTTCACGAGCTCAATTCGGCGGTCGTCATCGGCGGCCTGGCCGCCGATTGAAACCGCCGAACGGTGCGTTTCAGGGGCAAAAGTGTCTTTTCACATGCCCAATTCTTGATGTCTATAAATATCTTGTTTTCTCAATCTCTGAACAAGTTTCTTGAGCAATTAGAACCCTAAACTTTCAAGAGAGATTTTTGAGAAAAAATCAAATCAAGAACCTATCTTTAAACACTCAAATCAAATCCCTTTTGCATCAAATTTCATATTTGATCTTCTATGCCTTCATAGAATTGATCCATGCATGGTTTTGAATCATCACATCTTATTTGGTATGTTCTTCACTAATTTCATATTACTTTAGTGTTTTTCATATTAATACATCTCTTTAATTACTTGTATGCTTTTGATTATATGCTAGATACAAGTTAGAGATTATTTGTGATGAAAATGATTGAGTGTTGATTGTGATAGCTAATTAGGTTTTTGCTTAATCTTGATTAGCTAAGCTAATTGACATGTCATTTAGCAATTGATATCTAGGGTTGATTAAATTGATTATATCATCATCCTAGATAAGCATCTAAGGTTACCTAGCCTTGTTTGTTATTTGAATATTCATATATATATTCACATAGGTTGTTTCTCTTCATTGAGAAGTAAGTCTTGAGGCTAAGAGTGCTTAGGCCTCAAGCAAATTGGAATAGGGTTGCTAATAAAGGCCCGCTGGGTAGAAGTGAGGGGTTACAGACCGGAGTGTTAGACGAGGTCTACATAGGTTGTAAACTTCATTTTAATTAGTGATTTCGAGTTCCGAGTGTGGCGCACTATACAGCCCGTGGTTTTTCCCAGTGGTTGGGTTTCCACGTATACATCAAGTGTTATTTAAATTCCGCACTATATTACACTTGTATGTATTTTTGACTAGTAGGGGCATTTTCGTAAAATTGACTTGCATGCGAAAATTGGGTAATAATTGTTAAAATCTATTCACCCCCCCTCTAGCTTTATAAAGAACACGCCTCGAGTATTTAATTACTTTCATACCTCTTTGTTCCTTTGACCACGGGTCGGCTCTATCTCCTGCACCAGTGCTTTAAGCACACCCGAAAGTTGCGAGAGTTATGAGACCTCTCGTTTAACAATGCGTTCCATTTCATCCGGAAGTGCCTTCACTGCCTCCAACAATTCAGTGATCTTATCACCACCCTTAAGTTTAAATTTACAGTATGCACGCACATTAGTTTCGTTATGTATAATAAAAGGAAAACATAACATTAAAAAAACAACATCGTATTGTAATTACCCTAGATCGAGGTTCCTGTCGGGATGAAATGGGTGGGGGGATTTTGCTAAAAGGATTTTGCTCAAGAGAGGTAGGTTTATACCCTGGTGTAAACTGGTCATGAGGTGTAGGTGGATATCCTGCTGTAAAGTCTTCAGGAGTAGGTGTATATCATGTTGAATATGGAGACTGGAGTGGATCTTCTTCATCAAGACTAGTGATTGGGATTGATTTCCTCTGCTTCTTCACTGATGTCTTTTTCTTCTTTTTTGGTGCCTTCTGCTTCACTGCAGTTTTCCGTGTTGGTGCTCTATCACCTCCATCATCACCATCATCACCATCATTCCCATCATCCAAATCATCCAACGATTCATTATTTTCCTTCATTTCCATTTCCAGTGGAGGTTTGAATTGCGGACCCACCGACATATCAAAGTCAACTCCAACCATGTAATCTTTTTGAGCCTCATCATCTGTTGCCTCCAATACCTCTAACACTTGAGCCTGTAATAATGTCATAATAATAAATGGCCTAAGATATTGTAAGAAATTTAATAAATATATGTGTGTATGCAAATAACCCACCTTCCCACTACGAATATTTGCTTCGAGATCTGAAATTGTTTTCACAAAATTACGAGGCCTCTTATGCATTGTCCAACGCCTCATCCTAGGCAAAGTATGCTCTAATCTCAAGCCAAACCCATCAATCAAAGTCTCTATAGCCTCCATCGCCCATACCTGAAAGTGACAAGTTCAGACAACTATAAAAGTTAATAACTTTTTATCTATATGCCAAAAGTAAATAAAGAAATAAAGTAGTCGAAACTAACCTAAATAGCCCATGGGAATCCGTATAACCGGTATCTGACCGGGGCAGTCCCTTTTTTGGTGTTTCTCGATAGAAATCCATGCCTAATGTGCATCATCATCTTGAATACATAATGGCCCCATGCAAAAGAATTGAATGCATCCAGATTATCAACCAAATTGAAAAGCCAATTGTTGACTTTTCTATCATAAGGCTGACCAAACAAAACATTGTTTGCTATCAGCAACAGTGCCATCTTCAACCAATCGTCGGGCTCTAGAAAGTTGCGTGCTAAAAACCGATCATACACTGTGGACAATTTCAATTCGTGGCCTTCTTCTCCAGGCCAATACCTTTCCTGGATGCCGTTTGCATTTCCCACATACGGCGTGTTTATAATGTCTGAGAGTTCGCCGAACCATAGAACGGTAACCATACAAAATTCCCTTTGTCCAAATCTTACTTTTTTCCCACCTAACGACACAAACAATTCGTTCTCTCTTGCACCATCTACTGTAATTTCCCTCAATAGTAAATTGTGCACATTCTGAGCTGAAAACAACCAATTTGTAGGGAAGTTGCTGAATTGCTTGAAACAACTCGTCATGACTTGATTGTGCTTCCCTTCCTGCCGTAAGATATCCTCTATCATAGCTATGTTCTTCAACCTACAACCGATGTTGATTAATGCTTTTGGATTCCATTTATTCCTTTTTACCTTCAAATAATCGTCATAATCAATGTTTTCCATCTGCACAATTTACAATAACTTTGGTTCAATTAAGTAAACACCCCGGTTGACAACAAATAAACACACCAGTTCACAAAATTAAACACACCAGTTCACAACAATTAAACACACCAGTCATGCCGAATTAAACACACCGGTTCACAAAAATTAAACACACCAGTTCAGAACTATTAAACACACCAGTTCACAACTATTAAACACACCAGTTTATAAATATTAAACACACACCACTCATGCCCAATTAAACACACAAGTTCATATCATTTAAACACACCGGTAATGATCATTTAAACACACCAGCTCAGATAATTTAAACACACCAGTCATGCCGAATTAAACACACCGGTTCACAAAAATTAAACACACTAGTTCAGAACTATTAAACACACCAGTTCACAACTATTAAACACACCAGTTTATAAATATTAAACACACACCACTCATGCCCAATTAAACACACAAGTTCATATCATTTAAACACACCGGTAATGATCATTTAAACACACCAGCTCAGATAATTTAAACACACCAGCTTAATTAAATTAAACACACCAATTCACATAATTTAAACACACCTTCAATTCAATTAAACCAATTAAACACACCAGTTCACCTCAATTTCCAAACCTAACTGACAAACAGTTTGTGAGATCTGGGTCAATTCTCATATGCCAGCAAAACAAAAAGGCCAAAAACCCTAACAACACATGCATCAAACACAACCAAGGAACAAAAAATAAAAGAACTCTATTTCAAATCAAATTCAAAATCAAAATCAAAATCATATTCGAAATCGAAATAAAAAACAACAACATATATTTAAATCAAAATCGACTCAAATCCAAATCTAAATCTAAATCTAAATCAAATTCAAATTCGAAGTCGAAATCCAATAAAATCAACTCCATCTCAAACGCACAAATGCAAACAAAAATAGAAATAAAAACAAACCCTAAAAAAAAAATTGCACAAGTCCAAACCTTTTGGTTTCAACGCCGCCGTGGAATCACTGTCGGGGTCGAATCAAACCGAGTGGGGTTTGAATCACTGTCGGGGTGAAATCAAACCGGGTAGGAGCAATTGTTCGTCTTCACCTTCGTCATCTTGCTCGTTAGGTTCAGGTAGGGGTCGGGTCGGGGTCGTCCCTCCATCTGCAACGTCGTCGTCGGTTGTTGGTCATCGCCGGAACTGGGTCCTTGCTCGTCCCTTCTTTGTTAAGGGTTTCACTATGTTTTTCACTTTCAAACTATTCTTTTACTTTTGATTTTGTAATTTTATTTGTTTTTAACTCAACATTATCTTTTGTTTTATTTTATTCTGTTTTGTTTTTTCATATATTTTTTTAACTGAAGGGTAATTCTGTCCCAAAAGTGGATATGTTGACAAAAACAATAAAAATAATAATCATGGACAAAAACAATAAACCCCATAATTTTTTGGCTAGTTATGGAGTTCTCCCTATATATATATATATATATATATATATATATATATATACAGTCTTTCTATTATCAGTTCGTCTTTGTTGGGGATAATTCCTACGAGCCGATGAACACGAAAACGCTGTGCCTAATATATGCCCATAACTCATAGCAATTAATAACGTTAATAAACAAAAAAATAGATGAGAGAGAATAATGAATCATAACACAAGATATACGTGGAAAACCCAAATCGGGTAAAAAACCACGGGCTGTCAGGATGACAGAGAAAGTTCCACTATATGATAAAGTTACAACCATATACTCCAGGATTCTCTCTCTCACAACCCAAACCCTAAACGCTCATAAGATCTTCATCAAGAACCCCACAATATCCTCTAGGTCTCCCCTAAATATCACCCACGGATCTCATACTTGATCCACCGATATTCCCTTGGATCCCTCCCCGGATATTCCCTTGGGTCTTCCCGGATCTCACCATACTCTCTCTGATGTTACATGTTGTTCTTTTTTGCTCCACATCCTTAAATCTAATAACATAAATATTAGGACTATTTATACTAGTTACAGGGAGTTTAAGATAAAAGGAAATCCTACTCCTAAACGTACAAGATTTACTTGTTTCACATAAATACTATTTCCTTTTATGACAAGTCTTCTTGTAAAGAGTATTCCTTTTCCTTCAAGCACAAGAACTTCCCAAAAGAACACTTTCCTTTTCCGTTGAAGATTTCCCGTTCCACGCATGCCTATGATTGACTACGATTTGGGTCACGGTTGCGCACCCACTTCCTAAATTGTTACAAGTCACCTTAAATTACATCGCTCAAAAAACTGCGATCCATATGCTGAAACAAACTACTTCTTCAGTTCTTCATGGTCTTCAAACCTCCCTAAAACACCAACTTCAATCTTCCAAACGTATCCCACGTCTCCAGGAAGTTTCACAACAATTGAGTCTCGTTTGGTTAACATTGGGTTCACTTATGAATACAAGTCAAAACCTAACAGTCTTGACAATAAATATATCAGGACGAAGAATGTGAACCATAGATTATGGAGAAGTTTTGACAAGTGTATACACTTTGAGTCAAAGTATATAAATCTAGTGGTCCACATTCTTCGTCCTGATATATTTATTGTCATAACGAACAGATAATAATATATGTATATATATATAATTTGTCACATTATATAAGGTCCATATTTGTTAATGACTGTTTTAAAAACATATTGCGCCCAAATGACCAATTCTTTACTTAAAAAGAAAACCCGGGACCCATTTTCTTAATTAAAAATAAAACCCAAAACCCAAATTCTATAGCAATATAACATTATAACCCTAAAGGTAATTATTTTACTTAACTCCTATCTCATCTCATATCATTCGTACAAAAAATTATAAGGTCCGATTTTTATTAATATCATCAAATATATAGGGTCCCGAAATGTCTAAAGATGACCCGACTTCTCATAAGGAAGCTACACGTGACAACTATTTAATGTTATTAATATATTTTTTAATTCTTTATATCTATTTTATATTAACATATATAATAATTAAAAACAACTTCTTAAAAAACGAGACGTGTTAACTATTTAATGTTATTAATATGTTTTTTTTTTAAAAAGTCATCTATTTAATATTATTAATAAATCCTATTATATTATTATCATTAACTAGTTTTTCAACCCGAGCGTTGGACTGGCTTTGTATTAAAAATTGTTTGTTGAAATTTTTGATGCAAACATGTTTAAACATAATGAACTTATAGTTTTTCCTTTAGTTACCTAAGTCATGTTAACCTCAATATGTTATAATTTGCTGTTATGTGATAGTAATGCTTATACTCCAACAGTTTGTAAATAATTGAAGTTCATGTCTCAGATCTCTACATGTATTATTACAAAAAAATTCTAGTTTGCAGCCCGCATGATGTGCGGGCATTGTAAAAAGTAAATTAAAAAAAATATATTTATGAAGTTATTATGGTTATATCGATAGTTAAAATAATACAAAACTATTCCTAAATCAAAAGTAATACAGTTATATTTATAAGATAATTAAAATAATTAAAATGAAACAACACAATTGAACGCCATTTTGTTTTTGTTTTTATTGCTAAATTAAGAGTAATAGTTAAAGATCTATGAAAGATTTACTTTTGCTAATATGAGAACACAATTATTGCGGTGGATCAAAGAGAGCGTGCATAATTTATCTTTAAAAAAAAAACATAATTAATATTCTTTTCCACATTTAGTCTGACTATTCTAATGAAACAAATAGTTAAAATTCAATAATGAATGATAAATAAAAAGCGTAGAAGGAGCGCGCTTTCATTGACTATATAAAAATGATTACCTATAAAACAATACTGAAATATCGGGTCAGTATCTTCACCACAAACTCCAGTAAAGAAAGCAAGAATTTCAGAAGTTGAGCCATATATATCATGGAACTTGTTCACCCGAAATTTATGCTTCTGTCTAAAAATATTCTATGCACACGGAACAAATACTGTGATGCTGTGATCTAATAGTTTGAATCTTTCAGCGTGTTAGCTTCAAAAGCTTCTGGCTTCTAACTTAATTGTTTTTTTTTTTGAATTATCACTAAAAGGATTGACCTGATAGTTGTGTAATTTTGTTTAACACAAATTTTTGGTGGCAAGAGTTGTTATTAACATGTGCCCACCATAAAATATATTAATAATAAACAACTGATGGAAACTTCATTTTGGACTTGTTCTGCTCATCACTACATACCACCATAATCCTCTTTGCATATTAATGGCTATTTCCACATTCACCCACTTCTTCTTTTATAATCAAACTCTCCTCTATCCAAGCCTATCATGTTCCACACTCAAAGTTAAAGGTTAGCCAAGTTTTTTATCTCTTTCTCTTCCAAGCAAATGAAAAACAGAAAAGAAAAAAATTATGTGCATCCAACCCATAAAATATTTTCAGCTGAAATCAAAATATGGATGTGGTTCTATATAACACTATCTACAGAGATATAAACAAAAGCATGAAGCAGAGAGAAATAAGAAAGAGATCGATTGACATACCTAGAAATTGTTGTATGGAGATTGATCAGTTCATATTGGAAGTCAGAACCAATGAATCCGAATTCTCTATATATATAACCAATTAATCAGTTCTTGGTAGTGGTGGAAATGAAGCGTCTTGTTAGTAAGAACCAATGAATCCGAATTCTCTACTTATATATATATATATAACCAATTAATCAGTTCTTGGTAGTGGTGGAAATGAAGAGACTTGTTTATTAATGGTATTCGATACCTAAGAGTTTTTTCATTGGATGCCTAACTAAAAATAATAACAATCATTATAACCGATGGTGATTTAATTAAAATAATAATGACATTGGAAACCTAAGAGCTTCCTAGAGATGATAACAATTATTAAAACCGTTTAAATTGATTTAATTAGAAGTGTAAAAAGATAATTATTTATTAATATTCTTAAATATATTTAATCATTATTAAATATGTTTATTTGCATGAGTTAAGAGATAAATATTTATTAATAATATTTTATAAAAATAAAGACAATAAATTATAAATGGAAAAAGGCTATTATTATTATTATTATTATTATTATTATTATTATTATTATTATCAATAACATTTATGATTACCATGTATTGCAACCACATCAAAAGTAGAAAAAAGTCTTAATAATATTAAAAAAAAATAAAGACAATAAATGGAAAAAGGCTATTATGTGTATATATATATATAATAAAAAAAATTAATAACATTTATGATTGTTACGTGTCGCAACCACATTAAAAGTAGAAATAAAGTCTATTATCATATATGATTATTATAATATATATATTTTCCATGTATTATTTGTGTAGTATTTAAATTCAAAGCTCTTTCACGGTAACATGTGACGTTGTGAAAGTCTATTATTATTATTATTATTATTATTATTATTATTATTATTATATATATATATATGATATATCAACCCATGTGATGCATTTGCTTCGTTAATTTAAAAAAAAAAAAAAAGTTGTTCAATATAATTTTTAATTCTTAAGTTCAAAAGTGAACATGTTTAAACATATTAGAGCATCTCCAATGCAAATATGCATTTTTGAGTTTTTAAATATTGACACATCATAATTTCTATTCATTATAGACCCATTTTTTGAAATCATTTTTAGATAAATGTATATCCACATCTCCAATGCAATTATCTAAAATCAAATATGTATTGATTTTATAACCAATCATAATAAAACAATTATTACACTCTCTCTATTTTTTTTATTTTACAATTAAATGAGCTCTAATAGTATTGGTGCAAAGAGTTAGAAATCCTAGTCAGCATATCTAAGAGAGTTTATAGAATTAGAGCATCTCCAATGCAAATGTGGCTTGTGAAAAAAAAAGATGCCACGTAGGATAAATAGACGTTATGTTAATAATTGTATCTCCAATACAACCGTGCATATTCAACCTCAAGCTGATATGGCAAAAAAAATATTAGACATTGTCAACATGACCGTCCACTTTCAAACGGTCTGTTGTACAACTATTTTTTAGGTTGGCTCAGCAAACATTTAAAACTGACATTAATTTTTCATATATTTTTGGTAAGGAAATAAAATAAAAAATAAAATAGGAAAAAAAGATGGACATGTCATTAAAAAAATTGTGTTTTAGACGGAAGCATTGGAGAATAAATTTTGAGTTGATTGTCTATCAAGTCTATTTTTATGCCATATAGAAAACAAGTCTCTTGACATTGTTGCCATGTCAACAATTATTGGTATGCAAACCACTTTTGCATTGGAGATGCTCTTAAAAACTCAACTCCATATTCTCTAACTTTTTTTTTTTTGCCACATCATCTCCATATTGAAGTTAGATAATTACATTGGAGAGGGTTTTTCTAACTTTTTAATTATCTATCCTATGTGGCAGTCAATTTTCTCTAAATGCATATTTGCATTGGAGATGCTCTTATAATCATTTTTTTTTTAAATTGGGCCGACATAAGGGGAAAAAGGATCATAAAAGATCATATGCTAAAAAACCCCTAAGCAGTAATAGTAAATAAAGATAGTAAATTATTTACTTGTTTTTCTGACAGGCATGGCCATAAAAAAAAGTTGTATGGAAAAAAAAAAATTATGCCCCACCAACCTCAAAAACCCTTCTTCAGGAACCCAGTGCCTATATGAGGAAATGAGGTTTTTGTTACTTTTTAAAGTTGGTGTTTCAAGACTATCACCATTTTAATAACTTATGTTTTAAAGGCACCCAAGTAAGTGACTACCAAAAGGACCCTTACTTTACTCTATTTTTTATTTATTTACTTTTCAGTTTTTTGTTTTGTTTTGTTTTGTTTGTTTGTTTTGTTTTGTTTTGTTTTTTGTTTTTTGTTTTTTTTTTTTAATTTTATTTTTTCATCTTCTTCATAGAAACAGGCCTCCATTGGAGGTCGATTGACTAACTTCATAACATTATTGATGCATCTTCATTAGATTAGTTTAGTGACACTACGCTGACGCACTCGGGGGTCGCCCCCAGAGATTTTTCTCTAATTTTCTATGTTGTTTTGGTTATGAATATTTCATTGTTAAACACGAGAAACAACAACAAAACAGAAACAGAGGAGCACAAAACGAACAACCCAGTGTTTCCAAGATTTAGTGGTTGTGTTTTGAGACTTTGTGATTGTGTGTCCAAGACTTTGTGTTTGTGTTCCTGTTCCGAGACTTTGTGATTGCTTTTCGAGACTTCTAGGTTGTTGTTCTATGCTCCTCTGATTCTGTTCTGTTCATCTTCTCCAACACCGAATCCCCAATTTGAAACCCTTCGTTTTCAGAGAAAGTTACATACTTCGTTTTTTCAAAGAAATCAAAAGTCGCTATTGTGTTTGGTCATGGTCGTCAACGGCGACGTATGCGTGTCCATGGTTCACTGTTGTCGTCGGTGCATGTGTGTTCGTCGATTCGTCAGTTCCACCTCCATTGATTGAGGATTTAGAATGAACAAAAAATGGTGAAGAAGGTTACTGTGGGGGGCATTTTTGTCCGTTGATCATAATAGGTACCATTTAAACTCAAGTTGTTAAAATGATGTTAGTCTTAAAATGCACCCTCAAAAAGGTGCTAGAATTTTTTTTGACTCGTACCCATCTTAAGGAACCCCAACATCGACTCAATACGATCCACATCAGTCAAGCCCAATTGGAGTTCGAACCCATGACCTTGTTGATGGTAAAAGTTACCATTTTTTTTTTTTTTAACTTTATATCTAATATGTTTTGCATACTATTTATTTATAAATTATTGATATGTTTTGCACACTATTTAATTTAATATGTTTTTTTTTTTCATACTATTTAAATAAAACTATTGATATTGTTTTTCAAATTAATAATAAATATTTCCCCTACCTGATAGGAATGTATGCTATTGTTTCATCTTTCAATCCGAAATGCACAATACATCCCTTATTGATTTTATTTTTTATAATCAATATTTTATTGAAAAATTAATAATTTTTGTTAATTAATAATTGAAACTCATTTCAGCAAAATTTGTAATTTTTTTGTATGATATAGAAATAGATATTAAAAAAATTATTATAGCATTTTTTTTTAAATCTAACAGTGTCAGTAAAGATAATTAAAATAATTAAATATTCTTATAATTACTATTTTTTTTTTGTTGATATATTTTACATTTAGTAAGATGTACCCTTTAAGTAGACTTCTTATTAGTACCATTTTTTTGTCCCTAAAGTCTATTCGCTATTGCCTAATTTTCTTACAATAATCGTTACAAATTATAAGTTTTTTATATTATCTAAGTTTTTTCTTTATTTTTTTTTATTTTTTTATTTTTTTAATTAATTCTGACATATTATTTCAAAATTTCACAATTGAATCAAAACATATGACGGAAAATTTCATAGAGTGATTTCTCTAGAAAATATAGTAACAAATAACAAAATAGAACATATAGCGATATACATTTAAAATATTGACATACAAGCCATTTTTTATAAATTAGATTATCACATACATTATTCCATTATAATTTATTAATTAAAATAATAATAATAATAAATTAATTATTTTTTCCATGACATTGCCCTAACAAATGATGTAGAAAATAGTACCACATTTCGACAGGGCAATAGCAATTAAAATTAATTCGATTTAAAATTTTAGCATTTTTGACGGTGTTGGAAACGTAGGTAATAATGTAATATTGACAACTTATTAGACTATTTCTGACAGCCTAAAGTCTACCGGAAATGTGGTACTCCTTTTTTTCATAAATTCTGACTGAACTTCCTTAGAAATGCGAACAACATTGATAGCTTATTTGTTTATATCAAAATGTTGTACTACTTTTATCATCATTTTCGACGACACAATAAGTGTCGTCGAAAATGTGAGAAACATTGACGGCTTATTTGACTATTTCTTACGGCCGTCGTGCCGCTGGAAATGTGATATCACTTTTTTCATCATTTCCAATGGTGTTGAATACCCGTCGGAAAATGTATAATTACCAACGGCAATTAGAGCTGTCGAAAATGGTTCGTCACTAACTGTGTGTTTACTAATCAGGAATCCTATATGGAAAAGAGAATTAAGTTCCTAATTTTCAAATTCTTGTGTTTACTAAATTTGTAGGGAATTAAGTTACGTGGACCACACACAAGTATCGGGAATTAAGTTCCTGAATGAAAGGGAACTTGATTCCCCTCACCCACCTTAGGAATTAAGTTTCCTTTCCTGATTAAAAGGGGGAATTCATATCCTTTTACTAAAATATCCCTATAATTTTTTATTTATTTTATTTTTTTATAAAAAAAAAACTATATACATAATTATATGTGTATATATATATATATTTTTTGGAAACGGCAAGATTTATTAGAAGCCCGAAGGCAACAAGCAAAACAACAACAAAAACAGCCAACTAAGGCACCCAGCCACACTCAATAGGGCACAACTAGGGATGGGAATGGGGACCCAATGGGGCAGGGGAGGGTCCCCCCACCCCCGCCCCCAAACCCCAGTTAGGAGAAATGGGGATGGGGGTGTTTGGGGGGAGGTTCCCCTACCCCCATCCCCGTCCCTCATTTCCCTCATTTCCCCTGTTTCTAATCTTAAAATTTTCAATCTGAAATCCGGAATTTAGAATTCAAAATTCGGAATTTGATCAGACCAAACTTTTGTTTCACCTTGTTTCAATGTCCAATCCAATATTTAACAAAATATACAATCTAAAATATATAATTGATTTGATTTAATCCAAAATCAATACAAATAACTATATTAATATAGTATTAGTGTATTACACATAAAAGTCTAAACAAATTTAAAGTCTTTGATCAATCCAAAATATTAGTAATAGACTAATAGAGTTAGATATATATATATATATATATATAAGAAAATAAAATTAAAAATATATTAGGGAATGGGGAGGTTCCCCCATCCCCACCCCAAAACCCCATTTGGGGGAAAATTTTGCCCCTAAATGGGGGTGGGGCCCCGTAGGGGTGGGGCTCTGTGGGGAAAATTCCCATCCCTAAGCACAACCAGCTAGTTGAAGCCAAGCAACCAACTGAAACAAACAAACAAAGCTAAACACAGAGCAAAGAGAAAAAACAAACCAAAAAAGAAGAAGCAAAATAGAGGGAACAAAACAGCAAACACAAAACAAAATCATAGCAATAGGAAACCACGGACCAGCCCTAGAAAACCTAGAAAACACCCTAACCCAAACAATCACCATCCCAGAATCTAATCAACTTGTAAAAATACCTTAATCCAGTCTCTCACCACCCTTGCTCGACCCTAGTTTCGCCAAACCATCAATAAAGGAGTTCATTCCTCTGTGCATAAATTTCAAGGACACACTTTTGAAATCTTGAAGAAAGCTCCAAATGTCGTAAACCATATCAACCAACTTAAAATTTTTGAAATACTCCCCTTTGATCTACGAAACAACACAGAATAACTGATAATGAACACCCTTCGACTAGCTAAAATGTGGTTTGAAGCCAGCAACATACATGCTCTATGGATGGCATACAACTTCGCTCTACCGCCCCCCCCCCCCCCCCCCCCCCCCCCCCCCCCCCCCCCCCCCCGCCCGAATCTCTAAGAACACCATCAATGCCAGCCTCCCCCAGACTACCTCTAGCTAAACCATCAACATTGAACATTAACTCCTCAAAGGTGGGGGGAATCCAATCACTAATACTACTAATTTTGGACTTAACTTTGTCAACACATCTCCCACTAATGTCCAATAATAAAGTAGTTAAATCTTCCTTCGAACCACCACCATTATACTTAAACTACCAAGCCACTTTGAATTTAATTGAATCCATAGTCAAAATGAGATCAGCTTTGATGAGGTTGTTTGTGCTCAACAAAACAGTGTATTTATGTATTTACTTTGAAAACCATGTTTAACCACTTAGGAATCCACTTAGGATAAAAGCTTAGTAAAATGGTAAGTAAGAATTCGTTCCACAGGGAATTAAAGTAATACGTTGGATTAATTAACTATTCTATAATGTAATAAAGTAAATCATGGTAGTTTGGATGGTGTATGGTTTGAGAAACCATCAAGCATAACATGTAAAGTAAATGTAACAAAAATGTAAATAGAATATAAATAGATATAGGAATCCAATTCCAACAATACTAGATAAGAGAATGGGTTTAAACAATTAATTGGAAGCAAAGGAAATGATGGAGTTGCAAATGGATTATGGACAATGCTCATCAAGCTACTTTAATAAACCAATCTCATACTTGTTAACCATTTGTTGTCTTAGATGTGTTTAGATCGTCACTATAAACCCTAAACAACTTCCCACCAAAATGCCTAACCGATTAAGGAGAGTGGGTCAAGATGGGATCGGTTAATTACAAATCAAGGTTTAGATGATTGCGGTTGTTATACCCTCTAACCATCTATCATATTCACTATGTTCTTAATCCATCATGGGTGTCAATCCAATATTGATTCTATAACAAATCATCCAAAACAAGAGTATAATTAACTAGTGGTATACAATGCCAATTATATAATGAATAAGATCTAGTTATCAAATGAATAGAACACAAATAGAAATTCAAATACAATGTAGCTTAACCAAATCCCAAATCCAAATGTTTCTATATCAATTCCCTAGAATAGGGATTTAATTACACATAATCACAATCAAAAGCTAAGAAGTAAAATGTAGAGAAATAACTCTTGAGTCTCTCTTGTATCCTTCTTTGAGCTTCTTGCTTGAATCTTGTGCAAAGATTGGGTGATGAGGATGTGTCTAGATAGATGGAGTCAAATGGAAAGTGACAAAGGAAATGGGTGTAGAAAATGGGTAGAGAGGAGTGATTTGGGTGAAGTAATATAGATGTTAGTTGATGAGATTGGAGAGGAGAAATGATGGGATTAGGAATGGTGGAAGAAGGGATTGTCTTCAAAGAGAAAGAAATGATGAATTTATATTGTATTAAATTTAAGGCATGAGTGGTCAATTACCAAAACATCCACTAGCATGGAAAATTACCATTTGATCCCTCAAAGGGGAACGTTCTGTAAATTTCTAGCCAATCAGACCTGGTTCGCTCCTGAGTTTTGCTGTGGCTTCAATGGTGACTTTTGGAGGCGAAGCTCACTTGACGTTTTTGTTGTAGGGTTCGCTGTAGCGAAAGGCAAAAGGCAAACCGCGGTAACTGATTGGACACATCTTCGCGGTGAATTCACGGTTTGGATTATGGTGAACGGAGGAGCGACGCCGGCGGGACGAAGAAGCCCGTAACCTGTTGAAATGCGGCGGTGGTAAGCTAAACGACACCGATCTAGTCACAGTGCCTTGCGACGGCTTCCTTACAAGAAAGCGATGCCACGGCGGTGATCCCGGGTGGCTGCTGCGCAGAGTTTGGCGAACTAAGGTTTCGCTGCTGGAGGTTGAAGATGACAAGGTGGGTGCGTTTAGATTTGGGCCAAGGTGCATTTGGGTGAAAATGGGCATTAATGGTTGACTTGGGTACAATTGGGCCACATTGACTTGGGCCTTATGTTTGGGCCACCCCTGATTGCCCAACTCATTGAAACGCATTGTTTCACTAATTGATGTGGTGTGGATTGTTTTGTGTGGCAAATTACAATTCGGCCCTTGTACTCTTATAAAATCTCAATAAATTCAATCTTTCCTCAATTGTTACACTTTTGCCCCTAATTTTTCTAAATTACTACAATGCCCTTGAACTTTATAAATACGTGAAAACACTTAATTCACACAATTAAATCATGGGATATTGCCCAAGAATCAAGCACAAAGAATTGTAAAAGAGGGTCAAAATATAACACAATTTTGGCACAATCAAGCTTACTTCCCTTCAAACACAACTTTATTTATAATTTCCCATATCGACCAGATTAATGCATAAAAGAGAGTATTCCACACTCGAATCTTGGACCTAGACAGACAAAGAGCCATCCAACCCTCAAACCACTCATTCAGGGTCTTATTGGAGCACGAATTAACACCCTACCATCTCATATAGCCCGTCCATATCTTCCAAGACCAGGGACATTAGAGGAATAGATGATCCACCGTTTCAGGATCAGCCTTACACAACGGGCAATCTAAGCTAGGAATTTGGGAACAACCAAAATGATATAGAATATTTGTAACAAGAATCCTACCTTTGTTGAGAAGCTAAGCAAAAACGTCAATCTTCGGCGGACGTAGACCTTGCCATAGAAACCTAGAACTAGGATCAATAGTAACAGAGTCATCTTCAAGGCATCGTCTAAAAGAACATGCTGAAAAAAGACCATTTGAGCTGAAGGTCCATGCCAACGTATTCAGAACAGCTCTCTTAAATGTGATGCATTCCAAAGACATTAAGAAACCATTTTACCGATCTAACTTCTAGTTGAAAAGAGGCCTTCTAACTTTAACATCACACACCCAACTATTATCAAGCCACCTCTCGAACTCACTTTTCACACCAACCTTATTAGAGGCCAAAGCACAAATACGCGAGAAAACATGTTTTAAAGAAATGGAATCCCACATTACGTCTTCCCAAAGCTTCGCTCTCCCACCACTCCCTAGCACCACAAGAAAACCATTATCAATAATCTTACTCGAGTGAGCTCCATTTGCAAATAGATTACCCATGACTTGAACAAAAGGAGAGATAGGTTTTGTGTACTGTAACTTCCAGACCAGTGCTTTTTGGTCTACACCATACTCGGCACAAACAACTTTTTTCCACAATGAAACATTTGCTCTACCGAATCTCCAAACCCACTTAGCCAAAAGGCTCTTACCTTTGTCAAAAATTCTTCCAACACCAAGACCTCCATTTCGTTTGCTTTTGCAAATCGTCTCCCAATCTATCGAATGAATTTTCCTTTTCAAAACTCTATCCCCCCAAAAGAAGTCTCTTTGAAGTTTTTCAATTTTCTTGGCAACTTCCACCGGGATGCAAAAGATTGACATAAAATATATGGGTAAGTTGGAAAGCACTGCTTTAATCAAAACAAGCCTTCTGCCTTTAGACATCAAACTTCTTTTCCACAAAGATAACATTTTTTTAAACCTTTTTAATGACTAAATTCCACATAGCTACCTACTACTATTGTCGCCTAAAGGGAGGCCAAGGTAGGTGATTGGAAAGGTAGATATTGTACTGGAAAGTAGCTCCCCATCTATTATGCAGTAACTTTTTACTACCGACTTTCACCAAACAGGATTTGTGAAAGTTAATCTTTAGACCCGACACTAATTCGAAGCATCTCAAAACTCTTTTAGCATCAAGAAGGTAGTTTAACTTAAGTTGAATGAACAAGATGGTATCATCCACAAATTGTAAATGGGAGATATGAGTGTTGTCATTCTCGAATGCCTTGCCTTTAATCATATCCAAATCTCTAGCCTTTGTAAGTAGACAACTCAGACCTTCAACTACTAAGTTGAAGAGGATGGGCGACAATGGATCTCCTTGACGAAGACGCCTCTCCAACACAAATTCTTTTGTCGGACTGCCACTGATAAGAATCAAAATAGTGGGAAAGGCAACACACCATTTCATCCACTGACGCCATTTGCTACCAAACCCTATATTAACCATTGTTGCATCCAAGAACACGTGGTCCACGTAGTCGTATGCTTTTTCAAAGTCAAGTTTTAAAACCAACCCACCGTTCTTATCCTGTTTCCAAGAGTGGATCACTTCCTCCGCGATCACAAAACTTTTGACTATTTGACGGTCTTTCACAAAAGCCATCTGAGTTGGCCCAATAATCGAATTCATCACTTTCTTCAACCTGTTGGCCAAGACTTTAGTAAAACTGTAAATTCTTCAAGTTTTGATTGACTTATTTCGTGGACAAACCACAATTGGGGTTTGACATGTAAGGTTAGTTTAGGCGTTAGTGATCATGTTCAAAGGCCCTCTCAAGACCTCAAAATGACAAGCACTTCAAAGGTAAAACACTTGTGCTTAATTTCATTGAAGAGACTTAGTTTTTACACACACTTTTCATGCTTGCATATGTGTTCATTGCTCTTGTGTACATTCTCTTCACATTTCACACTTGCACTTCCATATTGAATCTTGTTGTGTGTTAGTGTGTCTAGTAATTTGTTTCCCGAAGATTATCTGGAAATGTCCATGCATGCATGTTGGTGTGCTTGGTTTAACGCGAGGATCATCTTAAGACAATGCCATTGGCTTCTCCTTGGTTTCACCACATTTGGTGAAACGACGGTTGTGATCGACGGCCGACTGCCAAATGGAACCGTCATTTGATTCCAGATGTCTCTAGAAAGATTCTGCGGTCCAATTGCCGATTGAAACTATCGTTTAGAACTAATTGATTTTAAATATCTAGGTCTCTAATCGACGGTTGGTGGCTGCCGAATAAAATCGTTGATTGGCATGTTTCAAGGGCAAACTTGTCTTTTCACCAAGCTTTTTATTGCCTTCTATAAGTACACCATTATGTCACTCTCTTTCAATTGGCTCTTTGAACATCAAGAACCCTAAAAGATAAAGAGAGATTTTTTAGAGAAAAAGCACAAAGATTGCTCCTTTGATTCTCTAAACTCATTTCCATGTGCATGAAACTTCATCTAAGCATCATCTAGGATCATCTAGGATGCATCTATGCATGGGTCTTCTTCAACACACTTGATTTGGTAAGTTGAACACCATACTCATCCATTTTAGTGTTTTTACTTGTCAATTCTCATTTATTACTTATATGCATTTATATTAAATTCTATCTACAAGATTGAGATTATTGTGTTGTTTGATTGTGGGTTGTATTTTGATAGCTATGCCATCTAGGATTATTTATCTTAAATAGCTAAGTTTACATATGATGTGTAGACACATGATATCTAGGATTGTTATTATTGACATCTTTAATTCTTAGATAAGCATTTAGTGTAACCTACCATTATTTGCATTTAGAATATTATCATATTCACATAGGTTGTTAATCTCTTCATTGATAATTAAGTCTTCTGACTAAGATTGCTTAGTTTGCAAACAAGTTGATCTAGAGTTTCTATTAAAGGTCCATTGGGTAGTAGCGGTGGGTTAGTGACGAAGAATGGTTGAGGTCAACCTAGGTTGTAAACATCATTATAAGTAGTGATTTCGAGGATCATGTGTGGCTATCATATTAGCCCGTGAGTTTTTTTCTGTCGAGAGTTTCTCACATAAATCAATCAACTTGTAATTTATTGTTTTCCGCACTTAGATTAGGTTGATTGTATTTTTGACTAGATTGGGGTTTATATTGAATATTGACTAATCAAGAAAAATTGATAATTAACTTGATTAAAATCTATTCACCCCACCTCTAGATATATTTAGACACACCGTTATTTGTTTCAGTTGGTATCAGAGTGGGTTCCTAGACATATTTAAGAGATCCCTTTCTTTTGGTGTGTTTTGCATTTTGTGTGATTTTTGATCATTCATACATTTGCATTAATTTCATTCATTCATAAACACTATGAGTGAAAACGGTGGTGGAAACGAGGGTGCCTCAAGCACAAGGCCTTCATTGCTCATTGGGATAAATTATGCCTCATGGAAAGGCAAGATGGAGTCATACATTTGCCAAATCCATGATAGAGCTTGGCTTGCGGTTGAAGATGGCTATGCTCCATCAATAATGACTCCTACGGGTGGAGGAGAGGATGTGCTCAAGCCGAAGGCACAATGGAATGGTCAAGAGTTTGAGACATCCAAATGGAATAGAAAGGCGATGCATGCAATCATATGTGCCATGGACGAGAATCAATACAAATTGATTCAAAACACTAGGATCGCTAAAGAGGTGTGGTACATCTTGAAGACGACACATGAGGGAACCAAGATGGTTAAGGACTCTAAGCATCAAGTTCTCGAAACTCAATTTGAGATGCTGATTGGATGATTTACATTCCTATTTGAGGTCCCCATTTCCTATATTTTGTACTTGTTTTGAGCATGTTTTGGTACATAATGCTTTTTGTGAGCATTGTGTAGGTTATATGCCCTAAAACAAGGTGTTGAGCATAATTGAAGAGTTTCGGATGTTAAAAGGCTGAAATTGGAAATCTTCGTGTAGAACATTAAACTTTTAGGGGTTATATCTCCCTCCTTTGATAAAATTATATTCCGTAGAACCTATTTCTGTAAAGCCCCATAATTCTACTTTCCAACGTTGTTTACAAATCGCGATTCCGAGTTCTCTAGAGGAAGTTATGACCATTTTTGTAACGGTGCGCGAAGCTGAAAAACTTCACCCGAGAGAGATGTGACCTCAAAGGCGAGCTCAGGAAGATCACCCTCAAGGTCGCTTTCTCTTGGATTTTTGCCCCAAAAAAATGATTAAATTCAAGAATTTACCTCGCCCTTGACCTAATTCATTCTTCTATATAAACCTTTGATATTTTTATACCTAAACAAACTCTCTACCCAAAAATATTCACCAAGACTCCACCTTTCCTAAATTCCTACACAATCCACAAGACACTTGACATCAATCCATGATCTTTTCTTGTTCTTGGGAGATAGGAGATTGAAGGTTGCTTGGAAGAGGAAAGGAGCAAAGGAAGAAGAGAAGATCTACATAGTTTTCTCTATACTTTATTCTCTTTCATTTTCTACATTTAGCCATGTATTCATTTGATATTATATATTGTATGGCTACCCTTTGCAATATGAGCTAAATATCTAATGCTAGGATTTGATGAAACCTCACCCATGACTATATATTTATATTGACCTTTGTTTATCCATTATGTGCAATTGTAGTTTTTATAGATGTTTTAGAGTACTTAATGCTTTCAATAGGTTGATCGTCTATTGAATGATTTTCGATTGTGTGTTATGAACCAACCGGAGACACGCACATATCGTGTTCGACGAAATGTCTTCTATGCATGTCTAGAAAAGTAGACCTACTTAGGCTAGCATATAGGATTACTTAGTGTGCCAATGTTTATACTAAACTCATTCATATATTCTGAGTAATCGAGAGATACGCTTAGGTATGATTTCGGGTGTAACCTATTCTACTCGACCAAGATTATAGGTTAACATTAGGGTGCATGAATCTATGAATTGCATGAACATATTTTGGGTGTGCAATTGAGTATAGAGAGGAATTTAGAAGAGGGTGGGGTGTAGTAAAGTCCTAGCATCATATTCTTTATTATTACATTCGAGTTTATTACTTGTTACTTCTCTTTCGCAATAGCATATATCCTTGTTATTAGTTTAATTTAGTTTGCTTTAATTATTCATGTATGAAAACCTTCCGTATTGCTTGTTTGAAAAGCACGTAGGCTAATCAATTTCGGTAATCAGTTAGCCATGAGTTCTTCATCATCCGAAGACTCATCTCCCTTATAGGAGTCATCACTTCCACTCCATATGGCGGCCATCGCTTTTCCCCTCTTGTTCTTCATAATTCCACAATCAGGGACGATGTGTCCTATGCCACCACACTCATAGCATTAGATCCGTTTCCTTTCATTCTTCTCTTACCTAGGCTCAAACTTCTTGAATAGAGTCTTTTTCTTCAAGTCTTGGCATTTGGATCTAAAACCCTTATTCTCGAACTTGGCAAACTTCTTGAACCTTCTCATCAACAAGGCTAAGTCTTTGTCCGAGTCATCCTTCTTCTCCTTCTCAACTTTGGAGGCTTTCAAAGCAATTCCCTTTTGCATTTTAGGAGGTGTGGAGGTAGAACCATTCCTAGACTCATAAGCTAGAAGTCTCTCAATCACCTCACTCGGCTTCATATCTTTATACCCACTATTTTCTTCTAAAGCTGTTACCTTAGACTCAAACCTCTCGGGAAGCGATCTCACTATCTTTTGCTTGATCCTTCTATCCAAGTAAGGGTCACCAAGTTGATGACTTTGGTTGACTATATCCATCAACTTAATCTCGAAGTCATTGAAGCACTCGTTCTCCCCCATTCTTAGCATCCCAAATTGAGTTTGAAGGACTTGAAGCTTAGAGTCCTTCATTACTTCGATTCCCTAATGTGCAACCTCTAGGATGTCCCACGATTCCTTAGCGATCCTAGTGTTTTGAATCAATTTGTATTGATTCTCGTCCATGGCACATAGGATGGCGTGCATAGCCTTTCTATTCCATTTGGATGCCTCAAACTCTTGAGCGTTCCATTGAGCCTTAGGCTTAAGCACATCCTCTTCTCCACCCGTAGGAGTCATCATTGGTGGAGCATAGCCGTCTTCAACCGCCATCCAAGCCCGGTCATGGATTTGGCATATGTACGACTCTATCTTGCCTTTCCAAGAAGCATAATTCAACCTAGTGAGTAGGGGAGGTCTCGTGCTAAAAGCACCCTCGTTGCTACCACTATTTCCACAGTTTCCACTTATAGTGTTTATGAATGAATGAAATGAATGCAAATGTATGAATGATCAAAAATCACACAAAATGCAAAACACACCAAAATAAGCAAATATCACCTAAGTATATATGGAATCCCACTATGATACCAATTGAAACTAATAATGCACTGTGTGTATAAAACTATCTAGAGATGGGTGAATAGATTTTAATCGTTATTACCTAATTTTCGCGATTAGTCAATATTACGAAAAAACCTCAATCTAGTCAAAACAATAAATTAAGTGTAAAATGCGGAATTTAAATAATACTTTATTTTTATGCGGAAAACTTCAACAAGGAAAAACCATGGGTTGTTATGTGCGCCATACACGAACCTTGAATCCACTAATTGCAATGGTGTTTACAACCTAGGTTGACCTCAAACTCTCTCGGTCATAACCCATCACTATTACCCGCAAGCCTTTAAAAGTGAACCTAGTCCAATTTGCTTGTGGCCTAAACAATCTTAGCCACAAGACTTACTTCTCAATGAAGAGATAAAATAGCCTATGTGAATATATATGATATCCAAAATGCAAATAGAGCTAGGGAATACTAAATGCTTATCTAGGATTATAAGATGACAATTAAATCAATCTTAGATATCAAATGCTATATGACATGACATAAAGCTTAGCTAACTTAGATTAAACAATCCTAGGTATAGCTATCACAAAACAACACTCAATCAAAACACCACAAACAATCTCTATCTTGAATCTAGAATATATTCAAAGAGTATACAAGTAATTAAAGAGATGACTTATTAAGAAAGATACTAAGATTAGATGAAATTATTGAAAACCTTACCAAGCAAGATGTAGTGTTGCAAAACCATATATGGATGCATCCTATATAGTCATAAATGATGTTAGATGAACTTTGATGCACAAAGAAATGACTTTGAGTGTTTTAATGTGAGTTCTTGTGAATTTTTTCTCTTGAAAAATGTTCTAAGGGAAAAATATTATTTTTTGAACTCTTCAACTCGACCTAAAGACAAAGAGGCCTATATATAGGGAGTCAAAATAAAGTGACAACGTTTTGGAAAAGTGCCCAGAAATAGGAAATGGTGCGCCCTAATTCTACGGCCGGTGACTGTCAAACAAGGGTGCCAAATACCAACAGTCGGCTGACTTGGATTCTGCGGCCTCATTCTATGCCCTGCCCGCCGAACAAAGGCACCGAAAAGACACTAGATCAACTAGCCTCAATTCGACGGCTTGATTCTATGACCACCAACCGCCGAACCAGGGCGCCAAAATCCCTTGGCTTTGCATCCTAATGCCTAAACATGTTAAGGCAAAACAAGCACGATGCAATCAAATAAACATGCATGCAAAGATAGTAATGAACATAAATGTACACATATAAAAACACACAACATACAAGTATTAAAGATATGCATGAGTTGTGTGTGTGCAACTACATCTCTTCAAAGCAAGTAAGCATTTAGAAATTTATCTTTGGTGCTTCTTCTCTTGAGGTCTTTAGAGGGACTTGGTTCTGCAAAACACCAACCATCAAAAGCCTAAGCTACCCTTACATCAAACCCCACATGTGGTTCGTCACCGAAATAAGCCAATCAAACTTGAGGCACTTACAAGGCCCTTTTGCACCAAGGCTAGGAACCAAGAAAGGAAAGTAGGAGAACATAAAAATCTATCAAGCTTAGCCCACGACTCTGTCTCCCTATTGTTAGACCATGTTGAAAATATATAGGCGTGTCTAAATATACATAGAGGGGGTGAATATGTTTTAATCAAGTTAATTACCGATTTTTCTTGATTAGTCAATATTTAATAAAACACCCAATCTAAGCAAAATACAATTAACTAAATCTATGTACGGAAAAAAATAAATTGCACGTTGATTGATTTATGTGAGAAACCCACAACTGAAAAAAACTTATGGGCTAATATGCTAGCCACACACGATCCTCAAATCCACTACTTGTAATGATGTTTACAACCTAGGTTGACCTCAACCATTCTTAGTCACTAACCTACCACTACTACCCAATGGGCCTTTAATAGAAATTCTAGACCTACTTACTTGTGCACTAAGCTCCATAGTCACAAGGCTGTAATCATAATGAAGAGAACACAACCTATGTGTATATCATGTGCTTAAATGCTAGGTTAACACATTTAATTCTTGTCAATTCATGCATGAGCATGTCAATCAATCCTAAATATCATGATTCTCCATGTCATATAAAACTTAGCTATATAAGATTAAAAACAATCCTAGATGTGTTGAAGAAGACCCATGCAAGAGTGCTTCCTAGATGAAGCTAGATGATGCTAGATGAAGTTTGATGCATATAGGAATGATTTGGAGTGATCAAAGGTGAGTTCTTTGATGATTTTCTCTCTTAGAAAATGCTATCTCATAAAAATATGATTTTGAACTCTCTCAAACGACCTAAGGACAAAGTGGCATATATATATGAGATCATTATGAAACTACAACGTTTTGATTGATTTTTCAAACTTTTGTCTTGACCACTGTACACCTGCTATACGTACAGCGGCTGTACAGTGGTTCGCCTAGAAAATGAAGAACATGTTCTTCATGAACTGCTGTTTAAATGGGTGATAACTAGGCGACTTAAGGGCGATGCTCTCGGGTTTTTGAGAGGCATTGTTCACCCGCTGTACGTACAGCGGCTGAACAACGATACATCAGCGATTATAAAATTGATCAGGTGTCCCGTTGTACGTACATCGACTGTACATCAGGTAAGAGCAAAATGCTCACAATGCCCTAATAGGTGTTGTATGTACAACGAGCCAACAACGGTTATACAACGCCTATTACAAATGCATGCCTCATAATGCCTATGATGACATGGCAATTATCAAACAATGATGCAAGCAATTACAATATGCATGAAGAGATTTTAAGACATGAATGTGTACAACATAAGACACATAAAATACAAGATGTATTGAAATGCATGAGATGTGTGTGTGTGCAACTAAGCATATTCAATGTAAATAAACACAAGTGATTTACCTTTGAAGTGCTTATCATCTTGAGGTCTTGAGAGGGTGTTTGAGCTTGATCATCAACAATTAAGCACCTAAGCTACCCTTACATCATACCCCAAATGTGGTTTGTCACAGAAAAAAGCCAATCAAAAATCGAGAAACTTACACATGTGAACTTCGGACCCTACATAGGGATGTCTACCACCAAAGCCGAAGCAATAAACTCCCTAAAATTCCTTATAGACCCTACATTGCAAGATACTACGTTTCTTTTACAAAAATCCAATACAGTGTTGAAATCACCCCCCAAAACACATGGCCCTGGTAAGGAAATTTGCGCCTCTAAGATAAACTCCTACAGCACCCTCCATTCGCTTTCACAATTCGTCGCATAAACGTTGCAGAAAATCACCATCTTATTAATTCTAGATAAAATCCGAGAGACAATGATACATCGTTCATTAGAGATGCAAGCATTTACTAAGAATAACTCCTCATCCTATAAAGTAATGAGACCGCCAGCAGACCTAACCATATAAATTACCACTCATTTGGTGACCAAAGAACCACCAAGAGACCTAATAATCCTATTATCAACATGACAACTTAGATTCCTGAATTAGAAGCAGAGTAGGTTTGATCCTATTAACCATGTCTCTAACCACTATTCTCTTCACAGGTCTCCCCAGACCCCTAATATTCCAAGAAACTGCAATCATAACACTTAGGAAACCACCAACAAAACAAATACCGAGCCATTACTTCTTGCTTTTCTCGGCCCTGAATCTCACCTTATCCTCCTCCTCTCTCTTAAGAATTTCTTTTGATATCCTATCCTCAGCACCGTTGAAGTTGAATCTTAGAGCGACACCAATTTCGATCACCTTTGAAATTTCATCTTCAAAATCCCACGACCCACCCTTATTGACCACCTCATTTGAGGGAGCTGTAGCCCTATTCCTAATACCAATATAATTTGATTCAAGACATCCCCTAGCAACCTCTTCTTTCATTACCTTAGCAACTTCCACCTCCAAAATCCACTCCTGATTCTTCTTAGCACTCTTTTTCCTCACTGTCTGGCACTAACCAAAATTGACCGAGTTCTTGCTCTTATCCTTTCTTGTGATCATCTCGTGGCTCTTTGAAGACTTGGAAGTATTCCTTCCACCCTTCCTTTGAGTTCTAACAGGAGAATCAACTAAGAAGGATAGTTCACTTACCTCAACTTATATCATATTGTGGCCAAGCTTTCCAACCAAATCAGACTCTGATGAGGAAAAAGCCACGTTTGAAGCTGCCCTAATATTTGTATCTGAATCAAATGCTTCATCAACCTCAACTAATTAGGCCTAATCCATATCCTTCACTGCATTGATCAGATGTCCTTAATGGATATCTCCTATCTTCTTAAGCCCGTTCTTGATAGGTTGATCCTCCAGCCTACAACCTAGGTCCACAACTATATTGCCCCCATTAAGTTGACCTAGGCCCACATACGAGGACTCACCCCTGAATTTTGGAGAATAGGAAAAGTGCCCCTCCTCACTTTCACTATCATCGAGAGAGGAAGACCAGCTTTCCTCCCTTTCACCCATATTGCACCCAGATCCCCCCAATGTTTCTCGATGATAATCTTGGCGTTTGCTAGCAAAGGTATGGTAGGTCTATAGCATTTCCTAAGCATCACACTTTTTCCTTTGACAGTAGCATTCTTCTTAGAGTGACCCACATCTTCCTTAAACTGATAATCAACCCTCTGGTCTGAGTTGACCTTACCAAAAAGGCTCACATCTCTATTGATGCCAGCCTTGACATATGACTGATTTTCCTGAAAAACTCTAGCCATTTTGTGAGAAGTTTCATGATTATACAGAGCCCTTTTAGAAAACCTTACCCTTCTCTCAAAACTATTGCCATTCAGAGACGGATTCTGAGTTTCAACCACCTGCCTACAATTGGGCCTTTCTTTATCATATTTAAGATTCCAACAGTTTGCTGAGTCAGAAATAAAATAGGATCCTCATTTATTTATAAACTTTAAAGATATTATTAAAAAAAACATATTGTCTTTATGATAAAAATATACCGAAGGGTTTTTTTTTGTCACTTAATTATATGGCCTCATAACTAGAAAATAGGATTATATTAATAATATTAAATAATTATTGAGTATCCACTTTTGAATTTAAAAAAAGTATCAACTTTTTAAGAATCATTATCATTAAAAAACTCTTAAACTTCTACTTCTATTTTACCGTTAAAAAATTATTTTCTTTTTTATCTACAACTCTCTTTTGTTATAATTTTTTGTTCTTACAACTTACAAGTTACATTTCTGCAGTCTAGAATATCCTTTAAATTTATTATTTATATTATCCTTAAGAAGAGATTGAGGTATGTAAATTCAAATTTAAGAATTTAGATTTTTTTTTTTTTAACTGTTTGATGAATCAAGTGGTTAATTTTGATATGATTCCTACTTACTAATTGTTGTTGTTTGACTGGCTCTATTCATGGTAGATTTGAGCAATTTCAACAATTTAGAGAGATTTTTGCTTTTTTTATTTGATATTAAAAAATTAAAATGATTAGATGATGATAATTTTAAAAAGTATTATCTTAATCTTGAATTTGTTTTAAAACGTGATAGTTGTTCTGGTATAGATAGTATTGATTTATTTTCTGAGATAAAAATCTTAAGAGATATTAAATACAAACTGCAGTTGAAACATTATTTATAAAAAAAAAAAAAAAATTGTTTCTTTTCCAAATAAATGTATAGCCTATAGAATATTATTAAAAATTCATATAAGAGTTGCTTCAATCGAAAGAAGTTTTTCAAAATTAAAATTAATAAAAACTTATTTAAGATCATGAAAATACCTACAAGGTTATACTAAACAACCTAAGGGGTGGGGGGTAGACTTGGCACGATTCCGGTTCGAACCGTGGAACCGAACCCGAACCCGAACCCGAACCCGAACCCGAACCCGAACCCGAACCCGTACCAAAAAAACCGGAACCGGAGGAGGTCGATTCCGATTCCGGTTCTAAGGTTTGAGGAACCGGGCGGTTCGAACCGGAACGGAACCGGCGGTTCGGGTTCGGGTTCCGGTTCGAACCGCCGGTTCGCGCAAAATTTTTTTTTT
Source organism: Acer yangbiense (assembly GCA_008009225.1). Taxonomy (NCBI): domain Eukaryota; kingdom Viridiplantae; phylum Streptophyta; class Magnoliopsida; order Sapindales; family Sapindaceae; genus Acer; species Acer yangbiense. The sequence continues at coordinate 26,132,611 of CM017773.1, forward strand.
ATTTTTATTTTTTTTATTTTCTATAAATACCACCCCTTCTTTCATTTTTCCTCACATCAATTTCTTCTCAATTCTCTAATTCTAATTTCTCTCCAACACTCTCAAGTCTCAACTCTCAAGTCTCAACTCTCAAGTCTCTCAATCTCCAAGTCTCCAACTCTCCAAGTTTCCAAAGTTTTTAATATTTATTTCATTTTGTAATTGTTTTGAAGACAGTATTCAGCTTTGGTAAATAATGAGTATTGAACGGAATAGAGAACACAAAGTGTCAAACTCTTAGAAAAATTGCCGTTGACAACGAGAGAATAGAAAAAATTTGCCTCAAAAAAATACCGGTAAAAATATTTTTATATATGCCTTAAACTTTGAAATGCCATAACTTTGTGCTCGAATGTCCAAATTCGGTGATTTTTTTTTTTGAAATCGCATAGAATGATGCAAGGAATCCAATGGGAGCAAACCGAAGGGCTTATGGCCACTTTTTGAGCCCCAAAAACCCCTTTTTCATCAAAAAAAAGTGTTTTTAAGTGAAGTGTCGTGTCCATTTCGAACCTCATTTAAACCTAGTAAGATACCTTTTCCTCTCGATCCGACACCACATCCGTGCCCATCTTGGTCTAGAGAATTACTTTAACATCAGGCCTCATGTAAATGGACATGTTTTTAAAAAGATATTTATACTACTTATAGTTTTTGTTTCAATTATTATACTAGAATTGAATGTGGTTTCATCGGTTAGGGTGTTATCATATTTCTTTTGCAATCATGGTTCAAACATCCATATGACCATACCCAAAACTTAATAGATATAATCTTGATACTACTACTTAAATATTTTTGGCGAAATATTATACCAGTATAGAATGTGGTTTCACTGGTTAGATTGTTACTGTTTTTCTTTCGTTTCAGGCAGGCTGGTCTTATGGGCCTTTGAGCTCACTCCGAATTTGTCATTTTGTTTAGTTTTATTTTAATTTAATTTTGTAATTTGTCATTTGTTTATTTTATTCAAATAATAACCCAATGAATTTAATTTAATTTTGTAATTTGTCATTTATATATTTTATTTTATTCAATTACAATCTACAACTTATAAGTTACAAGTTGTCAAGTTAGAACTTAGAATTTTAGAAGTCTTTTTTTTTGTTTGTTTAAAAAAAAAAAAAAAAAAAAAAAAAAGGGTTCAGAACCGCCGGTTCAGTCGGAACCGGAACCGGAACTGGAACCGATAGTTCTAGAACCAGAACTGAAACCGTCTAAGGCCGGTTCCGGTTCCACCTAACCGTGGAACCGGAACCGGAACCACCGGAACCGAAACCGGAACCGTGTCATGTCTGGGGGGGGTGGAGTGACCTAAACACTATAATTTAAAACTCTTTCGAGACTGTTGTGAAACACTTGGCGAGCATATAAATTAACATTTAAAAAGATTGTTATAAGAAAACAATTATCACATGTAGGCTCAATTCACCTCCCTTAGTCTACAAAACATATAACAAGAGACAATGTATCTTATATGTAAATATGTTCAATACAAAGCCAATTCCACAAGTTATACTTTGAATATTACAATGTAAATTCACTAAGTAGAACTTAACAACTTGATAAAATATCACAAGATACAATGTTCAAACACTTACAAAGATACAAGAGACAAATACAACTTTGCTCAAATTGAGTGCTAGCTTCCCACACTTTACAAAATCTTGTTTACAAATATTTCTAGAGATGAAGTGTTTAAACAAGATTTAACAAAACACATAAACAAATATAAAAGAGATAGGGATAGGAAGAATTAACACAAAATCTTTTTTAACGTGGTAAAACCTCTAAAGAGAAAACATCCACGGGTTTAATCCACAACCAAGACTTCATGTCTTTTACAACAAATTCCTAACTGTGATCAATGAATGCAAAGCACTCAACATAGAATATGAGATCAACACATCCTATGGGGAACTAGACATAATAATGTAAGCTCACAAATCAAAGTTGTCTAGTTACTATACATGAATAAAATCCTAGAACATGTGAAACACCAAAACACATTTAATTTCTAGATTTATTCATGCAACTAAAACTTGAATCAAAGCATATACATTAAGAACATATTCAAGATTTTAGTAACAAACAAAAACACGTTAGATTCACGAGATATGATCAATCAAAACTCTAGTAAATATTTAAAGCATATATTCACAAAATAATCAATTAAATCCTAAATAGCTCAAAATATAAAATCAAATGTGCTAATCCTGGATTTATTCAACTAATGAGTACTAGCACATGATAAGGCTATTAATCATGAAAATAAAGTCAATCAAAGCACAAATAGCCCTAGGTTATAAGCTACTCACAATACAACTCACAAACATATGAAATCCTAGATTTTAGAAAAAACTAGTCCACATTCAAGTCTCTAATTAGATAAAACTAGCCTACAACTGAAGCTCTATTTCTCAATATCATTTTCTTAAGTAACATAAACATAAAGAAGAAGAAAACCCAAGGTAATTGAAGATCATAAAGAACAGAACTCAAGAGATAAGACAATCACCTTGTAAAAGAAATGAGAACTTGCTTGGAGAAGATAGATAACTCTAATACGAAGATTCTCCAATTTGAATCACTCAAATCGTATAAGAAATGAGAGAGATATGGTGTTTGGAAGTTGAGAAAATCTTGAGAGAAACATTTTGCATTTTTTTCTTTCTTTTCTTCTTAAATGGAAAATCAGAGGGAAAAAGATATTTAAAGGAGGGAAACAAGAAGCAATTAAAAGCACCAATGGAGGGTTGCCACCTCAGTTTCCCATGGAGGCGTGTGGCCTCCACGAGGGCAGAGGGCATCCCTTCTCGTGGAGGCCATGCGCCTCCACGGGGAAGGGGTGCAAATGGCAATTTGCCACTTCCTCTTCCCTTGCGCACCTTTTACGTTCTTCGATCGTATTTTGACCTTTGAACTTCGATTTTAAATCCGTTTTTGGATTACAAATCGAGAATCCCTCACAGACATGGTCGTTTACAAAAATATGGAAATTGACTCGATATACAAAAACGAAGACCAGTACGATAAATGCATGGAAAGTTTTGTAACGTCCAACTTAGAACTCGAAAACTAATAAATAAATAACCAAAACGAATGGAACTCAATAAGGAATAATATGAGAAAAAAAATTCAAGTCCGATATCACAACAACACAAACAACCAAACACATGAACACACAAGTATGCCATTTCCTAGATATATGCCTAGAACATGCATTTTTACAAACTTTTTCAATTTAAATCCAATTCATGTGCATACAATAATAAACGTGCGTATGTGTTATACCAATTGAGCACAACAATGCAGGGACACATATGGATGCGATGTGCGTGTGTGCCTAAGCCTTGTAAAAGGAATGAGGTCTAAATATACCTTTGATGTGCAATGAAGCTTGTTCCTCTTGAAGACTCCATCTTGCTTAATAATTTGCCAAATATTCCTTGAAGCTCAAATCATCATAAATCTTAAACAACCAATCAATACAAGTGAAACGTTGTTTTGATATGGAATTATGCCAATGACTCAAAAACCTAACAGATCATAAATGGATTAGCTCTTTTATCAATTGAAAAAAGAGTTTTTAGAAAATCTTGTAAACAAAAGTTAAATTAAAAATTTTACATCTCAAAAAAATATGAAAAGTTAATTTAAAAAAAAAAAGTATTTTCATTTTAAATATTTATATAGGGTCTTTTTTTTCTTTCTCCCTTAAGGCCTCAAAATATGTTGAGCCACCCCTGGCCCAAATTAAATTTTGTATACAAATAGTTATTTTTTCTTGATAACCACTAACATTATAAAGTCAATTCCTTAACTATTGTTAATGAAAAATTGTTAGAGGGGTAAATTTCCAAATAACAACTTTTAAACCATGACCAGGGTAGGTCATAGTTGGAGAGATATCACGCTTGATGCCTGTATGTTCTAGCAAAAGCAAGTTAAATGTAGAAATGATCAAGAAGGAGAGAATAACTCTTTTTATCAATTCATCACAATGCATGGTACAATGACATTTTTATGGGAGGCTTAGGCAGGAGGTTTCTGACATAATTGGTGACATATTTTCATCATCACTAAGAAACAATAATAACAATTCATGTTTATTAGGGTAGAGACTTTTCTTGATTCATAACTATCAACTTTTTTTGGTATTTCATTTTCAATAATGCTACATTGCCCAAATTTGGTGCACAAATCTGGTGCCCAAATGATGTGGCAACACTCTGGGCCATTCATTTAAATTATATTAGATTTACGTGAATTAAATGAATGGCCTAGAGTGTTGCCACATCATTTGGACACCAAATTTGGGCAATGTAGCATTACTCTTTCTTTTTTGGTGTACAAAGGCTTCATTGATTTACTGTACAATTCATACCACCATATCATTTTCTAAAGAAATAAATTGGATAATATTTATTTATTTATTTATTTATTGGCTTTTAAGGTGGGGAAATAGGAAGAAATACATACTTGGGTCAATTTTAATAAACACTAATGCTAGTTAACCAAAAAATTTAGTCCAAATTTCAATTCAAATGATGTGGCAGGTGATTTTTTCATTAATCACATCATCTCATATTGTATTTGGAGATGACAACTAACTTGTCACATCATTTGAGTTAAAATTTAAGTTAATTATTTGGGCTGCATAGCATTCCTCTTTTTATAAATGATGTGATGGCGATGGAAATCAAAGGTCAAAGTTGGCATTCTAAAGGGTACCTTTCATTATTATTATTATTATTAGAGAGTTTTTCCTTACAATCCATAAATTATCTCTTTATACTCCAATTCAATTTTTTTTATTAACGACAATTTAAACCTGAGTTAAAATTACTAGACAAGACAAAATAAATTTTAAAGACACTCTAAACTAATTAAATTATTTTAAAAATGAAATTCTCTCTCTTAAATCATTAGATTACATACTACATATTAAACTCTCTCTCTCTCCTAAATCTATTATTACCATATTAAACATTCTCCTAATTACTCTCTCTCTCTCTCTCCATTTTTTCAAAAAAAATCCTATTTCCATGCTTTCTCAATCAATCTTTGATCAATAGTTAAAGAAAAGAAAAACTTATTAATATTTTGGTTTTTTACTAACAGTAATATATATATATATATATACTATTTAAATACTTTGACTTGGCTGTATGCACTTGTAAGTCAAAGTATTTAAATCAAGTGGCCCACATACAAGGAACTGATATAACTTTTGTCAGTTCGAACTGATAATAGAAAGACTGTATATATATATATATATATATTAAAAATTCAATACAAATACCTTGGTTTTCAAAAATAAAATAAAAATAAAAATAAAAATAGATATATGAAAACTTAGATTTGTAGCAACTAGATTCGATTAAACTCAGAATTTCTAAGACTAATGAAAGAATTAAAATTCTCTAGGCAATCACATACCTATAAAAGTAACAAAAAGTGTTTTCATATTTCTATTTTTTTTTTCTTAAACTTGGTACTTTTTTTTTTTTTTTAAATATATACATATATACGGTTCCTAAAAATAAAGCTTATTTATAAGTTTTTTTTTCTTAACTGTTAGTCTTGCTTGAGAAAGAATGGAGATAGAAAGTTAGAGATATGTATTACAGGAGAGAGAGTTTAATATAATAATTAAAAATTTAGGAGAAAGTGTTTAATATGTAATATTTAATCTAATGATTTAGGAGAGATAATTTCTTTTTTTAATAATTTAATTCAAAAAAGATTATTCATCGGATGAATCCAAAGGCTACGATGATTCGTCCTAACTTTTATTAAAATAAAATGGATTGTCTTTATAAATTTATTTTTTAAAATGGAGTGTCTTTAGAATAGGAGTGCCAAAAGATAAAAAAGATAATCTTCAAAAAAATGAAAGTGTCTTTAAAAAAATTTTAAATTTAAATTTTAAGAATTGAGTGTCTTTAGAAAATAAGTGTAAAAAGAAAAAATTGGATTATCGAAAGAATCTTATTATTATTACTATTATTATATTAAGAGATTTTATCTTTAGTTTTTTTTTTTTTTCCTTTTCACACTTCTTTTCTAAAAATATATTATTATTTTTAAATTACTAAATTTTTAAAAATTTCTAAATACACTTAAATTTACTCCGAACTACATTTTTTAATTCATTTATAAAGATATTTCATCTAATTTTTTTAGAGGAAATTATAGAAAAATGACTAAAATAAGATGCCTTTTTGACATATATCCATTTGTCTGAAAAGCTGTATTTATAACAAATTATGGTTTTAAAAAAAAATCAAATATAACCAAAATTAGTCTTAATTAAATGCCATTAAAAACTTAATCTTGCGCATGTTCTCACATGTTCCTAAAAAAAGCAAATGATCCATTTGTGACTCACATTCATGTTTCGCAATTCATTCGTGTATAGACGAACCCAAAAAATATATGCAGCCTGGATCAGTGTCGGCTATAAGGTAAAACAAACAAAGCATATGCTTAGGGCCTTAAAAATGGCAATAAAATAGGGGCCTCATTTATTTATAAACTTTAAAGATATTATTAAAAATATATATATATTGTCTTAATGATAAAAATATACCGAAGGGTTTTTTTGTTACATAATTATATGGCCTCATACCTAGAAAATAGGATTATATTAATAATATTAAATAATTATTGAGTATCCACTTTTCAATTTAAAAAAAGTATCCACTTTTTAAAAATCATTATCATTAAAAAACTCTTAAACTTCTACTTCTATTTTATAGTTTAATTTTTTTTTATCTGCAACAATACAAGTCTACAACTCTCTTTTGTTATAAATTTTTATTCTTACAACTTATAAGTTACATCTGTCTACAATATCTTTTAAATTTATTTCTATTATCCTTAAGAAGAGATTGAGGCTTGTGAATTTAATTTATTTATTTATTTATTTTTTTGTAATTGTTTGATGAATCAAGTGGTTAATTTTGATATAGTTGTTACTTACCAATGTTGTTTGACTAGCTGAGATATTTTTTGTTTTTTTATTTGATATTAAAAAATTAAAATGATTAGATGATGATAATTTTAAAAAGTATTATCTTAATCTTGAATTTGTTTTAAATCATGATAGTTGTTTTGGTATAGATAATCTATATAGTATGGTAAAATGGAACCCTCACGGCGCCACATGTGGTGGTGAAGGAGCTTCGGCCATAAATTCTATATATCTATATTTATATAATATATTCATTATTTAGTCATTATTCATCCATTATTTAATATTAATGATACACATATTTAATTGAAATGAAATGAAAGGTTACTTTGTTTATGCATTAAACAACATCAAATTGATGGTCTCTTATTTAATCACATATTTAATTGAAGTAACCCATCTTATATATACATATAGTAAAGGGGCAGGATCCATAGCCCCAATTTTTGACACAATTTTTGACACAATTTTGTGTCCCTTGGATTAGTAATGTTTGAATGGCCTAGATTAATCCACTTGTAAATGCTTCTTAAATGAATTTATTTGTTTCCTCTCTCATCTTTCATCAATTAATGCTTTTAATTTATTTTCACATTCTCTCTACTTTAGACCATTTTCAATGAATATGCCAATGCCAATACCAAATTTGGCATAAAATATAGTTAAATGTTATCTTTGGCACGTTATTTTAGCATTGTACTCAAATGCAAAATTCTATTTGATATGCTATTTTTTTATATTTAAAATTATAAAAATTAACAAATACAACCAATGCATTCAATGAATGCATTAAATATTTTGTTAGAATTGTTTCAATCTTAATTTTTTCTATCAAATTTGTTAAATTTTTATTATTTAAAATTAAAAAGTCAACAAATACAGCTATATTTATTGCTGTGCCAAATTTGGCATATGCTATAAATTGTGCCAAATTTAGCACAGTTTATAGCATATGCCAAATTTGACACAGCTTGTAGCATTGCATTAGAGCATGTTTTTTTACTTTGTGCTAAATTATAGCATTGGCATAAGGATTTAACATTGCATTAGAGATGCTCTTACCAATCGTTTCTTTCTTGCCTTGTTACATTCCATGACCTTATTCTCTCTAATCACTTTTTTTCTTATTCCATGACTTTACATTCCATGCCTCATAGCAGTGTTCTGCTATAATCTTTACATTTATGAATCTTACCCAAGTCCACTTGTGCAAGTCTAATAGCTTCCACAGATTCAAGAAGGCGGAATCATGTGAACCCAACCTAAGCCAAATATAATAAGAATGTAGTAACCATTTTTACAAGGTCAACTTCTTAATATTTAGGGGCCATGATTTGTGTTTAACTCATTTTTGAGAAAAGACACGAATACAACAAGTGAAGTACATAATCAACCCAGCAACTACTATAAACAACAAGCAAATCAACAAGATATAAATTAATTCGAAACAAAAGTTAAATAAAACTTCATAAATTTGATTCATAAATAGCTGTTGTAAGTGAACTTATCAAAAACATAGCTTATCAAAAACTACAAAAATAATGGTAACACTCCAAATATATATGTCATATACAGATATACTGAGTGCCTTTTAAACTATTATACAAAAACATGCTGCAATTTCACCCAACATATATCAAATAATGCTCTACAAACATATAGATGCCTACTAATGGTAAACTGCTTTCGTAAACTATTTTAAAATCATTTTCTTCACAGACAATACTGAAATGTATATCCGTAGGCCACCAGAAAACATGGTCATCCTTTTAGCATATCATACAACTAGAGACTTAAGAGTATAGGCAAGAAAATTATTTAATGCATTTTAGTTTCAAAATCGATTTTAAGAAAATATTTGGTTGGTTCTTTCATTCTGCATAGGGATTAGACAGAATAATGCCATTGAATGTAAAAGGCAAGAAATAAACAATTGGTAGAGTAGAGAGAAGGTGAAAATAAATTAAAAGCATTAATTGATGAGAGATGAGAGAGGAAACTAATAAATTCATTTAAGAAGAGTTTACAAGTGGATTAATCTAGGCCATTTAAACATTACTAATCCAAGGGACACAAAGTTGTGTCAAAACTTGTGTCAAAAATTGGGCCCATGGATCCTGCCCCTATAGTAAAATGAGGGTATTTACTAAAAGTGGAAAATATTTATTGCAAATTTATATTTATTACATTGACTAAATTAATAAATGTAATTAATAGTTTCCTTTTTGAGAATTTTAATAGTTGTTAACATGTGCGCCCTTAGGGCACATGTTAACACTACCCTATATAATAATAAACTTTTACAGCGCCACATGTCGTCGTGAGGAAGCTTTGGATTCAAATGTCATATATTCATTTCCATGGAAAATGAAAAGCATGGAAGTTTCAAAACTCAAATTGGAATCTAAATCAATGCCACATTCCACTCAAATTTTATCTTAAGAGAGCCGTAGATTTAACAAATCAGATCAAAAGCACTCTGTATTAATACACAAGTTAAATAGGCACTCATGATTACAATTAATAAATACAATAAATCAATTATTTAAACCGTTGGTATATCCTCTCTCTCTCTCTCTCTCTCTCTCTCTCTAAACCATTTATGCCATCTCATCTCCCTCAATTTTCTCTATAAAAACCATCCAAAATCTCATATTTTTTTCATCTCATTCCATTGACTTTTTCGGCAAACTCAAAACAAGCGGTGGAGAATTGGATGCCGTTGGGTGGAATTTCTATACATTTTTATTTTTAATATTTGGTTGAATAATTTTAATCCTTTAGTTTTAGTTTCATTTTTTTTTAATCTCACGTTTTTTCCATCTCATCCTATTGACTCTCCCTCACGAGCAAACTCAAAACAAGCAATGTGGAATTTGATGGTGTTGGGTGGTGAGTAATTTCTACGGATTTTGTTTTAATATTTGATTGAATAATTTTTTTTTTTTTTTTTTGAGGAAACACTTTAGTAGTTAAAAAGGTAATTTTGGATTGATCATGGAATTTTAACTTTGGCGGTCTTGGATTTTCAATTAGCTATCCACTAAGGTGTTTGTTATGGAACCATCCAGTAAGACTAGCATCCTGCTCATAACTACCAATGCAAAAAAATCAATGAACCGGTCGAGACTTATGATGTGCTTTGTATTTATGAACGACGGATTTGATAGACATACTATTACTATAGATAAATATTAAGGTTATATTCTTGGTTCTAACTTCTAAGTGTAACACTATATTGTCTCTTAAAAAAATATTGTATCTACTCCGGTTTTTGGGTATTTCCAATACCTGATTTTTCTCCGGATTTTTTTTAAGGTGATTTATATATTTTTTTGGCAGTTTTTTACTTTATATTTTTTTAATCTTATTGTTCTCTTTTCTTTTTGGTTTTTTAGAATGTATTAATTATGGATTGAATACAAGATTATTATTCCAAAAATATGTTTTTTTTTTTAAATTTTAATTATCAATATAAATGATAATAAATAAATATTTTTCAAAACATCAATTGTAATACCAAATTAATAGTTTCGTTTTTTTTAAGAATCAATGATAAATTCTAAGAACATATTAATTGTGAGATATTAATGATATTATGATAACATAACAAATAATTAAAATAATGGTTTCAAAAAAATAATAATTAAAATAATAGTTTTTGATCAATTATTAATGGTAACACATTATAAACATTAATTATTGCATTCAATTCAATAAATTCATTTTCTAAATATATGAAATTCACTCTTAATTATATATATATATATATATATATATATATATATATATATATATATATATATATATATATATATATATATATATGGGGTAATAAATAATATTTTTTTTTTGTAAGATAGTAAACAAATAACTCCCACTACTATTTGCATCTCCGTAAAATTATTTACCTTTTTTTTTTATTGAATCATATATGAGACGGACGCTTATAAAAATCTAATAAAGAATTTATTAAAAATAGAATATTTATAGAAAAGAAGTGTTGAAAAATAAATTAATTTATCACTTAGTTTGACACTATCCTCCATGGAGTTTTTTTTTTTTTTTTAATATTAATACTTCTACGAGTATTTCTAGAATGAGGGTTTTTATAATATATATATATAGTATTTTCGAGTAAATTGGGGTCTATTTAGAGGTTCCAAAATTTTAATTTATTAAAATGAAATGTCTTAAGAAAATAAATGTGAAAAAAATGGATTGTAAATAGTTAATCTCAATAGTTATTTATCTCTATATAATTATAAATATTTATAATTCTTTTTCTATTTTTTACCTATTTGTTTTCTTTTCTTTTAGATTGTTTAGAATGTATAATCTATGCATTAAATACAATATGATTATTTCTAAAAATATAAGTTTTTGAATTTTAATTATTCTTATAAATGGCAATAAATAAATATTTTACAAAGCAAATTAAAATATTAATTGTATTACCAAATCAATGGTAATCTGTATTTTTTTTTATGGGATTAATGGTAAATTTTAAAAGCATATCAATGGAAATATATTAATGATAACATAACAGAAATTAATAATTTGTCATAATATATATATATATATATATAGCTAAAGAGATAGAAAGCTTTTCAATTAATACAATAAATAATTTTTAATTAACCTATATAATAAATTAAATAATATTTAAGGAATCTGTTCATCTAAACTCACTACAAAAAAAAAAAAAAATGAAATTCTGAGACGAATCCATTTCGTCTCCAAATCAAATTTTTTTGTCACAGAAAGTCTTTCGCTACCAAATTAAGTTTGTCGCACAGTGGTAGCTAAATCCCTGTCCCAGAATAGCTACTGCGAGTCTACAACCAATTACAAAATTCGTCTCCGAATGTTGATAATGCGCGACCAATTATTTGGTAGCAAATTCCCAAAAAGTTTGTCTTAGATATCAAGCCATACAACAATTGGGGATGCCATTTGCCTACCAAATATATCGTCTCCAATAAACTGTGGACTAAACCCATATTAACATAAATGTGAGGGACTAAAATCAAAATAACCCTAATATTTAAATAAAAAATGTCATTATTTAACATTTAATTAAATAACATTTTTTATATTTATACACCGCCGGAGACCACCGCTGCCGATGACCTCCTTTGACCGCCATAGCCACTGGAGATCCGCTGCCGTTGACCTCCTTTGACTGCCACCGTTGACCGCCGCCGGACCTGCCCCACTCCTGAAAATAATGACAATTAATTGTCATTAATGAGAATTGAACTTGAGACCTCAAGTTAAAAATTACAAGTCTTTATCACTTGACTACAATATAGAATGTGATAATAATTGAACAATATTTATATATAAGCTATATAAGTTGTTGGAAATAAAAAAGAAAACCTTGTTAGATAAATTTAAATTTATTTAATTAATCAAAATTCTAATTTCTACGACAGATATATATTAAAAAATATTTATTGAAACTTTTTATAAAATTATATTTTTTAAAACATATATAATCAAGTTATTGGTCAATACTCTATGGTCACGTTTGGTTACATGGTGGAACGGTAATCAGAATAGTAATGGGAATGAGAATTGAAAGGAAAGGAATTTTTTTTTTTTTTTTTGAACTTTAGAATTAGTCTCTGAATCAGTATTATTTTGTTTGGTTAACAACATAATAGAATGAAGTTAACTGTATTTTGACCAAAATACCCCTAATTATAAAACATTCATAAAAATATGAGAATATTATAATGTTGCCTTGAGTTATGAGAATATTATAATGTTGTGACTGCAAAATTAAATAGAAAATATTAATGTATATACAAGTACAAAAACCATATAATATTTACATAAATAGACAACTTCAGAAAATACATTTATCACATAAAAGCTAATTTCTTTTACTTTTGTCACATGTCTATAAGCATATTCTAATTTCAATTTTTTTCACTAATCGGTTATTTCAATCATTCTGATAAAAATATATTAATATTCATAGCCAAATCATTTTACAACTAAATAGCAATATAACACTTGATTACAAACAACAATATAAACAAAAATATTATGGAAAACATTCAAACCATTGTTCATCATATGTTTTCTTATTTAAATTACACAAAATTAAAGCTCGACAACTCCATTGGAGCCATGAAAAGAATGAAAAGAATTACTCATCAAGCTTAATTTTAAAAAGTAAATGTACAAAACAGAAACTAAATGCATAAAACTAAACTAATCGTAATTTAGAGTTGGAGCCTTGAATAAATCAATAAGTCATAAATGAAGCAAAAAAAAAAAAAAAAATAGTAAATAACATTTTTTTTTTAAATATAGTAAATTACGTCGGAATTAAGTGGCTAATGTCGAAAGTTGCGTTGGATTGGTGATGGCAAAGATGATGGACGTGGGATTTGGGTGGGAAAAAATGAGTGAAAAGTTGAGAAATGAGTTGGGAATGAAAATATGGATTTTGTATTTAAAAGAAATTAGGGATTTAGTATAAAAGTTGAGAAATGAGAGAAGTTTGGCCTTAAATTTGGGTACATAAACTTATTGATTTTTTTTATTATATGAAATTGATGAAGTTATTGAATTTGTGTTTATATTTGTGGTAACTTTTCATTTGAAACCGATGAATTTATAAGTATTGGCTATTAAATAATTATTTTTAAATATATATATATATATTTAACCAATTAATTAATAATTTGATAAATCTATGGAGAGCATCATTTGGAGACCAAAATGAGTTGGTCGCAAAATGTCTTCTTTAGAGACGAATTATGTCGTCTTCGAATGTCCATCCAAATAAAACCAAAATCTATATATGAGAGTATCATTTGGAGACCAAAATGAGTTGATCGCAAAATGGCATCTTCAGAGACGAATTATGTCGTCTTCGAATGTCCATCCAAATTAAGAAAGAAAAACCAAAATCTAAATAACTAATTTAACTATTTAATTAATAATTTGGTAAATCTATACAGAAGTTTGGCCTTAAATTTTGGTAGATAAACTTATTGATTTTTTTTTTTTTTTTAAATTGATGAAATTACTGAATTTGTGTTGACTTCTCATTTGAAACGGATGAATTTATAAGCCTTGGCCATTAATTAATTTAAAATATATATATATATATATATATATATATATATATGTATGGTAAATTTATAGAGAAGTTTGGTCTTAAATTTGGGTACATAAACTTATTGAAATTTTTTTATATGAAATTGATGACGTTATTGAATTTATGTTTATATTTGTGGTAACTTTTCATTTGAAATCGATGAATTTAGAAGTATTGGCTATTAAATAATTATTTTTAAACATATATATTTAACTAATTAATTAATAAGTTGATAAATCTATGGAGAGCATCATTTGGAGACCAAAATGAGTTGGTCGCAAAATGTCATCTTCAGCGATGAATTATGTCGTCTCTGAATGTCTATCCAAATAAAACCGAAATCTATATATGAAGAGCATCATTTGGAGACCAAAATGAGTTCCAGCTACAAACCTCCATGGAACTCTGGAATATCAATCTTAAGGCCTGACTCCCAGCACCTTGATTTATCAACTCCAATCCCCCGATGTTGAGGTTGCAAGGGAGCAAATGGATTCTCTTCGTCACTAGAATCCTCCTCAGCGTTTGGTGGATTCGGAGTCCCTTGACGTTGCGCCATTGCGGCTAGTTGCTACATTAGCGCCTCCACCTGTTGTCGTAGCTATGCAATCTCCTCTCGTTCATAAACCTCCTCCAATGGATTTTCTCAAGCGTTAGGAACATTCTGATGTCTTTTCGATGGCATGACGACGGAATTGTAACCTGGCTCTAATACCAAACTGATGCAGGCGGAAATGGTTTGAACCAGAAAATTCATACACACGTGAACAACAAGCGTTCTTATCCCTGTTTATTCAAAGAATGCCAAGAAAAAAGAATATTTCGAGAGCAAAAGCTCAATCTTTAATTTTTATTCAATTCCAAAAACTGACTTCCAAACCCTTCATACATTCATTTATGTAAGGAATGAAAATAACTCATAGACTCCTAAAACGATCCAAATAAGTTAGGAAAGACTCCTGGACAAACTAGAAATAAACCTCTTAGACTCCTAAAACAATTTGACTAACTCAGGAAAATAAACCTGAATAAAACTAAAGAAATTAAAACAAATCATAAAAATAATCCAATTCTACACAGGAAAATGGTATGCTTTTTGCGAAGTTAGGCCTGTTTTGGGTGCTCTAAGCGACCTAAAAAAGAAATGAAATCTGCTCTGCATCACATTATGACTCTAAATAAGTCTTTTTAAGGGAAAAAAAAAATTGTTGAATAAGACAATGATGATGTGCTTCCAGAACTTATCCGCTCACTACCAATTAATTGATTACTAAATTAACATTTCAGCTTCTTCATCAGTTCTTCCTCAACTGCATATGAGGAAAGGATGATTCACCTTTATGTTTGAAATATTGTTGCTTTCCTCAAAATTTATTAACCATGGTTCTTCGACATTCACATTAGGCCAGCAAATTATATAAATTTCCTTCGTAGCAATTACACAAAAAGCCACATGCATGGTTATGTTTCCTAGGTTTAGTAGAGAATTTCAATGACCAAGTTACGTTATGTTCTTCTACAAGGCAAGATACAAGCATGTAGAACTAGCCCTTTTCATATGGACCAACTGAAACATTGCATATTGTGGAACAAAGTTTTTTTTGAACTGTAAACTTTATTAGGGCTAAAAACAACAAGAAACACAACATAAACAACAGAAGGGCCAGAAACAAGAGCTACAAGAAACACTCGCCCAAAAAAGCCCACCAACCACAGAATCAACAGCCAAAAAAAGATCTTAGAAAAAAGCCAACCAACAACAAAACATACAACACAAAAACACCCTCTGGGCACAAACGACTGAAACAAAATAGCAAGAGTGTCTCAAGAGTAGAGACAAAACAGCACAAACAAACGCTGGATTAAAAACATAAGCAAAAGAAGGGAAATAGCAAGAGTGTCTCAGGAATCTGTCCATTCTACAAAGTCCCCATTCAATCCGGACCCCTGTTTCGCAAGATCATCTGTAAAAGAATTCGTTGATCTTGGATTATAAGAGACTACCATTCCTTATAGAGTCTCCAGCTTGCTTCTCATATCGAATATGTTATCCACCAACTTGAGTTGGCGTATACCATCACCATTAATCTAAGTCACTGCCAACTTTGAGTCGCTCACAATCTCAATCTCACGACCTACCAGCCAAGGTTTTGAAATACAAAGAAAGCACGCATTTCTGCCGTAATAGGATCTTGCAAGCCAATAGACAAGGAAAACATGCACATTACCTTGCTATATGCGTCCCTCAGCACACCACCTATGCTTGACTGACCCGGCTTACCTTTTGATGACCCATCCATGTTAAATTTCAGACCATAATTAACAGGGGGAATCCACTTATCACTCCACTGTTTATTCTTCGTATGGAGATCCACATATAACTCCTTCACATTCAAGGACAACACTGTTATTGAATCTGATGAACCCTTACTGCGCCCAAGGACAAGTCTGAAATTTGTTAGGTCCACAGCTTCGGTGACACTGCTGATTTTTCCTTCAAAGATTGCTTGATTTCTACATTTCCAAATTGTCCATACCAGAGCATAGAATAATACTTCCCATGCCTTATCACATTTCCTAGATAGACTTAAACCCATCCAACACTCCCAACATTCCATAACAGTAGCATTCACACAGGTCTGAACCCCCCACAAATTCATACAACTACACCACAAGTCACTAACCCAAGGGCAATGAAGAAAGACATGATTCAACTTCTCTTCGTACCTATTACAGAGCTTACAAACTATACTCTGACCCTACATTATGCCAAACCTTTGGAAGACCTCTCCGATAAAAACTCTTCCCTTTGACAATTGCCAAGTGAAGAACTTGACTTTTGGAGGACAGAGACCATGCCAAGGGGATCTAAATTGCACTCTGTCCCTCATTTGAAAGTCCTCAATCACCTTTCGAAAAGACCCTACAGAAAAGCTCCCATTTGGCCTATTTCCCCAAGCTAACACGTTTTCTATGGGTTCTCTTATGACCATACAATCTAAACACTTCAAAAAACACTGCCACTAATTTCTTTCCCAATCAAAGTATTGTCTTCTCAACTTGATCTCCCAAACCCACTTACACCCTTCCCACTAACCAAACTCCTGAACCGCACCCTCCTTTTTCAACGCTAACACAAACACTCTAGGAAAAACTTCCTTGAGAGGCACCGATCCTATCTTAATTTCACTCCATAACTTGGCCTTGTTACCATTCCCTACAACCACCTTGAAACCCTCTTCTAACACTGATGTAAGACAATTAGCTCTGGAGTTTGAAGAGGAGTTGGATAGAAAATTAGCTAAAAGAGTTGGTCTGAATAGAGCTGGTATGAAGAAATAGGCATAACTTTTAGCTCGATTGTTCATTTGCCTATTATAATATGTTTTCGAAGAGTGATTTTCATGCCCCATACCGTCCTAGCCCAGGTTCCCCAGTTGAGGTCGTTTTCATCCTCAAATTCGCTGTTTTAGGCAAGTTGTCAGGTGGTTGAAGTTTTATTATTTTTTTTTTTGTTTTGTTTTTTGTTTTAGCTGTCATTTGTTTAGTAAATGTCTAATTTGGTCTTTTTACTTAAGTTAGGGTTTCCAGAGACTATTTAAGCCTCTTGGTTATTGTTTAGAGATCAAAATAAAAATTTTATTTGGCTCACGACTAACTTTCCTGGTGGATTCCAGTTTATGTGTTCTCAAGGCTTACGTTGGTAAACCCTTTATACTTTCGTTCTGCGTTAAGTGGTATCAGAGCAACAACGAAGCCGGAAGAGTTAACCCTGACGAAGCTGGTCATAGGGATGACGATTTAAGGGCAGCGATTAACGAGCAATGACAGTTGATGTTGAGGTTGGAGGCCATGTTACAGCAACTGTTGGGGCAGCAGCCTAATCCAAACGGTCGTATTGCCAACGCCCCTGCCCCTGCCAACAGAGATATGGAGTCGAGGGAGTTGCCCTTGGCCACCCTGGAGGTAGACGTCCGCTTAGAGCGGCGAGACACGAGCAATTCAAAGATTTGAGTGATGAAGACTCTGATGAGGACTTTACGAGTTTCCAAGGGAATCGTCAACAAAACCAAAACCAAAATCAACTTAACTATAGAATACACGTAGACATATCGCTGTTCCATGGTAAACTGCAGATTGAAGAGTTCCTAGACTGGATTTTTGAGGTTGAGAGGTTCTTCTAGATGACTGAAGTTACGGAGGATCGACAAGTCAAGCTGGTAGCGTATAAGTTGAGAAGCGGGGCTACTGTTTGGTTGGACAAGTTGTAGATGGATAGGCGAAGACAAGGCAAGGCTCTTGTACAATCCTGGAGCCGAATGAAACAACTTATGATGAGCAGGTTTCTACCCCCAGATTATGAGTAATTTATTTTCTAGAGTTATCATAATTGTGTGTAGGGTAACAGGACTATTGCATATTATACTGAGGAGTGGTCTAGGCTGTCAGTTCGTAACAACCTGAATGAGACTGAGGGACAGTAGGTTTCCAGGTATTTGGTGGGATTGAAGTCTACCATTCGAGACAAAATTGGACTGCAAGTCATTTAGACAGTGGATGAGGCACATAACATGGCTTTGAAGGCAGAGTTAATGGAGAAAACATCCAATCAATTTTCCCACTACAAGAAGGACATGGCTGAGTCGTCCAATGTAGCTGCGAACATGTGCAGATTTCCACTGGGTGATGGGCAGAGTCAGTCTAAAACTACTGCAGATCAGAGCCAAAGGGGTTCTGATGCAACAACAAGAAATTATGTGGATTTTGTGGCATTAGACTATTTGGAGGGGTGGGATCGAAAAAAGACCAAAGTTCAGGGTCGGGCGACGGAGTCTGAATGACGTAAGTTTTTGACAGTTGATGCGTTTCGGCGAGACCGTCAATACTCAAAAGCTTTGATGTTGAGGCATACCTTTTTTTAGTCAAATTCCATCGTTTAGGGTCTGAAAAGGTCATTTTTGCCGTTTTAGGAAAGTTTCGTTTTTGCAATAAATTGAGATTCCCAAGTCCGAATTGACTTCCGTCAATTCCGGGGTGTTTAAGATTCTCAATAGATTTAGTTTTTGGTTTAATCTCGGTTTTTCCTTTTTTGGTAATTTTTCCGTTTTTGAGTCATTTTCATGTTCTGCAAGGAATACGATTAGGTTTAGGATTTGTTTGCTTTAAATAATGATGTAAGTCGAATGGCCGATGAGTTTTTTGCTTTTTAATATAAATTTTAGAGTTTCTTTAATCTTTCCAATTTCGGTATTCTTTGTGAATCAACGAACTTGAAGCCTGAATTTTCAGTATTCGTGTGCGAATTAACGGAACTTTAGTAGGTTATTTTTGATTTGTATCTTGCAGGTTTTTCTCGACAGAGCTTCCGCTACATTAGGTTCGATTCCTAGTAATAACTCTGCTGGGACGCGTCCGACAGTAGCTGCTACGTAGAAAGCCCCGCGGATGGCGCCAAACCCGTATGCTAAATCAGGCGGTTTGAAGTGCTACAGGTATGGCCAACCAGGCCATCATTCAAATAAGTGTCCAGCCATGAAACCAATGAATTTCGTGGATGTTGGAGAAAATGACGAGTACGATCAGGATGTTGAAGAAGGAGTAAGCATGGACAAACTCTTGGATGGTGCAGAAATTACGGAGGAACATGGAGAACATGTAAACTATGTGATTCAGCGAGTCATGTGTTCAACGAAGCTGAAGGATTTCTCACAAAGAAACAATATTTTTAAGGCTTGCTGCAGTGTCCAGAGGAAGGTCTATGATTTAATTGTTGACAGTGGGAGTTGTGAGAATTTTGTGTCCAAAAAACTGGTGGAACATCTGAAGCTGCGAGCAGAAAAACATCCAAAGCCCTATGCGATTAGGTGGATTCAGAAAGAACCTAAGGCAAACGTGACTGAGGTGTGAAAAGTTCCTATCTCAATCGGGCAACACTAACAAGATGAGATGGTCTGCGATGTAGTCGACATGGATGCTAGTCACATGTTATTGGGACGCCCATGGCAGTTTGATGTGGATGTCACCTATAAGGGGCATGACAATGTTTATGTTTTCAATTGGGATGGCAGGAAGATTGCAATGGTTCTAAAATAGAGTTCAGGTGGTGGCTCAACTAAGGCCACGACAGAATAGCAATTTTTACTCTCTTTAGTCACATCAGTAACTGATTTAGAATCTAAAGTTAATGAGGCATATAAGGTACATGTTGTGGTTGTACGAGCTCTAGTGATAGAAGAGAAGGAAGTGCAGAGGGTTGAGTTACCCAAGAAGGTGCAATCCCTTTTAGCCGAGTTCAGTGAGTTGATGTCTGATGATTTACCAAATGACCTTCCACAGCTGAGAGATATTCAGCACTATATTGATTTAGTTCCGGGATCAAGCTTACCCAATTTACCACACTATCGGATAAGTCCAAGGAGAATTAGATTTTACAGGAGAAAGTGGAGGATTTAATGAAGAAGGGGTTTATTCGAGAGAGCATGAGTCCATGCGCAGTTCCCGCATTACTGGTCCCAAAGAAAGATAGCAGTTGGAGGATGTGCATTAATAGTCGCGCGATTAACAAGATAACTGTCAGATACAGTTTTCCAATTCCGAGATTGGATGACATGCTAGATATGATGGAGGGTTCGAAGTTGTTCTCCAAAATATATCTGCGAAGTGGATACCATCATATTCATATCAAACCTGGTGATGAATGGAAGACAACTTTCAAAACAAAGGATGGGCTCTACGAGTGGTTGGTTATGCCTTTTGGATTGTCCAATGCACCTAGTACTTTTATGCGACTTATGAACTAGGTATTATGACCTTTCATTGGAAAATATGTTGTCGTTTATTTTGATGACATATTGATTCATAGTCGGAGTGGGAAAGACCATATTGAGCATCTTCGGAAGGTGCTAGAGGTGTTGTCCGAAAATAAGCTTTTTATTAATTTTCAAAAGTGTAGTTGGCTGATAGAACGATTGTTGTTCCTTGGGTATGTGGTCAGTTCGAAAGGTATATTGGTTGATGAAGAAAAGTGTAGTTGGCTGACAGAACGATTGTTGTTCCTTGGGTATGTGGTCAGTTCGAAGGGTATATTGGTTGATGAAGAAAATGTGAGAGCCATTCGTGATTAGCCTACACCCAAGACGGTAGGAGAGGTGAGGAGTTTCCATGGGTTGACGATGTTTTATCGTCGATTCATTAGAGATTTCAGTAGTATTGTGGCACCCATTACATAGTGTCTAAAGAAGGGTAAATTACAATGGGGTGAAGTAGCTGACACAGCTTTTGCAGTCATCAAAGAAAAATTGTTCACCACTCATGTTCTTGCTTTACCTAGTTTTGATAAATTATTTGAGGTGGAGTGTGATGCTAGCGGAATTAGGATTGGAGTAGTTTTGTCACAATAGAGGAGACCAGTGGCATTTTTCAACGAAAAGCTTAGTAATGCATAACGAAAGTGGAGTACCTATGACCAAGAATTTTATGCTATTATTCATGCTCTAAAGCATTGGGAGCATTATCTGATTCATCGTGAATTTATTCTTTACACTAATCACCAAGCTTTAAAGTATCTGAACAGTCAGAGGAGTTTAAGTAATATGCATGCTTGGTGGTCAACTTATTTGCAGAAGTTTCCTTTTGTTCTGAAGCACAAATCGGGTGTTCTGAATAAGGTGGCAGATGCATTAAGTCGGCGCGTGAATTTACTGGTCACTATGCAACAAGAGATTATTGGATTTGAGTTTATGAAAGAGTTGTATTCGGATGATGAAGATTTCGCCGAAGTATGGAGAAAGTGTGTTTTTAAACAAACAGAGGGAGAATTTCATATGGTCGATGACTACCTGTTTCGCGGCAATCAGTTATGTATTCCACAGAGCTCTTTGAGGGAGAAGCTGATTCAAGAGTTACATGGTGGAGGTTTGAGTGGTCACTTGGGAAGTGACAAGACTATCAGTGGGGTAGCCGAGCGATATTACTGGCCTCAGTTGAAACATGACATGGGTAACTTTGTTCGCAAGTGTTATGTTTGTCAGACTTCTAAGGGGCAGGCTTAGAATCAGGTCTCTACATGCCTCTACATGTACTGAGTGCCATATAGGAGGATTTGTCGATGGATTTTGTTTTGGGTCTTCCACGAACTCAGCGTAGAATAGATTCCGTGTTTGTTGTGGTTGACAGGTTCTCCAAGAAGGGGCATTTTATCTCCTGTTGAAAGATAACTGATGCGTCCCATGTTGCTCAACTGTTCTTTCGTGAGGTGGTTCGTTTACATGGAGTCCCTCAGTCTATCACCATTGATAGAGATTCAAAGTTTCTTAGCCATTTTTGGGTTACATTGTGGCGGTGGATGGATACTACTCTAAAGTAGCACTATGCACCCGTAAACTGACGGGTAGACTGAGAATCTGAATCGAACACTGGGGAATTTAATTCAAAGCATTTGTGGTGATAAGCCTAAATAGTGGGACATGGCACTGGCACAAGCTGAGTTCACGTATAATAATGCAATTCACACTGTTACTGGTAAATCTCATTTTGCTTTAGTGTATCGGCAGCCTCCTAAGCATGCATTAGACCTAGCATGTCTTCCCAAGATTGCTGGAGCAAGTGTTGCTACTGAGAACATGGATGAGTAGGTTCGCGATGTTCAGGCTGAAATGAAAGCTCGGTTGAAGGAGAAGAATGCGAAGTATAAAACCACATCAGATGTCAAGAGGCGTAAGAAATTATTTGCTGAGGGTGATCAGGTTATGTTGTTTCTGTGTAAGGAAAGGTTCCCAGTTAGTTCCTATAACAAGTTGAAACCAAGGAAGTATGGGCCGTATAAGATGATCAAGAAAACCAATGATAACGCCTACGTGATCGACTTACCTGTTGATATGAACATCTCTCGAACTTTCAATGTAGTTGATCTTTAAGAGTTTTGTGACGATGTTTTGCTTTATCCAGATTATAACTCGAGGTCGAGTTCTTCGTAGGTGGTAAGGATTGATGTAGGACAATTAGCTCTGGAGTTTGAAGAAGAGTTGGATAGAAAATTGGCTAAAAGAGCTGGTTCGAAGAGAGCTGGTTTGAAGAAATAGGCATAACTTTTAGCTCGGTTGTTCGTTTGCCTATTATAATATGTTTTCGAAGAGTGATTTTTGTGCTCTATACTGCCCAAACCTGAGTTCCTCAGTTGAGGTCGTTTTCATCCTCAAATTTGCTGTTTTAGGCAAGCTATTGGGTGGTTGAAGTTTTATTTTATTTTTTATTTTTTTGGTTTTTCGTTTTAGTTGTCATTTGTTTAGTAAATGTCTAATTTGGTCTTTTTACTTAAATTAGGGTTTCCAGAGACTATTTAAGCCTCTTGGTTATTGTTTAGGGATCATAATAAAAAAATTTATTTGGCTCACGACTAACGTTTCTAGTGGATTCCAGTTTGTGTGTTCTCAGGGCTTACGTTGGTAAACCCTTATACTTCCGTTTTGTGTCAAACACCTCTAACGAAATCGAGTTATGCCTTAGTAAATTAGCAACCGCCTTAATAAAGAAAGAAGGGGAACCTTTACCTTTCTAATCCCACGAAAGCCTGTTTTCATCGACACCATATACAAACCACTTTTCTCCATAGAGCAGACTTTTAGCACCCAAATCTCCATATCCATTTTGCCAAAAGACTTTTATTTTTGTCCACCATTCTCCCGAAACCAAGACCACCATTCATTTTATTTTTTAAAATCGTCATCCAATCCATCGCATACAATTTCCTCTTCTCAATCCCGTCTTCCCACAAGAATCTACGTTGAAGTCTTTCGATCTTGTTTGCCACCCTAACTGGCATATTGAACACCGACATGTAAAAGGTTGGGATGCTACTCAACACCGCCTTTATTAACACTGCTCAACCACTTTTCGAAAGAAACTTCCTCTTCCAAGGTGCCAACCGCTTTTCAATTTTCAAGATCACCGACTCACAAAAAGATTTGAAGTGCGGTCTCGTACCAAGAGGGAGACCTAGGTAAGTTAATGGGAGCGATGTTGATGCAGCAGCAGACATGGCATTAGATTACATTAAGGGATGGGATCGCAAGAAGGCCAAATGATTTATACTAGTGCTGGTGTTGGAGTCGGAATGGCGTGAAACTTTTACGGTTGAAGCCAATTGTCAAGATCTTCAAAATTCATGACCTATGGCCATGTGGCATGCCCTTTTTTTTTTTGCCAAATTCCATCGTTTAGGCCCCAAAATTGCTGTTTTTGTCGTTTTAGGAAAGTTTTGTTTTCACAATAAGTTGAGCTTTCCAAGTCTGAATCAACTTCCGTCAATTCTGGCTTGCTTAGAATTCTTAGTTTTATTTGTTTCCGTATTTATCTCAAATTTGCCTTTTTGGTAATTTTTGTTAATTATGCTCGTTTCCTTGCTCAACAAGGTTTCAGATTAAGGTTAGGGTTTCTTTGCTTTAAATTGCCCTGTAAAGCGAAAGGCTACTCAGTTTTTTATTAATAAAAAAATACAGAGAATTATTTCTCAACTATCCAATTACAATATTTTTACGAAAATTGTCGTATTTGAAGCCTAATATTCTGGCATCCATGCACGAATCAACAAAGTATTGGTAGGTTGTTTTCTAATTGTTTATTGCAGGTTTTTTTTTTTGTTATAGCTTCCGCTACACCAGATGCCTTCCTACACTTGAGAAGTTCTGACCAACTATCTCCCTCTCTAACCTTTTTACCGACTCTTACTATACACGATTTATGGAAATTTATCTTTAGACCAGAAGCTAGTTCAAAACAACGAAGAATTCTCTTTAAATTAAGAACAAACTCCACCTTTGGCTTGATGAAAATTATTGTATCATCCGCGAATTGAAGATGGGAGACTTCCTTACCACAGCTCCTGAAGTTTTCTCCTTTTAACATACCCATCCTTACCGCCTTATTAATAAGTGAACTCAAACTCTCCACTACAATGTTAAAAGAAAAGGGAATAGGGGATCCTCTTTTGATTCCAAATTATGGAGTAGTACTTCCGTTGACAATAACTGACATTAATGGTGACGAAACGCGTTCTCCAATCCAATGCCTCCACTTAACTCCAAAACCCATCTTATCCAACATAGAATCCAAGAAAGTGAAGTCCACACTATCTAAGCCTTCTCAAAATCTATCTTAACAATAAGATCGCCAACCTTATCCTCCCTCCAATTGTGGATGATTTCCTCCGCTATCACAAAGCTATCTAAGATTTGGCGGTTTTTAATGAACGCTATTTGATTCTCCCCAATGACTGATTCCATGACCCTTTTAACACGGTTAGCTAGAACTTTTGCTAACACTTTATACATTGACCCAACCAAACTTATTTGTCTAAAGTCCTTCATCGTTACCAGCATACTAATTTTCAGAATGAGAGCTATAAAAGTATGATTCAACTCCCTTACCAATTAACCGTCACTATGGAAACCCCGAATGAAGTTCATAAAGTCCTCCTTTTATAACTTCCCAATTAGACTTGATGAAGTTAAGGTTCAAACCGTCAGGCCCTGGAGCTTTATTATCATTACAGTCATTCAAAGCTTCTCTAACTTCCTCTGGACTAAAATCCACCTCAAGATTCATTCTTTCATTTTTTGATAACCTTTTCAAACCAAGGTCGCACATTTTAGGATGTTTCCGTAGAACATTCTCATAATGTTCTTTAAAGAAGTTAACCACACCCTTTCTAATGTCACAAGGCTCTGAATACACAACCCCATCGAACGAAACATCACTAATTAAATTTCTCCTCCTCCTATCATTTGCAATAAAGAGAAAGAACTTTGTGTTTTTGTCCCCCTCCTTGAGCCACTTTACCCTTGACTTTTGCCTCCAACTTTGTTCCTCAACACGAAAGCTTCTCCACACTTCGGTCAAACTTGTCAACCGGGCCTTCTTAAGATCAGTTGACCACCCTAACAATTCTACCTCCTTATCTATTTCCACCAACCGAGCCTCCAATTGATCCCTCGATTTGGTCGACTTCTTATTCTTACTGATCCACCTCTTCATAGCTAACTTTGACGCCTTCACTTTAGCACTCAAAATTTGACTTATACTACCGCCTTCATTGCACTCTTTCCACCTCATTTGAGCTTCCTTCATTATAATCTTGTCTTCAAGCCACCAATTAAAAACCTTGAAAGGACTCGGACCCCAATCAATCACCCATTCCCCCATTCCAATAATGAAATGATCCGACAAACTTCTACTGTAGCCTTTTTGTATCAGGTTTGGGAACCATACTAGGATCTCCGGAGAGAAAAGGAAATGGTCTAATCTGGCCTATGCCACCTTTTCTCTAAAGTTGGTCCACGTAAAAGTCACACCGTGCTAATGCAAGTCCACCACCTTAGCCCTACTAACAAAAGAATTAAAGTTCCTTACCGATGTCATGTTACACCCCTCTTCTATTCTTTCTGACGGATCGAGAACTATATTAAAATCACCACCCATCACCCACGAAAAAAGAAAAGTGCTCTACGCTTTCACAATGAATTCCCAAAGATCTTTTTTTTTTGGCTCTCTACCATCGGAGCATACACGTTACAAAACACCACATCCTTTTTCAACCAAGTTAATTCGCCCGCTAAAACTATGCACCCTTTATTGAGAACACAAGCTTTCACTGTAAAAACACCTTCATCCCAAAGAGAAACCAGCTCACCCGAAGCACCCTCCGCTTCTAATCCCATGCCTTTATCCAAAACAGAGCCCCCAAAGGCCTTAAACACGCTACTGTCAACCTTGCTAAGTTTCGTTTCTTATAAGAAAAGTATACCAGGTTTAAACTTTTGCACCCAGCCTCTAACCACCCTTCTCTTTTCCAATTTACCCTAGCCTCTTACATTCCATGAGATAGCTAACATGATTGAAAAAATACATCCCCCCGCTCCACCCACTAAACAACTACTAACTTGACTGCTCTCCGCATACGTCATCATCCTCTTTGTCTCTGGAAGCTATAATCTCTCTCATTACCTCCTCTTGGCCGTGAAAGTCAACGCCCAGCTTCACACCCACCTTTATCACTTTTGCTATTTCATCCTCAAAATCCCAAGCTTTATTACACTCCATTTTGCTAGTTATTTCCTGATGTAGTGGAAGCTCTGTCGAGAAAAACCTGTAAGAAACAAATTGAAAACGACCTACTAAAGTTCTGTTGATTCGCGTACGAATACTGGAATTTCAGGCTTCAAGTTCGTTGATTCTCAAAGAATACCGAAATTGGAAAGATTAGAGAAACTCTAAATTTTATTAAAAGCAAAAACTGATCTACCATTCGACTTACATCCTTATTTAAAGCAAACAAATCCTAAACCTAATCGTATTCCTTACAGAACACGAAAACGACTCTAAAACGAAAAAATTACCAAAAAAGGTAAAAATGAGATTAAACCAAAAACTAAAACTATTGAGAATCCTAAGCTCCCTGGAATTGACGGAAGTCGATTCGGACTTGGGAATCTCAATTTATTGCAAAAATGAAACTTTCCTAAAATGGTAAAAACAGCTTTTTCGAGCCCTAAACGAAGGAATTCGGCCAAAAAAGGGTATGCCAAGCTGTTGACTATTGACAATTTTGCCGAAACGCATCAACTGTCAAAATCTCACGTCATTCCGATTTTGTCGCTCGACCCTGAACTTTGGTCTTTTTCTAATCCTACCCCTCCATAAACTCTAATGCCACCAAATCTATTGCTGCTGCATCATTTCCTGATTTTGTTGTGTTATGACCTTATCGTTTACAGACTTGGCTTTATCATCTTTTTTAAAGCTCCATGAATTAAAGTCAAAACCTAACTCGACCCCTTTCTCTATTATATTTGCAAATTCCGTTTCCAGACTCCAGGTGAACTTTCTGACAGTATGATCTTGACCATCTTTACCCACCCTATTTCGCACTATGACATTGTTACTCTTTGAGCTCCCGGTCTTCATAGGATGACTCTTCTTTAAGACATCGTATTTCCCTTTCTTACCCTTCCTCGAGACCATATTACATCTGCCTATATTCACTTCTGTGGTTTAAGAAGATATGATTAATTAATTAGTGGGTATTAAAAGAACAGTCTTTCTATTATTAGTTCGAACTGACAAAAGTTATATCAGTTCCTTGTATGTGGGCCACTAGATTTAAATACTATGACTGACAAGTGCATACAGTCAAGTCAAAGTATTTAAATCCAGTGGCCTATATGCAAAGAACTGATATAACTTTTGTCAATTCGAACTGATAATAGAATTTCTGATTAAAAGAAAAAAAGAAATATATATATATATATATATATATATATTTTGTAAAGATAGAAGAAGAAAACAAATACAAAATCAGTCATGGCATGCATGGACTTAATTAGGAAACAAAGAAGAAAATTGCAATTAAGTGGTGATGCTGAAAATCTAATTGATGGAGGACCTAGGTCTTCCATCAATTGATGATATATATACATATATTTTGAAGAAACCCTTAAATAAAACATTGAAAAACAAATTATGCTACAACAACTCACAAGCATGAGATTTGCTACCAGTGGACCTAATAGCTTCCTGAATTTTTTTAGTTCTTTTTTTTTTTTGAAATATTATATTTATTTAATAATCCAAAAATAAAAAAGAAATGTCTAATGTTTCTAGGGATTGTTTCTGATTTTCTCCCATAAATTTATGTATGACTTTTTTTTTTCAAGAAGATATGATTAATTAATTAGTGGGTATTAAAAGAAATATATATATATTGTAAAGATAGAAGAAGAAAACAAATACATCGTAACAGTTCCAGTTTTTGTAAACATTTCACGTTTTCTGTGGTATAAACTTGAAATCATGCTTTAAAACAGATCTCAAGTTTTGTCAACATTCCATGTTTTTATACTACATTTCAAGTTTTCGAACCTGTGACACTTGAAAACTTCTGGAAAAAATTGAAGTTTTATTAAAATTGATTCTTCACCAAAACACACATAAACTCATGCATTAAAGCTAAACCCATGTTAAATTAACTATTTGCAACTCAGTTAATGAACAAATGAATGATACTTATCGATTTAGAGCAAACTAGATTATGAGATGAATGATATTTTCTTCAGGAGACTTCGTGAAATCTTCAAAGCGATTATGACATCAAACCTTCATGAAATTTTCTTCAGGCCAACAATGGTGTGGCCATTGGTGTTTGATTTGCAGGTCGGTGATGAAGAACGAAAATAAGGATGAAGAGAACACTAAAGAAGAAGGTGAGAAAGAGAAATAAACAAAACAAAATAGAATTGTTAATTTAAGGGCATCTTGGTAATTTATGGACACCCAATGAATTTTTTTTCAAAACATGGTTATTAACAATTAAAGTTATGCATGTGGTTAAAAAAGAATTTCTCATAATTAGAGTGGCTATTTTTGATAATTTTCACTATTTATTAATAATTGAAATTACGTATGTGGTTACAAACAAATTTTACATGTCTTAGGGGGCTATTTATGATTTTCTCCTTCCTTTTTTTATTTTTTATTTTTTGAAATAATACAATAATTAGTGATTTAGGGAGGAGGTAGACTCAAACCCACAACCTCTTGATGTAGGTGTGAGGGACAAACCACTAAATCAACCTCATCTTGTCCAATTTTCTTTCTTTTGAACAAACTATATAACTATTACATAGCTAGTGAATTGAATTATTTTATAAGATTATATTGAGTTACATTAAATATGATAGGATAGGATGCGACTAAATTAGTGCTGACGTGTAGGGATGAGCATGATTGGGTAATTTTCGATCGAAGCAAATTCAAAACAGAAATATTTGATTTTTCTTTATTTTAACTAGTTTTAATCGTTTCACTTTCTTATGGTTTTTGGCCTTTTGGATTTAGTACTTTTTGGGTCTTATGGGTCTGCTATTTGGATTATTAGGTCAATATTTCGGACTTGTATGAAACATGTTTTAAAATAAAAATTGCTAGCTATAGGTTCATAATTTTATTTTATTTTTTAAAATATTACAATAATTTTGAGTTTAATGGAGGAGACACGACTCGAACCCGTAATCTCATGGTGTAGGTACGAGGGGCATACCATTGAGCTAACCTTATGTTTAGGTTTATATTTCAAATATATATAGTTAAAAAGCAATTATACATATTAGATATATGTTTACTCAATTTGGTTTGGTTTTGTACTTTTGTCAAACCAAAACCAAAACTAAACATTAATTTTGGTTTTCTTTTCCGGATACTGGTTGGAAGCGAACTAAAGTCATGTATTTTTTGTTTCGGTTTTCATGCCCACCCCTAAATCAGTGGCATGTTTTATGTAATATGGGATCATAACTAAAATAGTTATATTATGTATTTGACATACTTTGGGAGTAGATTATATTATTTTTCACTTAAAATAAATTTATTTTAAATTAATTATAAGTAAAATAAATTTATTTCAAATAACTTATTTTAGTAAAATAAAATTATCTAAACTAATTTTAATCAACTGCAAATAATTAACTTATGACATGGACCTTAATTAGGAACAAATTGAGAAGAAAATTTCAGTTTAATTAAGAATAAGAAAAAAGAAACAAAGTTGTTTAAGAATAATTAGAAATCATCAATCAAATATTCATGTAGGTGGTGATGATGAAAAGCTAATTATAATTACCTTCGTCTGGGTGCAGCGGGGGTACTTGAGCAAATGTCACCTGCCTGAAATACAAAAAAGAGAGCAGAAGAATAAAGCTCATCTTCTGGTTGATGTGCATCGTCAACATTGCTTCAGCTTTCAATTATCTGTACTGATTGGTTGCACGTACTTGCATGGTTGGTTAATATTATTTATAGACAGAATATATATATATATATATATTCTGTGTGTTTTTTTTTACCAATTCCTGTATTGGAGTGTGGTAAGACATATCTATGATATTTCGAGTAGTTTATAAAATTTAAAACACCTTTTGGTGCTGATTTGATGTGATTATTGTCGATCTAATAGCATAAGTTTTAATAGTACATAAAATGTGTTTCACCCTTTAAACACAAACACAAAATAAGGCTCACACTTTTTTTTTTCAAATTTTCGATTGAGTTTTAACTCTTAAGACTTATAAAGTCTCTAGTTTTTTTTTTTTTAAATAATTACCAATTTCACTACTTTAATATTATTAAAACTTAAATTATTAAGCAGGTGTTGATCCCATAAAAAAAAATAAAAAAATAAAAGTCTATTTCAATCCTGTAATATTTTAAAAAATAAAAATCCAATGAAATCCTAGAAATTTAATGTAGATTTAGATTCCATGCATGAATACCTGATGATATGAAAAAGTAGTTGATAATGAGCTACCAATCACACGAGAAAATGAAGTGAGAAAGTGAGAAACATCAGTATATCTAGACGACAAGACTGTCTGAGATCCTGTAATATAATTGGAGGAAGAAATTAATGGGCCGTTTGGTAACGTTTTCGTTTTTCAATTTTTGTTTTCTTGTAATCTGAAGTTTTCGAAAAACTGATTTTTGGATTTTTTGAATTCGAAAACGCGTTTGGTAGCAATGGATAAAAACGATATTCGGATAATCAAAACATAAAAAATAATATTTGGTATAATATTTTTAAAATCATTTTTAAAAGATTAATATTATAAATAATGAAAAAGTGATATTAAAATAATTAAACATTAAAACTAAAAAAATTAAAATTAAATAATAAATAAATTTAATTTTCATCATCAAACCTATCGAAATCATCATCATCTTTTTGGTATAGATCCATGAAGATCCAAAAGATGGATTTGGTTTGCGTAAATTTTATTGCTAAAAAAAAGTTTTCAAGAATACTGAGAACAACAAATTGTTGTTCTCAGAGTTCTCAATTTTTTGTTCATTAAAACTGAGAACTGTTCTCAATGTTTTATAAAACAGTTTTTTGGAATAACCCCACCAAACGGGTTTTTCCAGTTTTTTTGACTCAAAAAACAAAAAACAGTTTTTGAAAACATAAACAAACGCGCCCTAAGTGATCAGCGAAGACCCTGGTGGAAAAGTCTGATCGTGTTGGCTGCTGAGAAATTGTGGCATAGAAATCATTCTTAGATATTATATGACACCTGTCGCACACCAGTCGTATTTTTTTTTTTTTTTTTTTTTTTTAAATTACAACAGTCGAGACCATGCAAGAATTGGACTCTACTAGCACAGTCCGGACAACTACTCCCACAAGGGGGAGAGGGCACTCACACATGAGGTGGGACAAGGAATTAAATTGTATATATATATACACATGTCAGGCGTTGAACCGTGGTGATGGAGTCTCCCATTGAAGAGTCACACCACATTGGCAAGAGGCTATTGGCCACACCGGTCGTATTTGAAACTGGAAAATTGTGAATTGATTTGATTGATTATTTTGCAATTAAAATTTTCACTGTTTAATTTCCACGATATTTTGATTGATTTTAGAAATTTCCATGAAATAATGATAATATTTCCATAAATTTAAAGTGAAAAATTGATAATATTTCATGTTGTTCTTATCTACTTTTAGTTTTTTTTTTTTTTAAATAAAAAATTAATGTAATATATTTATATAACATGGAAGTACTGCATGAACATATATTATGTAGAATTTTTAACCTATTCAAAAATCAAAAGTAAAAGAGGTGAAAGACAGTAAATTGTAATAGCACATGCAAGAATACCTTTAAAAAAAAAAAAAAAAAAAAAAAAACACCTTAAAAAAAGAAAAAAAAAAGAAAAAAAAAAGGATTTTCAGTCTTTCTCTTTAATTTTTAACCTATTATTGTTGGATGATTCATGCTCTTTGTGATGCAATAGGATGTGGACCGCAATAAAGTTCCATTTCATTCCAATAAAAAATAAAAAATAAAAAAAATAAATAAAAAAAAGGAACGTATCCAATATTAATCCACCCTCCCATCTAAAATATTGAAAAATTGCAGTCACGTTTCCTATTGTACGTATCCAATCACGTTTTCTAAAAATTGCATTAAAAAGTAGTAGACATCTTTAAGATATTTTCCTTGTTTTGAGTCTTTTGACACAAAACTGAAAACTATTCAATGGCGTAATAGACTAAAAGTGCTTGTTTGGTTGAGCTTTTTTATTAGCTCAAAATGTCTACCAACGTCTATTTAAGTTTTTTAGAGTTGTTTGGTTAGACTTTTGAAATTGTTTGTTTTAAATTGAGTAGAGGCTAGTAGAGTTTAAACCTCTACTAGGCAAAAGCTCATAGGGAGGTATTTCTTCAAATAGAATTTTTTTTTAAAAATGTCTACCAACCAAACAATTATAATTTTTTTTTTCAAAAACCCAACCAAACAAGCTCACTAGTGTATGTTTGGTATGGCTTTTGAAATGATCAAAATCGCTTTTTTAATGCTAGAAGTTATTTTGAATTTTTTTTTTTTTTTTTGACAAAACTCAAACAGCTTTTTTAATATATGAATTGTCTCAATTATCCGTTAAAAAAGCCATTTTATATTTACTTTGAGAAGCCCAAAATTTGGGCTTTCCCAAAAAGCTTTTTTTTGAGCTTTTATAAAACATATGAATTGTCTCAACTACCCTTTATAAATTTTAGAAATTTCACCATAACTATTTCATTATAAATACATTGTCAACACCTTTTTTTGTAATTCACTCAACTAAAAGTTATTTCTAAAAATATATTGTCAACACATTTTTTGTAATTTACACAACAAAAAGCCTTTTTTTGTTAAAAGCTCTACTCATTAGAAGCTCTACTACAAAAAGATCTACTCTCACTTGAAAACTCATACCAAACACACTCTAATAGTGCACATCCAACGTCCCAAAAATCATATTAAGCAACACGAATATTACTTAACAAAATATTATTATATCTTTACCATTTTCAAAGAGTGATATTAATTAGACTGTCCAAAAAATACACCGCAGGGGCAAAGTCAGAAATTTTTTTATAGGGTCAAGATAAAAATAAATATTTATATTAATTCAAGACAAATATAATAATTATTTAAAAAAAAAAAGACAAATATACTAATATTTAAAAGAGGAATCGGGTGGAAATAACTTTCTTCCTTTTTCCTCAATTTTTTGTTATTAACACTAACTTCACAACTTAAGTTTAAATTGTTAGGTTTTGATTCGCATTCTCAAGTGAACCCCATATGAACTAAACAAGACTCAACTTATGTGAAACTTCCTAAAGACGTGAGGAACGTTTGGAAGTTGGATATGGTGTTTGAGGGAGGTTTGAAGACCAAAAAGAGCTGAAGAAACAAAGATGGTTGACAAATGATGTGGGTAACGCTATGGGATGGACAGCGGTTCCCACAACAATCCAATGCATTGTGCCTTGCGCTGTGCAATGCACAACGGCAAGGATAGCGGTCCTATTCCAGTGAAAAGCACTATCCATTGCGATGTGGGTTTGACAATGGTGAGGACAGCGGTGCGACGGCTGGACAACGGTTTCAAGTTCGTTTCAACGTATGGAACGCGGTTTTCTGAGCGATGTAATTTTAGGTGACTTGTAACAGTTTAGGAAGTGGGTGCGCAACCGTAACTCGAATCGTAGTCAATCATAAATATGCGTGGAAATGGAAATCTTCAGCGGAAAAGGAAGTAGTTTGTTTCTAGAAGTTCTTGTGCTTGAAGGAAAATGATTTCTCTTTACAAGAAGACTTGTGCATAAAAGGAAATAGTATTTATGTGAAACAAGAAAGTCTTGTACGTGTAGGATATTGATTTCCTTGTTGGTCTAAGCTCCCTATGACTAGTATAAATAGAACCTTTTAACTAGGTTATTTGTGTGGAGTCAAAGAAACACCTATAACATTAGAGAGTCGTGAGATTCGGGGGAGACCCCAGGGAATATCCAGAAGGGATCCGGGGAATATCAATAGATCAAGTTAGAGATTTATGGGTGAAATTCAGGGGAGACCTAGCGGATATTGAGGGGTTCTTGGTGAGGATCTTGTAAGCGTTGTGAGCTGAGAGTCATGATGTAAAGCTCGGTTTGTTGAGCTTAGGGGACTTGGTAAGGCTCTATGGTTTGGGGTTGAGGTGTGAGAGAAAATCCTAAAGTATATGGTTATAACAATTTATCATATAGTGAAACTTTTTCTTTGGTCCCGACAGCCTGTGGTTTTTTTCCTTGATTTAGGGTTTTCCACATATATCTTGTATTAATGTGTGATTATTTATTTTCTTTCATCTTATTTTTCTATTATAGACGTTAATTACTATAAGTTATGGGTGAATATTAGGCATTTTGCTTCCACGTTCATTGGTTCAAATTCTCAACATAAATGAGACCAAGTATGTTGTGAGATAAAAATGCCCCCACTTTTACTTTTACTTTTACTTTTTATATTTTGCGTTCTTTCTCTCATATTTCTTCTCTTATCGGACCACACAACTTCTCTTTATTTTTTTTCCTTGATTTCATTTCTCACTTCACTTGATTACTTCTTCAAACTGAAGTCACAAAGCTCAGAAACAGTAAGTCCACCCATGAATTTTATTTTTTGTTCTTGCCTTTGCCCTTTGTGTTTGTAATTTGTTTTTTGTGTGGAAAAATTGATTATTTTTTTAAGAGATATTATTATCCCCCACACCACCCCACCCGAGGTTTGCTATAATCATAACTTTACCCCATATAGTTTCAAAAATGGCCAGTCTTCCCCTTGAAAATGAAATTATTCAAAGATTTACCCCCTGCCGTTAATATTTCCGTTAAATAGTGGTTTGACCGTCAAACACCAAGGGAAATATTGTAAATGTGCTACTTCCAAAAAAGGGATATTATTAGTATCCTCCCTGAGGTTTGCCATATTCGTAATTCTGTAAAATAAGTTGAGATGCCACTTCAAACATACAAACAAAGACCACATGTGAAAATACCTACAAGGTTATACTAAACAATCTAGAGGGGAGGGGTGAATAGGTTGACACACTAGTTTAAAAAATTCTTTTGTGACTTATGTCGAAACCCTGATGAACATACAAATTAACCTTTAACATGATTGTTATAAGAAAATAATTAACATATGTAAGCTCAATTCACCACCCTTAGTCTACAAAACATATACCATGAAACGATGTATCTCATATACAAGTATATTAAATGAAGAGCAAATTCCACAAGTTGTACTTTGAATATTATAATGTAAATTCACTAAGTAGAATTTTACAACTTGATATAGAATCACAAGATACAATGTTCAAACACTTACAAGATACAAGAAACAAATGTAGATTCAACAAACAATGTGTGCAACTCTTTCTCTACCAATAGCTTGTTTACAAGGAGGTGAGGAAATGAAGAGCTTAAACAAGTTATATTGATCATACATACAAATATAAAGAGATAGAGATAAAGACATTTGACACGTTGATTTTTACGTGGTAAACCTCCGATGAGGAAACATCCATGGGTTGAATCCACAACCACCGATAAAGCAATTCACTATGATGAAAATGACTTACACACTCAAGGTTATCAACATATGATATCCACCATAAGCTATCAACTCCTAGTCTACCCTCGGACCTAGTGAATCACCTAGCCTACTTCTTATTCGAGATGTGTCATACACCTCTAAGAAACAACTTCCTATCCAAGACGCTCACGTCTCTAGGAAGATTTCTTGCTTGACTATCCGGATCACAAAGATCCTAGTTAAGCCTCCCTAGCTTAACCATCCGAGTCCTCCTAACTCTAGTCAAGACTTCTTGCTTAGCCATCCGGGTCACAAAGATCCTAGTTAAGCTTTCCTAGCTCAACCATCCGAAGTATCACACTCCTAGCTAAGACTTAATGCTCAAGTTGAAGTTTCACTCACTTCAATATGAGACTTCCACCTTTTGTAAGACAAATGATCTAAGTGATGCAAATGATGCAAACGCATGCAACATAGAATATATGATCAATACATCC
Organism: Acer yangbiense; assembly: GCA_008009225.1. Classification (NCBI taxonomy): domain Eukaryota; kingdom Viridiplantae; phylum Streptophyta; class Magnoliopsida; order Sapindales; family Sapindaceae; genus Acer; species Acer yangbiense. Next base: position 26,169,703 of record CM017773.1, read on the forward strand.
CATGGAAACTAGACTTAGTCATGTGAGCACACAAGTCAAAAATTGTCTAGTTACAAAACATGAATTGAAACCTAGAGCATGTGAAACACCTAACACATGTGATTCCTAGTTTCATTTATAAAGCTAACACTTGAATAAATCATATACATGAAGCATATATTCAAGATGTTAGAAACATACATATAAAATGCTAGAATCACAAAATGTATTCAATGAATATTCTAGCCAAAGATGTAGAGTAAGGATATAATGATAAATCAATTAAATCCTAAATAGCTCTAAAAACACATACAAATGTATTAATCATAGATTTTATCAATCAAAGGAACAAAACACATTTCAAGGATTATTAATCATAAAATGATTAAATCAAGTCACAAATAATCCTAGATATCAATCTAATCACAATACAACTCTCAAACATGTGTAAAACCTAGAATCTAAGAAACTAGTTCACATATGTCTCTGATTAGACTTTTGATTATGATTGATTGTTAAGGTATCTTTCTCAATAGCATCAATAGCATTAAAAATCCAGCTACAAACCTCCATGGAACTCTGGAATATCAATCTTAAGGCCTGACTCCTAGCACCTTGATTCATCAAAAATGTCATCTTCAGAGACGAATTATGTCGTCTTTGAATGTCCATCCAAATAAAACCAAAATCTATGGAGAGCATCCTTTGGAGACCAAAATGAGTTGGTCGCAAAATGTCATCTTCAGAGACGAATAATGCTGTCTCCGAATGTCCATCCAAATAAAACCAACATCTATAGAGAGCATCATTTGGAGACCAAAATAGTTCGTCGCAAAATGTCATCTTCAGAGACCAAATATCAATTCGTCGCTGAAAGCTTCATTTTGAGACCAAATTTCAATTCGTCTCCGAATATATGGTAGCTGATACCCAAATTTCTTGTAGTGACTGGAATAATGGTGATATAAATGGATAATCTCTATTTATTAATGATATTGGAGACCTAAGAGTTTCCTTAACGGATTATTAGAGACAATAACTGTCATTATAATTGACAATGATTTAAATAAAATCAGATTCATTAACTACTTAAGAACCGGTTCATCTTGCTTTGTTGTTTTATATCTTGCTTTGTTGCTTTGATTCATTAACTATTGGACGAAGTGGTCGTTTCGGAAGAAAAGGTGTTGCCATCAACTTTGTGACAAAGGACGATGAGAGAATGCTATTTGACATTCAGAAGTTCTACAGCGTGGTCATTGAGGAGCTGCCTTCAAATGTTGCTGATCTTCATCAAAGAGGTTCCTTAATTTTGTAAGTTTGTTGAGCAAGAAGTGAAGAAGGGGTTTTTAAATCTTATTTTGCAAGTACTATTTAACGTGTTGCTTTTTTTTTTTTTTTTTTTTTCCAATTAGTTTCTTAAATCTTTGTTGTTCTTGAACATATCTGACCATTTAATCATGTGGCCGGTTTATGCACAATTTAAAAACAAAACATTGCCAAATTGCACTGTGGTGGCTTTATAATACTGCAGGTTTTGTTGCTGTCAAAAAAAATAATAATAATAATTAGTTTTTATTTTTTTTATTTTTTATAATAATATAATTAATTATTTATTAATAATATCAATAATTCAATCATTAATGAATTTAACATTTATTAGATAGAAAATGTTTTTTTTTTTTTTTTTTTTTTATCTTTTGTTTTTTTTTATCAAAATGTAATTGGTATTCTTAATTTATTGATTATTATTAATATTCATAAATAATGAATTTAACATTTACTATTGGATAGGAAAGGGTTTTTTTTTGTCTTTTTTTTTTTTTATCAGAATATAACAGTACCCCATATTTGACATTTGTTTAATAAGATATTTATATCCCTTACCAAAATTATTTTAAGAGACATCCAATGCAATAATAATTATTCTACAAAGAGAATTCTAATCAAACCCCACATCCACAAACAATATCTTTAGTTGAAAAGATTTTATCTTTAATTAAAAAAAAAAAAACTTGTAAACCATAAAATTAATATATATATATTTTACATACGGCTTTTATTGCGGAAAAATTAAGAAATACACTATGCATTTAGAAACAGTTATTTGTTTTAAAAGTATGTTGAAACCATTTCCCGTAATTTTTTCCTTCAAAATACTGGTTGAAGCATAGAGAGGGTGTGTTTTTACTGTGTGTTTGAAATTATCTCGAGTTCCTTATATTGATACAGTGAATTTGAATTAGTTGATTTGATATACTTTCCTGAACCTTTATAAATAAGAGTGGTGATTACTTTTTTTCACTCATGGAAAATTTAATTATATATATAAAAAATATGAAAATATGATAGATTAAAATTATGAATCAGGATCATACCAACTTATATGATTTTACAATGCCCGCACATCGTGCGGGCTACATACTAATATTGATTTAGTTTCTGAGTTAAAAATCTTAAGAGATATTAAATACAAATTGTAGTTGAAACATTTAAAAAAAAAAATTGATTCTTTTCCAAATAAATGTATAGCCTATAGAATATTATTAAAAATACCTGTAACAATTGCTTCAACTAAAAGAAGTTTTTCAAAATTAAAATTAATAAAAACTTATTTAAGATCATAAATGGATTAGCTCTTTTATCAATTGAAAAAAGAGTTTTTAGAAAATCTTGTTAGCAAAAGTTTAATTAAAAAATTTGCATCTTAAAAAATATGAAAAGTTAATTTATTTATTTTTAATATATATAGGGTCTTTTTTTTTTTTCCTCCCTTAGGGCCTCAAAATATGTTGAGCCACCCCTAGCCTGGATTAAATTATGTATACAAATAGTTATTTTTTCTTGATAACCACTAACATTATAAAATCAGTTCCTTAACTATCAATCGTTGTATTTATCTACATTTGTTTAATCAATATATTTTAATGCTTAATTAAAGACTCATAAACTCTCACAATAAAATTTTTAAATTCAATGTGTACTATAGACAAAACTCTTGTAATTTTTCTAAGTGTACACTTGATAAATAAAGTCAATGTAAAATATGTGAACAATTGATAAAGAATAATAAACTTTTTATATGATTGTTGATTAAAATATTTATTTAATTTTGTAATAATATGATACCAATTCAATAATTAACTGCTCAAGAATATGATACTACATTGTAAAATTTATATATGAATAACTATTTAAACTTTCAAATGACTCAACTCTATAATGTTAAAAATAATAATATTATGGGTATTTTTACATGTTACTTTGAGAATAAAAAAATATTTACATTTCACTAAATTTTAAGGGCCAAATGACTTGTTTACCCTTCTAACATCCTCACAGCCTTTAAGCCAAACGGTCAACCAATTGGTCAAGAGTAGTTAAGTGTAATTTTGTGAAAAGTCAAATTTAGTTGCAATTTGAGCAAAGGTGAGAGACAGTTAATTGTAATATGCCCTTATATATTTTTGGGTAATTAGCATAAATATCCCATGAACTCTACGTTCGTTTCTATTTCCCCCCCTATACTTTTTTTTTAGACAGTAAACCCCTGGAACTCCCATAAATTGGCAATTATCGACGGAATGGGGACGGAACCCTTATTCCGTCTTCTGACATAGACATGTGTGCCTCACATGTCAAACCACTAAGGGCAATCTAGTCATTTGAAGGGTATCTTTTGGGGGTATGTTGCAAAATGGAAACTTTGTATTTGATTAAATTAAAAATTAAATTAAAAATTAAAAATTAAAACAAAAAATCAGCAAAAAATCAACGACAAAAAAAATTCTGGAATGAAAAAGAAATCAAAATCAAAATTAATTAAAAACTAAGATATTTAATGAAAATTAATTAAAAACTAAGGGTATCTAAGATAGTAAGATGAAATCTAACCAAAAAAAAAAAAACTATGAGACCTGAACAAAAATGATATCTAAAATAAAAAAACACTGACATCTGGAAAAAAAAAAAAAAAATGAACTCTCATAGTCATAGTTTCTTATCTAGAAAACAGTAAAGTTTAAGATCTAAAGAAAAACTTTCAATTCATCTTCATCGGACTTCATCTTCCCACCTAACTTCTCACCGACTTCATTCAACATTTCATTCATAATCAAATCAAATCCAACAAAATTAAAAATCCCACAAACATTGAAAACACAACAAAATCCCACAGTCATCCAACCACATCGATTCCCACAATCATCTTCATCTTCCCACCCAACTTTCAATTCATCTTCATCGGACTTCATCTTCCCACCCAACTTTTCACCGACTTCATTCAACATTTCATTCATAATCAAATCAAATCCAACAAAATTAAAAATCCCACAAACATTGAAAACACAACAAAATCCCACAATCATCCAACCACATCGATTCCCAAACAAAAAAAAAATTAAAAACCTTCCAAACAACCTCGATCACATCACCCAACGTTGTCGCTGCGAGTAACCCATCACCACCGACGAGGAAAGCTTCGTCGGTCATCGATCACCAAACCCTAACCTTCAACGTCGCCGATCTATTCACCAGAAATCGCAAATGAAACCCGTGAAAACTCTGCATTTGCTATCTCGATTCGCCGTGATCTAACATGATCCAAGTCGTGATGGGGCCACTGTTGTCCTCGGCGGAGTCTGTGCTACTTGATTGGCTACTCTTCATCGTTGATCTGGTCGTGCTGACGATCTCAAGCGATGCACGAGACGCTTTATCCATGATGAAATGGAACAATATGCTCCATCTTACTATCTTAGATCTCCATCTAATTAAATACTGGTTATATATATATTAATATATTTAAATTCTTTTTAATTAAATTTCATTAAATTTCTTAGTTTTTAATTAATTTTGATTTTGATTTCTTTTTCATTCCAGAAATTTTTTATTTTTTGTTGATTTTTTTGTTTTAATTTTTAATTTTTAATTTTATTTTTAATTTAATCAAGTACAAAGTTTCCATTTTGCAACATACCCCCCAAAAGATATTCTTCAAATGACTAAATTGCCCTTAGTGGTTTGACATGTGAGGCGCACATGTCTATGTCAGAAGACGGAATAAGGGTTCCATCCCTATTCCGTCGATGATTGCCAATTTATGGGAGTTCCGGGGGTTTACTGCCTAAAAAAAAAAGTATAGGGGGGGAAATAGCAACGAACGTAGAGTTCAGGGGATAAATGTGCTAATAACCCTATATTTTTTTAGTTAGAAGAGAAGAGATGGTGGGATGAAAGAAGACCGGTGTTGTCAAATCTCTAATGGGTTTTGTCAACCCTGTTGACTTTAAAGAAACACGTAAGCACTTCCACTCTCTTTTATCATTTTCGTACTTGCACGTTTCTTTTCACTTTTAACAACAAACCTCAAAACTCAACTCTCTGCCTCCATTTGCAGAGCTACCTACCATCGCCTCGCGCCTGCATATAGTTTCAGGTATTTTCTTTTTTTTTTTTTTTTTTTTTTTTTTTTTTTTTTTGTGGCGCTGGTGAATTTATTTATTTATTTATTTTACTTTTGTTAGTGTTTTTGTTTTGGAAGTTATTTAAATGGATACTGTGATTCTGTGAATTAATTCTATTGCCTCTGTTTATTTTTCTGGCAGTTGTTAAAATTGGATTCTTTTTGTGCAATATAACAGTTCTTAATTTGGCAGGTACATGTATTCGTGAACGGAAAAAGACAAATTGTTTATAGTTTTATGCAATACTGAACTAATTAATTAATTAATTAGTTAGCAATGGTGGTAGTAAGTAAAGAATATTGTTATTACAGTTAATATTCAATATTGAATCTAAGACCTGTTATTTGAGATGAATGCTTCTTGGAGACTTTGAATTGCTGTTTTAGTTGCACTAATCGAGTCGATTTTGCTTTCGATTTTGCAAGCTTAATTAAATTAGATTCATTCAAGGTTTTATGTTTCTTAGGGTGTCTCTAGAACAAGAAGCTGAATAGTTGTTTTGGATGTTGAAATCATAGAGGACAAACCTTTGAACTAGAACATGTGGAATATAATGGTCGTTCACTTTTTGCTTTACATGATGCAATGATGCTGTTATGTTGTATCGGTAGTGATTTACGTACTGATAAAAGTGCATTAAGAGCTAAGATTGTCTGCGGGGTTCTACATTTACTGATCCTAGTTCTGTTTCTGTACTTGTTCCACTGGTTGAAGAGGATGATGTTGTACAACCTTCCTTCATCACAATCCGGAAATGGGCTTTCTATTCAAACATGTTTTCCAGAGATAAAATCTGTTGCAAATTCCTCTTGCAAATCTTCAGGGGAGGACGACTCAAGCATAGGTGTATATTCTGATGATGAGATAAGCCTCAAAGATTTTTCTCATGACATTTATCAACCTTCCTTCAATGTTTCCTCTCATATTCAACAAACTATTCCAAGCTCAATAGATTTTATGGAAGCCAAAGGAGATGAAGCTGATGTGGGTTTAAATCCTTCAATTTGGCCTCATCACACTTCAAGCAATCAAATCTCTTTCACTGCTGCCGAAATAAATACAGAAGCAGTAGATGAATATGCAAGTTTTCCACAAACAACAGGGCCTCAGTCAGAAGCAGTTTATGGTATTTTGTTGCTATATTTATTATATTTTACTTCCAGTTAATAATTATGAAGTATTTTTGATGCTTGTTGAATTTATACCGGAGACCACACTTGATATGCAAGTTAAAAGTCATTTGAAATTTCATGTATTATGGAATTCTGCAGCATAATTCGACATTTATGCATCTATGCTTATCATCTGTTGTTACCAAAGGTTTGTTAATATATCAATTCTATGTCTTAAATACTGTGGTGGGGCTCTTACGTAGCAACTTAAGCTTTTTGGTCCAACAGCTATTAACACGGTACCAAAGTCATAAGGTCTCGAGCTCCAATTCGCCTCTCCTCATTTTATCCGAATTTCCTGGATTTCTTGTTCCTTGAACATGTTACATAATAGGGGGCATCTTACGTATATGAGTATATCTGTCATACATTTTCACATTGCGTATGAGAGAGCGTGTTAATGTATCAATCTCATGTTTTGAATACAATAGTTGGACTTGAACCCTTACCTATTAACTTAAGCGGTTTAATGGTTAATAACAAGGTTAAACCGTCTGAAAAAGAATTCAGATTATATTATGTACATAAGTCAATCATCATGCTGAATACTTACCAAGCACTTCTTCCAAATGTTTTTGACAGGTGATGTGAAAAGGAAGCGCTTTACTGTTTGTGTTCCCTTGCATCTCGCAGCGCTCAAAGGTGATTGGGATTTCGCAAGAGAATTTTTTATTTTGAATCCAGAAGCAGTGCGTCTTAGGATAACAAGAAACCAGGAAACTGTTCTTCACATTGCTGCTGGGGCTAGACATACAAAATTTGTCGAGGAGCTTGTTAGTTGGATGACACCTGAAGATCTGACACTGCAGAACAATGTTGGCAACACGGCTCTCTGCTTTGCTGCTGCATCTGGTGTGAAAAAGATTGCAGAAGTGATGGTTAATAAGAACAGAAAGTTACCATTGATTCGAGGCAGTAAGGGAGCGACACCTTTGTGTATGGCTGCTTTATTAGGCCACAGAGAAATGGTCTGGTATCTCTATTCTGTAACCAACGAAGAGGATCAAAATGAAAAAGATCGCATTGAGCTTCTTGTTGCTGTTATCAATGCTGGCCTTTATGGTTATTCACCTTCTATCTTCACACCATAGCATTAGCCACCTTTTCAAGTTTTAATAAATTCTCAATTCTTTTTTTCTGTAGAAATAATTTTGCGACCATATATCTTCTTGAAGATGATGACAATCTTGTGTTAATCTGCAGATGTGGCGTTGGACTTAATTCAGCATCATCCCACATTAGCTGTAGCTCGGGATGGAAATGGAGAGACGGCTCTTCATGTATTGGCACGGAAACCTTCTGCATTTGACAGCGGAAGTCAGCTAGGAATTTGGCGGAGCTGCATTTATTCATGTAAGTACCAATCAGTATTTCAGTATATCATGGAACAATATAAAGTTACTAATCAGTATATCAGTTGATACGTACCAATTTATGTGAATGGGATAAGTCATGAGAATTTAGATTGATCAATGCAAGTGTAGCACCTATCGTGATCAAACTTCCAAATGCTTATCAACGACTTACAAATAATCATATATTTGCCTGAAGAATAGTTATTTTGAGCATCGTGGCATTGCTTTAACAACGTTATCTTACCTTTAGATTATATATAACACCAAAAAGAATCTCAGCAGTAACTAAAATGACTACAAAAATTACCTCATATGTCCATTTTGCAAATTAAAAATTGTATTAAGATGAATTAACTTGTTTTTCTATTTTATTTTTTTGTGAGCTTGTTCTAGTTTAGAAAACCTTGAAAAGGAAGTGATGTTTCGCTGTCACATTCAGTACCAGGTATCAGGGGAATACTTGACACAAAGTTGATGCATATCCAAGCACGAGAATTGGTGAAGCGACTATGGGAGCAGGTGTTGTTTCTGGATGACTCAAAAATTGGTGAATTACTTAGGAAACCTTCTCGATTATTGTTTACTGCTGCGGCGCTGGGGAATATTGAGTTCATACTAGTGCTGATTCGATTGTATCCTGATCTTATTTGGAGAGTTGATGATCATAGTTGCAGCATATTTCATATTGCAGTGATTCATCGTCAAGAAAAGATTTTTAATCTCATACATGAGATTGGTGCTCATAAAGATTTGATCGCTGCTTATAAAGATGAAAGCAACAATAACATGTTGCATCTGGCTGGAAAGCTTGCCCCTCCAGATCGACTCAAAATTGACTCAGGTGCAGCCCTGCAACTTCGACGTGAGTTGCACTGGTTCAAGGTTAATATATACTTTTGAATTACCAACCTTGCACTTCATTGTTTTTACTTCTTCGACTACTAACATTTGATACGAACCCATTAAGTAGAACTTATCCTTAAAAACCGGCTTGTTAGGAGAGGGTGCCCAATGAGTTAAATACTCATGACTAATCCCATAGTCAATGTGGAATCCTAACAATGTTCTTGAATTCATAATGAAGTCACATGAAAACATTTGCTTTCTATGTTTGAATCCTAATATGATTTCCTATTACGATTTCAGGAAGTTGAAAAGGTTATCCAACCATCATATCGAGAAATGAAAAATTCAGAGGGGAGAACACCCCACATTCTGTTTTCAGAGGAGCACAGGAGACTAGTACGAGAAGGGGAAAAATGGATGAAAGTCACTGCTTCTTCATGCATGCTTGTCGCAACACTAATAGCCACTGTGATGTTTGCTGCAGCCTTCACCATACCTGGTGGCAACGACAATATAACCGGAAGGCCTATTTTTCTACATTACAGGTCATTTATGGCGTTTGCCATATGCGATGCATTGGCACTGTTCTGCTCTGCTACTTCCATATTAATGTTCCTATCGATTCTAACCTCACGCTATGCAGCGGAAGATTTTCTGCATTCATTGCCATATAGGTTGATAACAGGGCTTGCAACACTCTTCATCTCTATAGCCACAATGATGGGGGCATTTGCAGCAACTCTTTTCATCATTCTTGGTAATGATTTTGCTTGGATAGCTATTCCAATTTCTACAACTGCTTGTGTACCAGTCACTTTGTTTGCTCTGCTTCAATTCCCACTTTTTGCTGACGTGATAATTCATTTATATGATTCTAGTATTTTCTTTCGGCCGACCAATCGATTATTTTGCTAGATCATTGTACAAATAATCTTATGTGCACACTTTCAGTTTATTGCTCTTTTAAGAATTTCTCCTATTATTTACTCTGAGTAAAATTTTATCAATAAAACTAGGGAAAGTATCATTTTCCCTCCTGACTTTTGCCTTATTATTAAGACGAGGACAGGGTTTGACCATATTGGTTTTAATCCCCCTGAAATGGAAAGAATGTATAATATACCCCTTCTGTCACATTTTCCATCCAAAATAACATTGACCATTACAATCAAAGTGGTAATTTTGTAATCTCATAAAGAAATTTACATTTAACAAATAAAAAAAAATAAAACAAAACATAAAATTAAAAAATTAAAAAAATTTGTTCCCAGAACACTATCATCAACATCAAACCCAAACCCAAAAATTTAGAAATTCATCATCAACACCACCAAACCCTCCCACCATCGACAACACTATAGTGCTATTTTCCTTCTCCTTCCACTAAGAAAAAAGCAAAAACCCTCCCACCATCGACAACACCAACCCAGAAAATGAAAGGACTCAAAATAATTTTTTTTTTTAAAAAGCAATAACACTTAAACACCATCATACGTTCATACAAACCCAGAACAAAATCAGTTCAAACTTAAACTCGAACCCAGTCGATCGCTCAAACTCAAACCACTTCAAACCTATTTGACGACCAGACGCAGTGATGGCAACCAGAAGCAACAGCGACCAAAAGCCCGATCGAGTGTCGATCTTTTCTCTCTCTCTCTCCCCTTCTTTCTCTGCTTTGGGATTTTGACAGTGGGTGGTTGATGGTGGTGGTGGCGGTGGTGATGGGCGGAAAGGATTCAGTGATTCATTGTTGGATTTGATGAAATGGATATGATGTGAAGGAAATGAGATGAAGGATCTGATCTTATTATTATTATTATTATTATTATTATTAAATTTAAATAAAATAAGAAAGAGATCTCAATCGTACATCTCAAAGATGGACGGTGGAGATCCATCTTTTTTTATTGTTTTTTTATTTTATTTTATTTTTTCTGTGTTTTTAAATATATTTTTTATTTAATGAATATTGTGAGGGCTAAATGGTAATTTTAACAATCAAATAATACATAAGGGGCATATAATACATTTAATGGATAGAAAAGGTAATAGAAGGGGTATATACTATATTCTTTCCATTTGAGGGGGAAGACCGGCCAATATAGCCAAACCCTGTCCTCGTCTTAACAATAGGGCAAAAGTCAGGGATGAAAATGATACTTTCCCATAAAACTACTCAATTACCATTCCCATATAATTGAATTGATATTTTCATATCATTTATCAACACAATTGAGTTAAAAAGAATGACTTGTCAATGTGATACTGTTAAATTATTAATATTTTACCCTAATAGTTTTTATTATTTACATTTTTCTGTTATACGTTTATCAAAATTTTAAATTGTTCCTTTAGACCTTCCAAGTTTGATAAACCTAGCTTCACATCCTGCTTGTATTATCATTGAAATTTTAGAGATACTTGATCTCCCTTTCTCATAAGGCTAATAGGCCGTAGTTTAGAGACATCTGCACCCAATACATGGAGAAAACTCTCCACTTATGTTAGTAAATGCATATTACGAGACTTGAATCCCGACCACTAATGTGGATGGGCAGGTGGTCATCGATTGAACTAAGACTAAGAGTGAATATATCACAAAGGAACTTCATTAAACCACCAAAACACAACATATATAATTATTTGAAGTATTTAACAACATATATTACAAGATCATAATGATAGGGTGCACCATAGGGAAAATTATAATGATAAGTTGTCTTAAAACATACCCTTATATAATCATTAGCAAAACTAGTGGGTATTAGCAAACCAGTGATGATATTAAGTGCAACAAAACACGATAATGGTAGCTTTTGTTCTACTTATATTATCTTCCACCTGAATGGCCTCAGCCTTGAGGTCTGCCACCATCCAAACGAAATAGGATATGTTGGTTTATTGTGTCCCTCTTCACCACCTCATGATCGTTCGTGTCTTTTGGTGTTTCATTTTCAGGTGTAGTTTTCAACTGCTGTGCTGCTTCTTTCCGGTTTTTCTCAAGCGAATCCTGTGCTGCTTTCTGAATAATTGATGCTGCATGAAAACCAGAACGTTTTTCAAATTCTGTGCGCACCTTTTCCCATGATTTCTGCACTGTTTCTTGAAGCTTTTTAATAATTTCTTCATTGTTCTTACGTAGCTCAACTATAATTTCTTTCAGTTGATTGTCCAACTGTTGATTTTTAATTATGTCCTCAACATTCTCCTGCTTGCTTTCAGAAACCTCAGATATTCCGATTTCTGCAAACAAAAAACCAAATAAATTAGGGAGAATTGCACTCAAACCCCTGAGGTTTGACATAATACATAATGGCACCCAAATGTGCGAAGATGCTTTTTCTACGCTCACACCCCCTGATACTAACAGAAATTCATTAACCACTAACAATGTAAGGGTATTTCTGTCCTTTTGGAAAATAATATTTATAAGTTAATAAAAAAGGAAATAAAACCAAAAAACAAATCAAAATAAATTAACAAAAAATATAAATATTAAATAGAAAAAAACTTCTAAAATTAATTACTTTTTAAAAACAAATAAGAGAAGTGGAAGCCATTTGTGAATATCACAGATGGCCTCCACGCTGGTAGCTAATGTTATGTTTGCCTACACTGGCTTCTTCCACTCCTCCAAGTGGCCTCCATTGATTCCAGTGGAAGTCTCCTCCAAGTGGGTCTCCATTGATTCCTTCTCTTTTTCTTTTTTGAAATAAGCATCCATTGATTCATTGTGCCAACATAGCAAGGGGCCTCACTGATTCATTAAAGATGGAGGCCAGTGTAGCTAATGCAAGCCTCCATTGAAACCGGTGCCACCAACAACAGAGGAGGATGTTCCTCCTTTTTATACCAAATTCTTGTTAAGATCGTGTTTTTTAGTCTAAATTTTTTTACACATTTAGTTATTAATAATTTTTATAGTTTATTTATTTTAATTTTAACGGTCATTAACACCATTAACTCAACTTTAGACCGTAGCGGTTGTGGTGGAGATGGTTTATATCTCAGTAGTGCACTTCTAGTTTTAAGGAATATGGATAATTAGTTCCTAAATCTTTTACTATTTATTGTTAATTATTCTGTTCAATAAAATTATCAGAACACTGATTTTCTCTTGAAAATCATTTGAAGAATGGTTCTCTCGAATTAATCATCATTTTATCTTTGTTTTCAGTTGATCATAAATTCTAGACTTTAGAATTTTTGTGATCGTATAAATTGGTATCAAAGCCTGGCAATGGCAATGAGCCTAGAGCAATGGGTAGAGAGGTTGGAGAAAAAAATGGAGTTTCTTTCAACTCAACAAAAGGAGATCATCAATCACATAACTAAGTTGTTTAATAAACTCAATACTCATATCGATCAATTATCTAGTCCTTCTATTCCACCTTCTCAAGTTACTGCAATTGAAGATACTAGAAAGACTATTCAACATTCTCAAGTTACTACAATTGAAGTTACTGCAAAGTCTATTCAACTTTCTCAAGTTGATAAAGAACACATTGATGCAGAAACTTCTCAGCAGAACAAAATTGCAGCTTCTATGGGTTCCTTTTTTATGTCGGTAAAAAGGATGACAAAAGAAATTGGACCAAAGCATTGCAGTAAAAAGTTTTTCTTAATTCTGGCATGTGAAAATGATGCAGAATTTGATCTCGGCGATGGTACCAACAAGTTCTTTACTGCATCAAATGTTAAGCTAACTTCTTGTTGCTTTCAGGTTGAAACAATCCTCTTCATACAAAATGCACCAAGAATTCAACTTCAAATTAATCCCATTTTAAAAATTCTTGAGGACAATGATTGATTTAAGGAGGAATGAATGTTACGATCCTATCTTTATGTCTCAATTAATTTGCACGTTTAGTTGTTAATAAGTTTTATAGTTTATTTATTTTTATTTTAATAGTTATTAACACCATTAACTCCTTAACTTTGGGCTTAAGTCAGTGGTTGTGGTGGAGGTGGTTTATTTATCTCATTAGTGCACTTCTTGTTCTAAGGGAATGGGTAATTAGTTCCTAAATTGTAATTAGCATTTAACTGTATCTTTTTCTACGTATTGTTAACTGTACCTTTAATGAAATCATCATAATATAATTTTTGCTCAATTGAGAAATTGATTTCTTTGGAAAGTCATTGGAGAGTGGTTTTCTCGAATTAACCATCTTTTTTTCAATTTATCTAAAATTCTAGTTTTAGAATTTTTGTGTTCGTATCAATTCTCTACTCAAAAACATAGTTCATACTAACCAAACCCATGACACTACTTCTATTTAAAAAATAAATAAATAAATAAATAAAAAACAACCTAAATCCAAATCTATCGAAAATCAAATTTCCCTGTCAAAAAAACAAAATCAAATCTTCAATACCACATCAAAACCCATCCACAAATCATCATAACACTGGATTAGAGAAAGCATGTGGAGGAGGCACAATCCATTGAGGGGGACCTCCTCTGTAAATCAGTGGAGGGCCTCCTCCATTCAAACCATAGTGGAAGAGGTCGTCCACTGAAATCAGAGAAAGAGGCACAGCGGGACCTCCATTGATTTTAGTGGAGAAGGCCTCCTCTACTATGATAGAAGGAGGCCAGATTTCTACTGGCTTCCATTGTTGAAGGTTGCCTTTTTATCGCATTTTTTTTATGTTATATCAAAGGGGTATTTTGGACATTTGAGTTGTCAAAATAGATCAACTAACGAAAGGATTAAAGTGTCAGGGGGTGTGACTACCGCGTGTGAGTGTAGAGAAAGCATCTTTGCACATCTGGGTGCCATTATGTCACACCTACAATTCTCCCAATAAATTAATGGGTGATAGACTGTTAGGATAGCAATTAGCTTGCATCTGCATGTTAATGTTTTATTTGCATCAAGAATAGTAATAACCTGTATTTACATTTTGGTTATCAAATCTATTTAATTATTACTTTATTTTTATTTTCTAATTTCTTAATTTTATCATAATATTAATTTCTTAATTTTTAATTTTTTTCTTTTTTCTTAAAGTTAATGGAATCGGGACATCCCAGCTAAGCTGACACCTCCTTAGCACTCTTATCATCTAACCAATCCCAACATAATATTAAGATAAAAATAAAAGAGTCAAGACGTGAAAAAAAAAAAAACAAAAAAAAAAACGATAAACAAAACCTAAATGAATATCTACTACACATCATCATAAATGAAAGAAGTGCAAAAGTCTTGGGCAGTCCACCACCAAGTTAGAGTAAAGATATTGGGGCTCTTGGACGCTAAGCAATCTGCAACCCGGTTTTCCTCCTGATAAATATGAATGACAATAAAATCCATTTGAGCGGGCCAACCCAAACACCTATCCCAAGCCGAACACCAACGCCAAGGAACCTTACGAGGCCTAAAACGAAGGATGGCCACCAAATAAGTAGAATCACTCTCCAACCACAACTGACACCAACCAAAGGTCCAAGCGTAATCAATTGCATGGATGGCAGCTGCCAACTCATCCTCAAAAGCAAAATAGACACCAAGAAGAATAGCAACGCAACATTTAACAAAGCCTCTACAAGTACGAAAAACCCTTATGCAGCCAACAAGGCTAGAACTACCAAAAGCAACCCCGACTGTGTTAACCTTAATACAACCTGAAGGGGGGAGAACGCCAAATAACCTCTAAAATGCACGGGGTCCTAAAAAGGCAACCAGTAACATGGAGCCGATTAGGAGTCAGAAGCTCATTTACCGAATTCTTCAACGTGCCAGATTCTCAACCAAATCAAGGAAAGGGCCTTTGTAAAAACAGGATTTCCACCATCAAAGGTGGCTTGATTCTGGAGAAACCACACCACCCAGAAGACTATGATAATTGAAGCCTGCCAAAGAGCTTTCAATTGCATACTAAGTGAGACCCTCATCGCCTCCTACTAAAGGTCTAAAAGAGAATTATTAATGCCAAAATTTGGTTATTTATCCAATGGAGAATTCTTAAGGAATTTCTAAGGGAAACCTTCCGTGGGCCCCTCTAGGAAAACCCCCCTTTTTGGGTCTATCCAACAGAATTTCCACAGGATGTCCCCTAAGAGATCCCCTCAGGATCTCCTCTACAAGATCCACTCCAAGAAGATCTGCTTGACACCTCGTCGGGGATGGCCCCTTACTGCAAGGCTCTCTTAGAACCTCCTCTATGGGATCCCTTCAGAGTCCTTCATACGGGATCCCCTCTTCAAATCCCCTTTCTTGGGATCTCCTCTACAGATCCCCCATTGGCAGCAGGACTACACTATCCCCAGCAAACCCAGCAAATCTGCACCAGATCTACACTAACTCTGGTAGACCCAGCAGATCCGCACCAGACCTAGCAGATCCAATAGATTTGCACCATCCCTAGCTGATCTACACCAGCTCCAGCAGGTCCTCTTAGCACTGGATCCCTCCAGAGGAGCAACTCCCACCAGAGCATCAGATCCCTCTAGGGGATCAGCTCCCTACCAGAGGACCAGACCCCTTCAAGGGAGCAGCTCGTCCCAACTCCCAAATGATACAACTAGGCCAACACATTATATACGGATTGCATTCCATGAGAAAATGTGGATCAAAATTATCAAAACCCATTGGAGATGCATTGGGAGCAATATAGGAGCTTTTCTAGGTTCTGACCTTATTAGTCCTAGCTCCTTTACCCACATATTTACATGTTAAGTCACACATTAGAAGATGACGTACCATCTGGATCCACTAGAGAGGAGTCGGGGAACCGGGGATCTCCCATGTACCTTTTTATGGGGCCGAACGACCTTATTAAGGATCTAGCATCAGAACTAGATGAGCACGGCCAAATCCACACCAAAAACTAGAAAAACATTGTTGGACCCACCAGAGGACCTACCAAGCTCCACCAGCCTCGCCGAGGGAAGCTGATACTATTTTTTGGGATCCAACGCCGGGACTAGAGGAGCCCATTCAAATACACCCCATAAACCTTAGAAGCACTATTGGACCAGTTAGATGAGTTTGGATGGGCTCCCCTCCCCCCCTTAAACCGGAAGGACCGGAGCACGAATATGTCATCTACGGGTGGTCCTATCCTCTATGATCACCTCCACCATGAGGAGCACCTATTTCTCCTTGCATGCCATTTGTATTGGGGAACTACAAAGGAGACCCGGAGAGGAGACCATAGATCGCTTACCTAATTCGACCTGGATTGACCTCGCCTACCTGATTCGACCTGGTTTGACCTCGCCTACCTATCAAAACCCCAAACCTACCTCTCCAACCATATCTCTACCACCGCAAGGCATCAGTACCTTGTGGTGTTTGATGAAGATAGATGTTTTTATCCTCTTTTGGCTTAACATTTACCAAGAATCAATCCAGAGAAATTCAAAATTGAATGTCCAATTTAGTTCTTTTTCTTTGCAAGAGAAATGGTTTCAACATCTTAGAATCACATCACTAATTGCTTATTTATAATAGAAAACCATCAACATACCCCATATACAACCATAACACCTCAAAATCCATGGAAACAAAAAACAAAAAACACAAATACAACCAATTTCATGAAACCAAATTAAATTAATGACGTGTTTACTAATCAGGAATCTCATCCAAGGAAAGGGATTTAAGTTCCTAATTTTGAATTACAGTGTTTACAAATGTTTTGGGGAATTAAGTTCCGTGGACCCTATCCACAAATCAAGAATTAAGTTCCTGAAAGAAAGGGAACTTGATTCCCCTCACCCACCCTAGGAATCAAGTTCCATTTCCTGATTACAAGAGGAATTCATATATCTTTACTAAACTATCCTCACACAAAATTAATAAAATAAAATAAAAACAATTGTTCATATATATTTTTTCATTAATATCTCATATGAAATTATGTTGTAAATATTATATATATATAATATAAATGAACTGCGAATACCTTGAATTTGGTATTTATATATAAATGATTTTATTAGGTAAATAAAAATGTTTGATATAAAAATAAAAAATAAAAACATAACCGTGACAAAAAAAATAAAAATAAAAATTGTGAACTATCGTATACCAACTTATTACAGATGTTGCATGATATATAATGAATAAATAAATAATAATAAAAAAAGAATAAGAAAATAACATACCTTCATCGCGGAAGACATAAGTTTGTATTTTTTTTTTCTACCGGCATTTCAGTTTTTATTTTTTTTAAATTGATATATATATATATAGCTCTATTTTGTATATAAGGGTATTTTTGTAATCAACTTTGTACAAATTTGATTCTATTTCTAATTTTTCAAAATTAGGAAACGCTGGAATTGAATTTAGTAACTTAATTCCGATTCCCCTCCATTCCCTTTCCGGTGGAACTTGATTCCAATTCATTTCATTCCCAATTAGTAAACACGCCCTAATTGGGAAGTACTTTGGACATCTTAAAAATGCTTTTCAAAATGGTCATTTCTATTTTGGATATTTCGTTACCGAAAACGAGTTTAAATAACTTCACACAGTGCTTTTACTTCGAACCACTTCTACAAAAGCATTCTCCCTAAATTACTATCCAACACATCCTGTAACCACAACACAAAGTGGAGATGATAAAAATTAAATTATTTTATCAATTGAGTGTTCACTGAAAGAATCATATACAGAGACAGAGTAATCGAAATCGAGCCAATTCAACCGAAGTAATTAACATTTAACAGATATAAGGTCTTGTAAATGCTGAAACTGGAGCCAAATATGAATCACATATTATAATTGATTAATTGAAGCAGCCATACCTTTTTTTCTCGACGCACTCATCGTAGATCTTGCAACAAGCATCGAGATCGTCACATGGTTTCTCTCCTGGACATCCCGTCCACTCTACGCCACAGGCTTCCCATACCGGATCCCAACCGCTATTAATTATTCAAATAAAATTAGAAAAAAATCATTATTAATAAAGACATGAAAACGAGGAATTTAAAAGGTATTGAAATAATTAAATAGGGGCTTACAATTGCAATTCTGGGCAAGGCAAGTTCTGCTGCATTTGACATGTTATCCAGTAATCAAATTAAGATGTATTTTCGTACATTTTCTCGGCAACCAAACGAGGAGACGGGGATTTTTGAGTTACCGGGGAATCGTTGTCGGCGCGCTCGCTGAAGACGATGAGGAAGAAGAAGATGAAGGCGAATGCTAAGGTGACACGCGTCTGGACAGGGACTACTGCACCAAGCAGCATTCTATTGTCTTCAAATTTTTTTAGGGACAATTGCACAAACATACCCTGACTTTTAACACATATATGAGGCATAATCCAGTTTTGCCAAAATTACAAGAAAATACCCTTGACTAACCGTTGACTGACAGTTGACTAACAGTTGACCATACTAAATGATAAAATGACCAAAATGCCCTTCTTCAATGTTTTATTAATTTTTTTTTTAAAAAAATACTGTAAATATTGAAATAATTAAAAACTAATTAATTAACAATATAAATTTAGAAGTCAAATATTACAAAATGTCCAAATTACCCCTCAATATTATAATATTTTTAATTTTTTAATTGTTTGATAACTGTTAATTATATATTAAAAGCCAACCAAAACAATTTAAATATATATTTTTTTAATTGCTATTTATTTTTTGCTTTTAACATTTAATTTGATTTGCTTTTCTTTAAAAAAATATATATTTAAATTGTTTTGGTTGGCTTTTAATATATAATTAACAGTTATCAAACAATTAAAAAATTAAAAATATTATAATATTGAGGGGTAATTGGACATTTTGTAATATTTGACTTCTAAATTTATATTGTTAATTAATTAGTTTTTAATTATTTTAATATTTACAGTATTTTTTAAAAATAAAAATTAATGAAACATTGAAGAAGGGCATTTTGGTCATTTTATCATTTAGTATGGTCAACTGTTAGTCAACTGTCAGTCAACGGTTAGTCAAGTGTATTTTCTTGTAATTTTGGTAAAACTGGATTATGCCTCATATATGTGTTAAAGTCAAGGTATATTTGTACAATTTTCCCCTTTTTTTATGAAGAGGTATTTTTGGATTTGGATCGATGAAGATCTTTGTATTAATTTTTATAAAAAAAAAATTCTTTTTTTGAAATTTATGGAAGAGTTGGATTGAAGGTCTTTGTAGATGGTCAATCTAAGAGCTTCTCCACTGTTGTGCCAAATTATTATGTCAATGCTAAAATTTAGCACATGGTACAAAAATCATCCTCCAATGCAGTGTCAAATAATGTGTCAAATTTGACATATGTTATATTATGTACCAAATAACATATGCTAAATTTGCCACAACAATAAATGTTTCTTTTTTAATTACAAAAATATCATTATATATATATATATATATTAAATAAAATAATAAATGCATTAATGGAACTTTACATTGGAACATTAAAAGAAATAATGAATGCATTAATGGTAAGTATTTACTTTTATAATTTTAATTAATAAAATAATAAAATTAGCATTTTAAATAGAATTATGCATATGGATGGCAAAATTCCCTGCGGGGACCCGCACTTTTGGGGTGGGGATGGGGCGGGGATGGGGATAGATAGTCTAACCCACAATGGGTATGTGGCGGGGATGAGTTTTATACTCCCCACCCCGCCCTGCCCCGCTTCGCTTAAAATAATATCTAGTTAAACTACGTAGTTTCAAAGAAAATAAATAAATATATATATATACAAATTTTCTATTATCAGCTCGAACTGATAATAAATATATCATGACGAAAAATGTGGACCACTAGATTTACATACTTTGACTCAAAGTGTATGCACTTGTCAAAACTTCTCCATAATTTGTGGACCACATTCTTCATCCTGATATATTTATTGTCAGTTCGAACTGATAATAGAAAGACTATATATATATATATATATATATATATATATATAAATACCTTAACTCTAACTTTACATCTCACTTAACATAAAGTGACAAAACAAAATACTATTAAAAAAAACCCCAGCCGCTAACTTCAACTCTAAGTCTCTAATCCTCAAACAACTCGAAGTTCACTGTTCAAGCTTTAACCTCAAACACAAGAAGACATACATTAAGTTTCTTTCTCAAATAACATTTAAAATTAAAAGTTTAATAACAACGGTTTTTCTTTTTAAGTTTATTACTTTAATAATTTTCAACTCTTGAATTAAATTTAATTTGTTTATCACTACTTCAGGTAGGCACAAATATGTCTGCAGATGTACTGGAGAGTGAAGACTCAATATTGGTGTTATCAAGAGAAAATTGTGTAAACATACAAGAACAACATGGGGTGGAAACAAACTACATAAGAGAGAACTAGAGAAATAAATGCAATTATTAGATGATTAGCGTTACGATTTTTGAACATTTTGACTTCATACTTTATATTTATGTTTGAAAATGATTGAATTTACTTGTGAGAATTATGTTTATAAGATGTTTTTTAATAGTTTCTTGGAATTATTTACTACTTTACATATTATATCATATTCAATAGTTATATATTTATTATTTAAATAATAAAAAAAATTATAAATTGGGTAAATGGGTGGGGATGGGGAAAGCATTCCCCGTTGTACCCCACCCCGCCCCAACCCGCTCCATCTATGGTGGGGTTTTATGCGGGGATGAGTTTTCAAAATATAAATGGGGTAGGGTAGGGTGCGGGAAAGGCCACCCCGCCCTGAACCCGCCCCATTACCATCCCTAATTGTGCATTGGAGCACAATACTAAATTAATGTGTCAAATATAGCATTTTACTCTTTTTTGTGCTAAATTTAGCATTGACATTGACATATGTATTGAAGATGGTCTAAAATTGATGTGGACCAGAATGAGTACTGTTATAGGTAAAAATCGTCATAAAGGACACGTCATCCCCATAAAGAAGCCACGTAAGCAGGAATCAGGAAAAGTCAACTCGAAAGGGGGAAATCTCCCAAGTGACCCACTCGGCTGAAACCAAAGCGACCCGATCATAAACAAAGAGAATCAGCTTGGGCAACATCACCTACTCGGGCATACTCGGGCGTACTCGGGAACCAACAAGAAGAGATAGTCACGAAAACTCACTTCCCAAGCGCATAGAGAGAATCAGCGGTGAGCACCTCCACAATACGTAGCAGTGCAACCCTTCAGAGGTTAACCAGGAGACAAGCAGGTCTCTCGAGAATAAAGGAGAAAGAATCCGGCCCAAACTTGGACTCAGCCAAAACAGGAAGCATATCACACCCAAAAAGGAAAAAGAATCCAACTAGGACTGGGCAACCGCTTAAAAGACTTGGGCGCCACAACACTAAACCCTAGCAGAAGCCCCAAACCCTAGGAACTACATGTATAAATACCCTTTGTAACACGTGAGAGAGAGGGACTTCTTTTGAGTATAAAAAAGAGACCAGAGCGTATTTTTGTAATCAATTTTGATATAGTGGATTTTGGCTTCATTGCTTAGGCAACAACCCGTGGACGTTTCTCCGGTCATCGGAGTTTTACCACGTATCTTTTGCTTATTATTTTACGGTATTAAAATTCAACTATTATCACCCACAAACGTGATCTCATATCACCGATTGAGTGTTGATGAAAAATCACCGTCAACAATTGGTGCTAGAAGGAGGGGGAGATCGAAGCACTTGTGAAGCAATGGTCGGCGAAGGAGATGGTAGCGATTCCAGGTACAGTCACGGATTGCCCACTAATGGGTTGGAGGATGACGCCACTCTCAACACTGCGGATGCAACCTTAGTAACTGCAGATCAATCAACTGCCCTGGCTGGCCTCCAGCGCTTCCCCCCAACTAATGAAGAAATCGTGCAAAGATTCCGTGCTTCTCTACAGCAACTCATGTCGGACGCGGCAAGGCAGGGAGTTGACCTTTCCACCACGAAGGGTTTGATGTCACCTCACAATCTTTCCCCCCCGAATCAGCAGGCAACGAGATTGGGTTCCACGGTGGTGGTACCAACGCCGGATGCACCTATGAAGGCAGGCTGAGGTCCTACAGACAGGCCAGTAATTTTATCTGAAAGGTTAGCCAGGGATAGCAGGGAGCATAGAGAAGAGAATGATTCTAACAGAAGGCATGATCAGGATCGGATGGCCAGAGATCGAGATCGCCCCAGGAGACATGCTCATCGCAGAGCCCGGTCATCATCCTCAGGAGAGAGTGAGCAGAGTTATCATCGCAAGCGCAAAGGGGGCACAGTTCGGCTACATGGCCTAAACCGAGAACATAGATAATTGAATCCAGAGGAGAGGGGCCAAAAGCTGACTGTAAGTCAGAATTTTAATGCGATAGGAGAACCGAAAGGAGACAGGGACATACTCATACAGAGTTTGACCCGGGAAGTTCAGAATAACCGTCGACAGATGGATGCTTTAGTCAGGCGATATGGGCGTAATGAATTGTCAGACGATGAGTCCGGAAGCCCTTTCATTAATGAAGTCCTGAGGACACCCTTCCCGGAGAGATTCAGGATGCCTCACGTAGAGCAATTCAAAAAGGACACTGACCCGAAGGAACACGTCAGAAGGTATAAGAGCGTCATGGCCCAGTATGTCTACAATGACGCCTTGCTGTGTCTGAATTTCCCCCAAACTCTCGGGGATTTAGGCTCCAGGTGGTTTGGCAGGTTACCAGCAGCGAGTATAGGCAATTTCAATGAGCTAAGTAAAGCCTTCTCAAGGCAATTCCTTGGTAATGTACATAGGAAGAAGTCGGTGGCCCACTTGTCCCAGCTAAGACAGGGAAAAGATGAATCACTGAAGAAATATTTAGGGAGGTTCGGTCAGGAAGTGTCCGAGATTGGGAGTGCAAATGACGAAGCCATAATTGCCGTGTTCATCAACAACCTTCAGAACGGCCAATTGTCATTTGACCTCCAAAGAGCCCGACTAACCAGTTATGCCGACATGATGGACATGGCCGGGGGTTACGCCCTGGCTGAGGAGGAAGAAATTGCCACAGGATGTTACTTCGTGCCTGGCGGTCGCCCAGAAATACCTAAAGCCAAAGCAGTGACAGCAGCCTACGCCCTCATGATGAAGTTCCTGACAGAATATGAGGTAGGAGTGATCAAGGGGTCACAAGAAATGGCCAGAAGGGCAAATTTGTCAATGTATAAAGATAAGGAAGTACACCAAGTATACGCGGTAACAGCCGAGCGAGAGGTTGGTGAACTTGAAGAGGAGGCAGAAGTGCTGAAAGAATTCGAGTTGGATCCCAGAGAAGAACCTGAGGTTAAGAAAGATGAGCCGACCGAAGAAGTGGCACTGGATCTAGAGGATCCGAGTAAGACAGTCAAGGTAGGGGCAAGTTTAAATGTATATGTCAAAGCCCAGCTTGTCACACTACTGAGAGATTACAAGGATATTTTCGCTTGGAGCCACGAAGATATGCTGGGGATAGACTCGAAGGTGATATCACATTGCCTCTCCATCAACCCGGAGTTCTGCTCGGTGAAGCAGAAAAGACGGCTGTTCAACCCTGAAAGGAGTACAGCTATTAAAAATGAAGTAAAAAAGTTACTTACCGCAGGATCGATAAGGGAAGTCAAGTACCAGGAATGGGTGGCCAATGTGGTGCTAGTCAAGAAAAAGAACAACCAGTGGAGGATGTGTGTGGATTTCACGGATTTAAACAAGGCCTGCCTGAAAGACAGCTTCCCACTACCAAGGATCGACCAGCTAGTGGACGCAACAGCAGGGCACGAATTATTAAGCTTCATGGATGCTTACTCAGGGTACAATCAGATCCGAATGAATAAAGCCGACGAAGAGAAAATGGCATTCACCACAGACTAGAGGTTGTATTGCTATAAGGTGATGCCATTCGGATTGAAGAATGCCGGGGCAACGTACCAGAGGTTGGTGAACAGGATATTCGCTCGGCAGATTGGGAAAAACATGGAGGTCTATGTAGATGACATGCTGACCAAGATTGTCACGACAGAGAGACATGCGGAAGATCTAGAAGAAACCTTTAAGGTTCTAAAAAGGTATAAGATGAAACTTAGCCCGAACAAATGTGTGTTCGGGGTACCATCAGGTAGGTTTCTCGGTTTTCAGGTGCATCAGAGGGGAATCGAAGTGAACCCCGAGAAGATCAAAGCATTAGAAGAGATGGCTTCGCCAAGAATGCTGAAGGACGTACAGAGGCTGACTGGATGTCTCGCATCACTTAACCGATTTATAGCAAAATCAACAGACAGATGCGCCCCGTTTTTTTAAAGCAATAAAGAAAGGAAAAGGGCTCGAGTGGAACAAAGAATGTGAAGCAGCCTTCCAGAAGTTGAAAGAGTACTTAGGGCGAGCACCCATCCTCTCAAAGCTAGTGGTTGGAGAGACATTGTACCTATACCTCTCGGTCACAGAAGTGGCAACAAGTTCAGTGTTAATCCGAATGGAGGAAGGAATACAGAGACCAGTGTAGTACACCAGCAAGGCATTGCTACCTGCAGAGACAAGGTATTCACCGGCAGAAAAGATAGCGCTCGCCTTGATCACGGCAGCCAGGAAGCTAAGGCCATATTTCCAAGCGCATGCAATAAACGTGTACACTGATTGTCCGCTGAAGCTCATCTTGCAAAAGCCAGAACTGTCAGGTAGGCTGACTAAATGGGCGGTGGAGTTGAGTGAATTCGACATCAAATACACTCCAAAAGCCGCAGTCAAGGGGCAGGCAGTGTCAGATTTTATAGTGGAATTCACTGAGCCAGATGCCGAAGTGAGAAGAATAATGGAAGGAAAACAGGAGAATAGTTTCCGATGGAGGTTGCATGTAGATGGATCATCAAACACCCATGGCAGCGGGGCCGGGATAGTCATAACAACCCCGGAGGGAGACGCTGTAAGGTTCGATTTCAAAGCAACCAACAACCAAGTAGAATATGAAGCTTTGTTGGCTGGCTTGAGGGTCTGTATAGCGTTAGGAGCAGATGAGTTGGAGATTTACAGTGATTCGCAAGTTGTGGTTAACCAGGTATTGGATGAATATCAGGCGAGGGAGGAGCACATGATAGCTTATCTGGACATTGCAAAGAAACTGCTCAGAAAATTCAAGATGTACAAGATCTTTCATATCCCTCGGGGAAGAAAATGAGAAAGCAGACGCTTTGTCCAAATTAGCTTCAGCCACCATGAGTATCAGGTCCAAAGCGATACCAGCGGCGCACCTGACTAGGCCGAGTACAGCAGAATCTGAGAAAGTCATGGTGTCAAAGATCCAACCAATTCAAGGCGACTGGACCACACAGCTCAGAAAGTATTTGGAGGAAAACATTTTACCCGAGGATGCCGTGGAAGCAAAACGCGTCAAGTACAGGTCAACTCGGTACACAATTCTGAGAGGTGAATTGTACAGAAGAGGGTTCTCAAAGGTGCTGCAAAGGTGTATCGCCGGCGAAGAAACCAAAAAGATCCTGAAGGATGTTCACATTGGAGTATGCGGGAACCATACTGGGGGTAAGAGTCTGGCGCATAAAGTACTTAGGCAAGGATTTTATTGGCCGACTTTGTTCGCAGAGGCACATCGATTCGCGGAGAGCTGTGAGACATGCCAGAGAATAGCAAACGATATTCGGCAACCCCCGGAGTTACTCAGAAACTTAACTTCACCTTGGCCCTTTGCCATATGGGGCCTCGACCTGATAGGACCAATGCCCACTGGAACAAAGGGGGGTGCGAAGCATGCTATTGTGGCAGTAGACTACTTTACTAAATGGGCGGAAGCAGAAGCTCTCATGCACATCACTGAGGCAAACACCACCAGCTTTGTCAGAAAGAACATAATATATAGGTTTGGGATCCCGAGCATCATCATAACAGACAATGGGACCCAATTCGACAACAGCAAGTGCAGAGAAATGTGCGAAGAGTATAAGATCGCAAACTACTATGTGTCACCTGCTCATCCTCAAACCAATGGCCAGACCGAAGCTGTGAACAAGGTGATTAAGCACACGCTGAAAGCAAAGTTGGAAGCCAAGAAAGGCAGCTGGGCGGACAAGCTACCAGAGGTGCTATGGGCATATCGAACAACTGTAAGGTTATCCACAGGGGAGACTCCTTTTGGGTTAGCATTCGGGATGGAGGCCGTTATCCCAGCAGAAATAAGTTTTACATCACCTAGGGTACAACTATACAGCCCCGAGCACAATGTTAACATGCTACAGCAAAACCTAGACGAGCTTGAAGAAGTCAGGGATGCATCGCAAGTGCGAAACGCCGTATACCAGCAAATGACTGCGAGGTACTATAATTCCTATGTTCGCGTGCGTAGATTCCAGCTTGGAGATTTAGTGCTAAGAAGAGTGTCCCCAAACACCAAGGACAGGTCGGCAGGATCCCTCGCCGACAATTGGGAGGGACCGTACATCGTCAAGGGAGTCGCGGAGCACGGGGCGTACATGATAGCCCGACCAGGGGGGAGCCTAGTACCCCGACCATGCAATGCACAGTACCTCAAGATTTTCTACCCCTAAGGAACTCATCTCTATGTTTATGTTAATTCAGTTTGTTTTTTGTCCCGTTTTAGCTTTACATCAATTGTTTCAGATTATTTGATTTTCTAATAAAGTTCATTTGCCAATAAAGAGGTTGTTCGTTGAAGTCGATGAGTCTCATGATCAAAAATGTTCCATGGCCTATGAACAACAACAGCCACTTAATAGTTGGCTAAACAAACGTAAAAAAAAAAAAAGAATTTGGGCTCTACAAAGCCGCGAGAGAGCGGACGAGTAGTGCTTGAAGGGCAAAGAAGCTGAAGTAGCACACCCGCCTAGTTAAGATAGTGCAAACGCGCTTCTTGGCAAAAAGGTAAAACCGAGGCACCAGGGTAACTAGAAAATTGCTCGAAGCGCCGCCAGAGAGGCTGGTGAGATGCGCAGCTGTGTTGGCTGGTACAGAGTACCCCAACGATTCGGCAAAACCTTGCACAGACAAAATCGGGAGACGTCCTAGGTGACTTATGTAAGGACCTCAGCGTATGGTTGTGGTGAGCCTTGACGTAACGTTTAGGTAAAACCTAAATAGGTCAAAAAGATAAAACGCTAGTTAAATAAGATACTCGGCCACATTAATTGCCAGTTGAATAAGACACTCAGCTAAGATCGGTTAGTTGCCAGTTAAATAAGATACTTGGCCAGTTAAATAAGATACTCGGCCACATTAATTGCCAGTTGAATAAGACACTCGGCTAAGATCGGTTAGTTGCCAGTTAAATAAGATACTTGGCCAAATTAATCGCTAGTTAAATAAGATATTTGGCCAAATTAATTGCTAGTTAAATAAGATACTTGGCTAAACTAGCTAGCGACCGGTTAAGAAAGTACTCGGAAATTAGAAAGCAGAACGGTAAGAATGATAATTCATATATATATATAAGGATAATACAAAGAATCGTTACAAAGAGTACAAAAGAAAAAATCAAGAAGATGGCGTTGGGGGTTGTGAGCTGCTCCCACCAACGCTCGGGTCAGGCTTCATCACGTACTCGCTGAGGAGGCTATCTTCAGAGGGCCACACAATCACATCTTCTTCGTCATCGTTATCCATCCAGGCGCTATAGTCCATCCCAGGGACGGGACCAACATCAGGATTTTCACCATCGATCCTCGCTTTCTGACAAGCGTGAAAAGTAGAGAAGGAATCGGCGGTGGGAACCTCCAGATGCATGGGATGTGACACCTTACCTTTACTTCGGCAATATGCTCGCCACTCTTTCATCTGGATCCGAAGAGACTCCAGAGACATATCCACATGCTTCTTGATCGAAAGGCTCCAGTTGGCTCTGGCCCGGTCGGTCGCCTTATTCTTCATCTTAAAGAATTCTCCAGCCGAGACCATTCCTCGTTGGAACTCCCTAAGAAGCAAAGCATCATAGGCTGGAGATCTTTTAAAGCGGTCGACCCCATGTATCTCCAACTCCAGCCTAGCTTCCTTTGACAGAGATTTGACTGTTAAGGCCTGACGCTCCAAGTCTTCTATTCGGCGTTCATAAGAGGTTTTCGCGTCCTCAGCGGTCTGCTCGGCCTGGAGCAAAGCATCTTGAGTGGAGGACAACTGATCTTGCAGGGTTGTGGCCTTCTCAGCAGTAAAAGATGCCTTCTGTTCAGCCTCCATTTGACGTGCCAGGTATTGATCCAGGAGCACCTGACTTGATGTAAGTGCCTCACTTTTGATTGGCGTATTTCGTTGGCAAAATCACAATGGGGTTCTATATGTAAAGATAGCTTAGGATGGAAGAAAACCTCATTGCATGATCAAGAGCTTCAAGGAAGGTAGATTTCTTGACTTACTCTATTTTGAAGAGATGTAGTTGCACACACTCACATTTTGCATATTTTGATGATTGCATTTTGTATTCCCAAAGCCTTGCCATGCATTATTCCTAGGTATACACTTGTTGCAAAGGGCGCTGTTCAAAGCGCCCTACAAGGCGCTGTACGAACAGCGCCCCCTTCAGACCCGATGAGAATGGGTCATTTTTGCATCAGACCTGATGCATTTTTTATGTAGGCGCTGTACGGGCGCTGTACGAAAGCGCTGTACGTACAGCGCCCTACCTTGGCCGAGCAAGTTCAGAATCTTGGCGCTGTTCAGGCGCTGTTCAAAAGGGCTCTTCTGAACAGCGCCCATGTAGAAGACGTTTCATCTTCTCCTTCAGGCGCTGTTCAGGTCGCTCTACGTACAGCGACTTGTACAGCGCCCAAGGCATTTTCAGGCCATTTTTTCAAAACGATGTCACTTCACTTGGATCCCATTTATATATGTCTTGATAGTCTTGGCTCGTTTTCTAGAGCAAAAATTACACTTTTGAGAGCATGATTGAGTATCTTCAAGCCAAGGTATCAAGACTTCATCTTTAAGCTTCCAAATCACAAAACCCTTCATCTTGCATCTTTCATTTATCATCTAGCATAATTCTAGGTTGATTTCATCTAGGGTTTTTAGATTTGCTCACATGACTTGTATCTAGAACATCATTCTCATATCTATATGTTCTTGCTTTACAAGATAGCTTCTTTATCACTTGAATTGATTTAAGATTGCATCTTTATGACTTGACTTAGTTTCAAGATTGTTTTATTGTGGTTTGTGAGTTGTATTGTGATAGATAATGCATATAGGATTTTGGTTGCTTATTTAGTGTTGTTTTATGCATGTCATCTAGTAATATGATATCTAGGATTGTCTAACATGTTCATCCTTGCCTAGATAAGCTTAAATGTCTAACCTTGCATTTTTAGCATCTTGAGTATTTCACATATTCACCTTAGGTTGTGCTATCTCTTCACCTTAGAGACAAGTCTTGTATTTACCTCTTAGGTAGTTTGCAAGCAAGGGACTAGAGTCACTATTAAAGGCCCGCGGGTATCAAAGACGGATTAGTAAATTTAGGTGTGATGTGGT
The DNA here is from genome assembly GCA_008009225.1 of Acer yangbiense. Classification (NCBI taxonomy): domain Eukaryota; kingdom Viridiplantae; phylum Streptophyta; class Magnoliopsida; order Sapindales; family Sapindaceae; genus Acer; species Acer yangbiense. Next base: position 26,199,935 of record CM017773.1, read on the forward strand.
CAAGCTAATTTGTAATCGTATTTGCAAATAGTGGATTCGAGGTTCTCGTGTGGCGCACATAACAGCCCGTGGTTTTTCCCCGTGTGGGTTTCCACGTAAATATTGTGTGTCCTCTAATTTCCGCACTTGTATGTTTTTTTATTGACTAGATTGGGGCTTTTTCGTAATTTGGACTAATCTCGAAAAATTGGGTAAAATTGTTTAAAATCTATTCACCCCCCCTCTAGATTACTTTAGGACACGTTTATTATTTATTTTCAATTGGTATCAGAGCGGGTTCCTTAACATAATTAGGAGATCCCTTGCTCTTGTTAGAGTCTCTTGCATTTGTTTGCATTGTGGTGTGTGCTTAGTTTGTTTGTGTGCGTTCATTTCATTCAAACCCAAACACAATGAGTGGAAATGGAATGGGAGGTGAGGGTGCCTCTAGCACAAGACCCCCCTTGCTCACCGGGGTCAATTACGCCTCATGGAAGGGCAAAATGGAAGCTTATGTGAGTCAAATTCATGACCGGGCATGGATGGCGATTGAAGATGGATACACTCCACCTATGATGACTCCTACGGGAGGTGGAGAGGAAGTCCTCAAGCCGAAGGCACAATGGACTCCATAAGAATTTGAGGCTTCAAAATGGAACAACAAAGCCATGCATGCAATCCTATGTGCCATGGATGACAACCAATACAAGCTCATTCAAACTACAAGGATAGCAAAGGAAGCTTGGGATATATTAGAGACGGCTTATGAAGGAACCGATGTGGTTAAGGATTCCAAGCTTCAAGTTCTCCAAACGCAATTTGAGACCATAAGGATGGAGGATGATGAGTGCTTCAATGACTTCCAAGTGAAGCTCATGGATATAGTAAACCAAAGTCACCAACTTGGTGCTCCCTACTCAGATAGAAGAATTAAGCAAAAGATCATGAGGTCACTTCCCGAGAGGTTTGAATCCAAAGTGACGGCATTGGAGGAAAATAGTGACTACTCAAGAATGAAGCCAAGTGAAGTCATTGGAAGGCTCTTAGCGTATGAATCTAGGAAAGGTCCTACAACTACACCTCCAAAGAAGCAAAAGAGTCTTGCCTTGAAGAGTGTCAAGGTTGAGAAAGATGAAGAAGACTCGAATGAAGAAATTGCTTTGATGGCAAAAAAAGTTCAAGCAATTCATGAGATTTGAGAAGAGAGGGTTTGGCTCCAAGGGAAAGTTTGTAAAGAAGAAGGCTACTTTCAAGAAAGTGGAGCAAGTTCAAGAGAAAGACCATAAGAAGGGTGTCCAATGCTATGAGTATAGTGGGTTTGGACACATTGCTCCCGAATGTGCAAATTTGAAGAAGAAGAAAGGAAGAGCCATGGCGGTTACTTGGAGTGATAGTGATGACCTAGAAGATGAAGACAAGTCTTCGGATGATGAGGAAGACCAAGTTGCCAACTTCATTGCTTTCTCATCCTCTCACAATAGCAATGAAGTTATGAGTGATAAAGAAGAGGAAGATGACAAGCAAGAAGAGGTGGATGAAAATGACTCAAATGGTGGGAGTAACTCCTCAACGTCAAATTTTGAGTTTGATGAAGAGATGGACTATGATGACTTCATAAGATTCTTTGAGAACTCAAGATTGAAGAAGAAAAAGGAGATACAAAAGTTGAAAGGGGAGAAGCTTGAGTTGACATCCAAAGTGACTCATTTGAGCAAGGAAATGAGTCAGGCAAAAGAGATAGAAGAAGGGTTGAAGATGGAGTTAGTCTTGGTCAAGAAAAGTGAACAAAGCTTGGGGAAAGAGCTCATGGAAGCAAAAGAGTTGATTGCTAAGATGACTTCCGGAACCGAGAAGCTTGACAAGATGCTATCTTGTGGGAAGAGTCCTAGTGACAAGAAGGGGTTAGGATATGTGGAAGAAATGGAAGCCACATCCTTGAAGAAGACAACTTTTGTCAAGAGCAAGGAGGTTGAGAATGCTCAAACCCCTTAACAATCAACCAAGTGGGTTGAAGTCGGTGAATCCTCCAAGCAAGCACAAGCAAGGATTCCAACAAGAGCTCCTCCTCAACCTAGAGCTCCACAACCAAGACCTCCACAACAAAGGATCCCACAAGCTCAACATGGGGTCTTTCATGCTCAACCTAGAAGACATGCCAACTTGGCTCAACCACAAAGGAGAGAGTTGCCTCAACATCAAATAGCAACTCAAAATAGAAGGAGGCCACAAATGTTTGCTCAAGGCTATGGTATGAATTCCTACTTTACTCCTACTTGCCATTTTTGTGGAATTGAAGGCCATATTAGGCCTAATTGCCTTAAGTATATTAAATTGTGTAGAAGAGAAAGTATGATTGAGAAAAATATGCTTAGAAGAGCCACAATGCATGCACATAGGAATTTTAGAGCTAATGGACCAATGGCTCCTAGGAATGACCATGTTTCACCTAGGATGAGTAGACATGATGACTATTATTGCTATGTGGCCCAAGTTGCCTTAAAAGCAAATGCCTCTAACACTTGGTACCTTGATAGTGGGTGTTCTAGGCACATGACCGAAAACAAGAGTTTCTTTGAATCTCTTGTGATAGAGGATGGTGGGTATGTCACCTTTGGTGATGGATCTAAGAAAAAGGTCATAGGGAAAGGTAATATATCTATTCCCGGTTTACCCTCCTTGCCCAATGCTCTCTATGTTGATGGCTTGCAAGCCAATCTCATTAGTATATCACACTTAAGTGATGAAGGGCTTTCGGTTATGTTTGGAAAAGTTGATTGCTCTATTCTTAAGGAAAATGGGCAAGTTTTGTTGAAAGGCAAGAGATCAAGTGACAATTGTTACTGTCTTGAGTCTAATCTCATCTCTTGTAACTTGTCTACTAGTGAGTAAATTGAGGTGTAGCACCAAAGACTTGGCCATATGAACTATAGGGACTTGAAAGTCCTTGATAGGTTGAATGTTGTTAGGGGCCTTCCCAAGTTTGGGAAAAAGGTTGAGGGAGTTTGTGGACCTTGTCAACAAGGAAAGCAAACTAAGAGTGTGCACAAGAAAGGCAAATACCTCTCCACCAAAGAGCCATTGGAGCTCATCCATATGGACCTTATGGGTCCCATTCAAACCGAAAGTTTAGGTGGTAGAAGGTACATTCTTGTTGTTGTTGATGACTTCTCTAGGTTTACTTGGACTTACTTCCTTAGAGAAAAGTCCGAAGCCTTTGAGAAATTCAAAATGCTTTGTGTCAAAATTCAAAATGAGAAAACTTCTCACATTAAAAGCATTAAGAAAATTAGAAGTGATCATGGGAAAGAATTTGAAAATGCTAAGTTTGAAAATTTTTGCAATAGCTTAGGCATTTCCCATGAATTTTCGGCCCCTAGGACTCCTCAACAAAATGGTGTTGTTGAGAGGAAGAATAGAGTCCTCCAAGAGATGGCCCGTGTGATGTTGCTTAGCAACAAAGTCCCTAGAAATCTTTGGGCCGAAGCCATCAATACGGCTTGCTACATAGGGAATAGAGTTTTCCTTAGGCCCGGGACTAAACAAACATCCTATGAGTTATGGAAGGGTAGAAAACCCAATGTGAGCTACTTCCACATCTTTGGGAGTAAGTGCTATATACTAAATGACCGGGATCAACTTGGCAAGTTTGATGCCAAGAGTAATGAGGGTATTTTCATTGGGTATGCATTTAATAGCAAGGCCTATAGAGTTTTTAATCTAAAGACTCAAAGTGTTATGGAATCATCAAATGTTGTCTTTGATGATTGTAGGCCCAAACATGATGACCATGAGAAGGATGTTTGTGAGGTGAATGACTTTCCTTTGAAGGAAAGTGGTGAGACTTCTAGTGGTGTGAAGTCAAACCAAGATGAAGAGGATGATTTGCCTCTTAATAGAGTTCCCCCTTTGGACTCTAATGAACCCGCTCCTTGGGTTAGAAAGCTCCATGATAAGGATGATATCATTGGAGAAGTTAGAGAGGGTGTTAGGACTAGGCGTCAAATAGCTAATCAAATTAGCTACACTTGTTACACCTCTCAAATAGAACCCAAAAAGGTTGATGAAGCCTTGGAAGATGAGTTTTGGGTTCTTGCCATGCAAGAAGAGCTAAACCAATTTGAGAGAAATGAGGTTTGGACCCTTGTTCCTAGACCCAAAAACACCAATGTCATAGGAACTAAATGGGTGTTTAGGAACAAATCCGATGAGGATGGCAACATTGTGCGAAACAAGGCAAAGCTTGTTGCACAAGGATACTCTCAAATTGAGGGTATTGACTTTGAGGAGACTTTTGCTCCCGTTGCCCGTCTTGAGTCCATAAGGCTTCTCTTATCCATTTCTTGTGTGTACAAGTTCAAGTTACACCAAATGGATGTCAAGAGTGCCTTCCTCAATGGCTTATTGCATGAGGAAGTGTTTGTTGAGCAACCCAAGGGGTTTGTGGATCCACACCACCCCTCTCATGTCTATCGCCTCAAGAAGGCTCTATATGGGTTGAAACAAGCACCGAGGGCTTGGTATGAGCGCCTCACTCTTTATCTTGTTGACAATGGCTACTCAAGAGGTAGTGTTGACAAGACTTTGTTCATCAAGTGCACTAAAGATGAGCTATTCATAGCTCAAATTTATGTTGATGACATTGTATTTGGTTCCACCAACCAATCCAAAGTTAGACAATTTGTTGATGTCATGTCTCATGAGTTTGAAATGAGCATGGTTGGTGAACTAAATTATTTCCTAGGCTTGCAAATCAAGCAAATGCATGATGGGATCTTCATATCCCAAGCTAAGTATGCTAAGAGCCTAGTGAAAAAGTTTGGCCTTGAGAATGCCAAACATTGTGACACACCCATGAGCACCACCTTGAAACTTAGCAAAGATGCTAGTGGAAAGGATGTGGAACAAAGTCTATATTGTGGCATGATAGGTAGCTTGCTTTACTTGACCGCAAGTAGGCCCGATATTTGTTTTAGTGTGGGTGTTTGTGCTAGGTACCAAGCTAATCCCAAAGAGTCTCACCTTGTGGCGGTGAAGAGGATCATTCGGTTTGTGAATGGTACCTCAAATCATGGGATATGGTACTCCTTTGACACTAATCCAAGTCTTGTTGGATTTAGTGATGCCGATTGGGCGGGAAATTGTGATGATAGGAAGAGTACATCGGGCGGTTGCTTCTTCCTTGGGAACAATTTGGTTTCTTGGTTTTGCAAGAAGCAAAACTTAATTTCCCTATCCACGGCCGAGGCGGAATATATTGCCACCGGTAGTGCTTGCACTCAATTGATGTGGATGAAACAAATGCTAGCCGATTATGGCTTGGAGCAAGGTACTCTTACTTTATTTTGTGATAACATGAGTGCCATTAACATTTCTAAGAATCCCATCCAACATTCTAGGACAAAGCACATTGACATTAGACACCATTTCATAAGAGAGCTAGTTGAGAGCAAAACCATTGCATTGGAACATGTGGGAACAAATGACCAACTAGCGGATTTGTTTACAAAGCCTTTAGACACCATTAGATTTGGGAACCTTAGCAAGTCTATTGGGATTTGTCAATTGGGTTGATTTGGTGTGTCTTGACCCCATATGGGGAGCTCAAGCAAAGAGAGCAAAGTTGCATGATCATACATTGTGCCAGATTGATATATTTTATGCCTCTTAGTTAATTGCTTGAGATGATTGGTTGTACATACTTATATGTATTTTTCTAAATAAGTGTGCTACATTGCCTTGCTTGCAATCCATGTCATATCTATGCTCAAACATGCATTTTTGGAATAGGAGATGTACTTCGGAAGTACTTTTTGAATGACCTTTAATTGATCTCCATGACATGATGATTCTTTTTAAATGACATACCTAAGTTGAAAAGTATGAAATGAAAATGTGAAATGTTTGATTGCAAATGTTGTATGCAAATTTGTGTGCAAAAGCAATGTTGAGACTTAAATCAATAAGGATCTTAATATCCAAAGTCTCTCTTTCTTTATTTGTAGAACAAGGCTACTATCATACGGATATCTTACCCGGAAAAATCAAATAGGGTGCAAAGTCGCTCATGTCTTGTTTTGCCTATAAAGTTGGATATAGTTGCTCTTTATTTTAGAAATTCTAAAATTCTATATCCTTGCTTTTTCCATGACAAAGGGTGAAATTGGTTTGAATTCTATTGGAAACCTTTGTTGTTTGCCTTGCCAAATACCATTGTTTTGGTCTTAGATGCAACATGTCTTGCATGCAAAGCATCATTGTCACACATTTTTTTTTAAAAATAAAACTCCTTGAATCTCTCTTACTTGGTTGAGGTGCATAAAATTGCCTATATGATTGCACATGTGGTCGTGCTTCAAGCTCTCCTTGCTAATGCTTACCTATTAGGGGAGACTCCCTTTGCCTATCTCATGACAAAAAGGGGGAGTAAGGTTTGGGAAGAATTTGTGCTTCTAGGCATTACATTTAGGGGGAGTTGAGAGTGAGTAACCCATGTTGGGAGATGATTGCATTGAGTGGAAGTTGCATTGCTTGTTTGATTTTTTTTTGAAACCTTTTGAAATGACATTTCTTTTGTTATTAGCATCTCTCCCACACTTGTTCTTGGAAGGTATTTTTCTTGTTGATTGTGTGTAGGTTGGATTTTTTTTCTACAAGCTTGGATTTGACTTGAAGATGTTCAAGACTTAGACTAGGAGCTTAATTGAAATGTAGAAAACTTCTGTTGACCAATCTTTTGTTTTGTGAGGATGCTATGTGAGTGGTGATTTTGTCACGAAATAGCCAAAGGGGGAGATTGTAAGTGCCTCACTTTTGATTGGCGTATTTCGTTGGCAAAATCACAATGGGGTTCTATATGTAAAGATAGCTTAGGATGGAAGAAAACCTCATTGCATGATCAAGAGCTTCAAGGAAGGTAGATTTCTTGACTTACTATATTTTGAAGAGATGTAGTTGCACACACTCACATTTTGCATATTTTGATGATTGCATTTTGTATTCCCAAAGCCTTGCCATGCATTATTCCTAGGTATACACTTGTTGCAAAGGGCGCTGTTCAAAGCGCCCCCTTCGGACCCGATGAGAATGGGTCATTTTTGCATCAGACCTGATGCATTTTTTATGTAGGCGCTGTACGGGCGCTGTACGAAAGCGCTGTACGTACAGCGCCCTACCTTGGCCGAGCAAGTTCAGAATCTTGGCGCTGTTCAGGCGCTGTTCAAAAGCGCTCTTCTGAACAGCGCCCATGTAGAAGACGTTTCATCTTCTCCTTCAGGCGCTGTTCAGGTCGCTCTACGTACAGCGACTTGTACAGCGCCCAAGGCATTTTCAGGCCATTTTTTCAAAACGATGTCACTTCACTTGGATCCCATTTATATATGTCTTGATAGTCTTGGCTCGTTTTCTAGAGCAAAAATTACACTTTTGAGAGCATGATTGAGTATCTTCAAGCCAAGGTATCAAGACTTCATCTTTAAGCTTCCAAATCACAAAACCCTTCATCTTGCATCTTTCATTTATCATCTAGCATAATTCTAGGTTGATTTCATCTAGGGTTTTTAGATTTGCTCACATGACTTGTATCTAGAACATCATTCTCATATCTATATGTTCTTGCTTTACAAGATAGCTTCTTTATCACTTGAATTGATTCAAGATTGCATCTTTATGACTTGACTTAGTTTCAAGATTGTTTTATTGTGGTTTGTGAGTTGTATTGTGATAGATAATGCATATAGGATTTTGGTTGCTTATTTAGTGTTGTTTTATGCATGTCATCTAGTAATATGATATCTAGGATTGTCTAACATATTCATCCTTGCCTAGATAAGCTTAAATGTCTAACCTTGCATTTTTAGCATCTTGAGTATTTCACATATTCACCTTAGGTTGTGCTATCTCTTCACCTTAGAGACAAGTCTTGTATTTACCTCTTAGGTAGTTTGCAAGCAAGGGACTAGAGTCACTATTAAAGGCCCGCGGGTAGCAAAGACGGATTAGTAAATTTAGGTGTGATGTGGTCAACCTAATTTGTAATCGTATTTGCAAATAGTGGATTCGAGGTTCTCGTGTGGCGCACATAACAGCCCGTGGTTTTTCCCCGTGTGGGTTTCCACGTAAATATTGTGTGTCCTCTAATTTCCGCACTTATATGTTTTTTTATTGACTAGATTGGGGCTTTTTCGTAATTTGGAATAATCTCAAAAAATTGGGTAAAATTGTTTAAAATCTATTCACCCCCCCTCTAGATTACTTTAGGACACGTTTATTATTTATTTTCACTTGATCTAGCCCCCTCTTGGCAAGCTAACTCAGCCCGAGAGCGATGGTCCTCACTCTCCTTCAGTTGGGCTTCTAGCTGCCTTATTCTTTCTGCCTGGGCTTCACCAGCCTAGCAAGTCCCGGACATCTCAACCACCATCTGCAGCAAATCGACAGCGAACAGGAGTGAAGTAACAAAAAAAGAAAAGAAAAATATAAAATTATGCATATAATCAAAGGCGTTACTCACATAGGAAGCACTGTTGAAGAAGTTACAGAGTTGGTCGGACACGGTTCCAGCCCTGAGGTGACTCCAATGATCCTCCCCAATGTAGGCTCGGCCTGAAGCCATAGCTCTCAGTATAGTCTCGGGGGTAGGATCGTCTGTCTGGGTCGAGGGGCCCAAACCGCCAACACAAGTTTTGAGGGAGCCCGGCAGTGGAGGCCACCCGAGGAGAGCTAGCGGAGCCGCCAACACTGCCCTTGATCCGGTCCCGTGGAGGGGTCATACTCATTTTTCTCCCAACCTCTGCTCCCCCCTCATCACTCGAAGATGAATCAACATATGCGACTACTCGGGGGATCTTAGGGGTAGGGAGACCAGGAGAAAACGAGGCTTTTCTCTTTCTAGATTGCTTCCCTTGAGAATTCAAGTCAGCCGTAGGATCTTCAGAATCCAAATCGGGATGCCTCATTTCAACACTGCTATCCCCGGGAGGAGTAGGAATTGGCTCGGCAGAAGTCAGAATCTCCGGAGCCATCACACCCGAAAGTTCCCCGGCTGCTTCAGCACCCTGGAATGTAGCACTTGGCATGTTTGCAACAGAGTGGGGAGAATTATGTCCACGGGAGAAAGCTGTTGGCTTAGGATCAGAGGAGTGCCCAGCTTTCTCTTTCCCCTTAGAAGAAGAAGAAGGACCCGCTTGATTGTCCTGCCCAGCAGCGGTCCTACTTACTCCAAAGTTGGTCCTACTTGCTCCAAAGCCCTCCGGATCGCCCACAGCCTCTGCTGAATATGCGGTCATTTCTTGACCATGGGTCTCCTCGGGCACATAATCGGGTACTCCTTCTTCATCATCTCCCTAGGGGGGATCCTCAGGAGCATCCTCATCAGAGTCACCTTCAGGAAGGGCTATCCCAGCATCTCGCTGGCAAATAGCCGCTTTTCAGCTCGCCTCCACGATGCCTTTCATCCGGCGTGCCTGAGCATTGCAGACTATGTCTACATCGAACACTTAAAACAAAAAAGAGGGAAATAGAAGGTATTTCTCTGAGTCGGTAAACTGATTTAAAAGCCAAAATGCAAGAATAACCAGGGTAAGCTTATAAAAACCTACGGCGTTTGCGGCATGCAGAAATCTGGGGAAAAAGGCGAGCTTTAATCATTTTCTCCTCATTGAAGAGATAAGGTCTGCCCCTCTTCTCCAAAGGGCGAACGGCTGCCCGAGCCAAAGTCTTGAGCTCCTCGTCAGTAAAGGCAGGAGTCATATGGTTCCATTGGGGAGAACAAAAGTACCAAGGAACCCTACAAGTCACCCGAGTACCATCAAGATCAAAACTGATTGATTGGCCCCAACGTTTGCCCACGAAGAACAAGCTGTTCTTCTAAAATTTATTTGAAGTGGGGAAGCCCCAAACAAATCCCTTCATCTTCTCATCCGTGGTCGGTTCGATTTCACTCTTGAGCACTACGTCTTTAGGGATCCAGAACTCGGGCTGGTTCGATTGAAGAAAATAAACCCCAGTCTTCCCCACGAGCCTCAGCGTATAAAAGTGCCGGATTTCACAAGGTGTGGGAGGTGGCTGCTTCATCCTATGCCACATGTGCCACATGCACATCAAAATCCGATAGCTATTCGGAGTTAGCTGCGCTGGGGCAAGTCGAGTCTCAGCCAAAAACCAGGTGATGAAGGGCTGAAGAGGAAGAGTGACACCACAAGTAAGCATCGCCCCATAGATTGCCACGTGGCCAGGTGGGGGTTTCCATGCAGCTCGACCGTCAGAAGGAATCAGCGAAACCATGTTGCTGTCCAGGTCGAACCGTCGCATATACTTTTTTATCTCTTCAGGGCCGACCACGTTCGGCTCGATGTCATAGGCACATATCCGCTCAGGAGAGAAAGAAATGCGAGCGGCCCTATGCTCCTCTTCAATATCACTCTCAACTACCTTCTGGGTCCCGAATCGGCTCTCTAGGGAATCCTTTTTACGATTACTCATCCTCTTCCCCGTTCGTCTCCACGGCCAAGTGTCAACATGAATGGAAGCAGAAGAGTCTGACTGATCTTCGGGCTGATAAGAGTCAGGCTGCGACGAATTCGAAGAAATGGAGAGAATTTCTGAAGCAGGAGGAACTTTGGAAGTAGCAGGTCCTTCACAAAAAAGCCCCGAAACGTCGGCGTCTAAATATTGAGGTTGACCAGGGATAAGGTCTCCTAGCAACCTGTGGACAACCGTGGCAGTAAAAATATCACCTTGTTCAATAGCAATCATACCAACAGTAAAAAGACGTTGCCTAGCAGCAGGATCCATAAGAACTAACCTTGATGTATCAGAATGCTGGAGATGCGCGAGCTGTAGAGGAAATCTTCAGAGATGGAGGAATGGTCGTCAAGAAAAGATCCAGGGTTTGAAGTTGAGGATTTTGGCAGGACTGAGAAACGAGCGTTTAATTCCAGATAACTCGAAGAAAAATAACAGATGCAGGCGAACTTCTATCAAGAAAAGAAAAGAAAAATGGCAGGAGATTTTTTGCAGAGAAAAAAGGATTTTTCCCACGAAGAGTCAAGCTGATATATATAGGCGGTACCGATTTCAAGAAAAATCGAAACCCTAGAGAGGGTAGGTGAAGAAGTGGGAAAACGGAGAGGCGGGGGGAGTGACATGGGCTGTGTACGAATGAACAGAAATGTCGTGTCCCATAAATGCCTCCTACCACAACCAAGCAAAAAGAGACAGGTGGCAAGCAGAGATAGCCTTGAGTAGTCAGGAAGTCAGTGTGTCACTATCAAAAGATTTCTGAATAGTGGGTGGATCAAGCATGTGCGGACATGATTGAGACACGTCAGTAATACTTCGAATCAAACGAGGATACTGAAAACCAACATTAATATGGAAGACGACAAATGAGAACAAGTTGGGAGAAACGAAGCAAACAGGGGTTAAATATTTATCTCGAGCAAGCGGTATCCGGCTCAAATATTTAAGGGGGCATTATTATAGGTAAAAATCATCATAAAGGACATGTCATCCCCATAAAGAAGCCACGTAAGCAGGAATCAGGAAAAGTCAACTCGAAAGGGGGAAATCTCCCAAGTGACCCATTCGGCTGAAACCAAAGCGACCTGATCATAAACAAAGAGAATCAGCTCGGGCAACATCACCTACTCGGGCATACTCGGGCATACTCGGGCATACTCGGGCGTACTCGGGAACCAACAAGAAGAGATAGTCACGAAAACTCACTTCCCAAGCACATAGAGAGAATCAGCGGTGAGCACCTCCACCCTTCAGAGGTTAACCAGGAGACAAGCAGGTCTCTCGAGAATAAAGGAGAAAGATTCCGACCCAAACTCAGACTCAGCCAAAACAGGAAGCATATCAAGCCTAAAAAGGAAAAAGAATCCAACTAAGACTGGGCAACCGCTTAAAAGACTTGGGCGCCACAACACTAAACCCTAGCAGAAGCCCCAAACCCTAGGAACTACATGTATAAATACCCTTTGTAACACGTGAGAGAGAGGGACTTCTTTTGAGCATAAAAAAGAGACCAGAGCATATTTTTGTAATCAATTTTGATATAGTGGATTTTGGCTTCGTTGCTTAGGCAACAACCCGTGGACGTTTCTCTGGTCATCGGAGTTTTACCACGTATCTTTTGCTTATTATTTTACGGTATTAAAATTCAACTATTATCACCTACAAACGTGATCTCATATCACCGATTGAGTGTTGACGAAAAATCACCGTCAACAAGTACAAAATATGCCCAAGTAACTTGTTGGTGAAGCCGATTGAATAAACTTGTCGACTGCTTCATTAACCTGCAAAAAAAATAATAAATAAATAAATAAATAAAACAAATAAAAACTGAAGAAGAGCTGGCTAATCCTCGAAATTGGCTTTATTTGGCTTAGAGTGAGCATCGAGTTGATTATAATGAGGGTTCAAGGGATACAACTGAGGAATTGAATATAAGGATAATTACCCTGGTAGTTATCAATTTGATGACACACTATCAAAATATCCACTAGATCGGGAATTTGTTTCAAAATGGCCATTTTTGACGAAAAGTGTGATATTAATGGTTATTCCATTCAATTCCATCCAATGAGTGGCATTTTGGTAAATAAGTGGATGTCATTAATTTATTTAAGATGTTTTTTGGAAATCAAGTTTTTCTTTTGTTTTTTAACAACTTGATTTCCAAAACGAATAATTATATGGGATAATTACCCCAGTGGCCATCCATTTGATAACACATTATCAAAATGGCCACTAGATTGGAAAGTTGTTCCAAAATGACCATTTTTGACGAAATTTGTGACACTAATGATCATTCCATCCAATTTCATCAAATTCCTTCCAATGAGTGACATTTTGGTAAATAAAGGGATGTCATTAATTTATTTTTGATTTTTTACGAACTTTTGGGAGAGGGCTCCTCACACTTTGGGATTTTATAAGCCAAAGTTATCCGTGTCCCAAGCTCTTCCTTCCACCAACTACGTTAACGCCCTAGGTGTTGGTCTCAAAAGAGTTGTCAAGGTTTTGAACTAAGGATGTATGAGTTTATAGCTCATTCCTAGACCACCAAGGCAACCCATCAAGGTTAAAGTTTCATGTTTAATTGTGTATGACAAACTTTAGGTTGTTGGAAACAATAAACTAAACGAGACACATGGCATTGGGTTATTTTGAGAGCGATTGACACTACAAAAAAAGTGACCTATAGTGACACATTTTTGTGTGACATATTTCAAATGTATCACAATAGGTATTATTTTTTGACAAATTATATTATTTTTCATTATGTTTTATTCAATTTAGACTTTTAAAAAATAATTGTCACAATTAGTTAAAAAAAAACTTGATAATTTATGACAAATAATATAATTAGTCACAAAATTACCCTATAAAAAAGGAAAGATTTTATTTTATAAATAATTAGGTTTTTAAAAGGCATTAGAATCAATAAATTTTATTTTATTTGGAAGAAAAAAAAAACGCCACAATCGTGGTGTTGTTATTTTTTTTTTCCTTATTCCATCTTCACATGTCTCCTGGTTCTCCCTTTGTCACTACCATATCTAGATTTTCTCTTTATTTTCTCTTTTCCTTAAACACACTTTTTAGGTTTGAAATTGTGATTCATCCGTAGAAGTCATCAAGATTGTAGAGAAAATTCTGCCTTGATAGAAAAAGGTAAGCTTTTTTTTTTAGGGTTTGTTATCTTTTACTTGTTTTTCAGGGTCGGAATCTCAAATTCGAGTTTCATATAATAAAAGTTTCTTTGAATAAGATATTTTTTTTTATGTAGAATTATATATATATGTTTAGGGATGTTTCTTAATTTTAAAATTTTTTTTCTTTAGTTTCTCTTTTCTTTAAAAACACTTTTTAGGTTTGAAACTGTACTTCATCTTTAGTCTTTAGAAGTCACCAAGACTGTAGAGAAAATTTTGTCTTGATAGAAAAGGTAAGCTTCTCTTGATTTAATTTTTTTTTAGGGTTTGTTTTCTTTTACTTGTTTTTCAGGGTCAAAATCTCAAATTCGAGTTTCATATATTGAAAGTTTCTTTTAACAATGTATGTTATATATAGAATTATATATATGTGTTTAGGAATGATTCTTAACTTTAATTTGTTTTTAATTTTTTTCAGGAACCCATAATTATTATTTCATGATTTATAGTTGTTTGTTCTTAGATTTCCACAATACATGATATTTATCAGTTGATGTGCATATTAACTGTTTGATTAAATGATTCTTATGGAACAACCAATTGTTTGATGCAGCATTGAAAAAACAAAATTATATCTTATTGAGGTGTTAATAATATACTTTAATCTATTGCAGTTTGTATCTAGGCGAAAAGTTTATTCCGATCTTTTCATCTACGAAAATGTTCTAGTATTGAGGCTTTAAGAATCTTCATCATGGTTATCCAGATATAATTGATTAATTGATGTAATGCGTTTATCTCAAAATTTGTAGCAAACTGGTGTATGTACACTAACAATTTTGTAATATATATATTTTTTCTTTTTCTTTTTCTTTTCTTTCTTGTGTTTTGATTATCAATTCCTTATTGTACTTTTTGTATTTAAGTTTTCTTGTAGTTAATAATAATTGAATGGACCATTATATTAACTTTGATTGAATTTGTAACTTGTTATCTTCTTGTTAATTGTCACTAAATTTTTGTAAAACAAACATAATTTTCATATGGTTTACTGTCACTAGGTTTGTGTATAGTGACAATAATTAAATAATTAATTATCGATAAGGCTATGTATGGTGACAATTAAATATCGATAAGGTTATGTATAGTGATACAATATTTAAATAATTAATTATTGGTAAGGATATGTATAGTGACACAATTAAATATTGATAAGGTTATGTATAGTGATACAATATTTAAATAATTAATTATTGGTAAGGATATGTATAGTGACACAATTAAATATCGATAAGGTTATGTATAGTGACACAATTAAATATCGATAAGGTTATGTATAGTGACACAATATTTAAATAATTAATTCTTGATAAGGTTATGTATAGTGACACAATTAAATATCGATAAGGTTATGTATAGTGACACAATATTTAAATAATTAATTATCGACAAGGTTATGTATAATGACACAATTTTGACATGGTTAATTATCACTAAGTTTGTAAATAATGTCACAATTTTAAAACTATAAATTGTCACTAAGAAGATAAATAGTGACAAAATCTTCAAACAGTTAATTGTTACTATATATAAATTTAGTGACACAATTTTTATTTTGTCACTAATTAAGGTCGAGTGATAATATGTCAATAAAAGTTATGATTAATGACAAGTACCAAAAAACTGTCACAAATACTTTTAGTGACGGGACAAAGTGGCGAATTGTTAGTGACACTTTTTTTTTTGTCACAATATTGAAATTGTGACAATTTCTTTACTTGGAGTAACAAATAATTTTTGTCATTATATGTCGCTGTTTTTTATAGTGTGAGCAAAACTTTATAGCTGTCTGCATTGACTTGCCCTGCATGCATTGCAAGTTTGCAACTTTGAATGTATCTTGTGTCTTTAGGCCAATATTCAACATTATTATCTAAGACATAACAATAAAAATGACAAATTTTATGGGGTGTTTGATTCTTGGTTTGAGTTTTTTTTAATTTTTTTTTTTTTTAAATTCTAATCATTCTGCAAAGTTTTGTATGTAATATGGTGAGAAATTATTGTTTGCTCTTCCTAGGAGTTTTATTTTATTTATTTTTTTAATTGCAGTTTGGAATTCGATTATTTTTTGTCTCGTAGAAAAGTGCTAGAAGTTTTTTTTTTTTTTTTTTGAATTACAACTGCTACCGAGACCTGGTGAGATTAGACCCTACAAGTACTGTCCGGAATATTACTCCACTATTGGGGAGAGGTTATATATGGACCACAACTCACATCTGAAGAAAGGATTTCTCCCACTTTTGGAAGAGGGCTCCTCACACTTTGGGATTTTATAAGTCGAAGTTACCCGTGTCCCAAACTTATCCTTCCAACAGCTATACTAATGCCCTAGGTGCTGTCCTCAAGGGAGTTGTCATGGTTTTGAACTTAGGACGTCTGATTTTATAGCTCATCCCTAGACCACCAAGGCAACCCCTCAAGGTTAACAGCCTAAAGTTTGTCGTACACAATTAAACACAAAGGTGAAGTCATTTTCGTGTTTAATTGTGTATGGCAAACTTTAGGTTGTTGACTTGCTGGAAACAATAAATTAAATGACACATGGCATTGGATTATTTTGTGAGCAATTGAGCGAAACTTTATAGCTGCATGCATTGACTTGCCATTCCTTTCATGCATTGCAAGTTTGCATGTATCTTGCGTCTTTAGGCCAATATTCAACATTATTATATAAGACGTAACAATAAAAACGACAAATTTTATGGGGTGTTTGATTATTTTTATATTTTATATTTTTATATTATATATATATTTATTTTTATTTTTATTTTAATCATTCTGCAAAGTTTTGTATGTCGAAATTAATATTTGCTCTTCCTATGAGTTTTTATTTTATTTTATTTTATTTTATTTTATTGCAGATTGGAATTCAATTATTTTTTGTCTCATAGAAAAGTGTTAGAAGATATATATATATATTTTTTGAATTACAACTGCTACTGAGACCTGGTGAGATTAGACCCTACAAGTACTGTCCGGAATACTACTCTACTATTGAGGAGAGGTTATATATGGGCTACAACTCTCACATCTAGAGAGATGATTGCTCCCACTTTTGGGAGAGGGCTTCTCACACTTTGGGATTATATAAGTCAAAGTTACCCGTGTTCCAAGCCCGTCATTCCACCAACTAAGCTAACACCCTAGATGCTGGCCTCAAGGAAGTTGTCAAGGTTTTGAAATTTAAACTAAGGATGTCTGAGTTTATAGCTCATCCTTGAACTGCCAAGGTAGCCTCTCAAGGTTAACAACCTAAAGTTTGTCGTACACAATTAAACACAAAGGAGAAATCATTTTCGTGTTTTATTATGTATGACAAACTTTAGGTTGTTGGAAACAATAAATTAAATGAGACAAATGGCATTGGGTTATTTTGAGAGCGATTGAACAAAACTTTATAGCTGCCTGCGACTTGCCCTACTTGCCATTGCAAGTTCGAATGTATCTTGTGTCTTTAAGTCAATATTCAAGTATTCAACATTATTATCTAAGACATAACAATAACGACAAATTGTATGGGGTGTTTGATTCCCGGTTTCAGTTTTTATTTATTTATTTATTAATTCTAATCATTCTGTAAAGTTTTAATGTATTATGGTGAGAAATTAATGTTTTCTCTTTCTATGAGTTTTGTCTTTTATTACAGTTTGGAATTCAAAAATTTTTTTCTAGTAGAAAAGTGCCAGAAGATATATATATATATATATATATATATATATTTGAATTATAACTGTTACCGAGACTTGACGAGATTAGACCCTACAAGTACTGTCCGGAGAGAGGACTGCTCCCATTTTTGGGAGAGGACTCCCCGCACTTTGGGATTTTAAAAGCCAATAAAGTGCCCGAAGATAAAAAAAAAATTCATTGTTCCAACAATTATTATAACCCAATTTATATTTATATCAACAAATTAGTTTGTTAATTTTAACCGCAAATAGAGGAAATAGAAATAAAGACAGAAAAATCCGGTACTTTATTTTTTTAAATAAATATTAGTATATTAATTTTTGTTTTGAGCTTTTGTCATCATTCACAATTTTCATCGCAAATATTTTTTAATGATTTCTATAAAATTAGGAAGTGTTTGATGCCAATTTTATATAGAATTGTGTTTTTGAGAAGGGGTTTTAAAATTTAGTCCCTACTAAATGAGCAAATGTCGTTTTTTACTATCATTTTAATATATAATTGCGTTTTTCCCTTTATACAATATTGCACTAAGCGGTAACTTTTGCCAAAATGACACAAACCTCCCCTTGACTGTGTTGACCGTTGTCTAAACTGATGCCCATTTTAACATTTGTGAGAGAATGACCAAATATCCTTATAGTTCATAAATTTAAATAGTAAAAAAAACAAGATAATTAATTGTTTTTTAAGAGATCCAGAATCCAAAGCTCCATCAAAATGTCCAGATCTCTTTTATGTTTATTCAACTTTCATCAACATCCAAAAATGAAAAAGTTTTTTTTTTTATTAAAAAAAAAAAAAGGCTTGATCCAGATTCATCACATCTCTTTCTACGAGATCCATGCCTTAAAAATGTCAAGAAAAAGATCGGATCAGCAGATGATCCACTTTATTTGAATTTAAGCAGCACAAAACTCTAAGAATCGCTACCACAAAGGCTATTGGAGATACATCCAAATGTGAGATACAACCAATAGCATAAAGCTTCAAAAAAATATATAGTCTAGATCGGTGGATAGATAATGTCAAAAAAAAAAATGTGAAATAATATTTGAAGTCAAACAAATGTGAAACTAGTTTTGAAAGCAAATATGAAATTAATTTAAAGCCAAAAGGTGAAATCATTTTTTTTTTTTTTTAATATTGAGGATCCCAGACTTCGTCCAGGCACCTATCCGTCTGTCATCCCCCTAACTGTGTGACTCGCAGTAGCTTGTTTGTTGGTTGTTGAGGAGTAGCACTACAAGAAAAACGACCTTTGTTGACAGTTGTTTCTTGACAGTTTTAAAAACTGTCAAGAATATGTTATTGTTGACAGTTAAAAAATTGTCAAGAAAAAACTGTCAAGAAATACCGTTTTTCTTGACAGTTTTAAGTACTCTTGACAGTTTTAAGTTCTTGACAGTCAAGAAAAAACTGTCAAGAAAGACGTTTTTCTTGACAGTTTTTAACTATCAAGAAATACAATTTTTATATATTATATTATATAATATATAAATTATATATATTGTATAATATGTATATTATAAATTATATATATATATTATATATATTATATTATATTATATATATATTATTATATGTATTATATATAATACATATGTATTTTATATTATATATTAAGAATGTTTTATAATTAGGGGTATTTTGGTCAAAATACATTTAACTCAATTCCATTCCATGGTTAAACAATATATATAATAATATGTTTATATTAATAAATATATAATATATATATTATTTAATATAATAATATATATTATATTATATATTATATAAATATTATAAATATATATTATTTAATAACTATATAATATATATTATTTAATACAATAATATAATATAATATAATATATATATATATATATATATATATATATATATATATAGAAAAAACTGTCAAGAAAGACGTTTTTCTTGACAGTTTTTAACTATCAAGAAATACAATTTTTATATATTATATTATTATATTATAAAAATATATTATAAATTATATATATTATATAAATATATTATTATATATATCGTATAATATGTATATTATAAATTATATATATATATTATATATATTATATTATATTATATTTAAATTATTATATGTATTATATATAATACATATGTATTTTATATTACATATTATGAATGTTTAATAATTAGGGGTATTTTGGTCAAAATACATTTAACTCAATTCCATTCCGAGGTTAAACAATATATATAATAATAAATATATATATAATATAAACATATAATATATATTATTTAATAAATATATAATATATATATATTATTTAATGTAATAATATATATTATATAAATATTATAAATATATATGATACCATTTAGTCAGTTCCCCGAGATCCGCTCAGGGGGATCTGTGGTGGCAACTAAAGATACCTCAGAGGCAATTTTACGCATCACCCTCTCGAGTGTGCAACCTACACCAGGTGGCTGGCCTTGGCAGGACATGGTAGGGTCAGAGTCCAAGATTCACCATGCCTCTCAAGGCGAGAACCTCTACTCATGTTTCCGACGGTTTATAGCCCTCTTATCTAATTGGCTCTAATACCATTTAGTCAGTTCCCCGAGATCCGCTCAGGGGGATCTGTGGTGGCAACCTACACCAGGTGGCTAGCCTTGGCAGGACATGGTAGGGTAAGAGTCCAAGATTTGCCACGCCTTTCAAGGCGAGAACCCCTACTCATGTTTTCGACGGTTTATAGCCCTCTTGTCTAACTGGCTCTGATTCCATTTAGTCAGTTCCCTGAGACCCGCTTAGGGGGATCTATGGTGGCAACTAAAGATACCTCAGAGGCAATTTTACGTATCACCCTCTCGAGTGTGCAACCTACACCAGGTGGCTAGCGTTGGCAGGACATAGTAGGGTAAGAGTCCAAGATTCGCCACGCCTCTCAATGCGAGAACCCCTACTCATGTTTCCGATGGTTTATAGCCCTTTTGTCTAACTGGCTCTGATACCATTTAGTCAGTTCCCCAAGATCAGCTCAGAGGGATCTGTGCGAGAGGCCATAAAAACGTGAGTAAGATCTGCCTGATCATGAGGAGAAGAGGCGGCAGTATCTAGCCAGGATGAATGACAGGAAGTCTGTGATGACTGAGAGGAAACGTCTTCAGAAAAGGATGCCGAATCAGACTTGGATAAGGAGGAACACGTCTTAGAGGCAAATAGAACTGGGTCGTATGAACTGGAAGCAGCTTGCTTATCTTTCTGCTTCGAAGGGGACCTTTTCTTAGGTTTCTCTGGTGGGGAAGAGAGTATGGGATATCTCCGGAACAATTCACCAGTGGATTTAAAGTGTCTGGAAAAATTATCAGGTTTGGATGGGGGCGAATGTGTAGGAGACACAGGGAAAAACAGTGATTGTGAGCGGTGAGAATAGGGCTTTGGTTTGTAAGAATGATCTCTGGTCAGCTGCTCAAGCTGTTCTTTAAGTTGCTTGATTTCTCTTTCTTTTGTATCAAACTCTGGGCCAGAATATCCATGAGAAATATATCTGTGAAGATCAGAATGAAGCTTTGCAATTCTCGATTGAAGGTCAGAGGCCAAGTCTCTGAAGGTGGCATCAAGACTTTGGAGATGGTGGTCATGTTGAGAAACATGTCTTGTAACGCGATCAATCTTCTGATCAATAGAGTTAAGAACTCTATTTTGGGGCCTGGCATTATGAGATTGCCAGTTGAGGACTTGTTCAGCTTGGGAGGGCTATTTGAAGGAACCATTAGGTTGGACTTCGGTAGATTGGACAAAAGGTTTTGAGAAACGAGTTTTTTCTTGATTTGAGGAAGGTTCAAGTGGAGGGAAGTCACAATCATAATCTGAAGTCATGTAGCAAGGGACTGGTGGAGGTGAGTTGGGGACTCCAAAGGCAGATTGTGGAGGTAGGAGACCTTCAGATCGGAGGATCTGTAAAGCTCTGTCATAAATGGGTAAAGGTTTATTTTTGATAGGATGGAGGCCTATCCAAGGGCTATTAGGGTGATCTGGTTTGTGAGGTTTGTTCCAGGGTTTACAGAAGGTAGGAGAAGTATCTTTGAGACAACGTCGACAGATACAGTCTACATCACACATATTGGGATCAACATCCCAGATGAAGTGACCACGAATCTTATCAGTGTAGATCGGAGATCCGTCAGCTTCAAAACTGTGGATAGGAATATCAGCTTCAGTGGTGACCGGTTGGATCATAAGGGCTTGGAAAATCGGAGGAGTCTCCGAACTGGAAGAAGCCTTAGAACCGGTGAGGGGTGCATAGATCATTTTGATGGAGCCATCTGGCTGAGGAACATATGATGTGTCGGCAACAACGACAGGAGCTTCATCCTAGAAAACCTTTTCATAATTTGTGAGCCATTCAAGAGGCATGATTTCTGTGAGCTTTTCTCTGGGTAGCTGTTTTGGAATCTGAAGGATGATGGGGACTTCATCTTCTCTTTCTGCTTTGATGAAGATCGTGTCACCATTATGACCAGGAAGTGGGAGATCAAGAGCATGATCTTGGAGTCTGTAAGCAAGCTGATGATGAACAATAGCCATGTAGGAATTAGCTTGCATGGGCGCACCAAGGATCTGCACTTGGATTTTGAGACATTTGTGGAGGTTCTGATCCCTTAAATGAATGTTGAAGTTGGGATAATATGTGAGGGAGATGCTTCCAGCATGAAGAGTAGATAGGCAAGTGCCAATCACAACATGTTCATACTGAGTGTAAATGGCATTGAGCAAGGCCAGTCTAGCAGTGACAGGCAAGCCTTTTCGACCATGAAGAGAGAGGATGGTTCGAACAGCACCCATGTGGAGATGGGAGTATCCTTCTTTGATCCATTGATCTATCATGTTTTGATCAATGGTGAGAGTGACATATTGTTCACTGGGAGAGGATAGAATTAAACATTTATCTAAGCCTATGGACTGGACATATTCTTTGATGGGAAGTGGTCTGGTATGGACAAGACGAGTTAACCGAGTAGCGAGAGATTTGTTTCTCTTGAAGATGTTGTATGGGTTAAGCAGAGGGAAAGTAGATTCATTTATCTGGGCTGAAGCAGGGATATGAGTGTATTCTACTAAATCTTGAATTCTGTTGGACTGGGTTCTTTGGATAGTAGGAGGAGGTAAGGACATAGAAGAAGATAACCTATTAGGAACTAGAGTAGCAGTAAAGGGATTAGTGGTAGTGTTTGCCATTTTTGAGAAATTTTTTCCTTCTATACCAGTCTAAAATATTCGTAACAGTCTAACTCTTTTCCTGGACTCCAGGGACTCGAGACATGGCTCTGATACCATTCGGGTGGCAGGTACCCCTGGGTGCCTCTCTAACAAGTTTTAGAGCTTTCCCCACAATGGCGGCCTAACCACAGTCTAAATAGGGTACTAACATTTCAACCATCTAGAGACAGACAGGGACCTTAAGCCAAAAGCCAACAACATCTCATCTTCTGATATGCAGGATCCTCAACTAGAGGCAAGCAAAGAGCATACTGAGATAATTACAGACTGTTACTTATATGAGAGATAGGCAATCAAAGGAAGAGGAGGAAAATTTAGCAAGACATGAGAAGTTAAACACACAAGAGAAAATCTTTATTTTTCAGATTCTTTAAATCTTGATTTTTACAAGAAACAGACTCTTCTTATATAGAGGGAGAGATCGGATACAGCCAAACATATTACACAGTAAGGCCAACAAACGTGGCAGCTAACTAGTAAAAGCAAACTAATACAAACCAGGTCCATCGGCCAAATGTTAACTAAAACAAACAAACAAAGCCTAATAAAGCCAAAAGGGCCTAATACATCCAAATAGTGCCTAATAAAACACAGTGGAATAATGAAAGTAAATCATTTCACTAGATAAGAGCACGGGCTTGGAACACGGGCTGAGTGGAGATTGAGTGGAGATTACGGACTGGATAGATTACAGTTGGCATGATCTTCATCATCTGAGTCTTGGGCTCCACAGATGAAGCAGGGCCAGGCAAAATCAAAGGGGTCCTGAGAGTCAATCATGTATGAATCTTGAAAATGGTACCAGCTTTGAGTGGAGTCTCTAGGGACATCAGGGAGGATGAAAACTTCGTCGGTGGGGACGTAATTAACATCACAGAGGAAATTGAGCAGGCCGACTTGGAGAATTTTTGGGTACATCTTTTGATAATCATAAGTGGTGTGCCATTCATAACTGGTGTTGGCAGTCCATAGGAGTCGTGTGTGGGGATTGTACCTGTACGGCCTATGGAAGATCCATATACAGCAGACAGAGGCAGCTGACTCATCATCAAGTTTCCAGAGGTTATATTGACCCATGAGCTTAGTGAGTTCATTTTTCCAGGTTGTCAAGGACTTGAACCATTGGAGGAAAACCCATAGCAGAGAGTTTTGTTGAGAAGGATCATGAAGATGACCATATAAAGCATGAAGTGGGAAGACGATGGCATGGTGATGTAGAACTGATAAACACCAAAGGAACCAAAGGAACTGAGGAGAAAAGTAGTTGAAATGGGTCAAGAAATGGCCTGAGTAGATTATTGACGGTGTAACGATAGTCTTAGCTATTGATCTGGGCTAAGTAGATCGGAAGTTTAGCCTTGGCGAAGGACTGGATCTGATCTAGAGACGGTTGATGATCAGGATCACCAAGGAATTCTCTGAAAATGTATCCCATGGCCTGGGAGGCTAAGGGAACTCGAACAAATTGGAGTTGTCTATACTCACCAAGAGCCTGGTACTAGTCTCTAAGAGAACCAGTAAAACGAGAGACGAACTCCCGTAAAATTATTTCAAGGTTCTGTTCAGACTTTGCCAGTTGTAGGTCAAGCCATGCGCTCATCTCAGAAACCCTTTTTCTCTAGGAACCAGGAGAAGTGTCATCGAGAGTAAACCAAGGGCCATTGGTTGGTTTAGCAGGAGGACGACCAGGAACATGTTCTGGAGGTTCTTCGACAAAGGGAGCTGGAGTAGTGGAGGCAGTCTCATCAGGAGACTCATAGGTTCTTGTAGAGGGTTGAGGGTCTTGTAATCCACGACCAATCTCTTTTTTCCTCTAAGCAATTTTGTGCGTTTTTCAACTTAAAAGGCTTGACACGCCTAGGGGGAAGAGGTATGTTCTATCAGACCTTGACGAAGGAGTTCATTGCACTCGTTATTAGCCATCTTGAGGTCTGAGGGAGACATGCCCGAGTGGGTAGCCTTTGTAGGATTATTATCTTCATTAAGCTTAAAAGGAAGCTTGATAAAGAAATCTGGATTTTTCCACAGAGGAGAAGGATGAGAGAAAGTGGCATGATTGTCAGCACAAAGCATGAGCAATTTATGTTGAATGTGCTGAAAAGGGGCTTGGATTTCTGAGAGCGGGAAAATCTTTGGAATGTCAGAAAAAACTTTGAAATGCTTGTTGTATCGAATGCCAGTAGGGAGAATCCGGAGAGATTTACTTTGGTAGAAAACATCCCAACCGATGAGGATGTCTTTATCCGGAAGAGGAGTGCCAATGACATGGACCCAAAGAGTAAAGGATAGGACAAACTGGATACTAATCTTTTTCCTGGAAATCAGATTAGTGGAAAAAACTTTTCCATCAGTAGCTTGGAAATGCCGAACTTGGGATTTCTAAAATTCTGGAGGAAGGACCTTTGGGTTCATTATTGTAGTGTGGGAACCTGTGTCAAAATAAGCAATGACATCAACAGGTTTGGAGTACTTGTCAGGTAGGATCCAAACCGGAGCCTGGGGACCAGTATGAGAAACGAAAGGAGTAGCTTGATAAGATTCTAGAATAGAGCTGTAGTCAGAGGAGCCAGAGTATTCCGAGTCAGAAAGATCTTCTTGAAGAACAAAGGTTGTGGAGGGATCTGCATGATCCTGTTCAGAGAAGATTGATTCAATGTCTGCATCGGATGAAACTTCATCAGCAATGTCTTTTAGCTGCTGAACCAATCGGGCGGACTTTGCCTTTTTGTTGGGACATTTCTTTGCATAATGTCCGGGTTTGCCGCAGATGTAGCATCATTGGGATTTATTCCAACCTCGCTGAGCTTTCTTGTGGAAGAACTTGAATCTTTTAGAGCTACCTTTCTTGTTTTTGAAGCGTTTGAAATGATTCTTCTTCTTCGTGTTACAGGTGCAAGAGCCTAAGGATTTACACTTGATCTGAAGAGAAGGTTGACGGCATTGGGACTACAAGTGTTTGCCTTCTATGAGCATCTTGGAGAAGAATCTTTGAGTGGCACAGAGTTTGTCCAGAGAGCTGAGAGCATACATGTGGAGTTCACCTAAGGATGTATCATTGAGAGATCGTCCCGAGGTGTCTATTTTTCGTTGTATCTCATCTTGGAGGTCATCTGGAAGGGAGTTAACATAAACTTGTTTAAGACTATGATCATTAATTCCACCAAGGGTATGATATCGTTGAGACATCCGCTTGTAATGGAACATGATGTCATTTCTTTTGAGAGAGCAACAACGCATGTCAAAAAATTCTTGTCTAGCTTGTTTATAGAGATGATCAGGATCACCAAGGAATTCTCTGAAAATGTATCCCATGGCTTGTGAGGCTAAGGGAACTCGAACAAATTGGAGTTGTCTATACTCACCAAGAGCCTGGTACCAGTCTCTGAGAGAACCAGTAAAACGAGAGACGAACTCCCGTAAAATTGTTTCAAGGTTCTATTCAAACTTTGCCAGTTGTAGGTCAAGCCATATGCTCATCTCAGAAACCCTTTTTCTCCAAGAACCAGGAGAAGTGTCATCGAGAGTAAACCAAGGGCCATTGGTTGGTTTAGCAGGAGGACGACCAGGAACATGTTCTGGAGGTTCTTCGACAAAGGGAGCTGGAGTAGCGGAGGCAGTCTCATCAGGAGACTCATAGGTTCTTGTAAAGGGTTGAGGGTCTTGTAATCCACGACCAATCTCTTTTTTCCTCTAAGCAATTCTGTGCGTTTTTCAACGTAAAAGGCTTGACACGCCTAAGGGGAAGAGGTATGTTCTATCAGACCTTAACGAAGGAGTTCATTGCACTCGTCATTAGTCATCTTGAGGTCTGAGGGAGACATGCCCGAGTGGGTAGCCTTTGTAGGATTATTATCTTCATTAAGCTTAAAAGGAAGCTTGATAAAGAAATCTGGATTTTTCCACAGAGGAGAAGGATGAGAGAAAGTGGCATGATTGTCAGCACAAAGCAGGAGCAATTTATGTTGAATGTGATGAAAAGGGGCTTGGATTTCTGAGAGCAGGAAAATCTTTGGAATGTCAGAAAAAGCTTTGAAATGCTTGTTGTATCGAATGCCAGTAGGGAGAATCCGGAGAGATTTACTTTGGTAGAAAACATCCCAACCGATGAGGATGTTTTTATCCGGAAGAGGAGTGCCAATGACATGGACCCAAAGAGTAAAGGATGGGAAAAACTAGAAACTAATCTTTTTCCTGGAAATCAGATTAGTGGAAAAAACTTTTCCATCAGTAGCTTGGAAAAGCCGAACTTGGGATTTCTAAAATTCTGGAGGAAGGACCTTTGGGTTCATTATTGTAGTGTGGGAACCTGTGTCAAAATAAGCAATGACATCAACAGGTTTGGAGTACTTGTCAGGTAGGATCCGAACCGGAGCCTGAGGACCGGTATAAGAAACGAGAGGAGTAGCTTGATAAGATTCTAGAATAGAGCTGTAGTCAGAGGAGCCAGAGTATTCCGAGTCAGAAAGATCTTCTTGAAGAACAAAGGTTGTGGAGGGATCTGCATGATCCTGTTCAGAGAAGATTGATTCAATGTCTGCATCGAACGAAACTTCATTAGCAATGTCTTTTAGCTGCTGAACCAATCGGGCAGACTTTGCCTTTTTGTTGGGACATTTCTTTGCATAATGTCCGGGTTTGCCGCAGATGTAGCATCATTGGGATTTATTCCAACCTCGCTGTGCTTTCTTGCGGAAGAACTTGATTCTTTTAGAGCTACCTTTCTTGTTTTTGAAGCGTTTGAAATGATTCTTCTTCTTCGTGTTACAGGTGCAAGAGCCCAAGGATTTACACTTGATCTGAAGAGAAGGTTGACGGCATTGGGACTGCAGGTGTTTGCCTTTGAAAATAAATAATAAACGTGTCCTAAAGTAATCTAGAGGGGGGGTGAATAGATTTTAAACAATTTTACCCAATTTTTCGAGATTAGTCCAAATTACGAAAAAGCCCCAATCTAGTCAATAAAAAAACATACAAGTGCGGAAATTAGAGGACACACAATATTTACGTGGAAACCCACACGGGGAAAAACCACGGGCTGTTATGTGCGCCACACGAGAACCTCGAATCCACTATTTGCAAATACGATTACAAATTAGGTTGACCACATCACACCTAAATTTACTAATCCGTCTTTGCTACCCGCGGGCTTTTAATAGTGACTCTAGTCCCTTGCTTGCAAACTACCTAAGAGGTAAATACAAGACTTGTCTCTAAGGTGAAGAGATAGCACAACCTAAGGTGAATATGTGAAATACTCAAGATGCTAAAAATGCAAGGTTAGACATTTAAGCTTATCTAGGCAAGGATGAACATGTTAGACAATCCTAGATATCATATTACTAGATGACATGCATAAAACAACACTAAATAAACAACCAAAATCCTATATGCATTATCTATCACAATACAACTCACAAACCACAATAAAACAATCTTGAAACTAAGTCAAGTCATAAAGATTCAATCTTGAATCAATTCAAGTGATAAAGAAGCTATCTTGTAAAGCAAGAACATATAGATATGAGAATGATGTTCTAGATACAAGTCATGTGAGCAAAACTAAAAACCCTAGATGAAATCAACCTAGAATTATGCTAGATGATAAATGAAAGATGCAAGATGAAGGGTTTTGTGATTTGGAAGCTTAAAGATGAAGTCTTGATACCTTGGCTTGAAGATACTCAATCATGCTCTCAAAAGTGTAATTTTTGCTCTAGAAAACGAGCCAAGACTATCAAGACATATATAAATGGGATCCAAGTGAAGTGACATCGTTTTGAAAAAATGGCCTGAAAATGCCTTGGGCGCTGTACAGGTCGCTGTACGTAGAGCGACCTGAACAGCGCCTGAAGGAGAAGATGAAACGTCTTCTACATGGGCGCTGTTCAGAAGAGCGCTTTTGAACAGCGCCTGAACAGCGCCAAGATTCTGAACTTGCTCGGCCAAGGTAGGGCGCTGTACGTACAGCGCTTTCGTACAGCGCCCGTACAGCGCCTACATAAAAAATGCATCAGGTCTGATGCAAAAATGACCCATTCTCATCGGGTCTGAAGGGGGCGTTGTTCGTACAGCGCCTTGTAGGGCGCTTGGAACAGCGCCCTTTGCAACAAGTGTATACCTAGGAATAATGCATGGCAAGGCTTTGGGAATACAAAATGCAATCATCAAAATATGCAAAATGTGAGTGTGTGCAACTACATCTCTTCAAAATAGAGTAAGTCAAGAAATCTACCTTCCTTGAAGCTCTTGATCATGCAATGAGGTTTTCTTCCATCCTAAGCTATCTTTACATATAGAACCCCATTGTGATTTTGCCAACGAAATACGCCAATCAAAAGTGAGGCACTTACAATCTCCCCCTTTGGCTATTTCGTGACAAAATCACCACTCACATAGCATCCTCACAAAACAAAAGATTGGTCAACAAAAGTTTTCTACATTTCAATTAAGCTCCTAGTCTAAGTCTTGAACATCTTCAAGTCAAATCCAAGCTTGTAGAAAAAAATCCAACCTACACACAATCAACAAGAAAAATACCTTCCAAGAACAAGTGTGGGAGAGATGCTAATAACAAAAGAAATGTCATTTCAAAAGGTTTCAAAAAAAATCAAACAAGCAATGCAACTTCCACTCAATGCAATCATCTCCCAACATGGGTTACTCACTCTCAACTCCCCCTAAATGCAATGCCTAGAAGCACAAATTCTTCCCAAACCTTAGTTACTCACTCTCAACTCCCCCTAAATGCAATGCCTAGAAGCACAAATTCTTCCCAAACCTTACTCCCCCTTTTTGTCATGAGATAGGCAAAGGGAGTCTCCCCTAATAGGTAAGCATTAGCAAGGAGAGCTTGAAGCATGACCACATGTGCAATCATATAGGCAATTTTATGCACCTCAACCAAGTAAGAGAGATTCAAGGAGTTTTATTTTTAAAAAAATGTGTGACAATGATGCTTTGCATGCAAGACATGTTGCATCTAAGACCAAAACAATGGTATTTGGCAAGGCAAACAACAAAGGTTTCCAATAGAATTCAAACCAATTTCACCCTTTGTCATGGAAAAAGCAAGGATATAGAATTTTAGAATTTCTAAAATAAAGAGCAACTATATCCAACTTTATAGGCAAAACAAGACATGAGCGACTTTGCACCCTATTTGATTTTTCCGGGTAAGATACCCGTATGATAGTAGCCTTGTTCTACAAATAAAGAAAGAGAGACTTTGGATATTAAGATCCTTATTGATTTAAGTCTCAACATTGCTTTTGCACACAAATTTGCATACAACATTTGCAATCAAACATTTCACATTTTCATTTCTTACTTTTCAACTTAGGTATGTCATTTAAAAAGAATCATCATGTCATGGAGATCAATTAAAGGTCATTCAAAAAGTACTTCCGAAGTACATCTCCTATTCCAAAAATGCATGTTTGAGCATAGATATGACATGGATTGCAAGCAAGGCAATGTAGCACACTTATTTAGAAAAATACATATAAGTATGTACAACCAATCATCTCAAGCAATTAACTAAGAGGCATAAAATATATCAATCTGGCACAATGTATGATCATGCAACTTTGCTCTCTTTGCTTGAGCTCCCCATATGGGGTCAAGACACACCAAATCAACCCAATTGACAAATCCCAATAGACTTGCTAAGGTTCCCAAATCTAATGGTGTCTAAAGGCTTTGTAAACAAATCCGCTAGTTGGTCATTTGTTCCCACATGTTCCAATGCAATGGTTTTGCTCTCAACTAGCTCTCTTATGAAATGGTGTCTAATGTCAATGTGCTTTGTCCTAGAATGTTGGACGGGATTCTTAGAAATGTTAATGGCACTCATGTTATCACAAAATAAAGTGAGAGTACCTTGCTCCAAGCCATAATCGGCTAGCATTTGTTTCATCCACATCAATTGAGTGCAAGCACTACCGGCGGCAATATATTCCGCCTCGGCCGTGGATAGGGAAATTGAGTTTTGCTTCTTGCAAAACCAAGAAACCAAACTGTTCCCAAGGAAGAAGCAACCGCCCGATGTACTCTTCCTATCATCATAATTTCCCGCCCAATCGGCATCACTAAATCCAACAAGACTTGGATTAGTGTCAAAGGAGTATCATATCCCATGATTTGAGGTACCATTCACAAACCGAATGATCCTCTTCACCGCCACAAGGTGAGACTCTTTGGGATTAGCTTGGTACCTAGCACAAACACCCACACTAAAACAAATATCGGGCCTACTTGCGGTCAAGTAAAGCAAGCTACCTATCATGCCACGATATAGACTTTGTTCCACATCCTTTCCATTAGCATCTTTGCTAAGTTTCAAGGTGGTGCTCATGGTTGTGTCACAATGTTTGGCATTCTCAAGACCAAACTTTTTCACTAGGCTCTTAGCATACTTAGCTTGGGATATGAAGATCCCATCATGCATTTGCTTGATTTGCAAGCCTAGGAAATAATTTAGTTCACCAACCATGCTCATTTCAAACTCATGAGACATGACATCAACAAATTGTCTAACTTTGGATTGGTTGGTGGAACCAAATACAATGTCATCAACATAAATTTGAGCTATGAATAGCTCATCTTTAGTGCACTTGATGAACAAAGTCTTGTCAACACTACCTCTTGAGTAGCCATTGTCAACAAGATAAAGAGTAAGGCGCTCATACCAAGCCCTCGGTGCTTGTTTCAACCCATATAGAGCCTTCTTGAGGCGATAGACATGAGAGGGGTGGTGTGGATCCACAAACCCCTTGGGTTGCTCAACAAACACTTCCTCATGCAATAAGCCATTGAGGAAGGCACTCTTGACATCCATTTGGTGTAACTTGAACTTGTACACACAAGAAATGGATAAGAGAAGCCTTATGGACTCAAGACGGGCAACGGGAGCAAAAGTCTCCTCAAAGTCAATACCCTCAATTTGAGAGTATCCTTGTGCAACAAGCCTTGCCTTGTTTCGCACAATGTTGCCATCCTCATCGGATTTGTTCCTAAACACCCATTTAGTTCCTATGACATTGGTGTTTTTGGGTCTAGGAACAAGAGTCCAAACCTCATTTCTCTCAAATTGGTTTAGCTCTTCTTGCATGGCAAGAACCCAAAACTCATCTTCCAAGGCTTCATCAACCTTTTTGGGTTCTATTTGAGAGGTGTAACAAGTGTAGCTAATTTGATTAGCTATTTGACGCCTAGTCCTAACACCCTCTCTAACTTCTCCAATGATATCATCCTTATCATGGAGATTTCTAACCCAAGGAGCGGGTTCATTAGAGTCCAAAGGGGGAACTCTATTAAGAGGCAAATCATCCTCTTCATCTTGGTTTGACTTCACACCACTAGAAGTCTCACCACTTTCCTTCAAAGGAAAGTCATTCACCTCACAAACATCCTCCTCATGGTCATCATGTTTGGGCCTACAATCATCAAAGACAACGTTTGATGATTCCATAACACTTTGAGTCTTTAGATTAAAAACTCTATAGGCCTTGCTATTAAGTGCATACCCAATGAAAATACCCTCATCACTCTTGGCATCAAACTTGCCAAGTTGATCCCGGTCATTTAGTATATAGCACTTACTCCCAAAGATGTGGAAGTAGCTCACATTGGGTTTTCTACCCTTCCATAACTCATAGGATGTTTGTTTAGTCCCGGGCCTAAGGAAAACTCTATTCCCTATGTAGCAAGCCGTATTGATGGCTTCGGCCCAAAGATTTCTAGGGACTTTGTTGCTAAGCAACATCACACGGGCCATCTCTTGGAGGACTCTATTCTTCCTCTCAACAACACCATTTTGTTGAGGAGTCCTAGGGGCCGAAAATTCATGGGAAATGCCTAAGCTATTGCAAAAATTTTCAAACTTAGCATTTTCAAATTCTTTCCCATGATCACTTCTAATTTTCTTAATGCTTTTAATGTGAGAAGTTTTCTCATTTTGAATTTTGACACAAAGCATTTTGAATTTCTCAAAGGCTTCGGACTTTTCTCTAAGGAAGTAAGTCCAAGTAAACCTAGAGAAGTCATCAACAACAACAAGAATGTACCTTCTACCACCTAAACTTTCGGTTTGAATGGGACCCATAAGGTCCATATGGATGAGCTCCAATGGCTCTTTGGTGGAGAGGTATTTGCCTTTCTTGTGCACACTCTTAGTTTGCTTTCCTTGTTGACAAGGTCCACAAACTCCCTCAACCTTTTTCCCAAACTTGGGAAGGCCCCTAACAACATTCAACCTATCAAGGACTTTCAAGTCCCTATAGTTCATATGGCCAAGTCTTTGGTGCCACACCTCAATTTGCTCACTAGTAGACAAGTTACAAGAGATGAGATTAGACTCAAGACAGTAACAATTGTCACTTGATCTCTTGCCTTTCAACAAAACTTGCCCATTTTCCTTAAGAATAGAGCAATCAACTTTTCCAAACATAACCGAAAGCCCTTCATCACTTAAGTGTGATATACTAATGAGATTGGCTTGCAAGCCATCAACATAGAGAGCATTGGGCAAGGAGGGTAAACCGGGAATAGATATATTACCTTTTCCTATGACCTTTTTCTTAGATCCATCACCAAAGGTGATATACCCACCATCCTCCATCACAAGAGATTCAAAGAAACTCTTGTTTCCGGTCATGTGCCTAGAACACCCACTATCAAGGTACCAAGTGTTAGAGGCATTTGCTTTTAAGGCAACTTGGGCCACATAGCAATAATAGTCATCATGTCTACTCATCCTAGGTGAAACATGGTCATTCCTAGGAGCCATTGGTCCATTAGCTCTAAAATTCCTAGGTGCATGCATTGTGGCTCTTCTAAGCATATTTTTCTCAATCATACTTTCTCTTCTACACAATTTAATATACTTAAGGCAATTAGGCCTAATATGGCCTTCAATTCCACAAAAATGGCAAGTAGGAGTAAAGTAGGAATTCATACCATAGCCTTGAGCAAACATTTGTGGCCTCCTTCTATTTTGAGTTGCTATTTGATGTTGAGGCAACTCTCTCCTTTGTGGTTGAGCCAAGTTGGCATGTCTTCTAGGTTGAGCATGAAAGACCCCATGTTGAGCTTGTGGGATCCTTTGTTGTGGAGGTCTTGGTTGTGGAGCTCTAGGTTGAGGAGGAGCTCTAGGTTGAGGAGGAGCTCTTGTTGGAATCCTTGCTTGTGCTTACTTGGAGGATTCACCGACTTCAACCCACTTAGTTGATTGTTGAGGGGTTTGAGCATTCTCAACCTCCTTGCTCTTGACAAAAGTTGTCTTTTTCAAGGATGTGGCTTCCATTTCTTCCACATATCCTAACCCCTTCTTGTCACTAGGACTCTTCCCACAAGATAGCATCTTGTCAAGCTTCTCGGTTCCGGAAGTCATCTTAGCAATCAACTCTTTTGCTTCCATGAGCTCTTTCCCCAAGCTTTGTTCACTTTTCTTGACCAAGACTAACTCCATCTTCAACCCTTCTTCTATCTCTTTTGCCTTACTCATTTCCTTGCTCAAATGAGTCACTTTGGATGTCAACTCAAGCTTCTCCCCTTTCAACTTTTGTATCTCCTTTTTCTTCTTCAATCTTGAGTTCTCAAAGAATCTCATGAAGTCATCATAGTCCATCTCTTCATCAAACTCAAAATTTGACGTTGAGGAGTTACTCTCACCATTTGAGTCATTTTCATCCACTTCTTCTTGCTTGTCATCTTCCTCTTCTTTATCACTCATAACTTCATTGCTATTGTGAGAGGATGAGAAAGCAATGAAGTTGGCAACTTGGTCTTCCTCATCATCCGAAGACTTGTCTTCATCTTCTAGGTCATCACTATCACTCCAAGTAACCGCCATGGCTCTTCCTTTCTTCTTCTTCAAATTTGCACATTCGGGAGCAATGTGTCCAAACCCACTACACTCATAGCATTGGACACCCTTCTTATGGTCTTTCTCTTGAGCTTGCTCCACTTTCTTGAAAGGAGCCTTCTTCTTTACAAACTTTCCCTTGGAGCCAAACCCTCTCTTCTCAAATCTCATGAATTGCTTGAACTTTTTTGCCATCAAAGCAATTTCTTCATCCGAGTCTTCTTCATCTTTCTCAACCTTGACACTCTTCAAGGCAAGACTCTTTTGCTTCTTTGGAGGTGTAGTTGTAGGACCTTTCCTAGATTCATACGCCAAGAGCCTTCCAATGACTTCACTTGGCTTCATTCTTGAGTCATCACTATTTTCCTCCAATGCCGTCACTTTGGATTCAAACCTCTCGGGAAGTTACCTCATGATCTTTTGCTTAATTCTTCTATCTGAGTAGGGATCACCAAGTTGGTGACTTTGGTTTACTATATCCATAAGCTTCACTTGGAAGTCATTGAAGCACTCATCATCCTCCATCCTTATGGTCTCAAATTGCGTTTGGAGAACTTGAAGCTTGGAATCCTTAACCACATCGGTTCCTTCATGAGCCGTCTCTAATATATCCCAAGCTTCCTTTGCTATCCTTGTAGTTTGAATGAGCTTGTATTGGTTGTCATCCATGGCACATAGGATTGCATGCATGGCTTTGTTGTTCCATTTTGAAGCCTCAAATTCTTGTGGAGTCCATTGTGCCTTCGGCTTGAGGACTTCCTCTCCACCTCCCGTAGGAGTCATCATAGGTGGAGTGTATCCATCTTCAATCGCCATCCATGCCCGGTCATGAATTTGACTCACATAAGCTTCCATTTTGCCCTTCCATGAGGCGTAATTGACCCCGGTGAGTAAGGGGGGTCTTGTGCTAGAGGCACCCTCACCTCCCATTCCATTTCCACTCATTGTGTTTGGGTTTGAATGAAATGAATGCACACAAACAAACTAAGCACACACCACAATGCAAACAAATGCAAGAGACTCTAACAAGAGCAAGGGATCTCCTAATTATGTTAAGGAACCTGCTCTGATACCAATTGAAAATAAATAATAAACGTGTCCTAAAGTAATCTAGAGGGGGGGTGAATAGATTTTAAACAATTTTACCCAATTTTTCGAGATTAGTCCAAATTACGAAAATGCCCCAATCTAGTCAATAAAAAAACATACAAGTGCGGAAATTAGAGGACACACAATATTTACGTGGAAACCCACACGGGGAAAAACCACGGGCTGTTATGTGCGCCACACGAGAACCTCGAATCCACTATTTGCAAATACGATTACAAATTAGGTTGACCATATCACACCTAAATTTACTAATCCGTCTTTGCTACCCGCGGGCCTTTAATAGTGACTCTAGTCCCTTGCTTGCAAACTACCTAAGAGGTAAATACAAGACTTGTCTCTAAGGTGAAGAGATAGCACAACCTAAGGTGAATATGTGAAATACTCAAGATGCTAAAAATGCAAGGTTAGACATTTAAGCTTATCTAGGCAAGGATGAACATGTTAGACAATCCTAGATATCATATTACTAGATGACATGCATAAAACAACACTAAATAAGCAACCAAAATCCTATATGCATTATCTATCACAATACAACTCACAAACCACAATAAAACAATCTTGAAACTAAGTCAAGTCATAAAGATGCAATCTTGAATCAATTCAAGTGATAAAGAAGCTATCTTGTAAAGCAAGAACATATAGATATGAGAATGATGTTCTAGATACAAGTCATGTGAGCAAATCTAAAAACCCTAGATGAAATCAACCTAGAATTATGCTAGATGATAAATGAAAGATGCAAGATGAAGGGTTTTGTGATTTGGAAGCTTAAAGATGAAGTCTTGATACCTTGGCTTGAAGATACTCAATCATGCTCTCAAAAGTGTAATTTTTGCTCTAGAAAACGAGCCAAGACTATCAAGACATATATAAATGGGATCCAAGTGAAGTGACATCGTTTTGAAAAAATGGCCTGAAAATGCCTTGGGCGCTGTACAGGTCGCTGTACGTAAAGCGACCTGAACAGCGCCTGAAGGAGAAGATGAAACGTCTTCTACATGGGCGCTGTTCAGAAGAGCGCTTTTGAACAGCGCCTGAACAGCGCCAAGATTCTGAACTTGCTCGGCCAAGGTAGGGCGCTGTACGTACATCGCTTTCGTACAGCGCCTACATAAAAAATGCATCAGGTCTGATCCAAAAATGACCCATTCTCATCGGGTCTGAAGGGGGCGCTGTTCATACAGCTCCTTGTAGGGCGCTTGGAACAGCGCCCTTTGCAACAAGTGTATACCTAGGAATAATGCATGGCAAGGCTTTGGGAATACAAAATGCAATCATCAAAATATGCAAAATGTGAGTGTGTGCAACTACATCTCTTCAAAATAAAGTAAGTCAAGAAATCTACCTTCCTTGAAGCTCTTGATCATGCAATGAGGTTTTCTTCCATCCTAAGCTATCTTTACATATAGAACCCCATTGTGATTTTGCCAACGAAATACGCCAATCAAAAGTGAGGCACTTACAACCTTCTGTGAGCATCTTGAGAAGAATCTTTGAGTGGCACAGAGTTTGTCCAGAGAGCTGAGAGCATACATGTGGAGTTCACCTAAGGATGTATCATTGAGAGATCGTCCCGAGGTGTCTATTTTTTGTTGTATCTCATCTTGGAGGTCATCTGGAAGGGAGTTAACATAGACTTGTTTAAGACTATGATCATTAATTCCACCAAGGGTATGATATCGTTGAGACATCCGCTTGTAATGGAACATGATGTCATTTCTTTTGAGAGAGCAACAACTCATGTCAAAAAATTCATGTCTAGCTTGTTTATAGAGATGATCAGGATCACCAAGGAATTCTCTGAAAATGTATCCCATGGCTTGTAAGGCTAAGGGAACTCAAACAAATTGGAGTTGTCTATACTCACCAAGAGCCTGGTACCAGTCTCTGAGAGAACCAGTAAAATGAGAGACGAACTCCCGTAAAATTGTTTCAAGATTCTGTTCAGACTTTGCCAGTTGTAGGTCAAGCTATGCGCTCATCTCAGAAACCCTTTTTCTCCAGGAACCAGGAGAAGTTTCATCGAGAGTAAACTAAGGGCCATTGGTTGGTTTAACAGGAGGACGACCAGGAACATGTTTTGAAGGTTCTTAGACAAAGGGAGCTGGAGTAGTGGAGGCAGTCTCATCAGGAGACTTATAGGTTCTTGTAGAGGGTTGAGGGTCTGTGCGAGAGGCCATAAAAACGTGAGTAAGATCTACCTGATCATGAGGAGAAAAGGCGGCAGTATCTAGCCAGGATGAATGACAGGAAGTCTGTGATGACTGAAAGGAAACGTCTTCAGAAAAGGATGCCGAATCAGACTTGGATAAGGAGGAACACGTCTTAGAGGCAAATAGAACTGGGTCGTATGAACTGGAAGTAGCTTGCTTGTCTTTATGCTTCGAAGGGGACCTTTTCTTAGGTTTCTCTGGTGGGGAAGAGAGTATGGGATATCTCCGGAACAATTCACCAGTGGATTTAAAGTGTGTGGAAAAATCATCAAGTTTGGATGAGAGGCGAATGTGTAGGAGACATAGGGAAAAACAGTGATTATGAGCGGTGAGAATAGGGCTTTGGTTTGTAAGAATGATCTCTGGTCAACTGCTCAAGCTGTTCTTTAAGTTGCTTGATTTCTCTTGAAGATGTTGTATGGGTTAAGCAGAGGGAAAGTAGTTTCATTTATCTGGACTGAAACAGAGATATGAGTGTATTCTACTAAATCTTGAATTCTGTTGGACTGGGTTCTTTGGATAGTAGGAGGAGGTAAGGACATAGAAGAAGATAATCTATTAGGAACTAGAGTAGCAGTAGAGGGATTAGTTGTAGTGTTTGCCATTTTCGAGAAATTTCTTCCTTCTATACCAATCTAAAATACTCATAACAGTCTAACTCTTTTCCTAGACTGCAGGGACTCGAGACATGGCTCTGATACCAACACCAGTTATGAATGGCACACCACTTATGATTATCAAAAGATGTACCCAAAAATTCTCCAAGTCAGCCTGCTCAATTTCCTCTGTGATGTTAATTACGTCCCCACCGATGAAATTTTCATCCTCCCTGATGTCCCTAGAGACTCCACTCACAGCTGGTACCCTTTTCAAGATTCATACATGATTGACTCTCAGGACCCCTTTGATTTTGCCTGGCCCTGCTTCATCTGTGGAGCCCAAGACTCAGATGATAAAGATCATGCCAACTATAATCTATCCAGTCCATAATCTCCACTCAATCTCCACTCAGCCCGTGTTCCAAGCTCGTGCTCTTATCTAGTGAAATAATTTACTTTTATTATTCCACTTTGTTTTATTAGGCACTATTTGGATGTATTAGGTCCTTTTGGCTTTATTAGGCTTTGTTTGTTTGTTTTAGTTAACATTTGGCCGATGGCCCTGGTTTGTATTAGTTTGCTTTTACTAGTTAGCTGCCAGGTTTGTTGGCCTTACTGTGTAATATGTTTGGCTGTATCCGATCTCTCCCTCTATATAAAGAGAGTCCGTTTCTTGTAATAATCAAGATCTGAAGAATCTGAAAAATAAAGATTTTCTCTTGTGTGTTTAACTTCTCATGTCTTGCTAAATTTTCCTCATCTTCCTTCGATTGCCTATCTCTCATATAAGTAACAGTCTGTAATTATCTCAGTATGCTCTGTGCTTGCCTCTAGTTGAGGATCCTGCACATCAGAAGATGAGATGTTGTTGGCTTTTGGCTTAAGGTCCCTGTCTGTCTCTAGATGGTTGAACTGTTAGTACCCTGTTTAGGCCGTGGTTAGGCCGCCATTGTGGGGAAAGCTCTAAAACCTGTTAGAGAGGCACCTAGGGGTACCTGCCACCCGAATGGTATCAGAGCCATGTCTCGAGTCCCTGGAGTCCAGGAAAAGAGTTAGATTGTTATGAGTATTTTAGACTGGTATAGAAGGAAGAAATTTCTCAAAAATGGCAAACACTACCACTAATCCCTCTACTGCTACTCTAGTTCCTAATAGATTATCTTCTTCTATGTCCTTACTTCCTCCTACTATCCAAAGAACCCAGTCCAACAAAATTCAAGATTTAGTATAATACACTCATATCCTTGCTTTAGCCCAGATAAATGTAACTACTTTCCCTCTGCTTAACCCATACAACATCTTCAAGAGAAACAAATCTCTCGTTACTCGGTTAACTCGTCTTGTCCATACCAGACCACTTCCCATCAAAGAATATATCCAGTCCGCAGGCTTAGATAAATGTTTGATTCCATCCTCTCCTAGTGAACAATATGTCACTCTCACCATTGATCAAAACATGATAGATCAATGGATCAAAGAAGGATACTCCCATCTCCACATAGGTACTGTTCGAATCATCCTCTCTCTTCATGGCCGAAAAGGCTTGCCTGTCACTGCTAGACTGGCCTTGTTCAACACCATTTACACTCACTATGAGCATGCTGTGATTGGCACTTGCCTATCTACTCTTCATGCTGGAAGCATCTCCCTCACATATTATCCCAACTTCAACATTCATTTAAGGGATCAGAACCTCCACAAATGTCTCAAAATCCAAGTTCAGATCTTTGGTGTGCCCATGCAGCTAATTCCTACATGGCTATTGTTCATCATCAGCTTGCTTACAGACTCCAAGATCATGCTCTTGATCTCCCACTTCCTGGTCATAATGGTGACACGATCTTCATCAAAGCAGAAAGAGAAGATGAAGTCCCCACCATCATTCAGATTCCAAAACAGCTACCCAGAGAAAAGCTCACAGAAATCATGCCTCTTGAATGGCTCACAAATTATGAAAAGGTTTTCCAGGATGAAGCTCCTGTCGTTGCTGCCGACACATCATATGTTCCTCAGCCAGATGGCTCCATCAAAACGATCTATGCACCCCTCACTGGTTCTAAGGCTTCTTCCAGTTCAGAGACTCCTCCGATTTTCCAAGCCCTTATGATCCAATCGGTCACTACTGAAGCTGATATTCCTATCCACAGTTTTGAAGCTGACGGATCTCTGATCTACACTAATAAAATCCGTGGTCACTTCATCTGGGATGTTGATCCCAATATGTGTGATGCAAACTGTATCTGTCGACATTGTCTCAAAGATACTTCTCCTACCTTCTGTAAACCCTGGAACAAACCTCACAAACCAGATCACCTTGATAGCCCTTGGATAGGCCTCCATCCTATCAAAAATAAACCTTTACCCATTTATGACAGAGCTTTACAGATCCTCCGATCTGAAGGTCTCCTACCTCCACAATCTGCCTTTGGAGTCCCCAACTCACCTCCACCAGTCCCTTGCTACATGACTTCATATTATGATTGTGACTTCCCTCCACTTGAACCTTCCTCAAATCAAGAAAAAACTCGTTCTGAAAACCTTTTGTCCAATCTACCAAAGTCCAACTTGATGGTTCCTTCAAACAGCCCTCCCAGGCTGAACAAGTCCTCAAATGGCAATCTCATAATGTCAGGGCCCAAAACAGAGTTCTTAACTCTATTGATCAGAAGATTGATCGCGTTACAAGACATGTTTCTCAACATGATCACCATCTCCAAAGTCTTGATGCCACCTTCAGAGACTTGGCCTCTGACCTTCAATCGAGAATTGCAAAGCTTCATTCTGATCTTCATAGATATATTTCTCATGGATATTCTAGCCCAGAGTTTGATACAAAAGAAAGAGAAATCAAGCAACTTAAAGAACAGCTTGAGCAGCTGACCAGAGATCATTCTTACAAACCAAAGCCCTATTCTCACTACTCACAATCACTGTTTTTCCCTGTGTCCCCTACACATTCGCCCCCATCCAAACCTGATGATTTTTCCAGATACTTTAATCCACTAGTGAATTGTTCCGAAGATATCACATACTCTCTTCCCCACCAGAGAAACCTAAGAAAAGATCCCCCTGAGCGGATCTCGGGGAACTGACTAAATGGTATCAAAGCTAATTAGACAAGAGGGCTATAAACCATCAGAAACATGAGTAGGGGTTCTCGCCTTGAGAGGCATGGCGAATCTTGGACTCTTACCCTACCATGTCCTGCCAAGGCTAGCCACCTGGTGTAGGTTGCACACTCGAGAGGGTGATGCGTAAAATTGCCTCTGAGGTATCTTTAGTTGCCACCACAGATCCCCCTGAGCGGATCTCGAGGAACTGACTTGTAAGGTTCCCATTTGTTGATTGGCTCATTTCGTGGTCAAACCACATGTTGGGGTTCTTTGTAAGGGTAGCTTAGGTATTGGTTTTATAGTTCAAAGCCCTTTTGAAGACCTCGTGTTGATAAGCACCAAAGGTAAATTTCTATGTGCTTACTTGTCTTGAAGAGATAGTTGCACACACTCACAACTCATGCATATGTTTAATCCTTGTATGTTGTGTTTATTTGTGTTGTGCATTAATGCTAATTTTCATCTCTTCTTGCATGTTAGTTTGATTGCTTATTGCATTGCCCATTGTCTTGTCTTGCCTTGCATAACCTTGGATTTCAGGCATTGCAAAAGGCGCTGTTCAAAGCGCTCTACAAAGCGCTGTTCTGAACAGCGCCCACAAGACCTGATGCAAAAATGGTCTTTTTAATGCATCAGGTCTGATGCATTTTGGATGGGCGCTGTACGAGCGCTGTACAAAAACGCTGTTCGTACAGCGCCTGATCAAGACCTGATTGCAATTGTGTTTTAAATGCATCAGGTCTGATGCATTTTGAGTGGGCGTTGTATGAGCGCTGTACAGAGGCGCTGTTCGTACAGCGCCACTCTGTTTTCCCGAGAGAACAGAGTTGGGGCGCTGTACAAGAGGCGCTGTACAAGAGGCGCTATACGTATAGCGCCCAAGGCAAATATGAGGCCAACTTATCAAAACGACCACACCTTGATTTGGCCCCATATATATATATGCCACTTTGACTTTAGGTCAATTAAGAGAGTTCATATTCAGATTTCATACTTAGGATATTTTTCAAGAGAAGAAAAAATTCCAAGAACTCAAATTTTATTCACTCAAATACTTTTTCATGATCATCAATCATCATCTAGCATCATCCTAGATCATCTAGATGTCTCTTTGCATCGATTCTTCATCACACTTTGCTTGGTAAACTTTTCACTAATATCTTACATATTTTGTGTTTTTCTTAACAAGCAATCTCAATTAATTACTTGTATGTTATTTGTATATCTTTTGATACAAGATTGAGATTAGTGTGTTGTATGTTTGAGAAGTTGTATTGTGATATCTAATTAGGTTTTGTGCTTAAATCCTGATTAGTTAAACTATTTGATTGAACATGTCATTTAGTTTTTAATATCTAGGATTGTTCTAATTGCATATTAATCATCTTAGATAAGCATATAGGGTTTCCCTTGCTCTATGTTGCATTTGGATATTCATATATTCACTTAGGGTGTTATTCTCTTCATTGAGAAAGTAAGTCTTGTGTGTAGCTTCCGGGATTAGGTTGCCTAGATCGCAAGCAAATCGGACTAGGTTCATTCATACCGGGATTAGGTAGGTGTGTGATTACTTCCAGGATTAGGTTGTAATCGTTTACACATTTAGTGGATTCGAGGTTCGAGTGTGGCTTACTTACTAGCCCGTGGTTTTTCCCGTGAGGGTTTCCACGTAAAAATCAAGTGTTATTTAATTTCCGCATTTTATACTTGATTTATTGCTTTATCTATTTAGGGATAATTTCGTAATTTTGACTAACACGAAAAATTGGGTAAAAAGCTTAAAATCTATTCCCCCCCCCCCCCCCCCCCCCCCTCTAGATAGTTTTATACACACCGTGCTATAATTTGTTTCATGACTAAATGGTGTTGAGCAAGGCCAGTCTAGCAGTGACAGGCAAGCCTTTTCGGCCATGAAGAGAGAGGATGATTCGAACAGCACCTATGTGGAGATGGGAGTATCCTTCTTTGATCCATTGATCTATCATGTTTTGATCAATGGTGAGAGTGACATATTGTTCACTGGGAGAGGATGGAATCAAACATTTATCTAAGCCTGTGGACTGGACATATTCTTTGATGGGAAGTGGTCTGGTATGGACAAGACGAGTTAACCGAGTAGCGAGAGATTTGTTTCTCTTGAAGATGTTGTATGGGTTAAGCAGAGGGAAAGTATTTTCATTTATCTAGGCTGAAGCAGGGATATGAGTGTATTCTACTAAATCTTGAATTCTGTTGGACTGGGTTCTTTGGATAGTAGGAGGAGGTAAGGACATAGAAGAATATAATCTATTAGGAACTAGAGT
Organism: Acer yangbiense; assembly: GCA_008009225.1. NCBI lineage: Eukaryota > Viridiplantae > Streptophyta > Magnoliopsida > Sapindales > Sapindaceae > Acer > Acer yangbiense. Next base: position 26,243,783 of record CM017773.1, read on the forward strand.
AGCAGTAGAGGGATTAGTGGTAGTGTTTGCCATTTTTGAGAAATTTGTTCCTTCTATACCAGTCTAAAATACTCATAACAGTCTAACTCTTTTCCTGGACTCTAGGGACTCGAGACATGGCTCTGATACCATTCGGGTGGCAGGTACCTCTGGGTGCCTCTCTAACAGGTGTAGGTTGCACACTCGAAAGGGTGATGCGTAAAATTGCCTCTGAGGTATCTTTAGTTGCCACCACAGATCCCCATTAGCGGATCTCGGGGAACTAACTAAATGGTATCAGAGCCAATTAGACAAGAGGGCTATAAACCGTCGGAAACATGAGTAAGGGTTCTCGCCTTGAGAGGCGTGGCGAATCTTGGACTCTTACCCTACCATGTCCTACCAAGGCTAGCCACCTGGTGTAGGTTGCACACTCGAGAGGGTGATGCGTAAAATTGCCTCTGAGGTATCTTCAGTTGCCACCACAGATCCCCCTGAGCGGATCTCGGGGAACTGACTAAATGGTATAAAGCATTCATAATATATAATTTTTTCATTATCTTTAATAATTTTTTAAAACTTTTACTTCCTATTTTCAACACCAAACAAAATCCCGATATAGATTTATTTTACGGTAAGATATTAGTTTTTGGGCAAATCGATATTGGATAAGTAAAATTTTAAATTTAATAAATTTACTTTTAAATCATTTATTTTTAAAAAATTCAAAAAAATAATTTTAAAAAAATTGTTTATTTATTTTGCACCCTCTTGTTTCATACTAAGAAACACATTAATAATCCAATTACCCATATAAATTAGTAATCTAAGTCTTACATTTGTTCATTAAATTGCAAGATGCATGTTGAGAAACATCTCCCATGTAGTGAGAGTTGTATTCCAAATTTTGCTTATTACAACTGATGTCGCGAGTCTCCTATAAGCCATGTTTGGTTGGATGGAATGGAAAGAAAGTCATTCCATTCGTTTGGTTTGTTAAAATGCAATGGAATGGAGATTCCACCGTTTTGGTGGAATAGGCATTTCATCCAAAAACCAATGGAAAAGCCATTCCATTCTAAACTAAAATTTATATTCCATAAATACTCTCATATGCCCCAATTCCATTACAAAAATACCCTCAGCTCCTTTCCAAAAATAATATATTATATTATTATAATATATATATTATATATATATATATAATACATATAATACATATAATACATATAATATATTATTATATTAAATAATATATTTTTATATTTTATTATTATTATCCATAATATATCATGCTATTATACATTCATATTTAGGGGTATTTTGGTCAAAATACAGTTAACTCCATTCCATTCTGTTGTTAACAAAACAAAATAATACTGATTCAGAGACTAATTCTAAAGTTCCAACCAAACAAAAAACTTAGTTTTACTTTCCTTTACATTCTCATTTTCATTCCGATTACCATTCCGATTATCATTCCACCATGTAACCAAATGTGACCATAGTGTATTAACCAATAACTCGACTATATATGTTTTAACAAATATAATTTTATTAAAAGTTTTAATAAATATTTTTAAATATATGTCTGTCGTGGAAATTAGAATTTGGATTAGTTGAATAAATTTAAATTTATCTAACAAGGTTTAATTTCTAACAACTTATATAGTTTATATATAAATATTGTTAAATTGTAAACATATAAGGGTTTTAGTTAATTGTTGTTATTATCACAGGTGGTCGGCTGCTGGCGGCGGCAGGCGGTGGAGGTGGTCCGGCGGGTGGGTGGCAGAGGTCGGCGGCGGCGGCGGCGGTCACTGACGGTGGAGGTAGTAGGCGAAGGTGGTTGGCGGCGGGCGGTGGAGGTGGGAGGCGACCGGCGGTCACCGACGGTGGAGGTGGTGCGACGGATGGGTGGTGGAGGTTGTCGTCGTCGTCGTCGGCGGGCGACGGAGGTCGTCGGTTGCGAGCGGCATAGGTGGTCGGCGACCGGAGGTCACCGACGGTCCGACGACAGACCGGTGTGGTGGTCCGGCTGGCATGGTGTATAAATATAAAATATTATTTAAATAAATATTATAATTAATATTGACAATTTTTAATTAAATATTAATTAAATATTGTAAAATTTTCTTGACAGTTAAAAACTGTCAAGATAAAACTGTCATAAAAAAATAAAATAAAATAAAATAAAATAAAAAACTGTCATTACTTTTCTTGACACAAGCTTTCTTGACAGTCATAAAAACTATCAAGGAAGCCAATGTTGACAGTTAAAAACTGTCATTAGGCATTTTCTTGTAGTGTAGGACATATAGAAAACCCCGACCCACCCGGCCCCACAAGAATACAGCGGGTAAATTAGAACTCGCCTTCGCCTATGTAGGATTCAAATTGCTGACATGAGAGTTACCCGTGTCCCAAACTCGTCCTTCCACTAGCTAAGCTAACGCCCTAGGGGCTGGCCCAAGAGAGTTGTCAAGGTTTTGAACCAAGTATGTCTGAGTTTAGAGCATCTCCAATGCAATGCTAAATCATTGTGTCAATGCTATAATTTAGCACAAAGTAAAAAAAATATACTCCAATGCAATGCTAAAAGCTGTGTCAAATTTGGCATATGCTATAAACTGTGCCAAATTTGGCACAGCAATAAATGCAGTCGTATTTGTTGATTTTTTAAATTTAAATAATAAAAATTTAACAAATTTGGTAGGGAAAATTGAGATTCAAACAATTTTAACAAAATATTCAATGCATTCATTGAATGCATTGGTTGTATTTGTTGATTTTTATAATTTTAAATAATAAAAAAATAAAAAAATAGCATATCAAATAAAATTTTACATTGGAGTATAATACTAAAATGATGTGTTAAATATAACATTTCACTATATTTTGTGTCAAATTTGACATTGACATTGACATTTACAATGGAGATGGTCTTACAGCTCATCCATGGACCACTAATTAACCCCTCAAGGTTAACAACCTGAAGTTTATCGTACACAATTAAACACGAAGGTGAAATCATATTCGTGTTTAATTGTGTACGACAAACTTTAGGTTGTTGGAAACAATAAATTAAATGAGAGTATGAGTAGGGATGGCAACGGGTCGGGTTCGGGCGGATTTTGCAAAATCCAAACCGGCACCCGCGAAATTTTTCATCACCCACGCCCGCCCACGAACCTACGAAAATAAACGGGTTCGGGTTCGGGTTCCACCCGCGGGTTTTATACTGGTTCGTGGGTTCGCGGGTCACACCCACCAACCCGTAAAATATATTAATTTATAAATTTTTAATTTTTAATTTTATTTATTTATACAATACAAAACTCCCCTTTATTTATAATATATCATGGAGAATTACAAATACAAGTGTGTTTCTTAGTTGAAACAAGAGGCAAAGCATATTATATATATAGTTAATGGTAGAACTTTGCACTTTTGTTTTTTCAATGTGGGACTTTTGAAAGTCCCACATTGAAATTGAAAAAATAAGAATGCAAAGTTCTACCATTAACTATATATAAATGAGAGTTGAGAATTGTAATTCTCAAACTTAGAATGAGTGGAGTTTTTATATTTTATTCTTTATATAGTTAAAAAGTTTCCATTGGAGTTTAAATTTATAATATTTTAAATACTAAATATTATATAATTTTTATTTATCCGGGTTCGCGGGTTCACCCACGGGTTCGTTTTCCAAACCCACACCCACACCCAAACCCAAACCCAAACCCAAACCCGCTGGGTTTTACTTTATATGGGTTCGTGGGTTCGTGGGTCGTAAATTCACCACCCAAACCCGACCCTACAGGGTCGGGTTCGGGCGGGTGCCCGCGGATACGGGTCAAATTGCCATCCCTAAGTATGAGACACATGGCATTCGGTTATTTTGAGAGCAATTGAGCGAAACTTTATAGCTGCCTGCATTGACTTGCCCTGCATGCAATGCAAGTTTGATTGTATCTTTTGTCTTTAGGCCAATATTCAACATATATTATTATCTACGGCATAATAATAAAAACGACAAATTTTATGGGGTGTTTGATTCTAGGTTTGAGTTTTTTTATTTTTTATTTTTATTTTTTTTATTTAGTAATTCTAATCTTGATGCAAAGTTTTGAATGTATTATGGTGAGGAATTAATGTGTGCTATTCCTATGAGTTTTGTCTTTTATTTTACAGTTTGGAATTCAATTATTTTTTGTCTCGTAGAAAAGTGTCAAAAGATAAAAAAAAAAGTTAAAAATAAAATAAAAAAATAAAAAATTTCATTGTTCCAACAATTATTATAAGCCAATGTATCTTTATATCAACAAGTTAATTTAGACTGCAAACAGAGGAAATAGAAATTAAGACAAACAAAATTCCGCCACTTTATTTTTTGAAATAAAGATGTGGGCTTTTTTTGGGGCGGTAAAGCATTTTCTAGACGAAGCTACTGTTATTAATATTATTAATATTATTATGGTGTTTATATGGTAAATTGCACTAAATTACTGAGATTTTTGCATAAATTGTAACTAGATCACACTTTTGTTAAAATGACAAATTAATATCCTTAATCAAATGGTTGACCGCTACTCGTTAGAGATAATGATTGACTAGTCAAATTTTATGAAATGTCTATGATACCCCTAATTAGCCTATTTATAATAATTAAAAATACAAAAATCATAATAAAAAAATATTTTAAAAAAATAGAAAGTAAAAAAATTAGAAAAAATATAAAACTAAAAGAAGAAGAAAAAAAGAAGTGGAGTGGATTTTTGATGAATAAGAATTGTTTTTTTAATGATATTTTTATTCTATTTCTTTTATTTATTTATGATTTATTTTCGTCTTTTTAATTTTGATTATTTTTTATTTTTCATTATTATAATACGGATAAATAGGTTGTTTAGGAGTATATAGAATATCTCTAATGGTTGGCAGATTGGTTAAAGATACTAAGAGCATCTCCCACCCATTCTCTATCTCTATCTCTATCTCTATCTCTAAATAGAGAACCAAAAGGGAATATTTCTCCCAAATTCCATCTTTAAAATTTTTTTACTCCCACCACACTCTCTATCTTTATCCCTATTTCTATTTATATCTTAAAATAACTTATATTTTCATTATTATTGTTTAGTTTGTTTAATAAAATATTGTTCAATTAAATTTTAACAAATATTATTTATAATAACATTTGTATTTTGCTTTTTTATATATTTTTTAAAATATAATGTTTTATTAATGCATGAATTTATAATAACTAATTTTTATGTTCTAAAATACTTTTCAACTAATTTTCTCAACCAACATATTGTTGTATCAAACTTTGTTGCTATGGTCAACTCCAAGTGTTACAAGCTCAAAATGAGGCAACAAAATTAGAGATTTTACATGAACATGAAGTGATTCGACGTGAAAGTGAAGAGAATAAAATTATAATGATATATTTGGATTCCATTAAAAATCCCAACGAATGTGAATTTTTTCCAAGAAAAAAGATGAAAATTTTAGAAAAAAGCACTCACAATTCCCAAATACAAGGTGGATCATTTTCGGGTGGATATGGAAGTCACTTGGATGGCTTTCCAAAATTTTAATGTTTCTCGATATTATCATATGTTATGTTGTTATTATTTAAGTTGTTTTTTTTTTTTTTTTTTTTTTTTTTTCTATCCTTATTTTAATGTTTTTATGTTATTGTAATTTTTAATATTAATATTTATTATTTTAATACTATGTTTTAGTTTTTATTTTATTACTAACTTATAATTATCAATTTGTAATAAAAGATTGCCCAAATGATAAAGTATGGTAAATAAAAAATTATTAATTAAATTTCAATATTAGACTCATTTTAAAGATCTAGATGAGACATTTCTAATGGTATAATTTTTATGTTAACAAAATGTATAAATTAAATTTTATTATACATTAATTGAATTTAATGAAAAAGTTAAAAGGATATAATTGGAATAAAAAATGTTAAAAAGTGGTTTTAGAGGATTGTAAATGGTTCTCTAAATTTAGATAATGGAGTGGAGGTTCTCTAAATATTTTCTTAGAAATAACATTTTAGAGGATAGGTGGGAGCAACCAATTCTCTAAAATTCTTTAAATTTTCTTGGAAACATGAATTTAAAGGATGGGTGGAAGAGGCTCTGATATGTTATTTTGGTAAAAGTGCGATGTAGTTGCAATTTGATATGGTCCATATCTCTGCATGCTATTTGTTGAACTCGTGGGTGGGTTCTAGGATGACCAAATAAGTTAGTTGTTCTGTTATTGCTTTTAGTTGTTATTGTTGTTATTGCATTCATTTAGTGGAGTCGTGGATCCTGTTCTGTTGGCAGGATGTTAGCACGACTTTAGTGGAGGCTAACATGTAGTTAGTGGGATGTTGGCTCCCTATTTCTCAGGTTGTTATCAGGTTGTAATGCCTATATAAGGCTGATTGAATTAAATAAAGATATCGATTATTAACTCTTACAAATATCTCCTGACTCTCCTCTTTCTAATCTCTTTTTCTTCCCCTTCTAAAAAGTGACCATATCAATTTTGGTATCAGAGCCATACGATCCATGGAAACACGAAGCAAAAGCAATGCTGAATTTCGTACTGAAGTCAGCGAAGCACTTGGTGGGGTTAATGACACCCTATCTCGTCACGAAACCAATCCTGATCAAATAACCCGCAACTTCACTCAAATGAACGCAGCAATGCAGACCATAATGGCTGACCTCCAGGCCCTGCGTGTCAACCACAATACCAATTCCCCTGACAGAACATTTCCTCCCTTTGCCCAACCAGATACCTCCCACAATTCTTCGGATACCTCCCACAATTCTGCTCGTCCACAACATATTGTTCCAGCCTCTCCCACCACAAACGATCGGAACCACACTCTCCTTAAATTATCCTTCCCCAAATTCGACGGCAAAGATCCGACAGGCTAGATATTGAAAGCTGAGCAATACTTTGAATTTAACCAAATTGCTCATCTTCAACAGGTGCAACTGGTATCTTTCCATCTAGAGGACCACGCCCTCCAATGGTACCACTGGTATACTAAGTACAAGGGTCCTCCAACATGGGATGAGTTTACTCAGGCAATTCTCCACCGCTTTGGACCTACAGATTATGATGACCCGTCCGAAGCTCTCGCACGACTCAAACAGACCACCACTATCGCTGCGTACCAGGAAACTTTCGAATTACTGTCACATCGTGTTGATGAACTACCGAAAAAATTTCTTGTGGGTTGTTTCATTGCAGGTCTTAAGGATGAGATTCAAATGGATGTACGAGTCAAGCAACCATGATCTCTCTCAGACGCCATCAGTGTGGCACGGCTGATCGAAGACCGCAACCTATTACCTCAGAAATCTGGTTTTCCTTTTCATCCTCAAAATACCACAACTCAGTCCCGTTTCACGTCCAGTCCACAGCAATCCGCCAGCCTTCTTGGGCCACCACCACCTCTACCTCAAAGACAAGTTCCACCATTGAGTGCATCCTCGGTTCCAATTTGTCGCATCACAGGGCAAGAAGCACGAGCAAGGAGGGAGAAGGGACTCTGTTACTATTACGATGAGAGGTTCGTTCCAGGCCACCGCTGCGAAAAGCCACAACTATTTATGTTTGAGGACATCACAACAACAGCAGTCCTGGAGCCTGATGAACCAGAATGGAACACTGATCCCATAGAGGCCATTCCAGAAATATCCCTTAATGCCATGGCCGGCACAACCCATCCTCAAATGTTGAGAGTGATCGGTAAATTGGAGAACCAGAATATTACAATTCTTATTGATGGCGGAAGCACACATAATTTTCTCGACCAGTCGGTAGTAACTAAATTTGGATTACCTATTGTTAGAGACAAAATCCTCCAGGTCATGGTGGGAAATGGCGAGAAGATCGACTGCTCGGGACGTTGCTCAGACCTCAATCTGATCATCGAGAACCACTCTCTTCAAGCTGATTTTTATGTGCTGCCCGTTGCTACATGCCAAGCTGTATTATGAGTGCAATGGTTGGAGACTTTAGGACCATTTGAAACCAACTACCGGGAGCTCACAATGTCTTTCAAACATGATGGTCGATCTCATACATTTCATGGGTTGAAACAGCCTGCATTGACACCTCTCACGGAAAAAGAACTAATGCACATGTCTGGTGTAGGATTTTTTTTACATATGGTTTCAGGTTCAATGACAAATGTAATACCATCCATTCCAGCCGACCTCAATCAATTACTAACCGAGTTCGCACATGTTTTTGAGGAACCTACGCAACTACCTCCGACGCATCCACATGATCATCAAATTAACCTACAGCCAGATCAAGGACCCGGGAGCGTTCGAGCGTACCGTTACCCCTACTATCAGAAGACAGAGATTGAGAAACTGGTCCGTGAATTGCTTGATTCTGGGTTTATTCGCCACAGCCACAGTCCTTTCTCTTCACCAGTCCTTCTGGTAAAAAAATCTTATGGTTCTTGGCGTTTCTGTATCGATTATCATGTCTTGAACAACATTACCATAAAGGACAAGTACCCGATTCCAGTCATTGACGAGTTGCTTGACGAGCTACACAGTGCAAAATATTTTACAAAATTGGATTTACGAGCAGGCTATCATCAGATCCGTATGAAGCCCGCCAACGTGCACAAAACAGCCTTTCGCACACACGAAAGACATTACGAGTTTCTGGTAATGCCTTTTGGGTTGACGAATGCGCCCTCGACATTCCAGAGCCTCATGAACGACCTGTTCCTACCACATCTCAGGCATTTTGTGTTAGTTTTTTTTTTATGACATTTTAGTATATAGTCGAACATGGATGGAGCATTTACAGCATCCTCTTACTGTTTTAACCATCCTTTCAGCTAATCAATTGTTTGCAAAGAGGTCAAAATGCAATTTTGGGGTCCTCCAAGTCGAATATCTGGGACACTTAATCTCATTTGCAGGTGTTGCGGTTGACCCATAAAAAATTCAGGCTATACTTGAGTGGCCAGTACCGACATCGGCTCGCGGCGTACGTGGTTTTCTTGGCTTAGCAGGCTATTACCGAAAGTTTATTCACGGTTTCGGCGAGTTAGCAGCACCTTTAACACGCCTGTTAACCAAAAATGGGTTCCATTGGACGACAGATTCTGAGTTGGCGTTTGAGCGACTTAAGGCAGCCCTTGCTGCACCACCAGTCCTGCAGTTGCCAGATTTCTCCAAGCCTTTCGTGGTGGAATGTGACGCGTCAGGTATCGAAATTGGAGCAATTTTGTCTCAAAATAACCAACCGATTGCATTCTTTAGTGTGGCCTTGAAAGGGTTAGCCCTTGCTCTTTCGACTCATAAAAAAGAAATGCTTGCCATTGTCAAAGAGGTTCGAAAATGGCGACCATATTTGTTGGGGCGAACCTTCGTCATTCAAACCGATCAAAAGAGCTTGAAGTTCTTACTTAAGCACCGAATCACTACCCCAGCACAGATGCGTTGGTTACCTAAGTTATTAGGGTATGATTACACGATTTAGTACCGAAAAAGGAAGGAAAATCAAGGAGCGGATGCTCTCTCACGCGTCGCTGAATTCCAACTCCTTGCCATATCAGTACCTGTGGCCGAGTGGTTTGGAAAGTTGAAGGACGAGATGTCTCAGGATCCTTTTTTCAAACAGTTTTTGAGTTCTACTTCTTCACGTTATGTTCATCGGGAAGGAGTTTGGATGAAGGATGGTAAGCTGTTGTTGAATCCTACTTCATCACTAGTACCGGTTATTTTGTCAAAGAGTCATTCGTCACCTACAAGCGGGCACTTTGGATATCACAAGACTCTCAGCCGCCTGAAGACTAGTTTTACATGGCCTGGAATGTGTTCCGTAGTCAAACAATTCATCCGTTGTTGCGAGACTTGTTAGCGTTGAAAGACTGATAATTTTCGTCCCTCAGGTTTGTTACAACCCTTGCCGGTGCCTGTGAAAATCTGGACTGAGGTATCAATGGACTTTATTGACGGACTGCCACCATCGCAAGGGTATACCGTTATAATGGTAGTCGTGGATCGCCTGTCAAAATACGCACACTTCGTGCCTCTTAAGCACCCCTACACGGCCCTAACAGTTTCGAAGGCTTTTATTCATGAAGTGGTTCGTTTACATGATGTTCCAATTTCGATTGTGAGTGACCAAGACCGTATTTTTATTAGTGCTTTTTGGAAAAATCTTTTTCAATTACAGGGTACCAAGCTTTGCATGAGCTCCAGTTATCATCCGCAATCAGATGGTCAGACCGAGGTGGTCAATAGAACAGTGGAACAATATTTGCATTGTTTCATTTGCGACCAGCCAAAGAAGTGGAGTGATTGGTTAGCATGGGCGGAATACAGTTACAATACGGCCATACACACTTCTACCGGATTGTCCCCTTTTGAAGCAGCTTATGGTACTCCTCCACCAAACTTGATTTCATACGTGCCTGGGACTACAAATATTCAAGCTGTGGACGAGTTCCTACGGACTCAAGAGGAGATTTTACGTGAACTTCGTGCCAATTTAGTTGCTGCTCAGGACCGAATGAAGTCTCAAGCAGACCAGAATCGCAGGGAAATTTTCTTCAATGTGGGTGATTATGTGTACCTAAAATTACGTCCGTATCGGCAACAATCGGTGGTTTTTCGGAGACCCCTCAAACTGTCCCCACGTTATTTCGGGCATTATAAAATTCTTGCTCGAATTGGTCCGGTTGCCTACAAACTAGAATTACCAGCTGGTTCCCTCATTCATGATGTTTTTCATGTCAGCCTTCTCAAGAAACATTTGGGTTCAGATGTTCCAATTTCTCCATCCCTACCTCCTACGAATACTGACTCGGTGATTCTTCCTCGGCCTGAGGCAATTTTGGCTTCACGAGTTATTCATAAGGATCGTTATCGGCCTAGGGAAGAAATACTTGTTAAGTGGGTGGGGGCGCCACGTGAGGATGCTACCTGGGAGACTCGGAGACGTTTTGCTAGAATGTATCCTGATTTTCTCCTTGAGGACAAGGAGGTTTTAAGGGGGGGAGGAATGATATGGTCCATATCTCTGCATGCTATTTGTTGAACTCGTGGGTGGGTTCTAGGAAGACCAAATAAGTTAGTTGTTCTGTTATTGCTTTCAGTTGTTGTTATTGTTGTTATTGCATTCATTTAGTGGAGTAGTGGATCCTATTCTGTTGGCAGGATGTTAGCACGACTTTAGTGGAGGCTAACATGTAGTTAGTGGGATGTTGGCTCCCTATTTCTCAGGTTGTTATCAGGTTGTAATGCCTATATAAGGCTGATTGAATTAAATAAAGATATCGATTATTAACTCTTACAAATATCTCCTGACTCTCCTCTTTCTAATCTCTTTTTCTTCTTCTTCTAAAAAGTGACCATATCACAATTTGAGCAAACGTCGGGGCGCTTTAGCTATGAGCCTATGACTGTATGCTCAAACATCTGAAAACTATTTTGAAACACTTTCAGCGCGTGTGATCCACACACTTAGCAAAAATGGTGTGTGTAGCTGACGCGCGGTGTGCTCGTGAGTCGTGGCTCCAGCAACGATGACTTTTATGCTTCTGAAGAATCTGAATGGCTACTTCCCAACTCTAGAACTTTCCTCCAGATCTCCTGGATCTTTAAACGGGGCTATAATACCAAATAAAAAAAAGAAAAAAAAAACATATTTACCAAAAAAATATTTTTTAACTAGGCTTTTTGTCCTAGTCGAAATTTTGTTGATTGATATAACTAGTGATGTAAATATGGGCCAGGCCTAGTGGGCCTCGGCACGGCCGGCATGCCAAGTATGGCGGGCCGTTCCAGGCCCGGCCTGTATGAATCGCGGGCCAGGCTTGGCACGACCCACATATTTGGCCCAGGCCGGGTACAAATTCGAGGCCCGGTGTGCTGGCCCGGCCTGGCCTGCCAGGTCGGCGGGCTCGGCCCGCCAGGGCGACCGTTCTGTTTTTTTTTTTTTTTTTTTTTCTCTTTACCGTTAACCTTACAATTTTTTATTATTATTTTTTAAAAAATTTTACCGTTGCTGACGTCAGCAACGGTCAAAATTTCAAAATATATCACAAAATTACACTTTACCCCCCCCCCCCCCCCCCCATCTCTTCTATTTTATATTTTTACCCACATTTCAAATTTTTCTATAAATACCCTCACTCATTTCAATTTCCATACACTTTCTCTCAATCTCTATTCTCTCATTCTCTCTACATTCTCCAACTCTCCATTTTTCTCTCTAATACTCTAATAGTTCTATTTCTCATTTTCTCAATTTCTCTACACCTTCATAATTTAAATTTTTAATTATTCCATTCTTACTCTCTCTTTCTCTATTATAGTATTCTCTACACAACCAATCTACTACTCTACTAGTTTACTATTCTAAATTTCTACTAATATTATTCTCTAATTTCTCCACCAAAGCTCAAAGCCTCAAAGGTATGTTTTTCCTTTAAATGTTATTAATTATTTTTATGTTTTAGTTTAAAAATTTTATATTTATAGTTAATAATTAATATATTTATGCTTAGTTATTAATTTTGATATTTATTCTTACATTTTATGTATATTTTATATTTATTTATGGCTTTATGCTTAGTGTATTTAAGAGTTAATATTTTTATGCTTTGCTTTGTTATAAATTTTAATATTTAATCTTAGATTTTAGTAAATTTATCATTTTATGAATTTATGTCTAGTAATTAATTTTAATATTTGTATATTTTTATTTATGCTTAGTAATCTTACTATCTTAGTATATTTTGTTTAGTTAGTAAATTGATGATTTTATGTTTAGTAATATATTTAAATATTTTTATGATATTTATGATTTTATATTTAGTAATTAATTTTAATATATTTAAGCTTAGTATATTTATGATTAAATGCTTACTAATTAATTTAAATACTTTTATGCTTAGTACTTTAGTAGTTAGTATATTAGTATATTTATCAATTTATGATTTTATGTTTATTAATGAATTTAAATATTTTTATGCTTAATATATTACTATATTTGTGATTAAATGCTTAGTAATGAATTTAAATATTTTTTATGTTTAGTATATTTATGATTAAATGCTTAGTAATTAATTTAAATATGTTTATACTTATTGCTTAATATATTTATGCTTTTATATTTTTATGTTTAGTAATATATTTTAATATTTGTATGATTTTATGATTTTATGATTTTATGTTTAGTAATTAATTTTAATATTTTAATGCTTAGTATATATTTATGATTTTATGTTTAGTAATTATTTTAATATTTGTATGATTTTATGATTTTATGATTTTATGTTTAGTAATTAATTTTAATATTTTTATGATATTTATGATTTTATGTTTATTATTTTAATATTTGTATGATATTATATTTTTATGTTTAGTAATTAATTTTAATATGCTTAGTATATTTATGATTTTATGTTTAGTAATTAATTTTAATATTGTCATGCTTAGTTATTACTAATTAGTATATTTATGATTTTATGCTTTAGCCATTTTAATGATTAATGAGTTAATATTTGTATTGTAGGAAATGGATCATAATCATCCTCAATTTTTGGACGGTATTAACATAGAGGAAAATTATTTTGACCTTTCCGGGCCGACGGAAACGGCAGCGGGGCCTTCTGGTTCCGGCACAACACCGACATCATGTCCTCCCAAACCTAAAAAGTACATATCAAAAGTATGGGAGTGTTTTGACAAAGAAGAAATACCAAACCCAGACGGTAGGGTCACAACAAAATATCGTTGTAAGTTTTGTAAACGCTCATATGATGCCTATCTAAAGTCAGGAACCGGTCATTTGAAAAGGCATATGGCCAAATGCATGGCTCAACAGGAAGAGCCAAAAACTATAACCCGGACATAACTACAACGGAACCGGGATGGCCAGACGGGCCAGTTACGACTCCGCGTATGATAGAGATTGCACTCTTTTTCCCTTGCCAAATTTTTATCCCATTGGGTTTTTCTTGGTAAATTTTAATGAGGCAATCATGTAAAAGTGAAAATCCTAAATAAATAAATCATTTTTCATTTCATATTTTATTTTTATTTATTCTTTGAATTATTTTATTAAATAAAATAATAAATTTATCTTTTTTTTATTATTATAAATAAGAATATATTAATATAAAATAGAGAAATTACAATTAAAATTATATAATCTAAATTGTTTAAAAAAAAAAAAAAGGCCTACGTGCCGAGCTCCCCCTTTTTGGAAAACAGGCCGGCCCGGCCCGGCACATAAAAACTATGTGCTGTGCCAGGCCGAACCCGTTTTCAAAAACGGGCTTTTTCGGCCCGGCACAAATGGGCCGTGCCAGCCCACTTTTACAGCACTAGATATAACTGATGCTGAAATCTTTGTTCAACGTGTTTCTGGTTGTTGAAATAATTCAACTTGACAGCCTATTAGGAGACTAAACTATTCCAAATCACATTAAGATTCAAATAATCTATTATAACTTGAAATGAGAAATCTAAGAGTTTGTTTGGTTAGGTTTTTAAAAAACCCTATCAGTAAAATATTTATTTGTAGTAGATCTATTAGAAATAAAGTTTTTGAAAAGAGAAAAAAAATTATAGTTGTTTGATTGGTAGACTATTTAATAAAAAAAAATTATTTGAGAAGCACATCTCCATGAACTTTTGTTTAGTAGAGGTTTAAATTTTACTAGTTTCTACTTAATTTAGAATAGACAATTTCAAAAGCTCAGCCAAACAACTCTAAAAAAAACTCAAATAGACGTTTGTAGACCTTTTGAGGCAGTAGAAAACTCAACAAAACAGGTACTAACTTGATTAAGATTACAAATTATTTTCGTGTTGAAATTAGGTTTGATTTAATTCCTACATATATCATCTTAATTAGTGTTACATTTGACCAGATGGGGTTGACTCAGTGGAAACCGCTCACACCTATATTCAAGAGGTTATGGATTCAAGTCATACCCCTTTGCACTAATCCCAAAATATTGTAATAATTTAAAAAAAAAAAATTTAAATCAAATTTATACACTTAAAATAAATGTGCTTTCTCTTTATCTTCTTTAGTGCATTCCTTAATTTCCTCTATATATAGCAATCATTTGATCTTTCCAAAAGCTTTCTAAAGCTGATTTCATGTAAGAAGATAATAAAGTCATTAAAATATATATATATATCGTCGGGAGCTTATAAAATTAAGAAATTCTTTTGTTAGTTTACACTCGTGAATATATAAAGTGAGATTTAAAACTAATTAAACAAATGAGACACGTGAAATCATTTTCATATTAAATTGTGTAAGACAAACTTTAGGTTGTTGGAAACCAAAATGAAATTACTCATTAATTAAAGTAATTTGTCCTTATTGATAAATTTCTATTGGGATATTTTGTAATTAAATTTTATAATAAAATATAAGTGTACTCAATATCGGCACCTTTTTGTTTTAAGCTTTTGTCATAATTAATTCACAATTTTCATTGCAAATACTTTTTAATGAATTCTATAAAATTAGGATGCATTTGATGCCATTTTTATATAGAATTGTGTTTTTGAGAAGAGGTTTCCAATTTAGTTCCCACTAAATGAACAAATGTCGTTTTTTACTTATCATTTTTATATATAATTGTTTTTTTCCAATGAGTTTATACAATATTGCACTGAGCGGTAACTTTTGCTAAAATGCCACACACTTCCCCTTGACTGCGTTGACCGTCATCTTGACTGACATCCATTTTAATATTTGTGAAGGAATGACCAAAATGCCCTTATAGTTCATAAATTTAAATAGTTAAAACAAAAACTAGATAATTAATTGTTTTTTAAGAGATCTGGAATCCAAAGCTCCATCAAAACATCTAGATCTCTTTATGTTTTTCTTTACCTCTATCAAATCGAAAAATGTAAAGGTTTTTTTTATTAAAAAAAAAAAGGCTTGATCCAGATTCATCAGATCTCTTTCTAAGAGATTCATTAGTGGAGCCTTATTAAAAGGTTCTATCAAATGCATCAAACCCGATCGTACCTCCATCTTAGATGGAAGAGCGATGAAGACCTCGAAGGCCAGTGGCGAGCGCCTCCATCTGATATGGAGCCAAACAAATGATTTTCAGCCATCAACGAGATTCCACAACTCAAGTTCATTATTAAATTTCTCAATGAAGATATGAAAATAAGAGTGTTGGGTGTGTGACTGAAGTCCTACAGTAGCTAGACATGGAGATGATCATGGACATATAAGTATGGAAACATCCTCCATTGGTATAAGGCCTTTTTGGTAGAGACCTAAGAGCAAATCTGTATAGGTTTAGGCCCAAACGGACAATATCATACCAATGTGGAGAATGTGAGTTTTATACTTATAACAAGTGGTATCAGAGCCATGCCTCAGACTTGGCCAGACATAGCCGAGCCGAACCAAACCAGGAGGTGGTGGGCTCCAGTTAGCTTACGATAGATCTATGATGTTAGCTCTTGAGGCAGGCGATGCTCTAGTGCGTCACGTAAAGCGTGTGCTCTCGACGCGGTGGAGAGGAGTGACCTCGGCAGAGGTGTCACCCTTGCATTAACGAATGTATGATCGCTTGAAAGGAGGCCTTGACCATGAAGATAATGGTGTTCCTTTGCTCGAGGGGAGGATTGTTGGGTGTGTGATCAAAGTCCCATATTGGCTAGACATAGGGATGATCATTGGCATATAAATACGGATACTAGTCACACTACCTCCATTGGTTTGAGGCCTTTTGGGTAGAGATCCAAGAGCAAATTTGTGCGAGCTTAGGCCCAGTAGACAATATCATATCAATGTGGACAATGTGGGTTCCATACTTATAACAAGTGGTATCAAAGCCATGCCATGGACTTAGCAATTGTAGTCGAACCAAACCAGGCGGTGAAGAGCAAATCCATGTAGGCTTAGGCCTAAAGCGGACAATATCATACCAATGTGAAGAATGTTGATTTTATACTTATAACAAGTGGTATCAAACCATGGCTCAGACTTGGCCAGATGTAGCCGAACCACATTAGGATTCAAATAATCTATTTTAACTTGGGCTAAAAAAATCTAACTTGATTAATTAAGATTACAAATTATTATCGTGTTTGAATTAGGTTTCATTTAATTCCTACTCCTACATAACCTTAATTACCATCACATTTGACAAAATGAGGTTGACTCGGTGGTAAACTCCTCACACTTATATCCTAGAGGTTATGAGTTCGAGTTATACCCCCTCCACTAATCCCAAATTATTATAATAGTTCTAAAAAAAAATTACAATTGAAAATATATATTATACGCGTGTCTAAAACAACCTATTGGGGGGGGGGCGCTGAATGGGTTGTTAATCGATTATTACCAATTTTTCGATTATTCAATTATAAACCCAATTCAAACATACAATAAAATCAAGTATTACGTAGAAACCTTCAATAAGGAAAAACCACGAGCTGATATATGCACCACATACAGTCATCGAATCCACTACTTGTAATAATATTTACAACCTAGGTTTACCTCAACCATTCTCGGTCATTAACCCACCACTACTACCTGCAGACCTTTAATAGCGAACTTAGACCAACCCTAGACAACCTCTATATGAAGAGAAGGTTACACCCTCAAGTGATCTCTACGATCCACTACTCTTGGCGTGAGCACCTTTTAATCTATCCGTAGGCCTTTTACAGAGGAGCTAGTACAATGCTTGTGCAACTTTACCTTGAAACCACAAGACTTTGACTCATTGAAGAGAATTAAAAGTCTATGTGCATATGACAATTATGCTCAACACAAAATATGCTAGACAAACATATAATGCTTAACTAGATGTTATAATGCAAATCAACACTCTAGTTATCAACAATGTCTACATGCTCATACATGAAAACTCAATTAGATGCAAAGAGATTCTAGCAACCTAATTGTCAACAAAACACACATAAACATTCAAATCCTTAACTAGTTGATTAAAAGACAATCTATCAACCTAGTTATCAATAAATCATACAAGAATGTTTATGACTTAGCTTTTTAGGCAAAGAGACCTAATCAATTAAGCTATCAAAATACAAACCCAATCATGTTATCAAGACTCATAAATATATGCAATAAATAGAGTCTAGGTATTTAATCATGCAATAAATACCTAATCTAGAGTAAGAAGAACATTAAATGATATTCAATGAAGTTCTAAATTACCTAGTCATGAAACCATGAAGACCCATGCTCAAATGATGTTGAATGATGCAAAATGGAGATGGGTTTTGGGTTTGGAGAGTTAAAGAAGCAAGCTTGTGCTTTCTCTCACTAGGGGAGCTCTTCCTCTCTCTGAAATATGATCTATGAAGCTCTATTTCAGCCAAGAGAGGTAAGAGGTCAATATATATGCTGCCCTAGATGAAATGACAACGTTTTGCTAAACAGGTTGCAAAAACGCATCGGATTGCATGCCTACGCAGCTATCCAGGGAGCGTAAAGGCGCTGGAAATTAGTGCAAGCTGGACCGCTTCCCATGCACGTGTACCAGGGGCGGTACAGGGGGGCGGTAAAGCATCGACAGTGCACCAACTCAAGATTCAAACACCCCAAAATATGACCAAACGACATCGAAACCATTCGTATATTATGCCGTTGAAAAGACATGAATATCTACTTTCTACTCCTTTTTACGGAATGACGTTTTGATGTCTGTAGAAAGAGATACGGTCATTTGTGACCAAAGGTCAGATTTAAAACATGATCAAACGACATCGAAACCATTCGTATAATATACTGTTGGAAAGGTATGGATATTTACTTTCTACTCCTTTTTATGGAATGGTGTTTTTATGTCTGTAGAAAGAAATATGGTCATTTGAGTGACCAAAGGTCAGATTTGGAAAACAACAAAGATACCCTATTTTAGTAGTCACTTTGGAGATATCAAAACCAATCCAAAAGGTCATGAAATATTACAAATAATATACTGTTGGAAAGGTATAGGTGTCTAGTTTGTACAGAAATTTTCAAAACTCATTTTGAATCTTTATATAAAACGTTATGGTCACAAGATCATGCAAATGTCAGTTTTGAAAACATTTAAAATATTAAAATCGAATCTTTTGAAACTAGACACTTCACTCCAAACAACCAAACCAAATCTAACACTTATCCAAGAGAAGAATGAGACCTTCTCAAGTAGTCAACCATCACGCTAAGACATGCACACCATGTAGGGAAAAATCGTAGTACACGCAGCGGAAGCGAGACTAAAAAGAGATTTAGTATATTTTAAAATTTTTTCTTTTGATGAACCTTAACCCTTTAAATTAATTAAACATACATATAATCTAACAAAAAATAGAATACCTTTTGTCGCGTGAACCGATTGACTTACGTCAATGGTAATCCGCAAGATCTTCAATCCTAGCACGAACGTGAATCACCTAGGAGCGTAGTCTCCCTTTTCTTTGAATTGCGTACCTGAGAATGGACAAACAAACTTTCTTTTTCTTATTGTTAGTCACAAAACAACCAAAAGACTACAAAGATTATTCCGATCACTTTTGAGTTCTCAATCTAATGATCGAAACTCGCGTGAACCTAATTCGATGTTGTACACACAAGCCTATTGATGTATAAGCAATTAGTGTACTATCAAAAGAATAATCTCTTCTCTCTTTTTTTGTCTTAGCCGAATAATCAAACACTTTTCTATGAGTATGAGAAGAAGAAGAAATTGATCCAGTAAACTAGTTGGGTGGCCGAACCCTATATGATTGCTTATATAGGATGGCCGAATTTCACTTCTCTTTTTCTTTAGGGTTGCCGAAATCTCCTTGTGATTCTATTAGGGTTGACCGAAAATCCTCTACAAAAAAGGATTTGTGCTTTACCCTAATTCCCATCAAATTTAGACTCCTAACCCTAATTCAACTCATAAGTGTTTTTATTCTTTTTATTGACTTAATAAAAGACTTTCCTATTTGATTAAATAAATAAAACTTATTATTTTTTTTCTTACCAAATAAGTCTTTTACCTTTAGTATAACTCTAGGAAATATATTTCCTGATCAGAAAAAGATTTTGTTTCTTAATTAAATAATTAATTAATAAATTAATTAATTCTCATTTAATCAAACAATAAAATAAAATAATATTTTTGACTAAAAAATTAGCCTTGCCGTCCCACATTATATATATGGGCCAAATATTATTTTCTTATTTTATTTAATCCATTGGACTTTAAATAAAAAGCCCACATGTGAACCAGACCCATTCTTACTAAAAGAAACAAGCCCACATGCCTTTCATTAATATATTAATATATTAATATAATTGATCAGCCCATTAAACAAATAATGTGCAAATTGTATTCTTAATATATTAAATGCAATTCTAGATGGACCCATAAATTGGTCCGGTAGAATATATCAAGTGATCCATGCAAGTCTGTGTGGATTGGGGATCTTGGCGGGCTATCTAAATTTAAGCTTCAATAGACATAACCTAATCACAATCAACAAATGATTCACTTAGGTCTAATCCATTAATTTTAACTCATTCCACTAAAGAGCTAAAATTGAACTCTTAAATAAAGATAGAATAAGAAGATGTTCCTCATTCATACCCTAGACAATCATGTTGGAGATAGTGTATCCTTGTGATTAATATCAGTAATCGCCAAGAGTTCATAGACCGCCTATAACTCTCCAAGTTACCATATTTACTCATATGACCACGTTTTGAACTTGGATATTTTGACTTGTCCAGAAGCCATGTTTTCAATAGTCACTATCGAAAACTCAATGTTGAGATTTAATATCCAATTACCTCAAAACATCCATATGATGATATTATACTCTCATTTAATAATTGGAGCCACGATGTCCATATCTATAAATGAAGTCCTCTATCGATTAACAAATGAATATCACCAAACTATCGAGGATAGACTATGCTATATAATCGTACTCATTGATAACTCAAATGATACCACTTTCAACCATAAGTCCATCATTTATCTCAAGATTAAGATAGACTCTCCGATTGTCCTGATAATGAAAAGACTATTATCTATTAACGGTTCTAGATAAAGTTTTTCATTGTGATCCAGTTCAATGCACCCAGTGCACTAGATTCTTTTACTCGAAGACACTCCGATGATTTTAGACTCATCATATCTCATTTGATCCCACTCAAATGCTAGCAAAAGAATTCTACAACTTTAACAAGATAAAGGTGCCCATCATTTAACTTAAGTTGTGAACATTATTCAGGACTAACTAAAGAATTGTGTCTACCTCATACATATCTAGATGTACGAACAATTATTCTTTTCTCATAGTCTTTAGACCTTATGATTATTTACTTTGACAAATATAATATTAAACTATAAATGCTATAAGATTTGTTAAACCAAAAATCACTTTATTAATATGAAAAAGATTGTCAATCACAATATTACACTCTTGCTATTGAGTATAATCCTAACAATCTCCCACTTGCGCTATAGCAAATGTGTCATATCTCTCATGCCCATGTTCTCTAGATGCCCATCGAAAATCTTCTGAGGTAGAGCCTTTGTGAAGGGATCTACTAGATTTTCTGCTGACGCGATTTTGGTAATCGTCACGTCACCCTTTTGAACAATCTCCCTTAAAAGATGATACTTTCTTTCAATGTGTTTTCCTCTCTTGTGACTTCTTTGTTCTTTCGAATTAGCCACTACTCCACTGTTGTCACAGTAGATAGTTGTTGACGGTGATTTTTCGTCAACACTTAATCGATGATTTGAAATCATATTTGTGGGTGATAATAGTTGAATCTTAATACCGTAAAATAATAAGCAAGAGATACATGGTAAAACTCCGATAACCGGAGAAACGTCCACGGGTTGTTGCCTAAGCAACGAAGCCAAAATCCACTATGAAAACTGATTACAAAAATACGCTCTGGTCTCTTTTATGCTAAAAAATCTCTCTCCCTTCTTATGTGTTACAAAGGGTATTTATACATGTTGTTCCTAGGGTTTGGGGGTATCGCTAGGGTTTAGTGTCGTGGCGCCCAAGTCTTTAAGCGGTTGCCCAGTCCTAGTTGGATTCTTTCTCCTTTATTCGCGGGAGGCCTGCTTGTTTCCTTGTTAAACTCTGAAGGGTTGCACTGCTACGTATTGTGAAGGTGCTCACTACTGATTCTTTCCATGCGCTTGGGAAGTGAGTCTCCGTAACCATCTCTTCTTGTTGATCCCCGAGTATGCCCGAGTAGGTGATGTTGCCCGAGCTGGTTCTCTTTGTTTGTGATCGGGTAGCTTTGGTTTCAGCCGAGTGGGTCACTTGGGGGACTTCCCCCTTTCGAGTTGACTTTTTCTGATTTCTACTTACGTGGCTTCTTTATGGGGATGACGTGTCCTTTATGACGATTTTTACCTATAACAATACCCCCTTAAATATTTGAGCCGAATACCGCTTGCTCGGGACAAATATTTAACCCACGTTTGCCTCGCTTCTCACGACTTGATTTCATTTGTCGTCTTCCATATTAATGTTGGGTTTCAGTATCCTCGTTTGATTCGAAGTATTACTGACGTGTCTCAATTATGTCCGCACATGTTTGATCCACCCATTATTCAGAAATCTTTTGATGGCGACACACTGACTTCCTGACGGCTCAAGGCTCTCTCTGCTTGCCACCTGTCTCCTTTTGCATGGTCGTGGTAGGAGGCATTTATGGGACACGACCCTTCTGTTTGTTCGTGCGCAACCCACGTCACTCCCCCCGCCTCTCTGTCTTCCCGCTTCTTCACCTGCCCTCTTTAGGGTTTCGATTTTTTTTGAAACCGGTACCGCCTATATATATATCAGCTTGACGCTTTGTGGGGAAAGTCTTTATTTCTCTGTAAAAATCTCTTGCCATTTGCTTTTCTCTTCTTGATAGAAGTTCGCCTGCATCTGTTCTTTTTCTTCGAGTTATCTGGAATAAAACGCTCGTTTCTCAGTCCTGCCAAGATCCTCAACTTCAAAACCCGGATCTTTTCTTGAAGACCATTCCTCCATCTATGAAGATTTCCTCTACAGTTCGCGTACCTCCAGTTTTCTGATACATCAAGGTTAGTTCTTATGGATCTTGCTGCTAGGCATCGTCTTTTTACTGTTGGTATGATTGCTATTGAACGAGGTGATGCTTTTACTGCCACGGTTGTCCACAGGTTGTCCACAGGTTGCTAGGAGACCTTCTCCCTGATCAACCTCAATAATTAGACGCCGACGTTTCGGGGCTTTTTCGTGAAGGACCTGCTACTTCTGAAGTTCCTCCCGCTTCAGAAATTCCCTCTGTTTCTTTGAATTCATCGCAGCCTGACTCTTATCAGCCTGAAGCTCAGTCAGATTTTTCTGCTTCCGCTCGTGTTGATACTCGGCCGTGGAGACGAACGGGGAAGAGGATGAGTAATCGTAAAAATTACAAGGTGAAAGTTCATAAAATACTCGAGGCGTGTTTATCAATATAAAGCTAGAGGGGGGGGGTGAATAGATTTTAACTATTATTACCCAATTTTCGCATGCAAGTCAATTTTACGAAAATGCCCCTACTAGTCAAAAATACATACAAGTGTAATATAGTGCGGAATTTAAATAACACTTGATGTATACGTGGAAACCCAACCACTGGGAAAAAACCACGGGCTGTATAGTGCGCCACACTCGGAACTCGAAATCACTAATTGAAATGAAGTTTACAACCTATGTAGACCTCGTCTAACACTCCGGTCTGTAACCCCTCACTTCTACCCAGCGGGCCTTTATTAGCAACCCTATTCCAATTTGCTTGAGGCCTAAGCACTCTTAGCCTCAAGACTTACTTCTCAATGAAGAGAAACAACCCTATGTGAATATGTATGAATATTCAATTAATGCAATAAGAGCTAGGGTACTCTAAATGCTTATCTAGGATGATGATATATTCAATTTAAATCAACCCTAGATATCAATTGCTAAATGACATGTCAAATAGCATAGATGATCATAGATTATAAAAACCTAGATATCTATCAAAAACAACACTCAATTAATTCATCACAAATAATCTCTTTTCTTGTATTTAACATATGATCAAAAACATACAAGTAATTTAAAAGAGATGGCTTGGTATTTAAAATACTACAATAAGATGAAATTAATCAAAATCTTACCAAGCAAGTTGTGATGATGCAAACCCATACATGGATGCACTCTATATAGACATAGGAGATGCAATATGAAATTTGATGCAAAAGGGGTTTGATTTGAGTGGTTAAAGATGAGTTCTTGATTTGATTTTCTCTCAAAATCTATCTTTGAAGATTAGGGTTCTTAAGAGTCAAAGAACTGATTCAGATAATGAGAAAGTGTGATATTTATAGACATCAAGAACAGGGCAAGTGAAAAGATAATTTTGCCCCTGAAACGCACCGTTCGGCGGTTTCAATCGGCGGCCAGACCGCCGATTACAACCGCCGAATTGAGCTCGTGAAGAACAGAGCATTAACGGCGGTTTTATTCGGCGGTTACGTGACCGCCGATCCAACCGCCGAATCAAACCCGAGAGATTAAAATCGATCAGGTATGAACGGCGGTTTCGAACGGCGGTCGTGACCGCCGATCTTGACCGCATAATTGCTTCAGACCAATCTGGACTGAAACGGCGGTTTCAGTCGGCGGCCAGGCCGCCGATCATAACCGCCGATCACCAACAATGGTGAAAACCAAGGAGAAGCCAAGGGCATTCTCCATAGGCGGTCTTCGCGCGAAACCAAGCACTCATTAGTGCAAGCGCGGACGTTTCCGAACAATGTCGGGAAACGAATTATAAGGCACATATACACACAACAAGATATATCAACCAAAGTGCTAGTGTGTAAAGTGACATGTGAAGAGATGCACATAAAAATAAGCAAGTATGCAATCATAGCAAGAATGCTAAGTGAGTGTGTGCTACTAAATCTCTTCAAAGAAAAACAAGCACAAGAGATTATACCTTTGGCGTGCTTGTATCTTGAGGTCATGGAAGGGCCTTTGATCTTCAACACTAAACACTTAGACTACCCTTACATTCAAAACCCCAACATGTGGTTTGACCACGAAATAAGCCAATCAACAAAACGGGAATCCTTACACAAGGATTCTCACTCCCTGGAGAGCCGAGTCGGGACCTAGAGGGTAGTCGAGAATGATATTGAAGAGGAGCATAGGGCCGCTCACATTCCTTTTTCTCCCGAGCGGATATGTGCCTATGACATCGAGCCGAACGTGGTCGGCCCTGAAGAGATAAAAAAGTTTATGCGACGGTTCGACCTGGACAGTAACATGGTTTCGCTGATTCCTACTGATGCTCGAGCTGCATGGAACCCCCCACCTAGCCACGTGGCAATCTATGGGGCAATGCTTACTTGTGGTGTTACTCTTCCTCTTCAGTCTTTCATCACCTGGTTTTTGGCTGAGGCTCGACTTGCCCCGGCGCAGCTAACTCCGAATAGCTACCGGATTTTGATGTGCATGTGGCACATGTGGCATAGGATGAAGCGGCCACCTACCACACCTCATGAAATCCGGCACTTTTATGCGCTGAGGCCCGTGGGGAAGACTGTGGTTTATTTTCTTCAATCGAACTAGCTCGAGTTCTGGATCCCTAAAGACGTAATGGTTAAGAGTGAAATTGAACCGACCACAGACGAGAAGATGAAGGGTTTTGTTTGGGGCTTCCCCACTTCAAATAAATTTTGGAAGAACAGCTGGTTCTTCGTGGGTAAACGCTGGGGCCAATCAATCAGTTTTAATCTTAATGGTACTCGGGTGACTTGCAGGGTTCCTCGGTACTTTTGTTCGCCCCAATGGAACCATATGACTCCTACCTTTACTGACGATGAGCTCAAAACTTTGGCTCAGGCGGCCGTTCGCCCTTTGGAGAAGAGGGGCAGACCTTATCTCTTCAACGAGGAGAAAATGATTAGAGCTCGCCTTTTTCCCCAGATTTCTGCATGCCGTAAACACCGTAAGTTTTTTATAAGCTTTCCCTGGTTATTCTTGCATTCTAGCTCTTAAATCAATCTACTGACTCAGAGAAACACCTTCCCTTTTTTTTTTTAAGTGTTTGATGTAGACATAGTCTGCGATGCTCAGGCACGCCGGATGAAAGGCATCGTGGAGGCGAGCCGAAAAGCGGCTCTTCGCCAGCGAGATGCTGGGATAGCCCCTCCCAAAGGTGACTCTGATGAGAGTGCTCCCGAGACTCCTCCCGAGGGAGATGATGAAAAGGGAGTACCCGATTATGTGCCCGAGGAGACCCATGGTCAAGAAATGACCGCATATTTTGCAGAGGCTGTGGACGATCCGGAGGGCTTTGGAGCAACTAGGACCAACTTTGGAGTAAGTAGGACCGCTGCTGGGCAGGACAATCAAGCGGGTCCTTCTTTTTCTAAGGGGAAAGAGAAGGCTGGGCACTCCTCTGAGCCTAAGCCAGCGGCTTTCGCCCGTGGAACTAATTCTCCCCACTCTGCTGCAGACATGCCAAGTGCTACATTCCAGGGTGCTGAAGCAACTGGGGAACATTCAGGTGTGATGGCTCCGGAGATTCTGACTCCTACCGAGCCAATTCCTACTCCTCCCATGGATAGCGGTGTTGAAATGAGGCATCCCGATCTAGATTCTGAAGATCCTGCGGCTGACTTGAATTCTCGCGGGAGGCAATCTGGAAAGAGAAAAGCCTCGTTTTCTCCTGGTCGCCCTACCCCCAAGATCTCCCGAGTAGTTGTATATGTTGATTCATCTTCAAATGATGAGGGAGGAGTAGAGGTTAGGAGAAAAACGAGTATGACCCCTCTACGGGACCAGATCAAGGGCAGTGTTGGCGGCTCCGCTAGCTCTCCTCGAGTGGCCTCGACTGCCGGGCTCCCTGAAACTTGCGTTGGTGGTTTAGGCCCCTCGACCCATACAGACGATCCTACCCCCGAGACTATACTGAGGGCCATGCCTTCAGGCCGAGCCTACATTGGGGAGGATCATTGGAGTCACCTCATGGCTGGAACCGTGTCCGACTGGCTCTGCAACTTCTTCAACAGTGCTTCCTACGTGAGTAACGCCTTGATTATATGCATAATTTTGTATTTTTCTTTTTGTTACTTCGCTCCTGTTTGCTGATAACTTGCTGCAGATGGTGGCTGAGATGTCCGGGGCTTGCCAGGCTGGTGAAGCCCAAGCAGGAAGAATAAGGCAGCTAGAAGCCCAACTGAAGGAGAGTGAGGACCATCACTCTCAGGCTGAGTTAGCTTGTCAATAGGGGGCTAGATCAAGTCAGGTGCTCTTGGATCAATGCCTGGCATGTCAAATGGAGGCTGAACAGAAGGCATCTTTTACTGCTGAGAAGGCCAAAACCCTGCAAGATCAGTTGTCATCCACTCAAGATGCTTTGCTCTAGGCCGAGTAGACCGCTGAGGACGCGAAAACCTCTTATGAACGCCGGATAGAAGACTTGGAGCATCAGGCCTTGACAGTCAAATCTCTGTCAAAGGAAGCTAGGCTGGAGTTGGAGATACAGGGGGTCGACCGCTTTAAAAGATCTCCAACCTATGATGCTTTGCTTCTCAGGGAGTTCCAACGGGGAATGGTCTCGGCTGGAGAATTCTTCAAGATGAAGAATAGGGCGACCGACCGACCGACCGAGCCAGGGCCAACTAAAGCCTTTCGATCAAGAAGCATGTGGATACGTCTCTGGAGTCTCTTCGGATCCAGATGAAAGAGTGGCGAGCATATTGCCGAAGTAAAGGTAAGGTACCACATCCCATGCATCTGGAGGTTCCCACCGCCGATTCCTTCTCTACTTTTCACGCTTGTCAGAAAGCGGGGATCAATGGTGAGAATCCTGATGTTGGTCCCGTCCCTAGGATGGACTATAGCACCTGGATGGATGACGAAGAAGATGTGATTGTGTGGCTCTCTGATGATAGCCTCCTCAGCGAGTACGTGATGGAGCCTGACCCGAGCGTCGGTGGGAGCAGCTCACAACCCCCAGCGCCATCTTCTTGATTTTTTCTTCTGTATTTTTTTTGTAATGATTCTTGTATTAACCTTATATATATGAATTTTCATTCTTACCGTTCTGCTTTCTAATTCCCGAGTACTTTGTTAACTGGTCGCTAGCTAGTTTAGCCGAGTATCTTATTTAACTGGCGATTAATTTGGCCATGTATCTTATTTAACTGGCAACTAACTGATCTTAGCCGAGTGTCTTATTCAACTGGCAATTAATTTGGCCGAGTATCTTATTTAACTGGCGTTTTGTCTTTTTGACCTGTTTAGGTTTTACCTAAACATTACGTCGAGGCTCACCACGACCACACGCTGAGGTCCTTACACAAGTCACCTATGACGTCTCCCGGTTTTATCTGTGTAAGGTTTTGCCGAATCGTTGGGGTACTATGTACCGGCCAACACAGCTGCGCATCTCACCAGCCTTTCTGGCGGAGCTCCGAGAAGTGCATTTGCACTATCTTAACTAGGCGGGCGGGCGTGCTACTTCAGCTTCTTCGCCCTTCAAGCACTACTTGTCCGCTCTCTCGCGGCTTCGTAGCGCCCAAATTTTTTCTTTTTTGGCGTTTGTTTAGCCAACTTTTAAGTGGCTGCTGTTGTTCATAGGCCATGGAATATATTTGATCATGGGACTCATCGACTTCAATGAATAACCTCTTTATTGGCAAATGAACTTTATTAGAAAATCAAATAAATCTGAAACAGTTAATGCAAAGCTAAAACTGAACAAAAAACAAACTGAATTAACATAAACATAGGGATGAGTTCCTTAGGGGTAGAAAATCTTGAGGTAC
Source organism: Acer yangbiense (assembly GCA_008009225.1). Taxonomy (NCBI): domain Eukaryota; kingdom Viridiplantae; phylum Streptophyta; class Magnoliopsida; order Sapindales; family Sapindaceae; genus Acer; species Acer yangbiense. The sequence continues at coordinate 26,272,644 of CM017773.1, forward strand.
TGTGTATTGCATGGTCGGGGTACTAGGCTCCCCCCATGGTCGGGCTATCATGTATGCCCCGTGCCCCGCGACTCCCTTGACGATGTACGGCCCCTCCCATTTATCAGCGAGGGATCCTGCTGACCAGTCCTTGGTGTTTGGGGACACTCTTCTTAGCACTAAATCTCCAAGCTGGAATCTGCGCACGCGAACATGGAAATTATAGTACCTTACAGCCCTTTGCTGGTATGCGGCGTTTCGCACTTGTGCTGCATCCCTGACTTCTTCAAGCTCATCTAAGTTTTGCTGTAGCATGTTAATATTGTGCTCGGGGCTGTATAGTTGTACCCTGGGTGATGAAAAAACTTATTTCTGTTGGGATAACGGCCTCCGTCCCGAATGCTAATGCAAAAGGAGTCTCCCCTGTGGATGACCTTACAGTTGTTCGATATGCCCATAGCACTTCTAGTAGCTTGTCCGCCCAGCTGCCTTTCTTTGCTTCCAACTTTGCTTTCAGCGTATGCTTGATCACCTTGTTCACAACTTCGGTCTGGCCATTGGTTTGAGGATGAGCAGGTGACGCATAGTAGTTTGCGATCTTATACTCTTCGCACATTTCTCTGAACTTGCTGTTGTCGAATTGGGTCCCATTGTCTGTTATGATGATGCTCGGAATCCCAAACCTATATATTATGTTCTTTCTGACAAAGCTGGTGGTGTTTGCCTCAATGATGTGCACGAGAGCTTCTGCTTCCGCCCATTTAGTAAAGTAATCTACTGCCACAATAGCATGCTTCGCACCCCCCTTTGTTCTAGTGGGCATTGGTCCTATCAGGTCGAGGCCCCACATGGCAAAGAGCCAAGGTGAAGTTAAGTTTCTGAGAAACTTTGGGGGTTGCCGAATATCGTTTGCTATTCTCTGGCATGTCTCACAGCTCTCCGCAAATCGCTGTGCCTCTGCAAACAAAGTTGGCCAATAGAATCCTTGCCTAAGTACCTTATGCGCCAAACTCTTACCCCTAGTATGGTTCCCGCATACTCCACTGTGAATATCCTTCAGGATCTCTTTGGTTTCTTCGCCGGCGATACATCTTTGCAGCACCTTTGAGAACCCTCTTCTGTACAATTCACCTCTCAGAATTGTGTACCGGGTTGACCTGTACTTGACGCGTTTTGCTTCCACAGCATCCTCGGGTAAAATATTTTCCTCCAAATACTTTCTGAGCTGTGTGGTCCAGTCGCCTTGAACTGGTCGGATCTCCGACACCATGACTTCCTCAGATTCTACTGTACTCGGCCTAGTCAGGTGCACCACCGGTATCGCTTTGGACCTGATACTCATGGTGGCTGAAGCTAATTTGGACAAAGCGTCTGCTTTCTCATTTTCTTCCCGAGGAATCTGAAAGATCTTGTACATCTTGAATTTTCTGAGCAGTTTCTTTGCAATGTCCAGGTAAGCTATCATGTGCTCCTCCCTCGCCTGGTATTCATCAAATACCTGGTTAACCACAACTTGCGAATCACTGTAAATCTCCAACTCATCTGCCCCTAACGCTATACAGACCCTCAAACCAGCCAACAAAGCTTCATATTCTGCTTGGTTGTTGGTTGCTTTGAAATCGAACCTCATGGCACACTTTACAGTGTCTCCCTCTGGGGTTGTTATGACTATCCCGGCCCCGCTGCCATGGGTGTTTGATGATCCATCTACATGCAACCTCCATCGGAAACTATTCTCTTGTTTTCCTTCCATTATTCTTCTCACTTTGGCATCTGGCTCGGTGAATTCCACTATAAAATCTGACACTGCCTGCCCCTTGACTGCGACTTTTAGGGTGTATTTGATGTCGAATTCGCTCAACTCCACCGCGCATTTAGTCAGCCTACCTGACAGTTCTGGCTTTTGCAAGATGAGCTTCAACGGGCAATCAGTGTACACCTCTATTGCATGCGCTTGGAAATATGGCCTTAGCTTCCTAGCTACCGTGATCAGGGTGAGCGCTATCTTTTCTGCCGGTGAATACCTTGTCTCTGCGGGCAGCAACGCCTTGCTGGTGTAATACACCGGTCTCTGTATTCCTTCCTCCATTCGGATCAACACCGAGCTTGTTGCCACTTCTGTGACCGAGAGGTATAGGTACAATATCTTTCCAACCACTAGCTTTGAGAGGATGGGTGCTCGCCCTAAGTACTCTTTCAACTTCTGGAAGGCTGCTTCACATTCTTTGTTCCACTCGAGCCCTTTTCCTTTCTTTATTGCTTTAAAAAACGGGGCGCATCTGTCTGTTGATTTTGCTATAAATCGGTTAAGTGATGCAAGACATTCCGTCAGCCTCTGTACGTCCTTCAGCGTTCTTGGCGAAGCCATCTCTTCTAATGCTTTGATCTTCTCGGGGTTCACTTCGATTCCCCTCTGATGCACCTGGAAACCTAGAAACCTACATGATGGTACCCCGAACACACATTTGTTCGGGTTAAGTTTCATCTTATACCTTCTTAAAACCTTAAAGGTTTCTTTTAGATCTTCCGCGTGTCTCTCTGCCGTGACACTCTTGGTCAGCATGTCATCTACATAGACCTCCATGTTCCTCCCAATCTGCCGAGCGAATATCCTGTTCACCAACCTCTAGTACGTTGCCCCGACATTCTTCAATCAGAATGGCATCACCTTATAGCAATACAACCCCTGGTCTGTGGTGAATGTTGTTTTCTCTTTGTCGGTTTTATTCATTCGGATCTGATTGTACCCCGAGTAAGCATCCATGAAGCTTAACAATTCGTGCCCTGCTGTTACGTCCACTAGCTGGTCGATCCTTGGTAGTGGGAAGCTGTCTTTCGGGCAGGCCTTGTTTAAATCTATGAAATCCACACACATCCTCCACTGGATGTTCTTTTTCTTGACTAGCACCACATTGGCCACCCATTCCGGGTACTTGACTTCCCTTATCGATCCTGCGGTAAGTAACTTTTTTACTTCATTTTTAATAGCTGTACTCCTTTCGGGGTTGAATAGCCGTCTTTTCTGCTTCACCAGGTTGATAGAGAGGCAATGTGATATCACATTCGGGTCTATCCCCAGCATATCTTCGTGGCTCCAAGCAAAAACATCCTTGTATTCTCTTAGTAGTGTGACAAGCTGGGCTTTGACATGTACATTCAAACTTGCCCTTACCTTCACTGTCCTACTCGGATCCTCTGGATCCAGTGCCACTTCTTCGGTCGACTCATCTTTCTTAGACTCAGGTCTTCTCTGGGATCCAACTTAAATTCTTTCGGTACTTCTGCCTACTCTTCAGATTCACCAACCTCTTGCTCGGCTGTTACCGCGTATACTTAGTGTACTTCCCTATCTTTATATACTGACAAATTTGCTCTTCGGGCCATTTCTTGTGACCCCTTGACCATTCTTACCCCATATTCTGTCGGGAACTTCATCATGAGGGCGTAGGTTGCTGTCACTACATTGGCTTTATTCAAGAATGGTCGGCCCAATAAGGCGTTGTACGGCCAATTTTCTGTATCCACCACCACAAAGTCGAGTAATACTGTTTTTTGGCAAGGAGCCTTCCCGACCTTCACGGGTAATTTCACCGTGTCAAGCGACCTTACTTCGACTCCTCCAAATCCTCTAAGGGGTGTGGGAAATGGTTGTAGGTCTTTCCTATCTAGCCTCAGCTGGTCATATACTTCTGCACTTAGAATATCTGCTGAGCTTCCATTGTCAATCAAAATCCGATGAACCTCTCTATGACCAATCCGTGTGCTGATCACCAGCGCATCATTTGGTCTAACATCTACTCCATGTGAATCAGCTTCTGTGAATATGATCGGGTCCCAGCCTTCCTTGATTCTCTTCGGGTCAGGTTCAACAGAATTGACGTCCAGGTCTCTCCGTGCCTCCATGGCCTCCCGGATTTCCTGGGTCCTTTCCCTGTTACTCTTGCCAGTCGCTGGTCCTCCGAAGATGGTATTGATTGCTCCTTCATCCTTAGCTTTCTTGGGACTAGGCTTTCTTGCCCGTCCGTCCTGTCGGCTATCCTTCTGTCCATCCGCCCTGTCAACCTTTTTTAAGGCAATGTCTTTCAAATGTCCTTCCCTGATGAGGGTTTCGATGTGGTCCCTTAGCTGGAAGCACTTAGATGTCTCGCGCCCATTCTCCTTGTGGAACCTGCAATACTTGGTGGTGTCCCTCCGAGCATACGTTGACTGCTTAGGCAGCTCTTTAGACATGTTCTTTTCTTCTAGGATTGCCAAAATTTCCTTTTGATCCTTCTTCAATGGGGTATAGTTTGTATATCTGCCCTGGAACCTCTGCCGCGGCTGATCAGTTTTTGGGTCATATGCTCGACGTCCATCCCGACCATCCCGCGCCTTATTCTTCTGTTTGTCACCTTTGGTATCGGGTGCATTTGCTTGGTCTTTGGTTTTAAATCCTTCTAGGCGACCGCCATGCACAAAGTAACCTCTTGTGGCAATTTCTTCCTCCTCAGCTAGGGCGTAACCCCAGGCCATGTCCATCATATTGGCATAACTGATTAGTCGGGCTCTTCGGAGGTCAAATGACAATTGGCCGTTCTGAAGGTTGTTGATGAACGCGGCAATTATGGCTTTGTCATTTGCACTCCCAATCTCGGACACTTCCTGACCGAACCTCCCCAAATATTTCTTCAGTGACTCGCTTTTCCCCTGTTTTAGCTGGGACAAGTGAGCCACCGACTTCTTTCTATGTACATTACCGAGGAATTACCTTAAGAAGGCTTTACTCAGCTAGATGAAATTGCCTATACTCGCTGCTGGTAACCTGCCGAACCACCTGGAGCCTAAATCCCCAAGAGGTTGGGGGAAATTCAAACACAGCAATGCGTCATTGTAGACATACTGGGCCATGGCACTCTTATACCTTCTAACGTGTTCCTTCGGATCAGTGTCCTTTTTGAATTGCTCTACGTGAGGCATCCTGAATCTCTCCGGGAAGGGTGTCCTCAGGACTTCGTTGGTGAAAGGGCTTCCGGACTCGTCGTCCGACAATTCATTACGCCCATATCGCCTGACTAAAGCATCCATCTGTCGACGATTACTCTGAACTTCCCGGGTCAAACTCTGTATGAGTATGTCCCTGTCTCCTTCCAGTTCTCCCATCGCATTGAAATTCTGACTTACGGTCAGCTTTTTGCCCCTTTCCTCTGGATTCAACTCTTTATGTTCTCGGTGTAGGCCATGCAGCTGAACTGTGCCCCTTTGGCGCTTGCGATGATAACTCTGCTCACTCTCTCCTAAGGATGATGATCGGGCTCTCCGATGAGTACGTTTCCTGGGGCGATCTCGATCCCTGGCCATCCGATCTTGATCATGCCTTCTGTCAGAATCATTCTCCTTTCTATGCTCCCTGCTATCCCTGGCTAACCTTTCAGACAAAATTGCTGGCCTGTCTGTAGAACCTCGGCCCGCCTTTATGGGTGCATCCGGCGTTGGTACCACCACCGTGGAACGCAATCTTATTGCCTGCTGATTTTGGGCGGAAAGATTGTGAGGTGACATCAAACCCTCCGTGGTGGAAAGGTCAACTCTCTACCTTGCTGCGTCCGACATGAGTTGCTGTAGAGAAGTACGGAATCTTTGCACGATTTCTTCATTAGTTGGGGGGAAGCGCTGGAGGCCAGCTAGGGCAGTTGATTGATCTGCAGTTGCTAAGGTTGCATCCGCAGTGTTGGGAGTGGCGTCATCCCCCAATTCGTTAGTAGGTAATCCGTGACTATACCTGGAATCGCTACCATCTCCTTTGTCGGCCATTGCTTCACAAGTGCTTCGATCCGCCCCTTCTTCTAGCGCTAATTGTTGACGGTGATTTTTCGTCAACACTCAATCGATGATTTGAGATCACATTTGTGGGTGATAATAGTTGAATCTTAATACCGTAAAATAATAAGCAAGAGATACGTGGTAAAACTCCAATGACCGGAGAAACGTCCACGGGTTGTTGCCTAAGCAACGAAACCAAAATCGACTATGAAAACTAATTACAAAAATACGCTCTGGTCTCTTTTATGCTAAAAAATCTCTCTCCCTTCTTATGTGTTACAAAGGGTATTTATACATGTTGTTCCTAGGGTTTGGGGGTACCGCTAGGGTTTAGTGTCGTGGCGCCCAAGTCTTTAAGCGGTTGCCCAGTCCTAGTTGGATTCTTTCTCCTTTATTCGCGGGAGACCTGCTTGTTTCCTTGTTAAACTCTGAAGGGTTGCACTGCTACGTATTGTGGAGGTGCTCACTGCTGATTCTTTCCATGTGCTTGGGAAGTGAGTCTCCGTAACCATCTCTTCTTGTTGATCCCCGAGTATGCCCGAGTAGGTGATGTTGCCCGAGCTAGTTCTCTTTGTTTGTGATCGGGTCGCTTTGGTTTCAGTCGAGTGGGTCACTTGGGGGACTTCCCCCTTTCGAGTTGACTTTTCCTGATTCCTGCTTACGTGGCTTCTTTATGGGGATGACGTGTCCTTTATGATGATTTCTACCTATAACAATAGTGATCTGCTTATTCGCACTAGGAACCACTTCCAAGTCTATCAAGAATTGGCGGAGCCAAACAGCCTCTTTGGCAGCCTCGCATGCAGCAACATACTCAGCTTCCATGGTGGAATCAGCAATACAAGATTGCTTGATACTCCTCCATATGACTGCTCCTCCTCCAATAGTAAACACAGCCCCCGATGTGGATTTTCTGGAGTCAGAATCTGATTGGAAATCAGAATATGTATACCCAACGGGAATTAAATCCCCTCCAGAGTATACAAGCATATTATCTCTTTTTCTCTTGAGATACTTGAAAATATGCTTGACTGCCGTCCAGTGATCAGGACCAGGTTTCTATTGAAACCTGCTAACTATGCCAACAGCAAAACAAATATCTGGTATAGTGTAGAGCATTGCATACATGAGACTTCCAACTGCCGAGGCATATGGAACTCTACTCATGAATTGCTCTTCATGCTCATTCTTAGGAACTTGTTCCTTAGAAAGTTTGATTCCATGTCTGAAAGGTAACATACCTAGAATAAAACTTGCTTCTCATAAGTCCTTCATATCAAATTGTTTTGCTAACCATTCTTTTACTGATGTCAATATACCTACATCGTTTCCAATGAGTAGTATATCATCAACATAAAGAATCAGGAAAACCAACTTGTCGCCCTTAATCCTTTTGTATACACAAGGTTCGTCAGGATTCTGAATAAATCCAAAACCTTTGACAGCTTGATCGAACCTTATGTTCCAGGATCAGGATGCTTGCTTTAATCCATATATGGATTTCTGCAACTTGCATACCTTTTCCATTTGGCCCTTTTCAATGAATCCTTCTGGTTGCATCATGTAGATGCTTTCGTCAAGACTTCCATTAAGGAAAGCTATCTTGACGTCCATTTGCCAAATCTCTAGATCTAAAGATGCTGCAATGGATAAGAGTATCCTAATGGATTTAAGTATGGCCACAGGAGAGAAGGTTTCCTCGTAATCGATACCTTCTTTCTGTGTATACCATTTAGCTACCAATCTAGCTTTAAAGGTTTCCACCTTTCCATCCATACCTTTTTTCCTCTTGTATACCCACTTGCACCCAATGGGTTTTATCCCTTTAGGCAAGTCTACAAGGGACCAAACTTTGTTATCGAACATGGATTCAATCTCAGATTGCATTGCCTTTTGCTAATGGCGACTATCAACATCCTCCATTGCTTCCTTATACGTGTAGGGATCATCGTCGTCTGGGAGATTCTCCACTGATTCTCCCAGACCGATGTATCTTTCGGGTTGTGTTCTAACCCTCCCACTACGACGAGGAATGGTAGGTTGTTGATTTTGTGTTGGATCGGAACTAACAATTGGGTTAGGTTGTGTAACCTCTCATGGAATTGCATCTCCTGACATCTCATTCAAGACAATTCTACTTCTAGGTACGAAATCATTCATATAGTCCTTTTCCAGAAATTTAGCATTTGTCGAAACAAATACTTTAAGATCTGAAGGACTATAAAAATAATATCCTTTAGTTTTTTTTTGGATACCCTACAAATATACATGTTTCCGAACAGGACTCCATCTTTTCTGTCTTTCCTTTTAACACATGCGCAGGACAACCAAATATCCTTAAGTGTTGTAAACTAGGCTTGCGCCCAATCCACAACTCATGTGGTGTTTGAGGAACGGACTTAGATGGTCCATCGTTTAGAATGTATATAGCAGTTTGTAAAGCATATGCCCAAAAAGAAATAGGAAGTGTTGAATAACTTAACATAGACCTAACCATGTCTAAAAGAGTTCTATTTCTCCTTTCTGCTACCCCATTCTGTTGAGGTGTACCCGGTGCAGAAAACTGAGAAACTATCCCATTATCAATAAGATATTACTGAAACTCACCAGATAGATATTCTCCACCACGATCAGATCTCAAGATTTTTATGTGTTTCTCAAGCTGATTTTCTACTTCAGCTTTAAATGCTTTGAACATGTCAAAAGCATCCGACTTATGTCGTATGAGATACACATAGCCAAATCTCGAGTAATCATCTATGAAGGTGATGAAGTACTCATATCCACCTCTAGCTTGAATGCTCATAGGACCACATACATCAGTGTGTATCAATCATAAACATTCAGTGGCTCTTGCACCTTTGGTCGAGAACGACCTTTTGGTCATCTTACCTTCCAAACAAGATTCACAAGTTGGTAGATCATCAACCTTTAAGTCACTTAAAGGTCCGTCACTTACCAATCTTTTAATCCTATTAAGGTTAATATGACCTAGGCGTAAATGCCATAGGTAGGTTTCATCTATTGATAATTTTACTCTTTTATGATTAGGTTCCGTTAATTCTGTGTCTAACGAGTGAGAGATATTTCTATGCAAAAAGTATAGACCATTTTCCAATGTACCTTCGCAAATAATTTTGTCATTCTTACTAATAATAAAAACTATATTAAAAGTAACCGAATATCCAAATTTATTTAAACAAGAAACTGAAATTAAATTCCTCTTGAATTGAGGTATATAATAAACGTCTATCAATTCTAAATGCCTACTTGAATCAATATTAACTCTAATATCTCTCACTGCACTTGCAGACACTAACGTTTCGTTGCCCAAACGCAAGTTGATTTCATTTTTATTCAGTCTTTTCCTTTCCTTGAACCCTTGCAAGGAATAACAAACATGATTAGTGGCTCCAGAGTCTATGATCCAAGAATCTGTAGAATCTGCCAAAAAACATGTTTCAAGATAATTTACATTACCTTGTTCCTTCTTGTTCTGAGACTTTGGGCAATTACTTTTGCAATGTCCCTTTTCACCACAAAGAGAGCACTTCCCTTTGATCTTGGTTACTATCTTGGTAGGCCCAAGTTGCTTTTTCTTCTGTTGTTTCTTGACCTTCTTACAAGTCTTAACAGTAGCAACTTTACCAACCAAATGAATCTCTTGACTTGTGCCATTAGATTCACAAGTATGAGCAAGTGGCTTAGGAATAGATAGAATAAATTTATGTTTTTCAGCTTGCAGCAACAACCCAATTTTCCTTTTCCATGTGACATAATTATTACGAGTTAAAGTTTTATCTTTTAGAATGTTCATAAGTGATGGGGTCATGATTTCTGAATAAAACAAAACTTTATATGAGTAAATAATCATGATAAAGCACTTTTGAATATTTATCTTGATTTAAATAAATAACTCAATCATAAAAATTCAACGGTGATCTAACACCTATAAATGTTACGCCTCCTTTGGGAGTTCGCACCATTTACTAGTTAGACTAGGTCCCACCTAATTGTTAACCTTAACAACCAACGTTTTCAATTTTAGCCTTGCAATTTTACTGACAAGAACTCTTGGGAGGATATCAATAAAATTACATTGAGTGTGTTACCAAGATATCGACCCTCAATTTTCTCTCACGAAAATCCCTCCTTGGGGAGTAGATCTTGTTTGAGTCAATTGTCTAGTCTATCCTTGTAAGGAAGTATGTTGCTAAATTCCATTCATGGACACCCCTTGGGAGGATTACCAATAAACAATAAAGCTCAACTAACCTTGGAGGCCATAGGTGTTACAAAACACCTTCTCCCACTCAATTATTTAAGGCGTGTGATTAAATCCCATAGAATGATTTACCAAGTTATCTAGATGCCAATTTAGATACCTAAATCATTCAATGCATGTCATACCAAAAGAGATATATGAGTGGCACTCCTATTCTATATGACATGTTATCATACAATAACAAATATTGTAATATTTATGCATAAAATAAATAGCCACAATTTTGGTCCATCCTAGAAAAGCAAGTAAATTACAATATGTTAGGAATACAATATCTTCAAGTGGCCATCGATCATCCGCACATCCCTCGGCTTCCTCCCATGGGCATGCACACCCCACAACCCCACAAAGGGGCTGCCGTGCGCAGCCCACCATGATATGGGCTTGCCATGCGCAGCCCAATCCACTCCTAGGGTGCGCACGGTGCTCGTTCTAGGTTCCGGTTGTTTCCTTTTTCTTCAAGTCTTCGAATCTTCAATGCTTGAACATATTACAGCAGTATTTAAACTAATAAAATACTGCAGTATTTTTTTATTTTTTATTTTACTCACTGCAGTACTTTTTTACAAAAAAAAAAAAACTGCACTTAGATATTACAATAAAAATAAAAGAAAAACTAGCAACTACCAAGAAGGAATTATGGCGATGATAGACCACCCTTCTTGTTACAATTCCATAACAAAAAAATATATATATATTGAAAATCTAGGACCAAAATCGAGCAATAACAATCCACATAAAAACATATATAAAACCATACATCCACATGTAATTATATATGCGAATACCTAGAGCGCCATCTCTTTCTAAACATGCATAATCACAATAAAAAGAAATAGATTCACGTATATATATGTTAATTAATTAAAAGGGTTCAACCTAAGCTCTAATACCAATTGTAGGGAAAAATCGTAGTACACGTAGCGGAAGCGAGACTAAAAAGAGATTTAGTATATTTTAAAATTTTTCCTTTTGATGAACCTTAACCCTTTAAATTAATTAAACATACATATAATCTAACAAAAAATAGAATAACTTTTGTCGCGTGATCCGATTGACTTACGTCGATGGTAATCCGCAAGATCTTCAATCCTAGCACGAACGTGAATCACCTAGGAGCGTAATCTCCCTTTTCTTTGAATTGCGTACCTGAGAATGGACAAACAAACTTTCTTTTTCTTATTGTTAGTCACAAAACAACCAAAAGACTACAAAGATTATTCCGGTCACTTTTGAGTTCTCAATCTAATGATCGAAACTCGCGTGAACCTAATTCGATGTTGTACACACAAGCCTATTGATGTATAAGCAATTAGTGTACTATCAAAAGAATAATCTCTTCTCTCTTTTTTTGTCTTGACCGAATAATCAAACATTTTTCTATGAGTATAAGAAGAAGAAGAAGAAGAAATTGATCCAGTAAACTAGTTGGGTGGCCGAACCCTATATGATTGCTCATATAGGGTGGCCGAATTTCACTTCTCTTTTTCTTTAGGGTTGCCGAAATCTCCTTGTGATTCTATTAGGGTTGGCCGAAAATCCTCTACAAAAAAGGATTTGTGCTTTACCCTAATTCCCATCAACTTTAGACTCCTAACCCTAATTCAACTCATAAGTGTTTTTATTCTTTTTATTGACTTAATAAAAGACTTTCCTATTTGATTAAATAAATAAAACTTATTATTTTTTTTCTTACCAAATAAGTCTTTTACCTTTAGTATAACTCTAGGAAATATATTTCCTGATCAGAAAAAGATTTTGTTTCTTAATTAAATAATTAATTAATTAATTAATTAATTAATTCTCATTTAATCAAACAATAAAATAAAATAATATTTTTGACTAAACATTAGCCTTGCCGCCCTACATTATATATATGGGCCAAATATTATTTTCTTATTTTATTTAATCCATTGGACTTTAAATAAAAAGCCCACATGTGAACCAGACCCATTCTTACTAAAAGAAACAAGCCCACATGCCTTTCATTAATATATTAATATAATTGATCAGCTCATTAAACAAATAATGTGCAAATTGTATTCGTAATATATTAAATGCAATTCTAGATGGACCCATAAATTGGTCCGGTAGAATATATCAAGTGATCCATGCAAGTCCGTGTGGATTGGAGATCTTGGCGGGCTATCTAAATTTAAACTTCAATAGACATAACCTAATCACAATCAACAAATGATTCACTTAGGTCCGATCCATTAATTTTAACTCATTCCACTAAAGAGCTAAAATTGAACTCTTAAATAAAGATAGAATAAGAAGATGTTCCTCATTCATACCCTAGACAATCATGTTGGAGATAGTGTATCCTCGTGATTAATATCAGTAATCGCCAAGAGTTCATAGACCGCCTATAACTCTCCAAGTTACCATATTTACTCATATGACCACGTTTTGAACTTGGATATTTTGACTTGTCCAGAAGCCATGTTTTCAATAGTCACTATCGAAAACTCAACGTTGAGATTTAATATCCAATTACCTCAAAACATCCATATGATGATATTATACTCTCATTTAATAAATAGAGCCACGATGTCCATATCTATAAATGAAGTCCTCTATCGATTAACAAATGAATATCACCAAACTATCGAGGATAGACTATGCTATATAATCGTATTCATTGATAACTCAAATGATACCACTTGCAACCATAAGTCCATCATTTATCTCAGGATTAAGATAGACTCTCTGATTGTCCTGATAATGAAAAGACTATTATCTATTGACGGTTCTAGATAAAGTTTTTCATTGTGATCTAGTTCAATGCACCAAGTGCACTAGATTCTTTTACTCGAAGACACTCCGATGATTTTAGACTCATCATATCTCATTTGATCCCACTCAAATGCTAGCAAAAGAATTCTACAACTTTAACAAGATAAAGGTGCTCATCCTTTAACTTAAGTTGTGAACATTATTCAGGACTAACTAAAGAATTGTGTCTACCTCATACATATCCAGATGTACGAACAATTCTTCTTTTCTCATAGTCTTTAGACCTTATGATTATTTACTTTGACAAATATAAGATTAAACTATAAATGCTATAAGATTTGTTAAACCAAAAATCACTTTATTAATATGAAAAAGATTGTCAATCACAATATTACACTCTTGCTATTGAGCAAAATCCTAACACACCATCATGCAAGCGCGGACGTTTCCGATCACACAGACGGAAATGAATTATACCACACTTAGGACTAACATGAAATGCAAGTGTGGTTGTGAGAGGAATGCACACATAAACAATGAGGTACAAATGCATGTCACTTACAAATGCATGAAGTGTGTGTGTGCACCCTAATCTCTTCAAGATTCAAGGTCAAGTGTTATACCTTTTGAAGGTCTTAATCTTGAAGTCATGGAGATGCTTGGAAGCTTGCCTTGATAATCATCAAGATAACCTAAGCTACACATTACACAATCATCCCCAATGTGGTATGTCATGAAATAAACCAATAACAAAATAGAGGTCCTTACAACAATCATATAAATACACTTAAAATAAATGTGCTTTTTCTTTCTCTTTTATCTCTTCTTTAGTGCATTCTTTTCCTCTCTTAATCTTGAAGTCATGGAGATGCTTGGAAGCTTGCCTTGATAATCATTAAGATAACCTAAGCTACCCATTACACAATCATCCCTAATGTGGTATGTCATGAAATAAACCAATAACAAAATAGAGGTCCTTACAACAATCATATAAATCGATCTTTCCAAAAGCTTTCTAAAGCTGATTTCATGTGAGAGAATAATAAAGTCGTGAAACAAAAAAAGTAGTATAAAATCAAGAAATTCATTTGTTAGTTTACACTCATGATTCATGAATATAACACCTAAAAAAAAAAACAAAAGTGACATATAGCTAGTGACACCTTTTTTTTATAACAAATTTTAGATATATCACAATAGGTATTATTTTGTGTCATTATGTTTTGTTCAATTGAGACTTTTAAAATATAATTGTCACAATTAGTTTAAAGACTTGATAATTTGTGACAAATAATATAATTAGTATACCTGGAAAAATTTTACATGACCCAAACCGGCCCATTCGAAAATAGCGGTTGGTGGGTCAAGTATATCGGATAGGATTGTTAATGGGTCAACCCATTAAGACACAAAATATAATGAGTCGGTTTTGGGTTCACCCTAAAAAAAACCATTAATTTGATAACCCATTAATATAAAGATTTTTTTTAATGTGTTTATGAAAGTTATTAAAAAAATCTTTGTATAGTCACGTTATGGAATTTATATATATATATATATATATATATATATATAATCTCTATAATTATGTTTAGAATATATTTTACTAATTAATTTTTTTTAAATTTCTAATAATTTTCTTTTTTTGAAAGAGGAAAATTTTATAAATTAAAAACTCTAAAACTATAAATCAATTATTTCACAATATTATAAACCTAACCCTAAAACTCTAAAAGTAGCTAATGGTCTTCAACTTTCTTGAAAGAGTAATGCTAGACATCACAACTTTTCAATCACAACACATGTGGTAGCTGAGATGTAAATTGGTGAGTGAATACGTGGGTAAATTAGATAAATCATTATTAATGTGTATCCACTCAACAATTGACACATCAGCTACCACATGTGTTGTGATTGAAAAGTTGTGATATATTTGTGATGTCTAGCATTACTCTTCTTGAAATCAGTTACCGTCAATTCGATCCTAGTAAATTCAATCGGGTATGTTTTCTTTCTTGCATTTTGATTTTTGTATTAATATGGTCTATGGTGCCACCATTTCATGCAACGTAATTTCAGGACTTTAAATTTGTGAAAGAGGAAGATCATATTAACTTGGATGAACTCATTGAAGATGTCTTCAATTTGAACATCGAGGCTGTTATTAATTCAACTCAAGGGATTGAGTCTGTTATGCAGTTATGCTTAATTGAAAATTGAAAGGAATGATTTTATTTACAAAGGTATTGGATTTATTAATGTATGTTAATTCTTTTTTTCTAACATCTAACACAAGTAATTTAACCTTTTAGGTCTAAATGAGGATTGAGATTCCCAATTGCAACATATTGGAGATTAATGGAAGATTTTGTTTTCACTTTTTTTTTTTTTTGGACTTATTTATCTTTTAAATTAGATATTTTCGATTGATTGTTGGTGCCTATGGTGGATTTTTTTTTGTTTTTTGTTTTTTTTTTTGTTGAAGTTTTAGGTGCCTATGGTGAACTTGATTACATGAGTTTGATCATGCTTCAGTATTATTTATTTTCAACTTTTTAATAAATCTCAAATATAATATTTTGTAACGGGCCGGGTCGGGTTACCCATTAATTTAACAAATGGTTTTGGTTTGATATATTTTAACCTATTAAGCTAACGGGTCGGGTTCGGGTGGAGCAATTTTAACACGAAACGACACGAATTCGTAATAACACGACCCATTGCTAGGTCTAATAATTAGTCATAAAATTCCCTATAAAAAGGAAAGATTTTATTTTATAAATAATTAGGTTTTTAAAAGGCATCACAATCAATAAATTTTATTTTATTTGGGAAAAAAAAAAAAAACTCCACAATTCGTGGTGTGGTTTTTTTTTTTTTTTCCCTTATTCCATCTTCACATGTCTTTTATTTCTCTCATTGTCACTGCAATATCTAGATTTTCTCTTTATTTTCTCTTTTCTTTAAACACACTTTTTATGTTTGAAACTGCAATTCATCTGAGAAGCCACCAAGATTGTAAAGAAAATTCTGCCTTGATAGAAAAAGGTAAGCTTCTCTTGATTTGATATTATTATTATTATTATGGTTTGTTTTTCTTTTACTTGTTTTTTAGGGTCGGAATTTCAAATTTGAGTTTCATATTGTTATAGGTAAAAATTGTCACAAAGGACACGTCATCACCATAAGAAGCCACGTAAGCAGGAGTCAAAAGAAGTCAACTCGAAAGGGCAGAAATCCCCCAAGGTAACTTACTCGGCTAATACTAAAGCAGCCCGATCACAAACGGAGAGAATCGGCTCGGGTAGCAAAGCCTGCTCGGGCATGCTCGGGATTCGATAAAAAAGATAGTCACCAGCACTCACGTCCAAAACACGGGCAGAATCAGCAATCAGCATCCCCACAATAAACAATGATGCTGATCCCCAGAGTTTAACAAGGAAACAAACAGGTTTCCCGCAAATAGAGGAGAAAGAATCCGTTTAGGAATGGACAATCGCCTAAGACTTGGGCGCAACGACACCAAACCCTAGCGGCACCTACAAACCCTAGTAGCATTATGTATAAATACCCCTGTAACACACAAAATAAGGGGTACGCAAGAATTAGAAAGAGAGATCAAATCATAATATTTTGTAACAGTTTTTCATAGTGGATTCTACTTCGTTGCTAAGGCAACAACCCGTGGATGTTTCTCCGGTCATCGGAGTTTTACCACGTAATTACGTTTATTATTCTTCTTTATTTTCAATCATTCTCATTCATAAAGTAGTATAAACTGAAATCAAATCGTTGACTGGGTGACCACGAAAAATCACCGTCAACACATATAATAAAAGTTTCTTTGAATAAGACAGATTTTCTATTATCAGTTCGAACTGACAATAAATATATCATGACGAAAAGTGAACCACTAGATTTACATAATTTGACTCAAAGTGTATGCACTTGTCAAAACTTCTCCATAATCTGTGGTCCACATTCTTTGTCCTGATATATTTATTGTCAGTTTGAACTGATAATAGAAAGATTGTTGAATAAGATATGTTTTTTTTATGTAGAATTTTATATATGTGTTTAGGGATGTTTCTTAATTTAAATTTGTTTTTAATTTTTTTCTCTTTAGTTTCCGTTTTCCTTAAAAAACACTTTTTAGATTTGAAACTGTATTTCATCTTCAGAAATTTTTTTATTTTTATTTTTTATTTATTTATTATTTTATTTTTTAGGGTTTGTTTTCTTGTTTTTTTTTTTTTTCAGAGTCGGAATCTCAAATTCGAGTTTCATAAATTGAAAGTTTCGTTGAACAAGGTATGTTATATATAGAATTTTATATTTATGTTTAGGAATGATTCTTAACTATAAATTTTTTAAAAAAAAAAAAATTTCAGGAACCCAAAATTATTATTTCATGATTTATAGTTATTTGTTCTTAGATTTCCACAACATATCAGTTGATGTGTATACTAACTGTTTGATTAAATGATTCTTATGGAACAACCAATTGTTTGATGCAGCAATGAAAAAAACAAATCTAATTGAGGTGTTAATAATATACTTTCATCTATTGCAGGTTGTATCTGGACGAAAAGTTTATTCTGATCTTTTCATTGACGAAAGTGTTCTAGTATTGAGGCTTGAAGAATCAAATTGATGTAATTGACGGTTATCAAGATATAATTGATGTAATGCATTTATCTCAAAAATTTTAACAAATTGGTGTATGTACATTAACAATTTTGTAATATGTTTTTTTCACTTTCTTTTTTCTTTTTCTTTTCTTTCTTGTGTTCTGACTATCTATCTCTTATTGCAGTTTTTGTATTTAAGTTTTCTTGTAGTTAATAATAGTTGAATGGACCATTATATTAAATTTGATTGAATTTGTAACTTGTTATCTTCTTGTTAATTGTCACTAAATTTGTTTAAAACAAACATAATTTTCATATAGTTAACTGCCGCTAGATTTGTGTATAGTGATAATTTTTAAATAATTAATTGTCGATAAGTTTATGTATAGTGACACAATTTTAACATGGTTAATTGTCATTAAATTTGTGAATAATGACACAATTTTAAGACTATAAATTGTCATTAAGAAGTTGTATAGTGACAAAATCTTCAAACAGTTAATTGTCATTAAAAATATGTATAGTGACAAAATCTTCAAACAGTTATTTGTTTATATATAAATTTAATGACATAAGTTTTATTTTATCACTAATTAAGGTCAAGTGATAATATGTCACTAAAAGTTATGATTTGTGACAAGTATAAAAAAACCTGTTAGTGATACTTTTTTTGTCACGATATTGAAATTGTAACAATTTCTTTACATGTAGTGAGAAATAATTTTTGTCACTATGTCATTTTTTTTTTAGTGTAAAAAGTGAGATTTAAAACTAATTAAACAAATAAAAATAAATTAAGATTTAAAATGAACAATAAGTATTGAAAATTTACCGGTATAGATGATAAGTTGGAAGGCTGTGAAAATTTGTATTTTGTTAATGTTTTGACAATGGGAAAGGAAAGGCGAAAGCGCTGTTTTTATATTAAATTTGTACCTTTTGATTTATGTTGTAAAATGTCTATTTTATACATCTATAAAAGTCTATTTTTGCTTTGGTATGTAATTGACTAATAAAAAAATAAAAGAGAAAAATGGAAAAGGTAAAAATAGGAAAAGTGAAAAAGTAAAAATTAAGAGTATTTTTGTTTCAATCTCATCTTTAGTGCTAAAAAAAAAAAAAACTTAAAATAATAAATAGGTGCTATTGCTACAACAGGCTCTCCATTCGGTACTATTTTCGGAAAGATAATCGGATAATGCATTAAGAAATATCACATTTATTTGAAGGGTGTAAATGTGATTGTAATTAAATGTATGAATGCATCTCAACCACTAACTTGTGATAATATAACCTGTATCTATGGCTATGGGCCACTGGTAGGGACCACTGATTCTATATATCTGTCTATATATATGTGTGTGAAAAAAATGAAGTATGTAGTAGGTTTACACAAATTTAATGAAAATGGAAGGTGGTCGAAATTATGAGATATCTGAAGGTGGTCGAAATGAAAACGGTATTGTTTGCTTATAATTATGCATTGCTCCACTACTTTGTAATTTTTCTTATTCTCTAAGTTTGAGATTTATTATTATTATTTCATATAGTCAAAAGCATTCTTACATCTAAGCTTTGCATAAATACATACAATAATACATTGATTAGAAAATTATATATTTATATTAGTTATATAAACTTGTGCTTATTTTGGCATGATATATAGATAACAGAGCATACTGGGACTTACATGAAGCTGCAGCAAAAGGTGATTGGGGCAAAGCTGAAGAAATTTTTAAGGGTGTTGGAGATGAACACTCAGTCGTACGACATACAGCTCTCCAAGCCGCAGTATTAGCAGGGCACAGTGATTTTGTGCAAAAATTGTTGAGGAGCAGTTATATGAAAAAAGAAGATTTAGAAAGTGAAAATGTTGACGGAAATACAGCTTTTGGTGTTGCTGCAATGTTGGGAAATATTGGAGTTGTCCTCATGATGTTGAAAAAGAATAAGGACTTAGTAAATATCAGAGATAAGAATGGAAGGTTACCAGTTCAAATGGCTGCTTCTCTAGGACATAAGGACATGGTAAAGTGCCTTTATATTCCCACCAGGGATGACTTTAACGATGAAGATCGCATTCTATTGCTCCTCACACTCATCGACAACGATATTTACGGTATTAATTATCATGTAGTGTATAACTGAAATTAATCCGGATTTTATTCGCTTAAAATTATTATCTTTAACAGTGGGTGGTACCAGATGTTGCGCTGTCGATGGTAGAAGAATTCCCAACCTTAGCGGTTTCCCGTGAAAATGTACCAGGTGGAAATGGAGAAACAGCGTTGCATGCCTTGGCTCGAAAGCCTCTCATGACATTAAATGAGTTTGGCAATTCAAAGCAAGGAATTCACAAGAGATTCTGCTACCGATGTTAGTCCTTCTTACCTTTTCACCATGCCTTTGATTACTAATTGTATTGTAGCTTTTAAATACGCTCATCTAAAATTTTCATGTTCCCATTTCACAATCACATAGGTCAGGAGTTATTACATTTTTAATACTAAACATTCATTATTTTGTAATGAATCAAAGTGAAATACAAGGTGGGATGTCGTTTGTTAAAATTACAAGTGATTTCAGGGCTAGACGAACAAGGATCCTCTGTTGATCCAAGGACCAGAATGGAATGAATTTTTACATATGTTAATGATCACGGAATAATTTGCAACTATTACTGTAATATATCCTTTATGTCTAGATTAACCCTATGAAATTTTACATAATTTTGAAATGTGGACAATTAATTAAAAAGTGTAGATCAGAGTGTGGTCTAAATCAAGGGATGTTGTAATGTATTCTCTCTCATGACGCACAATTTACGTAATAGCCCTTTATGTCAGTGGTTTGTTATGTATATATATAAATATATATATATGAGAATTCTCAAGTGTGAACATGTCCAAACTATCCACATCATGATGAAATCTAATGAATTTTGATCAGATTTTTTACATGCATGATAAGAAAAAGGGGTAATTACCCTAGTGGCCATTGACTTTTACCACCACTATCAAAATGACCACCAAATGGGGAAATTGATGGAAAATGGCCATTTTTGGTAAAAAATTGTTACACTAATGGCCATTCCATCCAATTCCATCAATTTCCATCCAATTCCATCCAATAAGTGGCATTTTGGTAAATAAGAGGATGACATTAATTTATTTTAGATGTTTTTTTGGAAATCAATTTTTTCTTTTGTTTTTTGAAACAAATAATTATATTTAGTGTGTATATACGTATAGCATATCTCAAACATATATATATATATATATATATATATATGTATTTCTTTTTTGAGAAGATTTAGACTACAAAATCTAAAAATTCTAAAAAATATATTTGAGATAAGTTGAAAAGAAATATATATATATATATATTCTTTTTTGAAAAGATTAAGGTTGCGTTTGATTTTTCATCTGAAGACTGAACAGTACTGAATTGTACTGAAGACTGAATAGTGACTGAAAACTGAAACTGAAAAACATGTTTGTTTTTTTTCACTGAAAACTGAATATAAGTGATAAATTGTTTGTTTTTTTAAGTTACAAATATCTTAAAGTAAATACTTTTACATTTATGCCCTTTCAACTATAATTTGTTATATATTTATATTTTAATATAATAAAAACAAATAAAGAGTAATTTAATAATATAATAACAAATTTGTAAAAAATAAAATATAACCCTTAGAATATAAATGAACAAGTTAATTGAAATTTAGTATAAGAAATAACAATAGATTAAAGTCAGCCACTAATAATCTGTACAATATTTATACTATATATGTGGAATAATAATATAATATAATAAAATCTATATCTCTATTATTATTTTTTTATTTTTTATTTTTGAAAGTGGTTGCTAAAGTTTTTTAAATAGTAAGAAGGAAAAAAAAAAATATTAATATGGTTAAGTGGTGTGAGGGAAGAGAAAACTAGAAGCAAATAAGATTTGTAAGGATAAATTTGGAAGTAATAAATTGATATATATTTCAGTTATTTTTTATTAAGTGAAAAGTGAAAAAAAATCACTTTTTATAAAAAGTGGTTTTAGGAGCTCATTCAGTGGTTTTATAACTTAAAAAATCAAACGAAACAACTTAATGACACACATTAAGTGCCATTAAGTGTTCAGTAGAAAAATCAAACAGGCCCTAAGGTTACAAAATCTAAAAATTATAAAAAATATATTCGAGATAAGTTGAAAAGAAATATATATATATATATACAGTCTCGTTCCTATCAGGACATCCTTATATAACTTTATCATGATATTGAATGTAAGCCACTCATTTATAACAGTGATTTGACAAGTGCATACACACCAAGTCAAAGTATGTAAAACGAGTGGCTCACGTTCAATATCCTTATATAATTTTATCAGGACATCCTCATTTGAAAATTTTCCTATATATATATATGTTTGAGATATGTTATATGTATATGTACACACTAAAAATAATTATTTGTTTCATAAAACAAAAGAAAAAATTGATTTCCAAAAAACATCTAAAATAAATTAATGTCATCCCCTTATTTACCAAAATGCCCCTTATTTACCAAAATGCCACTTATTGGATGGAATTGGATGGAATTAGATGGAATGGCCATTAGTGTAACAATGTTTGCCAAAAATGGCCATTTTCCATTCATTTCCCCATTTGATGACCATTTTGATAGTGGTGGTAAAAGTTGATGGCCACTAGGGTAATTACCCCTAAGAAAAATGAAATATCTCTTTGGGGCTTTTGTCAACTCCTATGCTTTTGTTGGTTTGTTGGGTTTGCCTGCCCGTTTGAGGCTTTTTTAATATGTTGGCTGTTTTAAAAAAAAAAATGAAATATATTTATAAAAAAAATTTCAAAAAATTTCAAGTTTGGGAACTAGTTTTTCTAAATTTTTTAAGTTAAAATATTTAAAAAACGGAAAAATATAAAATAAATAAAAAACAGAAAGAAAAATAGTTTTTGGATTCGAAAAATTTCATCATGGTTTCATTAATTATTTAAATGATAATTTTATTTTATTTATTTTAATTGCTAAAAGACTAAAACACCCTTTTAATATTAACAGCATATTGTGAGAGGTTAACGGCAGGATATGATTGTGTTGAATTTCTTAAAGTTAGCGAAATTTTACCGTAAGGAAAAAATCCAAGGTGCTTTCGTGCAATTAACCCTATATATAATAACCCAAAAACAATTCAATTGATATGCAACTCCAATAAGGCTCTTTGCTGCCTTTAAGATTTGTCCTTACCGTACCATCCTATAATGATAACTTACTTATCAAATAATTTTCTCTTTCTTTATACGGTCCTGTTCCTATCAGGACTTTATCAAAATATTGAATGTGAGTCACTCATTTATAACAATGATTTGACAAGTACATACATACCAAGTCAAAGTATGTAAAACGAGTGGCTCACAATCAATATCTTTATATAATTCTATCGGTGCGCACTGATGGGATAATTTCCGTTCTTTATATATATATATATATATATAGTATTTAAACATGTGAGTCATCGTCTCAATTTTACACGTGAACTAAAGGAACAACCGTATAGCATTGAGATGTAGATACATACTGACTTGCTTGAAGCGTATCAATTTGTTAACAAATCCAACAAATCCGTATTACTTTCTAGTGGTTGACGTTGTTTTTGACAGTGTGGTTTGAAATTTATTTCAAATTCCTAATTTGACTTGGTTAATTATCACATATAAAACTGCATCTTTTATCAATTAAAAATGTATTGCAATATGTCAGCTTTCCTCACATTTGCTGCAGTTATAAGTAGCAACACGGTGGAGAAGAAAAGGATGGACCCGGAAGGACGTAAACTACTCGAAGTCCTTTGGGAAAAGATAGTAAACCAGCTGGATTACAACCAAATTTCAGAACTAATTTCAAAACCTTCGACACTTATATCTGATGCTGCTAAAGAAGGGAATTTTGAGTTTATATCTATTCTTATTAGTAAACAACCTAATGCGATATTAAACTTTGATGAGAATGGATATACCCTTTTTCATACTGCTGTTGAGTATCGTCATGAAAAAATCTTTGAGCTCATTGATAAGAACCCTTCCATCAAGAATGTTATAGTTGCACTGAAAGTCGGAAAAGAAGAGAAGAACACTATTTTGCATTTGGCTGCAAAGTTACCACCTGAACAAAATCGGCTCAAAGTTATAGCAGGAGCAGCTCTCCAGATGCAGCGAGAGATGTGGTGGTTTAAGGTGAATCTTTATAATTAATCTCAACAAGCTGAAAACTGAAATTAATTTAGTTTGTTCTTCTTGCATCTAAATTTACTGGATTACTGCAGGAAGTGAAAAAGCTTATGCCACCAAGTTTTGCTGAAGCCAAAAATGGACAAGGTAAAACAGCCCGCACTTTATTTACAGAAAGCCACAAAGATTTAATGAAAGAAGGGGAAAGCTGGATGAAGACAACTGAAAATTCATGCATGATTGTGGCAACACTTATTGTCACAATCGTTTTCACAGCAGCTTTAACAGTACCAGGCGGAATCAAAGATGATACAGGGGATCCGCATTTCCTTAGAAAAGCCTCCTTTATATGGTTTGCCATATTCGATATAATATCCCTGGTATCATCCTCTTGCTCGATTCTAATATTCTTATCTATTTCCACTGCACGATATGCGGAGGAAGATTTTCTCTGGTCACTGCCTAGAAAGTTGCTTATGGGACTTTTAACTCTTTGCATATCAATAGTAACAATGATCATAGTCTTTTGCACAACTTTGTTAATCGTCTTCGATGAGGGAACGAAAGTGCCTGCTCTTCTGGCAATGGCACTTGCTTCTATCCTGGTCCTATTCTTCATTTTGCCGCAAATCCGTCCTCTTGAGGCCTTAAAATATATCTCTCTGGAAAGATGCCTTCAACACTTTTAAGGGAAAGTAATTGAAGGAGTTCTAAATGGAGTCAATACGTTATCTACTCTTGATAGGTTTTTTATGTAATGGGATATTGAGTTATATCATAGTTAGTGGTGTGATTAATATGTGTAGCTTAATTGGTTATATTGGCCTATCCAGTGTTTCAGTTGTGTCAAACTACAACTATTGTCTATATTGTTTTCTTTATTATTAGAATCATATAAGGATTGTATAGCTGTTAAACTTATCTCTAGGAGGGTTCAATATTACGTTGCTATTGTATATATATATGCGTTGCTATCAATAAAGAAGGTGTGCAGTTTTGCAACAAATCAATTTGTGTTTACATGGTATCAAAGCTACGATCTATTCCTTAAATCAATCTTTTTTTTCTGTTGCCTTTTATCATTCAATGACTACCTCCACCGACGGCACCTCTCCTGACAACAGCCCTCCTGAAAACAGCTCCTCTGCAGCTCCTACCATCGTTAATGTCACGCCAGCCACCTCTACCTCACTCCGTTCCAATGAGTTCCATCTTATTACCATCAACATCACTGCCCAGGCACCTCTCAAACTCACCACCAATAACTATATGTCCTGGAAGATATAGTTTCAAACTCTCTTCACGGGATATGACCTTCTAGGCTTCATTGATGGCTCCAAGCCTTGCCCACCGGCCTCCACAACAGTTGGTGATGTCACCACTCCGAATCCTGCCTACGGAATATGGGTTCGTCAGGACCAGCTCATCTTGAATGCGATCATTGGTTCATTATCTCCTACTCTCATCTCCTTCGTTGCTAGCGCAAAAACATCCATGGAAGCGTGGACTATACTTGCAAATACATATGCCAAACCGTCTCGTGGTCGTATCAAGCAAGTTAAATCTCTGCTCAAGAATTCCACAAAGGGTACACAGTCCATCACTGATTTTCTTCATTCCGTTAAGGCTCGTGCGGATGAACTTGCCTTGCTAGGTGCTCCAGTTGATGACGATGACCTCACTAAGAGGATTTTAGACGAACTTGATGATGATTACAAAGAATTAGTTCGGGCAGTCCAAGCCAGAGACAATCCCATATCCTTTGATGAGCTACATGAAAAATTGCTAACCTTTGAGGCTTCCCTTTAGAATCGCAAACAGGAGGCACCATCTTTTCCTGCTACTGCAAATCCCACATTCAAAACTGGCTCAAATTGGCGCCCACAGCATGGTGCTAACTCTTGGCGTCCACCGTCCTCTGGAAACAATGGTTGGCGTCATCTTTCTTCCCATACATCTCGGCCTCCCTTCAACAACACAAGCCCACCAAATCGTGGCCATCAACATGCTCCACGTCCCTACCTTGGTCGCTGTCAGGTATGTGGTATCCAAGGCCACTCAGCCAAGCGCTGTCCCTCATTCCAACTGGTCCCAGTTCAGCCGTCTGCTGCTCCACCTACTGCTGCACCAGCTTCTTCAACACCCTGGCAGCCTAAGGCTAATTATGCGGCTGCTGGCTCTTCCTCAAATTCCGCCTGGCTCCCAGACAGTGGGGCTTCTCATCATGTGACAGCAGACCTGAACAATTTGTCGCTCCATGCTCCTTACAATGGATCCGATGATGTCATGATTGGTGACGGCACAGGTCTCTCGATCACAAATATTGGCTCCGCAACTCTTAGTACTTCAAATAACAAATTTTCTTTGCAGGATGTTCTTTGTGTACCAACTATGAAGAAAAACTTGATTTCAATTTCTCAATTTTGTGCTACTAACAATGTTTCTGTTGAGTTCTTATCAACTTCTTTTCATGTGAAGGATCTTCGTTCGGGGACAATTCTTCTGAGAGGTTCAACTAAGGATGGAGTGTATGAATGGCCAACTTCCAGTCTCGTGTCAACACCGGTCTTAGCTTTTTCAGGCGTCAGAACCACCTCATCCACCTGGCATCATAGATTAGGTCACCCAGCACATCCCGTATTACAACGTATTGTTTCCAATTTTAATTTAGAATTGTCGTCTCCTATTTCAAAGGATTTTTCATGTCATTCATGTCAATGCAATAAAAGTCACAAGCAGCCATTTTCTTGTTCAACTCTTGTCTCGTCTCAACCTCTTGAAATAATATTTTCTAATGTATGGACTTCGCCTGTTTTCTCTCATGCCAATTTTAAATACTATGTGATTTTTGTGGATCATTACACCAAATACATATGGCTCTATCCCCTTAAGAAAAAATCAGAGGTCAAGGACACTTTCATTAGGTTTAAAGCCATTGTGGAAAAAAAATTTGGTCGAAAAATCATCACATTTTATACAGATAATGGCGGTGAATACATGGCACTCAAAGACTACCTAGCCACGAATGGTGTCTCTCATCTCACTACCCCACCACACACACCTGAGCATAATGGGTACTCCAAAAGGAGACACCGTCATATTGTTGAGACAGGTCTTACCTTGCTCACTCATGCCTCCCTTCCCCTACACTTTTGGCCTCATGCGTTTGCTACGGCTGTGTACTTGATCAATCGCATGCCAACTCCTACTCTTGGTCTCGTGTCGCCCTATGAGAAAATTTTTGGTCGACCTCCGAACTACTCAAAGCTGAAAGTATTCGGGTGTCTTTGTTACCCTTGGCTTAGGCCATATACATCTCACAAACTTGACAGTCGGTCCACCTCCTGTGTCTTTCTTGGGTATTCCCTATCACAAAGTGCTTACCTATGTTATGATCCATCCAGTTCAAAAATGTTTATCTCCCGTCATGTCAAATTTGTAGAGTCAATTTTCCCCTATGCATCGTTACACACAGTTCTGGACCGTCCCAACTCCACCACCATCAGTTCTTGGTTCCTTCGGTCATCACATTATCTCCATCCACTGCTGTCCTCTCTCCTGCTTTGTCTCCAAGTGAAGCTCCCATACGCGTGACACAAGCTGCTCCTCAGCTCTCTTCACCGGCGGCAGGCACAGCAGCTGAACCAGTGCCACTGTCACCTCGATCTGCAGCCTCTTCATCGTCCACTTCAGTGGCTCAATCCGAGTCACCGGGTCTGCTTCCACCCGCCATCAGTGCTTGCTCCGAGTCGACCACTTCAACTGCTGCTCCACGGCTCTCCACTACAGGTGTGTGCTCCACTTCTCATTCCTTCTCATCATGTGCAATGTCTCCACCTCTCAATGATCACCCGATGACCACTAGAGCCAAGAATTTCATTCACAAGCCTATTCAGAAATTGAACTTACACACTAGCATTCAATCTGAGTCAGAGTCTGAACCAACAACAGTCACACAGGCTTTGAAACACTCTAATTGGCGTCGGGCTATGTCAGAGGAGTACGATGCTTTAGTTCACAATGGTACTTGGGAGCTTGTTTCCCCGAATGAGGCCTCTAACATTGTGGGATGCAAATGGATTTTTCGGATCAAACGAAAATTCGATGGTTCAATTGATAGATTCATGGCTCATCTGGTTGCTAAGGGGTTCAATCAGAGACCGGGTGTGGATTATTTCGAGACCTTTAGTCCTGTCATCAAACCAACCACTGTACGACTTGTCCTCAGTATAGCTACTAGTCACGGCTGGCCCCTCCGTCAGCTGGATATTAATAATGCGTTTCTTCAGGGTCGACTCACAGAAACAGTTTACATGGCACAACCTCAAGGCTTTGTTGACTCTGATCGCCCAACACACGTTTGCAAGCTCCGGAAGGCTGTCTATGGCCTCAAGCAGGCACCGCGAGCTTGGTACCATGAGCTGAAACAATTTTTACTCGCTGCTGGATTCAAGAATTCTCATGCGGACACCTCTCTCTTTGTTCTGAATACAGTTGGTAACATCCTCTACCTTCTTATATATGTAGATGATATAATTCTCACAGGTAATAACCCAGCTCATGTGAATCGGTTTGTTGAGAGTCTTGCTCAGAGATTCTCTCTGAAGGATCTTGGTCCCCTCTCCTATTTTCTTGGTGTTGAAGTGGTTCCTCATGAACATGGTATTCTCTTGTCACAGCAGCGCTACATACTGGATCTTCTCTCTCGCATTAACATGTCTGGTGCCAAACCTGTCCAAACACCCTTGCCTACCAGTCCACCTCTTAGTCTCCACTCGGGTACTCCTTTAAGTGATCCTACCAGGTACAGAACAGTTGTTGGCAGCCTACAATATTTATCGCTCACTCGTCCGGACATTTCCTACGCCGTCAACAAACTATCTCAATTTATGCATCAGCCCACCTCTGTCCACTGGGACCTTGTGAAGCGTCTTCTACGTTACTTGTGTGGATCGCTGAATGAAGGGGTTGTGATACATCAGAATTCTCAAGTTGCTCTTCATGCCTTTTCCGATGCCGATTGGGCTGGGAACAAGAACGATTACTCATCTACAAGTGCCTGCATTGTCTATCTTGGGAGGAATCCGATTTCATGGAGCTCGAAAAAGCAAACAACCATCGCTCACTCCTCTACGGAAGCTGAGTACAAGTCAGTTGCAGCCACAGCAGCAGAGCTGAAATGGGTGTGCTACCTTCTTACTGATCTGGGTATCACACTGTCAGCTGCACCTGTTGTTTACTGTGATAATGTGGGGGCTACCCAGCTGTGTTCGAATCCTATTTTTCACTCTCGTATGAAGCATATTGCAATTGATTTTCATTTTATTCGAGACCAAGTGCAGTCCGGCGGTTTACGTGTTTCTCATGTTTCCTCCAACGATCAACTCGCGGATGCGCCAACTAAGCCACTGTCGCGACCCTTGTTTCAGTCCCTCAAAGACAAGATTGGACTCTCTTGTCATGGTCCATCTTGAGGGGGCATATTGGCTATCCAGTGTTTCAGTTGTGTCAAACTACAACTATTGTCTATATTGTTTTCTTTATTATTAGAATTGTATAGCTGTTAAACTTATCTCTAGGAGGGTTCAATATTACGTTGCTATTGTATATATATATATGCGTTGCTATCAATAAAGAAGGTGTGCAGTTTTGCAACAAATCAATTTGTGTTTACAGGTTATGTGTTTTTGTTGAAGTTAGTGGCCTATTTTTATTATGTTTATGTAATTGTCTATTTAAATGCTTGTTTGTGTTGAATGAACCGATTGTTGTCTTAGTCTTACAATTTTTATTTTATTATTCTTCTCACTTCCTAACCGTTGTTGAAAGAAGTCATCTCCCAATTAAGATTTGGTATCAAAGCCTAGTCAGAATGGGTATCAAGGCAATGCCAGGTGAAAACAATAAAACTTCAAACTAGAAGTGGGCACAGTTGGGTTGAACCAAACTATTATTCAATCTGTTTAATAATTTATAACTCAAATCAAACAAAACCAACTTATAAAAATCAGTTTGGTTTGATGGTTTAGGATTAAATCTAACATACTTTATTTTTAGTTTTAAAAAATAAGTTTATAGGAAGAGGCCCTTATTAAATTAGTGCAACAAAGGATAGCAACTTTGAGAAGAAGTGAGGCTTGTTTGTGTTGAATGAAATGCGAGTAAATTCAGCCAATTGTTGCCTTAGTCTGACCATTTTTATTTTGTTATTCCCCTCACTTCCTAACATTGTTGCGAGAAGTCATTTTGATTTTTGAGTGTTTTCAGCACTTCAAAAATCTAAAATTTGGTATTGTTCACGGTGATTTTATGGAACCTTTAACAATTATGGGCCGATTGTAGGCTTTTTGCACAACACAATTTACAAATATAGTCTAAATGTGGCTATATGCATGAGAGTGAGGATGAGGAATAAAAGCAAATGGTTATAATCAAAACTGGTGACAATAAGAGATGAGAGTACATCGATCCGTCATAAGCATACAATGCCCAAAACATTTGTTTAAATCTTCTCAATTGGATCAGAGAGAAGAGACATGTTAGTAGGCATATCAATAACTGGGATTGCTTTGACCAAGTTTGACTCTATATTAAACTGTCAAAGCACCATGATATTCTAACAAAATTAGATATTATCTTATACTTACCTAAAACAAGTTTTGGCAAAGTTACACAACAATAACTGCAAGACCACATGACCAGGAAGATGCTAAGATATGCAACCTTGCTTCAACTGATGGCAGTGATATAGACAGTCAGTCACCTAGACAGAAACCCTTTTCTTATAAACTAGAAATTGTATAACAAGAAATGTGGTCCTAGATATTCTAAGAGTGTATGTCCTCTGACCACCTCAAATTTTAACAATGGTACTTAAGATTTGATCATGAATAGAACTCAAATGTTGCCAAGTTCGACCAAGATTCACCAACCAATACATTTACATTAAGATATAATACATTCAAATCTTAACTGCGACCATGTCTCTCACTACATTAAAAACAAGTGTACCTTCACCTACTACCATGACAAAAGTTTTAGAATTACCTGTTCAGGTTCTCTCTCTCTCTCTCTCTCTCTCAAAGATGGGCCAGCATATATGGTTATCCCTTCCAGTTCCAGTAGTGTTCAAGGATAACAAAGTACCCAGCAGACCATGAATAGCAGTTAGTATATCAACACAATCAAGTTTAAGACTCGCATGCACCTTGACCATGCCATCCATTGAATTAACCTGCCAAAGGGAAAGGATAAAAGCAGCAAATATGTAACTAAGATGATCAAAACCCTATGCAGATGATACAAGCACTAACTAGCCTGATACTGGTTGAAAATTATTTTAACTTAAATTTTATACAATCACCAATGATGCATTATCATACCAGGTCAGTAACCTTAGTAGAAGAGGACCAGTAGGGATGTTGACAAAGATTATACAAAATCTTCTCACGCACCTAAGGTAGAAAAATGGAAACAATAGAGAATTGAGTTCAAATAGAGAAAAATTACTCTCAAGAGATTTTTCATGAGGTGAAAAATGTCTTGATGGTCACCGTGGATACACATCAACATTGACATTAATTTGTCATTGAGTTAACAAGAAAAAGAGAAACCCAAGTCGAAGGTCATTGTGTTGAGACCTCAACCTATGAAAACAGAAATGGGATGATACCACTCCAAATATCAATGCCTTAAGCCTAGCAGATAAAATAAGCTTGAGCCAAGCCCACCGGCAGTAGTTCAAATCACTTACGTAGTTACATCTGATTTTATAAACAACTAAACCTAAATTAATCTTAAAACTTGTTTACCCCACTCATGTTTAACCTTGACTAGCTTAAGCCAAGCAACTTAAGCTTAGTCTAACTAGGTTGGCAGGAGTCAGAACAGCATCAACTTTTCTTAATCACCATGAAGTATTTAGTGAAGGTATATAATGTGGCATCTAAAACATAAGCAGAAATAAAAAAACAAGATTCAGTAATTAATTGCAGCTTTCCAAAGCAAAGCCTAAGAGAGAAAGAGACATAGAGAGAGTACATACAATGGTGTGAAAATATTCAGTGTGTAAAACTAGGAGGAAGTGCTATCAAACACCTAAAGACCATGCTAAAACAATCTTAAAGGAGAAGAAAATTCCCAATGATGCCAGCCAAAGAAACTTACTTGAGAACCCTTTTGTGACCAATAACATGCAATGAAGTACAATTGTACAAAGCAAATCGGGATGAGACAATAAGCAGACATTAGGTAAATTATATAAAAGAAAAACAGTTATCAAGCATAGGTCACATTTTAACTTTGCTAAATGAGACAATTTGTCAAGTATCTCTTCGCAGTTGGCACAAACACATTTTTTCATCTTTGCATGATTTATGCACAAAGTTTCAGGCATTATGGCACTCTAATTAACTTGGTTAACTCTAATCCGTAAAATTATCAAGAATTTAAGGGCGTCCTTAACACCGGTGATTTGGAATATTGTATTCAACCTTAGGAATACAGGTTTTCTTCTTTCACATACATTCTGGATTTCTTCATATTAACACATAACTTGTACATAAAAAAAATTAAGCTATTTCACAAGTGCGATAGGAGAAAAGTTGTATGGTCAACAACAATATACAAGATTCAACTTTGGGATGAAGATGGCTTCTATTGTAGAGAAAAGCAGACTTTGCCATATACATAGTGCCCAATATAGCAATTAGAATATTGAACAACAAAAAAAAAAGTGCGAGTAAACTAATTTGCCTCTCACAATAATGTAACTCATTGAAATTGTTGTTATGCTAATTCATGGTGTTCTTTGATATAGCAACAACCACACCATAAAAGTTACAAGAAAGAATGAAAACACAAAAAATTTACTCTTTATAGTGCTTTAACTTTTAAGGAGAATCATATCCAAAGACCAACTTCATTTCATTTGAATTCAAGCCCACCAAAAGAGGCTTCAAATCAAATTCCATATACAAGACTTGCTGACAAATCCTGTTCCATAAAACTTCTTTAATTTCAATCACTTGAATTGATACAGTATCCCCACCACAATTTGATACCTTCACAAATATCTATATCAGCTACATCATGGGTTCTATTTCCAGGTTCACTTTTTTACCTTTGTCAGGCTTGCTTGCTTGCTAGTCTAGTTCTAAATATCATACAAATTTCCTCAAAATCTATAAAATCATGTACAAAAAGCCATAGTGATTAGTGAAAAATAGAGTTTCAATGCTTAGGGAAAACTGATCTAAATATTATCTACACAAGCAAGTTGTTGCCATCTATTATTGTCTAACATAGCTAATTTCTCTTCTCATCATCAAACCACCATCATATAGATTATCTTACAAGAACTTATCAGCTAATTTATCTTCTAATCATGCTAACAAAAGGTAAGCAAAAAAGCAAAAGGCAAAAGGCAAAAGGCAAAAGGCAAAATGCAAGCAAAAAAGCAAAACACTTCTCCGTTTTTTTAACAGTAAATATATTAAAAGCCACAAAAGGCAAGCAAAAAGCAAAACACAGCACTACAACTAAGGACCAGTCTACAAAAACAGCCAGGCAAACGAAAACAAAGAGAAGCCAGAGCAAAGGCCAAAAATAGGGGAGGTCACCCGCAGCCCAGCACACAACAAACCGTCCAGAAAACAAAGACCAAAAAACCCAGGCAAACTGGAAACAACACACTACAAACAAACCCAGGCAAATCAGATATCGCTCCACTCCAACACATCCCCACTCATGCTAGAACCTTTATTAAACAAACAATTAAAACATAATATATGTCAGAGCTTCTGTTTCTGATTCAATCTCTACACACACGACCCTCCCCATTTTACTCTTTTCCTGGAAACAGAATTCTACAAGTGAAATAGAACAGAAGAACATGTCAATAAATAACTTACATAAGTGTAGCTTGATCCGTGGATTATCCGAGGTGAAGAAATTAGAGCTTTGAATCCTTCCGAAATTAGAGTTTTGAGATCAAGGAGTAATTTTCAATGAAAACTTGTTTCAATCTTTCTAGTAACACATTGCCCAGGATGGATTTGATGACATATTTGCTATTTGGGAGATTAGAGAGATTAGGGTTCAAATGAGAAATTGGGGAAGAACATCAGATCATCAATGTGAAAAAAATGTGGAAGAGATATGAGTCTGTAATTCGGTTTGTTATATAGGAAAGAGAAGGGTAAAATTGGTAATATTAAAATTTCATTAACTGTTTATATTGCTTTGCAAGTTTTTCAAAAGCTATTCCTGGAGAAGCACCTATGTTGGTGCTTCCAATAGAAGAGCTTCTAAACTCAAGAAGCCATTTTCTTATTTTACCCAAACATCTCCAAAAGTAGTTTTTGGCCCTTAAAAGAGCTTTTGAACCTCTCAAAAGCTATCCCAAACAATGCCAATGTTAGTGTTAAAAGTTAATATAGAAAGGATAGGGGTTGGATTGCAATGTCCAACTCAATTTCAGGGCAAGGACAGGGATATGAGATTCGACATGTTAACATGGCCCCTCACATGCAACATGAAGATAGATGGCAACATGTTATACTCTGATACTACATACATAACCATTCAAGTGAAAAGTATAAGATGTTAGGTAAAAGTCAGAAATATAGTATTTAAAACATGGGATTTGGCTTGTTAACAAACTGTAATATTTTTTTATTTAAAATTTACCATACACAGTCCTTAGATTTTATTCCCTAGAGAGGCATACTGACATTTTCCCAAAATATTATTTCTGCTATAAAAAACAATATGTGAAGTCTAAGGAACTTGATCACCAATTAGAGGTTACAATTGATTAAATCCAAATACTAGAGTGTGGTACAAAGGTATACATATTTTTTTTATATAGTAAACAAAAAGTTTATTCATAAAAGAAGTAAGTACATAAGTGAATCGGCAGTCCAATACCCAAAACAACAAACTAAACAAAAATAAACATTACAATGAATTCAATCAAAAACAATAGCCTTCCAATCAAACATAATGAAAAATAGAGAATTGTCTCTAAATTCTTCAAAAATGGATGCCCATAGAGAAGCTAAATAATAAGCTTTATCCTATCAAAAACTATCCTATGTGTACAAAGGTATACATATGACCAAAATACAATTTTGAAGAACCCCTCACCCTCTAGGATTATCTCAGTCTAGAGAAACAAGTGTCAAGTTTGTATCCCCTATCATATCTTTGATTCCACACACACTATGCAGTTCAATTTAAACATCCGAAACAAACATGTGCCATGATATCACTAATTAAATAGGTAACAAAGACTTCGATTTTAAAAAATGAAACATGATAAGTAGGACTTTAAAAGGTACTTATCAAAGATTGCTGAAAACAAGTATCTTAAACGAGTTCAACTATATATTTACTAGCATTTTCAATAAAGAAGGAATAAAGTCTGTGGATTATCTTGCAATTAAGGTATAAGTAAGGCCCACTTACATTGATGGCATTTGTTTGAATAACTAGAGATCTCATATGTCTTGTGCAACAACACAGGTATTTAGTGAATCCTAAAAGGAGAATGAATTTAATAATTACTCAACAAGGTAAACTATGTGAAGGAAGAGAGATAAGCGTGGAGTCTTAACTCTTAAGATGATAGGCTCGTACTCACACACGAAATAATATGTCCAAGTAGCACCAAAGCAGCATCATCCTACATGGATGCATACAAATGAACATAGAATGAAGCTTAACAACCATACAGAATGTCACATGAAGATAAAATCAAGAATCTTCCAGATGAATCATATCAGAATTTGGAATATTTGACAATTCAAAATATCTATGAGAAAATTATGTGAAATATAATTTCAATAGAATGCCAATGAGATGTGAGCAAGCGAACAATTATCTACAGCTTACAAATAGAAGAAAATAAAGCTGAGAAAACGTAGTCTTTCCCACTCAACCCTCGGACCTCATGCAGTATATGATTTGGCAATATATGATAGTTAATGTCACCATACAATAGATCATTCTTTTCCCTCTTGTATTAAATTTGCAGATTAAACATCATTAGTTGGCATACACCAAGTAGGAGTGATATTGTCGATTTTATGAGATAAAACGCTAGTAAGAATGTAAGATTGAAAGTGCTTAAGATTCTCATGAACATTGAATTTCTAAAGCCACCATAATCCATAAGGTTACCCTAACTTCCCTAGGATCAGAAACTTGAATCCACGAAATACCTTGACCAAAATATTATTAGAATTGTGAAATCTTAAATAACCAAAAAATGATAAAATTACCAAAATTAATGCCAAAGCGAAAGAAAGCACTTAAAATCCTACAGGAAAATTGATGTATATGAATAAATTAAAATCTATTCAAACTAAAAGAGAGGATGGAATGTGCAATCCTAGTCTAGTTGAGAATTAATGGAAAAACTAAAGTCATGGGAAACTACTATAGTTCGGAATGATAATAGAACTTACAACTGCTGTTACATTGCTGAATATTTGTAACCCATGCATCAGACAGTTCCATATCATTTGCTAACTACGATCAAACTGCAATAGTTTGTCCCATCACCAGTTTCAATAAAAGGAATACACTAGATAGGAAGTAAACAACAGTAGAGAAGAACGTCTATCATACATATGAGCAGAATGCAATTTAACAAAAACAAAAATGGCAGAAAGATGCAGTAAAGAAGGTTGAAGAAATAAAAAAACTGCATACCTCCTAATGGATTCTTCGCTTGAGAATTTGAGAGTAGCACAGAAGAGATCGAGTTCCTGCATACTCCTATAAATCTAGGTAGATGCCCACATGAGGACACAATGAAGAAGAGAACCAAAAAAATCTATAAGTGCACAGGGTAAGTTAATCATTTATCTTGATATATGGAGAACTATAAAAGATACAATGGGGATAGAACTCTTATCTTTTTCCTGATAATGATATTACAGGCAAAGTTCTCGTATGCTGAAAGAACTTGAATTGTAAACTATTTACTACCATAGTAAATCATAACAGCGTACCTCAAAGTCCACAGCAGACCATCATAAGTATGCTGCATATTTGCAACATAGTAATCAGAAGAAAAAAAATGGCAATTGAACATGTTCATCACCATCATCATCAACAACAACGAACCCAAAACCAGAACCAAACCCAGAACACTACACCACCACACCTAGATCCAGAACCCAACCGCCATCATCACCACCACAAAACCCAGACTCAGAACCCTAACACCAAACCATGGCACTGGTTCTCAATTTTCAAACTAGCTCATAAAGTCATTTTATTAACCAGCAGTAATTTTAGGCACAGTAATCAATTTTAGAAGTTGAATCAAGGAGAAAGCACAAGATCACAAGACTAGAGTATAAAACAACAACATTCTGTGACATAAAATAAAACAGAAGACTACGAAGCAGCTACTGGATGCTTAAGGAGTGAAATAACTACCCAATGTTACACCAAACCATGTTGAGACTGTTATGGTTGCATCACTCCTGAATGAATCATACATACCAACCATCAAACCTCACCATGGAACTCCAACAAAGAAGAATTTTGTAAGAAAAATGACACAGAAGAGCTTGGTATAAGTCCATCCTACAAAAAGAAAAAGTATGTAAACATGTAACATAAAACCTAAGTTACTCCAATTGAATGATTAAGAAACCTTAAAACGCGATCAACAAGGACTTGGGACCATCCTTCTGTCCAAGAAATTTGCAGAACGCGGTTGACCTTACCCCATTTAATCATGAGTTTGATTTGATGGACCCTGAACCACAAAATCAACAAAACTAGCTCAAAGTTGTTTTAATCTCATATGCCGCGTTTTTGGAAGCTCAAAGTTGTTTTCTTTTTTCTCCATTTATATTGAAAAATAAATTCAATATTGTCTACTTGTTATTTTCATAGAAATCCTTTAAAATAACGCAAGATTATCATCAGGAAATATGCACTAAATTGTTTGCTCTGTCTACGGTGGATGGATATTAGGACGGAACAAGAAAATTTTGTTAGATAATATTTTGAGGGGATCAAAATGATCCCTCTAGTTTGACCTATTAGCCAAATTGGTCCCTCAGTTTTCTGAATTGTTTCGTTAAGTTCTACTGATAAGATTTCCGTTAGAAAAGTGGAATTTGACAAGGTTAGAGGGTCAAATGACCATACTGCCCCATATAACTGTTGAAATGAATTGAAAGACCAAAATGACCCTTTATAATTAAATTAAATAATAAAAAGTAAAAACAATTTTAAAATAAAACAATTAATTAAAAATATTAACAAACCCTAATCTCCTTTCTTTTTATCTCTCTCTAACTCCCGCCTCTCTCTCTCTCTCTCTCTCTCTCTCTGTATCTTCTTCTTCATCTCTCATCTTCTTCAACCCAAAACAACTCATCAAACCCTAACCCTAGTCGCCACTGCCACGGCCACCGCAGCCCAAACACCACACCCTAGCCCGCTAAAACACCATCTACACCATTCTTTCTCTTCTTTATTGATCCCTGATAAGCGTCATTTAGTACTCAACAAAATGATGTTTTAAATGTGTTCGTTTGAAAACTGATTTCACCACTTAGATGTAAATTAGTAAAGTGGCAAGTAGGATTCGTTCCACAGGGAATTAGAGTAATAGTTGAATAAATTAACAGTTCATAAATACAATAAAATAAATCATAAGCAATGGATGGTTGTATGGTTTGTCAAGCCATCAAACATACATGTAAAATAAACCTAATAAAACTAATAAAATAGAATGCTCAACAAATCTAGATAAGATATATGGAATAAACAATTAAAAGAATTGCTAGGATCACAAGTGGATTATGGGAAGTGCTTATCAAGCTACCTTAGTGAGCCAATCTCACAAATGTTAACCAATTGTTTTCTAGGATGTGTTTAGACCATTACTATGAACCCTAAACAACTTCCCACCGCAATGCATAACCGATTAAGGAGAGGGGGTCATAGCAGGATCGATTTGTTACAATTAACGGTTTAGATAATCGCGGTTGATATACCCTCCGACGATCTATCATACTCACTATGTTCTCAATCCATCAAGGGTGTCAATCCAATCAAGATTATATATCAAATTATCCTAAACAAGAGTATAATCAACTAGTGGATATACATGTCAATCATTTAATGTATAGAATCTAGTTATAAAATGAATAGAACACAAAATAGAGATTTAATACATATTAAAGCTTAAGCAAAACCCAATCCAAATGTTCTCACATCAAAACCCTAAAAAGGGGGTTTAGTTACACATATTACAATCAAAGGGAAGGCAACTAAAAGATTAGGAAATCACCCTTGGGTCTCCTTATGTAAGCTTGATCCTTTCCTTGCCTTTGATGCTCCTTGTGCAAATGGTAGATGATGAGGATGTGTCTAGATAGGTGGAGTCAAATGGGAAGTGATTGAGGAGATATGTGGAGAAGATAGGAAGAAAGAAATGATTGGGGTAATGTAATCTAGATGTTGAGTTTAAGGTGGAGGAGAAATTGAGGGATTAGGAATGGTAGAAATAAGGTTTCTTGGTTGTCAAGAGTTGCCAAGAGTTGTTTAAAAAGGGAAAATGGTGATGAATTTATAGGCTTTTCAAATTAGGTCTCATGTGGTAAATTACCAAAACACCCCTCTTGCATGGCAAATTACCATTTAGTCCATAAAAGGGGAGCATTACGTAATTTTCACCACCAATTAGAATTGAACAGAGAAAAGGTCACCATTTTTCTTCAATACTGACACTTGAGCGACGCAAGTGGCAACACAACTGGAGTTAAAATCAACTCCCTATCGCCGTGGCGACATTTTTGTCACGGTTTGGGATTGAGGGCGACATAGGGGAGGTTTAGGCGTGATTGGTGGCTTAGATTCCAGCCAATTGGGGCGCTGAGAATGCTACGATCGGTTTGTCATTGACTTCACCGTTAATTTGGGCCGAAAACTGACCGGAGGTAGGTGGAAAAAAGGGCACTTTCAGACGGCAGCGAGAGGCTAGGGTTTGGGCTCCATAGAAGTTACACGCGTGAGGAAGAAGGAGTAAGGTTGAAGACAGGGGGTGTATTTAGCAAGGGGTTATGGTGCATGCAGCTGTTCCTTCTGTCTCTATGTGGGGTGCGTTTAGTAGAGAACTGGGGTGCACTTAGACGCTGACCTATTTGTCTAATTTGAGGTGCACTTATAAGTGGATTGGGGCTCACTTAGAGGCCCATACACTATCCAAAACGCACCGTGTCATTTAATGACGTGGCGCCTGCTAGGGTGTGCACAGAAATGGGCTGGGGTTCATTCAGCGGCCCATTCTCCCTCCAGATGACATGGCGCGTTTGCTTGACTCGCCTTGGAAATTACGAACAGCCCCCTAAACTCCTCTGATTTTGCGATAACTCCAAACCTTCTTCATAATTTATACTTTTACCCCTATTTCTCTAAAATTACATCAATGCCCCTGAACTTTGTAAATACCTTAGAACACTTAATTTACACCATTAAATCACGGGATAATGCCCGAGAATCAAGCATAAAGAGAAGGAAGTGAGGGCCAAAATCATACCAATTTTGGTCCGATCAATCCCTCTCCTCTCTCTCTCTCGATTTCTCTCTCAAACCGATTTTCAAACAACCCCTAACCAATATCTTCAAACAACAAAGATCGTCAATGCCTAACCCAACCCAGATCGTCAAACATTGCCCAAACCCACAAAGTCAGATCGTCAAACATCATCATCTTCAAAACATCAACCAAAACCATAAAGTCTTCCTCAACCAGATTAAAAAGAAAAAACGAAAAACAAAAATTGAAAGAGTGGCTCGGTTGGATTCATTGTCACCACCACCTTCATCGTCATTACCAACTCACCACCACCTTCCTTTTCCTCTTGCCACGCACCCCTACTTCCTCTGATCTCTTTCTAGGTTGATGTGATGAAGAAAAAGAAGAAAAAGCTAATATGAGTCTAGGTTCTTCATTTTGGAAGAGTTTGGATCGAACTCAGTTCTTCATTTTACTTTATGGGTTTGGGTTTAGTCTGGGTGATGACTTATGAATTTTTAGTTCTTCATTTTTGTTTGATTTTAATTTGATTTCGGTACTCTCAACATTTAGTAGATTCTG
Organism: Acer yangbiense; assembly: GCA_008009225.1. NCBI lineage: Eukaryota > Viridiplantae > Streptophyta > Magnoliopsida > Sapindales > Sapindaceae > Acer > Acer yangbiense. Next base: position 26,313,458 of record CM017773.1, read on the forward strand.
AGAACAAAGAGTGTTGGATTTACTTGTGTTTGTGTGTATTTGTGCCGGTAAGGTTTTCGGTGGAGGGGTTTTGATCTAACCCAGCTCTTCATGAGTCTGATTAGATTTGATTTCAAAAATGAAAGGTCTGATTAGAACTGAAAGTGGGGTCTGATTAGATTTCGAAAGAAATTCTTGGGCTTGCCCATGAGTCTCTTTCTCTATGTTCATGGAAAATTTAAAAACAAAAAAGAATGCTTTTTATGAATTGGATTCTTGAAAAAAAAAATTGAAACTGGAGTGGTGGTGATAAACTGGTGTGTTGGGTTTGTGTGTGGTGTTGGTGTGTTGGCGTGATTTGTGATTTTTTTTTTTTTTTAAGTTAATTTTTTTCTGAATTGGATTTGAGTTTTTGATGGGTTGATGGTTTAATGGGTTGAATGAGTTATTTTAGTGGGTATTATTAGTTTTTTTTTTTTTTAATTGTTTTATTTAAAAAGCCAATTACGTAATTACCCTTCGTAAACCAGTTTCTAGAAGCTCTCCGGGTAATTTTACGATTTTACCCTCTCAAATTGGACGGAATCTTAACAAACCCTAACGGAATTGGACTGTAGGGACCAAAATATAAATTTTTGGAAATTATAGAGACCTGTCAATATAATACTGAAAACCGAGGGATCAGTTTGGCTAATAGGTCAAACTAGAGGGATTAAAATGAATTTCACCCTATTGAAAATGTAAAAAGGGAAGTCAAAAGATAATGTTTTTCTATTAAATTGTAGCTCTCAAAAGAAAAATTCAACGTTGTCTAGTGAAGCTACAAGAAAGTCCATGGAAGCCATTCGTTTTGATCATGGCCAAGGTACTATATTTAAAATGTAAAAAGGTAAGTCCATAGATAATGTTTTTCTATTAAATTGTAGCTCTCAAAGAAAAATTCAACATCGTCTAGTGAAGCTACAAGAAAGTCCATGGAAGCCATTCGTTTTGATCATGGCCAAGGTACTTTGTAGGCAAAATCATGTGTAATTAATTAACAACATAAAAAATGTTATGCACGCTTTTGAATCAGATATAAATTTGCTTTGGAAGGATTTTTTTTTGTTGTTTTTGAAGATTTAGCATGTTTAGTATACCATGATAAGAGTAGGAAGAATTTATTGATGAAAATTCCTATGATCAAAAATAAAATGTGGAAATTTACCTCTTACTTTTAATGGTGAAATGCTTACATTAGCGGCATTTTTTTCTTATAAAAATTGTTTGTAACATTTTAGATTTGGACATTTGAATTTTGGAACTTTGAAGCATTTATCTATCAAAATTTGGTGCATGAAATTCCTTCAATTAAACATGCATGTCGGTGAAATACGTGAGAGTTACCGAAATTCTTTTTCAAAGAAAGAGCCAAGAAAGCTACTAGACCCATCTTATTAGTGCATGCAAACGTTTGTGAGCCTATACAAACTTGTTCTTTTGACAATAACAAATATTTTTATTGTTTGGAGACCTGGATATCAGTTTATTTAGGAGCCAACTAGATTCTTGCTCTGTGTCTTTTGTTCTTTGAAATGGAAAATATATGCATATAAATAACGGGTCAGAAAACTTTATAAAGTAGTATTAAAATAAGGACTCAAATCAGCTGTCAAATTTTGGTGTCCCAATTTGTGTCCAACCAACTCTTTAAAATAAAGAAATACAGCCATAGGATTGCAAGCAGTAAGTAGTTTCAAATTTGTCATACAGACTAGCTTGCAGTAATTATTTTTCTATCACGAATCATCCATGGACAAAATTAAAAGCTTTTTGTCACCCAATTAGTTTTAAGGAGCTGATTGTGCTAGCTGCATTTGAGCATAGGCAAGAGCACTCTGGCTTATTTGAATCTCTCTCGACAAGCCGTTGTCGCGATTAATCATCAACTTAATCAACGGAAGCTTCTGCGAAACTTGTTGCCAAATTTCATTCACCGGTCCATCCGGATCTACATCGTAGTCGAAGTATCGCCTCACCTGATCATCATACATTCAATATACAGAAGGGTGATAACATTTTCGATTGGAAATAATAAAATCCATTGAAAATTGTATTGATAGTAGCAGTACTGTTACCGATTTCAGGTCGTGCTGATACTGGAGAATTCTCTCTGTGGGTATGTCTCTAAGCAATGTAACTAGAAACCCCGGCTTGACGGCAGAGGTTGAATTGACAAAGATGACGATGTTTCTGTAATCAAGGGTGTCTTCGAAAGGCAGCTCGATATAGTCACTGACAACGACAGGGATGCAGAGGCTGAGAATGGCATCGAAGAGTCGGCAGGAGGAAGGAGTGTTACCAGCAGGATGTAAGCAGAACTTGGAAGAATGCATCCCTTGAGAGGCCTCCACTTGACTCTCTTTCGAAAACGATCCGTGTCTTATGATTATTTCGTCTTATGATCCGTGTCTTATGATTATCACGAACTTCTCCTTCCTGTATATACAAATCCAAATAATAAAGCTTTATCTTTATTTGTTAGTCTTTACCAAGCAAAATGTGCACGTAACACTTACGGCTTACCCCTCTCTGGAATCGATTTCCTTTGAAAAACAACAAAGTCTTGCGATTTTCAACAACAATGGGTCCGCCGTAGGCGGTGATGCGGTGTGAGTAAGGGATCAGAACGTCCTTGATCAGCGATGCCCGACCCGGGTCCGAAACCAGCAACATACCCTTCTGGATCTTCTCCATTACCCGACCCAATGCATTAGAGCTCTGGGCCACGAACACGTGGTCCCACCCCCGGTTCCTCTGCCAGTAATACTGCTCCTCCAGCCACTCCACCAGCTCCTCCTGCACCGCCTCGTTGTTGTAGTTGTAATTCACATCCCGCCGCTCCCTATCCGACCCGTGAATGAACCACTCGGTCTTGTTCACGATCGTGCTCAGGGACGAAAAAAACGGAACGAAGAACAGATCCGCCGCTTCCGGATCCGAAACCCGGGTCACAACAGACCCGACCCTTTTGGAAGGGGGTTTGGAGAGGTAGTGGAAGAGGTGCCATTCCGCTGAGTGCTGGTGGATGGGGTAGTGGAGCGGCAGAGTGAGGCGGTGGCCACGCGCCTTGTAGAAGTGCTCGATGACGTCATAGTTGAAAACCGTGGGCAAATCGTACATATAAACTTTCAAAATGGGAGTTTTGGCGCGAAAATGTGTATGGATGTTGAAGAAGGAGAAGAGAGCGAAGAGGAAAGCGAGGAGGAGGGTCACGGCCGTTAAGATTTTCCGTTTGGAGACAGACTTTTTGGATTGTTTCTTCTTCATTTTATTTTTTTTTTGTTTAGTGGGATTGTTTTGGCTGCGGCGTCGTTTTATTGAGAAGGAGACAAGGAAGGCTTGTCTAATGTCTACTCCTCCTAGTACATTATATATGTTGGTTTCATGTTTCATGTTTCTTTTAACGACCAAATCAGTTACTGTCTGTCTCCAACAAAAATAATATTATGCTTTACTTTTGTTTTCCATTTGATAGTGAGATCTATCAAGTATTCAAGTCTGCTATTAAACTGCCCTTTTGCTCTCTTGTACTTGTGTGTTAGAATTTTAGATCTATCAAGTTTGCTATTAGTGGGAATATGGGATAAAAAATAGTTTGTAATTGTAAGAAACTCGATATGAAAACTGAATCTGGGTATATATGGAGGTTTTAGTTCTATTGTTGGGTGGTTTCAACGGCATTTCGTCAACTAAAAATATCTCCTTTTAAGCTACTTCAATATATACATACTTGGTTAGATTTATATTCATATTTTTATTTTATTTTTTGAAGAAATGTTCATATTTATTAAACTGTTATAAGAAGTAAAAAAGTTTATGATTACTAAAAAAAATCATTAAACTGTTATAAAATTAGAAAAATGCAATACATGAAATTAGGATAGAAATAATAAAGATAGAGTAATGTTAAGCTATCTAAAAAATTTATCTAGATGATGTGGCATTAGACAGCCTAGTATTACTCATAAAGAATACTTGTTGAATCATCTTTGGTCATGACCTAAGAAAGTGAACCAAAAATTATATAAAAATATTTCATATATATCAGTGTCCGAAAAAACGCGCCTAGGCGCTAGACGGCCGCCGGCCATCCCGATTAGGACAAAATTGGCCGTATTAGGCGGTGAGTAAAAACACGGATGATTTGACCAATTTATCGATCGATTTTGCCGATAAATCAATCTAGATGAAATCAAAGTCGTTTTTATATCCTAGTTATACTCTTTAAAATTTGAATATTGAATTTTTTTGAAGACATAGAATATTGGTTTTGTATGTAGGAAAAATAATTTAAATAAATAAATAAATTTCCGGCCGCCTAGGCACCGTGTAGGTGTCACCCGACTAGCGCCTAGCGTTTACTAGAATATATATATGTAAAGTCCATTTTAATTATATAAGAAAATTATAACACTTGTTGTGATCTATCTATAAAATTAATAAAATAAAATAAAAATAAAAATACTCAAACACAAACTTTTGTTTGAATAAATTTTGGGAGATGGAACATTCTCAAATAATTTTCACATTGGACTCTATTGACAAAATAATGTATACCCTCACCATTGTTCTAGTGTGTTAATAGTATCTTTCTTTCATAATCTTTATTTCTTCAATCGAAGCACATGGATAACAAGCATCGAGGTCGTCACTTTTATAAACCTCTCAATTTATATAATTAAAATAAATAAATAAAAAATGCAACATCAAATATTTTCTTCAATTTCACATATTTAAATGGACAAACTCAATGTATACATCAATTTTACAAAAAGCCAACAAATGAAGCACGTAAACATTGAAAACCTGGGCATGTAATTGGAAAATCTTTCTCAAGCTTAAATACAAACAACCAAAAAAGTAAATATAACAATTGCACAAAATTAAAATTGAAAAACTGAAATATTCAAGACGAGATGAGGTCGGTCCAATGGTAAACCTTTCACACCTGCACCATGAGGTTGTGGGTTCGAGTCCTCCCCCCTCCCCTAAAAACCCCGAATTAATGTTGTTGACGTCGATTTATGGATAAATCTAGTCAACAATACGCTGGCTGATCGATGCTTGGATCAACCAACGAAGTGTGATCTCGATTGTGGTTTCGTTATGCGATTGAGTTGATTGGATGAACAATAAATATAAGAACTAATAAAAGATAATAGAGACACCGGAATTTTTAGGTGAAAACCCCTAAACAAGGAAAAACCACGGTCGCCTTGGGCAACGGAGAAAGAGAAGTCTTTACTATATAAGAATGATTACAGTTTACAAACGATATATGGCTTACGGTCCCCCTTTCTTTGTTTGATACATGTGTTTATATAAGGGTTGAGGTGTTACCCTAGCCCTTGGCGTGCAAGCAAAGACTAATACTATGCAAGATCCTAGGAGGATCGTATCTATGCGAGATTCTTGGTGATTCGAGTCTCCATGTAATAATAGTGTTAAGATCTTCATTCCTTGTGGGAGTATTCTTCTAAATCTTCACATTTATTGCATGATTCGTCAATTGCTAGATCATTGGAGATCATCTTGCCTAATATGGGGCTGAATATTGTGGAAGATACCTTAAAATCTTGTATTATTAATGATAACTTGTATTCAGGGATGGAGCCACATAATGACGAGGGGGGCCACCCCCCCCCCCCCCCCCCCCCCCCCCCCCCCCCAAGTTTTTCAATTTTATAAAATTTTCCCCTAAGTTTTAGAATTTTTATGTTCTTACCCTTATTTCTTATTTAATTTTTTTAATCCTTTTATAAATTACAATGTTAATAATTTTCTCTTAATCACGTAGAGAATATATTTGATCCTAAATATACTATTAGAATAGTTTTTGGATATTAGAAAAATATTAGAGGTACAGTTTAAATTTCAATTTATTTTCTAACTCTTAAACAATATTATTGAATCATGAATTAATAGCTAAAAAATTTAGTCTATATTATTTTTAGAGTAATGCTAGATATCCCCAACTAGTTGTGTGTTGATTGACAAATGGATATGTACATATTAATTATGATTTATTTCACTCGTTATATTTATATGAATTAAATTGTCTAAGTTACAAGTTGAGATATCAGTTGAAATATCTAACATTTTTCTTATTTTTATTATGTTTTCATCATATTCAAGGAGCAATTTAAATGGACAAGATGAGGTTGGTTTGGTGGTATATCCCTCACACTTACGCTATGAGGCCGTGGGTTCGAGTCCTCCTCTCTTCCAAAAAAAACACTGAATTTATGTAATATTTCAAAAAAAAAAAAAGGAGATCATTTTAAATGTTTTTCATAAATGCACAAATTAAGATAATTTATCTCAATAAAAAATTATTATTCATTTTAAATAATTAATAATTAATTAATGTTTTAAAATATAAATAACAATATTTTTTATTTAATGTTTTGTTTAACACAACTTCTAAGATATATGTCGATCTAACCCATTATTTCACGGTGCTCCCCCTGGAATATAATCTTGGCTCCATCCCTGCTTGTATTTGTTGCGTGGGCGGCGAAGTCGTATTAATTTGCCTGCTTCGAGGATTCTCTAGTGAGCAGGTTCCCTTTATGGGCGACCTGCTTTTTGCTTGTCAATTCATCGTGGTTGTGTATGGCCCATTGAGCTGATGTGACCTGATGACGTGGAGATTTGGTTCCATAAATTCTGGGTTCTGTGTCAATGTGTCAGACTGAATAAAATTAACCCAAACAATACCCCCTAAATCTTTGCATTAAATGCTTCATTAATGGATCGTCTGACTTTTGTCAGCCTTGATAACCATGCTTTTAATACTAACCCTTCAAAAAATTTGAATGGTTCAATGATGGGACATAAATGAGGGGTTATTTTAGTTCATTTTGTCCCCCGTCATGACACGTGCTCTGCTATGATTGGTGGGGAAGTCACTCTTCGTTTTTCATGCTTCTTTCTCCTTAACGAGTACGCTTCTTCAAATCGATACGCCCTTTGGTTTTCTTTCTTTCTTCAAGTTCTATAGATCTTTTAGTAGTATATCTACTTTAAAAGATCACTTCAAAAGATCTACTACTAAAAGATTTACTAGAAGAAGCTTCTCCAAACATACTCACTTTGGTACTATTAAAACTTAAGTTATTAACCCAGTAATAATCCAAAAACAAAAAACAAAAAACAAAAAAAATACAAAAATACAAAAATTCAAAAAAAAAAACTCAAAATGTTTTATCTAGCATCGATGTAAATAAATTGCTATCACAATATATAGTTAGAATGCTATTGTGGACTTGCTCTTGTGAGGAGACTAAGTTGATTTGGGTTGCTTGGGATTGTTGTTATAGGCCTTACTCTTAGGGTGGTCTTGGTCTGAAAGATCTTGGGTTGCTAAATGACTCTCTGTTGCGGAAATTCACTTGAAAGTTTATGACCTCTGAAGGTCTTGCTTTCTCATTTATTCGGGAGAGGTATCTTAGGCAACTGTAGAAGCCTTAAGGAGGATATGTCACCTCCTCGATTTGGTCTTCTCTTTGGACAAATTATAGTTCCCTTCTTAAGGAAGGTATCTGGCTGATTGATGAGAACTCTCAGCGGGACTTTTGGCATGATAATTAGCTAGGGGTTCCCATTTTGGAGCTTTTAGGGATTTCGAATTATTTAGCTAATCTGTTCCGGGCGAGGGTCTCAGATTTTATTTGGAGGGTAGATGAGTGTTGGACGATGGTTTTTGAGCGCGCTTCCCGAATCTGTATTTTCGGATTGATCGGATTGCGATTTCTCTTGTTTGGGCTAATTCTCGGGATGGTCGTGTTCTTGCAAGGCTGCTTATTCCTAGTTTTTCCGTGATATTCCTCAGGTTGTTTGGTGGAGAGATGTTTGGTCTCGTTTTATTTCCCCTTCTCGCTTAGCTTTGACCTGGCGTCTTATGTTGAATAGGCTTCCTACTATGGATCGCCTTTGCAAGTTTGGGTTCCATTTGGCTTCTCGTTGCAGTATTTGTGGGGTTAATAGTGAATTAGCCAATTATCTTTTTCTTCATTGTCCCCTGGCAGTTGCTCTTTAGGAGGCTATTTTCTCGGTTTTCTAACAACGTGTCTCTGCCAATACTTGGCAATCCTTCTTCTTGCAAGCCATGTCAGTTTCCTTTAGTGAGCATGTTAGGATTTTATAGAAGGCGGCTATCCATGCAATGATTTGAGGGGTGTAGACAGCTCGTAATCAGTGGATTTTTAAAGGGAAGTCGGTGGACTTTCGATCAATCCTCTTTCTGGTTTGGCATGCAGTTTTGAGGCTAATCGCTTAGAGATTGGTTGTATGCATAATTGTATGGATGACCTTTTGATTCTTCGTCGATTTGGTCTTCGAGGTTGCCCTTCTAAAGCCCCAGTGATCAAGAGTGTGGTTTGGTCACCTCAGACTCTTGGTTAGATCAAAATGAATACATATGGTGCTGTTATGGGCTCTCCGGGGGTTGGTGGTTGTGGTGGCATCTTTCGGAATTGTAAGGATTCCCGTTTTGTTGATTGGCTTATTTCGTGGTCAAACCACATGTTGGGGTTTTGAATGTAAGGGTAGTCTAAGTGATTAGTGTTGAAGATCAAAGGCCCTTCCATGACCTCAAGATTCAAGCACGCCAAAGGTATAATCTCTTGTGCTTGTTTTTCTTTGAAGAGATCTAGTTGCACACACACACACAACATGCATAACTCTTATTCTTGTATGGTATGTTTATATTTTGTGTGCATTGTGCTTTATTGATTTATTCAATATCTCTTCTTGCATGTTGAATTGATTGCATCTTGTTATATGATAATGCCATGACATGTTAGGCATTAGGATGCATTCAATACCCACACTTGCACTTCATGTATGTTAGCTTTTAGTGTGGAGTAATTCGTTTCCCTAAGGATGTTCGGAAACGTCCGCGCGTGCACGGTAATGTGCTTTGATTTGCGCGATGATCGCCGGTGGAGATGCCTTTGGCTTCTCCTTGGTTTCACCATTTTTGGTGAATCGGCGGTTAAGTTCGGCGGCCTTGCCGCCGTTCGAAACCGCCGAATGTGACCTGATTGAAATATATCTCTCGGGTCCAAAACGGCGGTTGGGATCGGCGGTTTCAAACCCGCCGAATGAAGTCGCCGAAGTTCCCCTGTTCCACACGGGAGCCATTCGGCGGTTCATTTCGGCGGCCTGGCCGCCGAATGAAACCGCCGATCGGTGCGTTTCAAGGGCAAAATTGTATTTTCACCTGCCCTGTTTTTGGTCTCTATAAATACATCCTTATCTCTGGTTCAGAACACAAGTCTTTGATCATTAGAACCCTAGAGAGATATTTAGAGAGACTTGAGAGAGAAAGCTTAAAGATCATATCTTTATCTCTCTAAACCCATCCCCACATGCATAAATCTTCATCTAAGCATCATCTAGGATCATCTAGCATATGCTAATGCATGGGACTTCTTCAACACACATGGTATGATTTGTTGAACACTTTTATCTTACATAATTAGTGTTTCTACTTATCAATTTTATCTCATATTTTACTTATATGTGTTTAGATTAATTTCTACATATAAGATTGAGATTATGTGTTGATTGGGTTTTTATTTGTTAGCTAGGCTTTAATGTTCATATGCCATCTAGCTAATTGATCTCATTTATTGATTGAGATTATTTTTCATAGCTTATTTGATTAGGTCATTATTGCCTAAAAGCTATGCCATGAACATTCTTGTGTGATGTATTGATAACTAGGTTGATAGATTGTTTTTTAATCAACTAGTTAATCCTTTGAATGTTTATGGGTTTTATATGATAGCTTTGTATCTAGGATTGGTGATCCTTTACTTAGCTAAAGTTATATGCCATGTCATATAGCTATATGTGATATCTAGGATTGATTATATTGTCATCTTATAATCCTAGGTAAGCATTTAGAGTACCCTAGCTCTTATTGCATTAATTGAATATTCATACATATTCACATAGGGTTGTTTCTCTTCATAGAGAAGTAAGTCTTGAGGCTAAGAGTGCTTAGGCCTCAAGCAAATTGGAATAGGGTTGCTAATAAAGGCCCGCTGGGTAGAAGTGAGGGGTTACAGACCGGAATGTTAGACGAGGTCTACATAGGTTGTAAACTTCATTTCAATTAGTGATTTCGAGTTCCGAGTGTGGCGCACTATACAGCCCGTGGTTTTTTCCCAGTGGTTGGGTTTCCACGTATACATCAAGTGTTATTTAAATTCCGCACTATATTACACTTGTATGTATTTTTGACTAGTAGGGGCATTTTCGTAAAATTGACTTGCATGCGAAAATTGGGTAATAATAGTTAAAATCTATTCACCCCCCCCCCCCCCCCCCCCCCCCCCCCCCCCCCCCTCTAGCTTTATATTGATAAACACGCCTCGAGTATTTTAAGAACTTTCAATTGGTATCAGAGCGGGTTCCTAGATATACTTAGGTGATCCTAGCTCATTTTGGTGTGTTTTTGCATTTTGTATGATTATTGTTTTTGACATACATCTTGCATTCTTCTCATTTGCATTCATTCAACGCAAACACTATGAGTGATTTTATAAGAGAAGAAAATGACTCCGATGAGGAGATGTCCCTCTAAGGAGAGAGAGGAGACGAAGATGAAAGGGCGTTGCTCACATCTCCAAAGAGCTTCAAGCCCAAGCCTTCCTCAATCTTGGTCTAACCAACCAAGAAGGCTATCTTCCCTCAACCTACGATCTTAATAGGGAAGTGTTCAATCATGCAAGCTCAACCGAGCAAGCAACTTTGTCTTGGTCATCATCAAAGGAGGAGAGATCCTATCCAACTACCAAGACAACCACAACGACAAGGGAAAGCACTTTTGCATGCTCAAGGGAATGGTATAATTCCTAACCTTATCTCCTCTTGTCTTTTGTGTGGTATTGTTGGTCATGTTAGACCAAGTTGCTTGCATTACATTTAATTATGTAATCTTATATGCATGATTGAAAAGAAAAAGGCTAGAGCTAAGATGCATGTCCTTAAAAAGGAAGAAAATCATTTGCATGATTCTTTGCCATCTAGAACTCTAGAACCTATGACCACTAGGTATGTTATTGAGACACCTAAGTGGATTATAAAAGACGAACCCGCTTGCTACGAGACAAACATGTCTCAAATAGGTTCAACTAGGTCCTATGGACTTGGTAAGTCTTTTAGACCACATGCCCTTCATTGAAGTGGTGTGGATATTTGACCCCATATGGGGAACTTAAGCAAAGAGAGCTATTTTGCATCTAGTCACTTGCAAAAAATTTGAAATATCTTATGCTTCTCTTTTTGTTGCTTGAGTTAGCTTGGTTACACTATGTATACATATTTTCTATTCAATAAGTGTGATCAATGCTTGTATTGCAATCCATGTCATATTTATGTTCAAACATGCATTTTTGGACTAGGAGATATATACATAGGATTTAATTTGAATGACCTATAATGATCTCCATGACATGATGATTGCTAAAATGACATGCTAAATGCTAATCTTGAAAAGCATGTTTTGATGATTGCATTTTTTAAATGCAAAATAATGTGTGAAAAAGCTTATGAGACTCAAATGAAAAAGGATTTTGTATCCATTCAAGGATTTTACAATCCAAATGTCTCTCTTTCTTTATTGGTTGAACATGTCTACTATCATACGGATATCTTATCCGGAAAAATCAAGTAGGGTGCAAAGTCGCTCATGACATGTTTAGCTTATAAAGTTGGATATAGTTGTTCTTAAATTGAAATCAATGAAAACCTATATCCTTGCTTCTCTCTTGACATTGGTGAAATTGGTTTGAATTCATATTGAAAACCTTTGTCATTTGCTTTGCCAAATACCATGATATTTTGGACTTAAATGCTACATGTCTTGTATGCAAAGCAATTTTTTGATTCACACATTTTATTTAAATAAATCTCCTTGTTTCTCTCCAATAAATTGAGATTGCATAAAGTGACTTATATTGATTATGCATATACTAGAATGCTACTAACTCTCTTTGCCTTGAGTGACCCGGTTGGGGATTACTCCCTTGTCTATATCATGACAAAAAGGGGGAGTATGTTGTGGTAAGGGGAGTTGCAAATTGTAGTAGCAATTGTGCATGTTGGGGAGAATACTAATTGAGGGGGAGTAACCCTTTAAGGGGGAGCATTTGCACATTCATACATTGCATGATGTTGTACTTAAATTTTTAAATGCAAATGCTTGTTTTATCTCACTTGATTCATCTCACCTTTTCTTGTATTGGAAAGTATAGAAACTGTGCTTTCAGGGATTGATTGTTCTACTTGAGATTGAAGACTTCAAGACCATTTATCTTATCTCTTTGTAAAGTAGAAAATCATTGTAGACCCGTAGTTTCTATTATGTTGTGAGGAATCAATGTGAGTGGTGGTTTTGTCACGAAATAGCCAAAGGGGGAGATTGTAAGGATTCCCGTTTTGTTGATTGGCTTATTTCGTGGTCAAACCACATGTTGGGGTTTTGAATGTAAGGGTAGTCTAAGTGATTAGTGTTGAAGATCAAAGGCCCTTCCATGACCTCAAGATTCAAGCACGCCAAAGGTATAATCTCTTGTGCTTGTTTTTCTTTGAAGAGATCTAGTTGCACACACACACACAACATGCATAACTCTTATTCTTGTATGGTGTGTTTATATTTTGTGTGCATTGTGCTTTATTGATTTATTCAATATCTCTTCTTGCATGTTGAATTGATTGCATCTTGTTATATGATAATGCCATGACATGTTAGGCATTAGGATGCATTCAATACCCACACTTGCACTTCATGTATGTTAGCTTTTAGTGTGGAGTAATTCGTTTCCCTAAGGATGTTCGGAAACGTCCGCGCGTGCACGGTAATGTGCTTTGATTTGCGCGATGATCGCCGGTGGAGATGCCTTTGGCTTCTCCTTGGTTTCACCATTTTTGGTGAATCGGCGGTTAAGTTCGGCGGCCTTGCCGCCGTTCGAAACCGCCGAATGTGACCTGATTGAAATATATCTCTCGGGTCCAAAACGGCGGTTGGGATCGGCGGTTTCAAACCCGCCGAATGAAGTCGCCGAAGTTCCCCTGTTCCACACGGGAGCCATTCGGCGGTTCATTTCGGCGGCCTGGCCGCCGAATGAAACCGCCGATCGGTGCGTTTCAAGGGCAAAATTGTATTTTCACCTGCCCTGTTTTTGGTCTCTATAAATACATCCTTATCTCTGGTTCAGAACACAAGTCTTTGATCATTAGAACCCTAGAGAGATATTTAGAGAGACTTGAGAGAGAAAGCTTAAAGATCATATCTTTATCTCTCTAAACCCATCCCCACATGCATAAATCTTCATCTAAGCATCATCTAGGATCATCTAGCATATGCTAATGCATGGGACTTCTTCAACACACATGGTATGATTTGTTGAACACTTTTATCTTACATAATTAGTGTTTCTACTTATCAATTTTATCTCATATTTTACTTATATGTGTTTAGATTAATTTCTACATATAAGATTGAGATTATGTGTTGATTGGGTTTTTATTTGTTAGCTAGGCTTTAATGTTCATATGCCATCTAGCTAATTGATCTCATTTATTGATTGAGATTATTTTTCATAGCTTATTTGATTAGGTCATTATTGCCTAAAAGCTATGCCATGAACATTCTTGTGTGATGTATTGATAACTAGGTTGATAGATTGTTTTTTAATCAACTAGTTAATCCTTTGAATGTTTATGGGTTTTATATGATAGCTTTGTATCTAGGATTGGTGATCCTTTACTTAGCTAAAGTTATATGCCATGTCATATAGCTATATGTGATATCTAGGATTGATTATATTGTCATCTTATAATCCTAGGTAAGCATTTAGAGTACCCTAGCTCTTATTGCATTAATTGAATATTCATACATATTCACATAGGGTTGTTTCTCTTCATAGAGAAGTAAGTCTTGAGGCTAAGAGTGCTTAGGCCTCAAGCAAATTGGAATAGGGTTGCTAATAAAGGCCCGCTGGGTAGAAGTGAGGGGTTACAGACCGGAATGTTAGACGAGGTCTACATAGGTTGTAAACTTCATTTCAATTAGTGATTTCGAGTTCCGAGTGTGGCGCACTATACAGCCCGTGGTTTTTTCCCAGTGGTTGGGTTTCCACGTATACATCAAGTGTTATTTAAATTCCGCACTATATTACACTTGTATGTATTTTTGACTAGTAGGGGCATTTTCGTAAAATTGACTTGCATGCGAAAATTGGGTAATAATAGTTAAAATCTATTCACCCCCCCCCCCTCTAGCTTTATATTGATAAACACGCCTCGAGTATTTTAAGAACTTTCAGGAATTGTAGAGCCTTTGTGAAGGGTTGCTTTGCTATTCCTCTTGGTCAGGTTTTCGCATTTGAGGCTGAGGTTCTGGCGGCCTCGTTGGCCATTAATTTTGCTTGGAAGTATGTGTGGCATCGGATCTAGCTTAAGAGCGACTCTTTTTATGTGGTTCTTTCTTCTCATTCTGAGATGGTTCCTTTGAGGGTTCGTCAGGCGTGGCAACACTGCATCTTCCAGATCTCGCAGATGGATTTTTAGGTTTCCCAAATTTTTAGGGTGGGGAATCAGGTTGCATATGCGCTTTCTAAGCATACTTCAGAGCTTCAGGCTGATTCTGGGTGGTTCTCCACCCCCGCCGCTCTATTCTTATTTAGTTAGCAATGATTGCATAGGCCGAGAGTCTTTTCATTTTTCTTGATACTTTCTTTTTCTTTTTGGTATGGCTCGCTTGCTTCTTTTTGTTTAGGGTTGTTTTCCCTCTGGTTCTTTGTGCTATGTTCCTTTTTGTCAATCTTTTCTTTTATTTTATCTTTTATATATATATGGATACTGCCTAAGGGTTTTTCAGTATATTATAACTTGTGATACTTTTTCCCCTTAGATCAGTCCAATTTTATTAAATATTTTTAAAATAATAGAAAATATCATATATATTTTTAAGCTAGAAAGCATCAATATTACGTATCAATGAAAGTGGTATTATGAGCATTATTTGAGGCACCATTTTAATATATATATACGGTCCTGTTCATATCAGTGCGCATTGATATAACTACATTAGTACCAATGCATGTGGACCACTGATTTTGGAGAAGCTTTGATAAGTTCATACATTTTGAGGCAAAGTATGTAAACCTAATGGTACACATTCAATGTACTGATGAAGTTATATCAGTGCGCACTGACTTGAACAATTCTATATATATATTGGGATTTTGGGACATAGACAAACTCGAACCCACAACCACATTATAGGTGTGAGTGGCAAACCACTGTGCCAATCTCATCTCGTTTGAGACACCATTTTGGCCTTTCTTAAATCCAAACTTGATATTTATAAAAACTATTAATCTAGAGCTTTGGTTCTAAATTATAATAATGTTAATTGGATTAAGAACTTCTTCTGATTTGACACTGTAATATATAATTTCAACATTATATTTTAGATTAGCACTAGATCGAGCTTCAGTTTGCAATCTCAATATATTAAATCAAGCTTCAAGGTCTTTGATTTTGTGATTTATGAATTGCAAATTGCAATTCATTTCCATTTTTGCAATATTCAAATTGTAATAGAATAATTTAATATTTCTTTTTCATTTCGAACAACTTAATGAATATTGCGAACCATTTTTTTTTTTTGAACCAATACAGTAATGCAGGGTTTTTGAGGGAGATGGAGAGACTCGAACTTACAACCTTAGAGCATCTCCAATGCAAGCGTGGCTTGTGAAAAAAAAAAGATGCCACGTAGGATAAATAGACGTTATGTTAATAATTGTGTCTTCAATGCAACCGTGCATATTCAACCTCAAGCTGACGTGGTAAAAAAAACGTTAGACATTGTCAACATGACCGTTCACTTTCAGACGGTCTATTGCACAGCTATTTTTTTAGGTTGACTTAGCAAATATTTAAAACTGATATATATTTTTCATATATTTTTAGTAAGGAAATAAAATAAAAAATAAAATAGGAAAAAAAGATGGACACGTCATAAAAAAAAAATTTGTGTTTTAGACGGAAGCATTGGAGACCAAATTTTAAATTGATTGTCTATCGAGTCTATTTTTATGCCATATAGGATGCAAGTCTGACATTGTTGCCATGTCAACAATTATTGGTATGTAAGCCACTTTTGCATTGGAGATGCTCTTATGATGTAGATGTGAGGTACATACCACTAGACCGGCATTATCTTATCATATTGTGAACAAAATTAAAAGGGAAAGTAATAGAAACAATTTTTTAGAACCAAAATAAAGAATATAAACACTTTATAATTTCAGTAGAGGGCTCAATCTGCTTAAGAAATTTTCATATATGATCACGTCTCTTTGGACAAGAGGTAAATTATCATATATGATCAAGTATCAAATATTAATCATATGATATTGTGTCTCCGAACAAGAAGTTATTAAATCTTAGAAAGTGAAACAAACAGGGTTAGAGAAAGAGAAAATATTATTTCATTCCTCATGATGTGTTTTCATAAATATAAATACATCAAGGGGACCTCACAATTCTTCATAATCATAAATTATATAATTATAAATTACAATATAATTAACCGTAAATCTGTTTGAGTGTTATAAGAGAAGTTAGGAAGATGAGAAGTTTGATTCATTAAAATAGACATCAATAAACATTGAAAAATCATAACTAGATGACTCCATATTATTTTATTATATAAAATAATTAGACATCTAACCCGAATGTTAACATCAATATTTTTCAATATCCATCCCATATTCATTATAGACATTGACAAATTTTAAAACATCATTTTCTCAATAAATCTGTAATTTGGTTTGGTAATGACTAATGAGGTAATCAATCAAAAATAAAATAAAATAAAAATCCATCCAGTTGTCAAACAAATAAAGAGGTTGGACAAAGAAAACGTGACTTAACAAGTCAAGATATAAAAATCCGAGACAAAGTTAAGAGTTAAAGAGGTAGTAAAGTATGTTTGCGAACCCGGTCCGAGAAAAGCATGAACCGAAAATCCAAACCCACTTCACCACCTCCTTCGTATTCTTCCTCCACCAACAATAACGACGACGACAACAACAAAACCCTCAAAATCCTCTCCTCTCTAATGGCGCGAAAATCCTCTCTCCTCAAACAAACCCTAATCGCCTGCGTCCTCTTCATCCTCGCCGTCTATGCCTTCGTCAACACCTTCTTCACTCCCTCCGACGATAACGCCGACTCTAACGCTCGTGTCACTTCCTATTTTTCGCGGACTCTCGATGTCATTTCGCCAAATTCTCCCAAGGTTAGGATTTACATGTACGATCTCCCCAGAAAGTTCACTTACGGCATCATCGAGCAGCACTCCATGGCGCGTGGCGGTCTAGTCGCGCCGGTCGCTGACGTCTCATTGTTGAAGTATCCGGGTCATCAACACATGGGTGAGTGGTACCTCTTCTCGGACCTGAACCGGCCCGAGGAAGACAGGGTGGAGTCGCCGTTGGTACGGGTTACGGATCCTGACGAGGCAGATCTGTTCTACGTGCCGGTGTTCTCGTCGCTGAGTTTGATAGTGAACACCGGCGGCGGTGGGGCGTCTTCGTCGGAGACAGTGCGGAGGTACAGTGACGAGGAGATGCAGGAGGAGCTGGTGGAGTGGCTGGAGAAGCAGGAGTACTGGAGGAGGAACAACGGGTGGGATCACGTGATCATTGCCGGAGATCCGAATGCGATGCTGCGGGTTATGGATCGGGTCAAGAATGCGGTGCTACTGGTCTCGGATTTTGGGAGGTTGAGGCCCGACCAGAGCTCGCTGGTGAAGGACGTGATCATTCCCTATTCGCATAGGATCAATACATACACAGGCGATCTTGGTGTCCAGAATCGGAACACATTGCTGTTCTTCATGGGAAATCGATATCGAAAAGAGGTGATCGCATTTTAATTGTTTGTTTGGTTTACATTTATCAACTCTTGGATAAAATTGGAACAATACAGCTCAAATAGGGGTTATAAAATTTTCAATCTTGTTGAAAATAAATACAAAACTTAGCAATTAAGTGGATTTTGATTGTGTGAAGCTGAATTGATATTTTAAATTTCTGATTGTGTTATGTTTTAGTTGTTAGTTAATAGACTATGGACAAGCATAAGTAGCAGGGTTGGAAGTCTGGTTTGTGATTTGTCTTGTTCGAGTACCTCGGAGCGTCAACAACTGAAATTTGTCTTGGCTTATAAATAGGATCATGTTTTTTGTTCCATTTGGTTGTCACTTGTCAGAGAGTCTTTAAATTTCTACCACTCTTAATTGGGACAAGATTGCTTTTCGACCGAATGAAACCATCTTATTCAAGATGAACTCCAAACCCATTATTTTGTGATAAGAGTTTCTTAAATCTGTATGCTTGTTTCCTAGAATAATATTGTGTTAACTCACAATTATAATTATGACTCTGATATGATGTTTTCTCTAATTTTCTGGGGTCTTGACCCTCCTTTTTTGCATTTCTAGGGAGGTAAAATTCGTGATCTGCTTTTCAACGTACTTGAAACTGAAGAGGATGTTATAATAAAACATGGAACACAATCTAGAGAGAATCGACGTGCAGCCACTCAAGGGATGCATACATCAAAGTTCTGTTTGAATCCTGCTGGTGATACTCCATCAGCCTGCCGGCTCTTTGATGCTATTGTTAGCTTGTGTGTGCCTGTCATAGTAAGTGATGACATTGAGTTGCCTTTCGAAGATGTGATAGATTATAGAAAGATTGCAGTTTTTGTAGAGACCTCTATAGCTCTAAAGCCTGGATTTTTAGCTTCAAGTCTGAGAGCAGTAACCACAGAGAGGATTCTGGAGTACCAGAAAGAGCTGAAAGAGGTAATCTATCTTTGCATTTCTCTTATAATTTTTTTTATCCTGCTTTATTTCTGCTATTGCTTCATGCCTTCATCTGTTAGTGTTGAGGATGAAATTTGAAGCTTGATTTTGCTCAACTAAAGTGGGGAAAATATAATAATGAAAATTGATAGAAATATTTGATTCTTTTGAAAAGGGTGTAAATATAAGAAACACGAACTGTGGAGACATTTTTTGTATCTGAACCATTAGAGTAATGATTTTTTCATTTGACTACATCGGAAAGATTTACATAACTGACCCTTATAATGTTGTTTCAAGTTAGAATAACTAAAAAAATTTGCTGAGTTACTCTTTTGTTGAAATAGTTTTAACTTGATAATTTCATACTCCTCTCTTATAAAATAAGTACTGAAAGGTGAGCACTAATATTAAGTATTAAATTCACCTATAACATGAAGATCCCTTCGATTCTTTTTATATACTAATTTCTTAGAATCTAACTCTAAGCCACTTGATATGTTAGAATGTTTCTAAATCTTTGTAATTATCATGAAATGGAATTCAAGTATAAAAGATCTACTTTTTGTTTAGTATTTGAAATCACCCATTGGATATAAACTATCATTTCATCACTTGTATGTCCCATGAAGCTCCATTAATTTCCAAGAATAAAAAATAATAAAAAAAATTGACGTGCCATGACTTTGGGGTATTAATCAATTGAGATATTTCTTAAAGAAGTAAGCTTGAATTTAAGGTGCTAAAAGAACTTATTTCAGACACTCTCAATCATGTTACAGTTAGACATGGGTGTAATTGTTACATACTTTGATTTGTGAGATCATAAGAATAGGTTTCTTGGAGTTTACCCTACTACTATGCTCCTATTCACTCTCTTATTGTAGTGATTTCTGTCTAAGCTTTGTATTTTATCACATTTCAGTGTTCTTGAAGATCTGTTCATATTTTTATTTATTCTTCTAGTGTTTTCTTGATTATGAGTGTTCACGGACGAGAAATCTGCCTAAAAGTGGTTAACTTTCATCTTCCATTAACATCTCCTACATAACGAGTTTTAGAATTGCATATTTTAGAACACATTTCAAAGTTGTGAAAGACCATACCCTTTTTTTTTTGGTTGCCAAGAAGCAGTTTCGAGATACACATAACTGTTTGTTCACTTGTTCTTGAAATAATTGTCAATCATATCCCTTGAGTGTAGTGGAAAATACTAAAAACAAAACACTACAATTAGATCCATCTCTCCTCTCATTGAAATTCCAGAACAACCAGTACAATCATACCAGACTTAAAGTAATTAATTTAAATACAGATATTTTGTTTCTCTAACTTTTTCTCAAGGTCAGATTTGTATAAAAGTAGAATATTAGCGCTGGCACAGTCTTGCAATGACTACAATGACCATAGTCAACTGCAATGATATGAATACTATAAAGACTAGGATGTTGCAAATAAATGGTCTTTATGCATTATATTTTATTTTGGCTTTCAGATGATTTGATCTCAATAGTTTTGCAACATCAGTTTTGTAAGAAAAAAAATTCTTCTTTTAATTATGTGATTTAGGTGCAGCGATACTTTATATATGACCATCGAAATGGAACTGTGAAAGAAATTTGGCGTGAAGTGTCACAGAAGCTACCCCTTATTAAATTTATGATAAATCGTGACAAACGACTTGTGAGGAGGGAGCCTAGTAAATCAGATTGTTCGTGTCTCTGTACCAACCAAACAGGGATTATTTCCTCCTTGTGATACCATCTCTATGTTGGAGTGGGAAAGCTGGTTCAGTTTTCTTATATATTTGGTGGGTAAATCATGTTATCTGGTCTAGTCAAGATTGAAGAATCACTCATGCGTGAACCTACTTTAACTGTTTGGAAATTGAAGGTACCCACAACAATCTTCCAGAGCCATTCTTTTTTTCTTTTCTCTCTCTCTCATCTTTATTGGGTAAATATGCCCACGATATTTACGTTGTAGATTTCTTTTAAGTCTTACTTGTAATGAAAATCAGAGATTTGCAGCTGGAAAATGCTACATGATACTTGTAATTGTACATGGTAGATAAGAAAACAAATTTAACTGTCTTTGATTCTTTTTTCTCCTGTGATGCTTTCATTGCCAAGTTTCCTTAAGGAGTTGACATGCTTCCTTATTTGCCACAATTTGTCGTAAAATAGCTTTCTTTAATTCAAAAAGCTCTTTCAAGATTTTCTATTTTCATTTTTTATCTTTTTAGTAATTTTGGTCGCCACATCAATAGAATTCCAATTAAAATAAAATCTTTCTTATCTCTACAGAAGTTCAAATTTAGGCTTTTGAAAGATTTTTTTTTTTCTTTTGTTTTTTTAGTTTTCAAATGTCAAAAGTATTACACTCCGGTTTTTCAAATAAAGTCTTAAAAAATTCATTCACCCTAATTCTCATGTCATTCTTAATAATGTAACTATATATGTAAGTATGTAACTGCACATCATCTCATAGTAGAGATGATTGTGCACCTTACTTCCACACCTAGTAGTTAGGGGTTCGAGTCCCACCATGCGCATTTTACAAGCATGTGTGGAGGGTTTTCTTCCAGTTTGTCGGAGCAGTCCTCTCTCCGGTTATGAGAGTAGTAGTCCATATGTAATCTCTTCCCAATAGTGAGAGTAGTATTTCAGGCCGTTCTTGTAAAGTCTGATTAATCTACCGGGTCCCGGTAATAGTTGTATTACAAGCAAATTTTGGTAAAAAGACTTGGATTTCAGTTGCCTCATGTGTAAGGATGGACACGATTATATGATTCGAGATAAACCGAACCAAAAATACGTGTTCGAGTCGAGTCACCCTATTGAGACGATTCAATCCGATTCATAAAAATGAAAATTGAGTTTAAGTGAGTCATGGATAGTTTTGTTTTGCCAAAAACCAAACTGAATAAACTTAGTAAATATTAAATATATATATTATAAAACTAAATATAAATAAATGTAAGGTTTATTTTAAGTAGCTACACATATCTATATATTATTTTATTAAATATTAGATATTTAGATTTAATAAATATTGTTTTATTTAATATTATATATATATATATATATATATATATATATATATATATATATTAACAAAAACATAAATAGAATTATACTAATTTAACTAAACCCTAGAATCAGCACATCTCTTGCCCTCTTAATAAACTCACACCGTTCAACTCGTTGTTCCCTGCCATCTCTCTCGGACTCTCACGATCTCACACTGGAGTTTCACATAATCGCAATCTCAT
This sequence comes from Acer yangbiense, assembly GCA_008009225.1. Taxonomy (NCBI): domain Eukaryota; kingdom Viridiplantae; phylum Streptophyta; class Magnoliopsida; order Sapindales; family Sapindaceae; genus Acer; species Acer yangbiense. Next base: position 26,335,654 of record CM017773.1, read on the forward strand.
AATCATTGAACACACTTTGTTAAGACATCACCGTCGATCGCGTCTCAACGTCGGTCGCGTCTCATTCGATCATGATTGTTATTATTTTAATGGACTATATTTTGATTTTTTTTTTTTAAAGTAACTATATTTTGAATTATTATGAAATGTATTACAGATTATTTGGACTTCCGTTTATATTTGGTATTGTTGAATTATTGATAAACAGATTATAATATATGAGTATTTTCTCAATTACGGAAGTCGAATTATGGTCCAAAAGGCCAATATATGTAAGAAAGTAAGTAAAATTTTTAGAGTTGCAATATTAACACCCCTTAAAAATTGTATGTACACCCCTTTCGTAAGTACACCCATAAAAGGATTACAAAATTTATAGTTTGTAAATAAACCCCACTTAATGTCAAAAATACCCTTTATTTTATTCTATGGTATTTTATTTTTGCAAGTACACCCCACCTACACCTATTTTGTTATTTATTAATCAATTTTATATTATTTAAAATTTTGATAATTTTTTTTATTCAAATAAATAATTTCCAATTCCTAAATAGAAAAAATATATTAAAATGAGTTGTGTTTTGAGATCATCTTGTTTACAGGTTGTAGATTAAAATAACGAAAAAGAAGAAAAAAAATACAATGCAATATACATGTGAGTGTTGACTGTTGCAATTTTTTTGTTGCAATTCTGGAAAAACAAATGTAGGATAACTTGATAATTTTTATTTATTTATTTATTTTTTATAACGGTTTGTTTAAATTTTTTCCACTGCAACCTCTCTCCCTTTTTCTTATATGTTTTCATTCCATAAAACCAAACTTCATTTCCCCTTTATCTCTCTCATCATGTTAAGCAACTCTCTCATTTTCTTCTTGATTGTTTTCAGTACACAAAAAAACACTTCGATCAGAGGTTTTTTTGGTTAGAGATCCACAAAAATCACTTTGCAATCAATTTGTATTCTTTAACATAAACTGAAATTATATTTGAAATTAATATTTAAAAGGCCAGCTAGGGTTTGAGAAAATAGAAAAAGTTTTTAATAATTAATATGAACTTTTGAAGGAAACAGATTAATAATTATCGGTGTGTAAATATAAACTATTTAGTCATTTTAGTAATTTTATTTAGGGGTAATATTGGATTTTTAAAAAGATGTTAATTTGGGGTGTATATACGGTTTTTAAGGTGTGCAAATATCGTCACTCAAATTTTTATTAGGCTCAAGAAGCCCGTCAAGCCCAAAATCGTATTAAACCGAACCGACTCAAACTAGAAAAAGCAAGTTCGACTCAAAGCGAGTCACTCTGTTGAGATGAGTCAATCCAATTAAATAAAAATGAAAACTGAATATAAGTGAGTCATGGACGATTTCGATCAAAAACCGAACGATCCAACTCGCGCCCACCCCTACTCATCTGATATAACAACCTTGCCACACAATTTAGGTAGTGCGTTTGAGAAACCTCTCTTTAATGGCGAGTCCTCTATTTCATTTTATTTTTCTCTAAAAAATTCGTACGGGGTTTATTTCATTTTTGTTTTTATTACGGTTTTATTTTCTAGGTATGTGTATCGAAATGAGTTTGCTTGGTTTTGAATTGATTTACATTTTTGCCGTTTGGTTTTGGTATGTTGATAAATCTGAGATGGGTTCTTTGAATGCAATATTATTTTAAGGTGGAATTTCACTAAAGTTCTAAGATAAAATATCACATATTTAAACGTCTTTATTATATTAGCAACTTTAGTCCCTTGTTTTTAAAAAATACATCACTTTAGTCTCTTTGACCAAAAAACTAATAGTCAACTTTGACTATATGTATAAAAGTATAAATTTGCCCTTGTTAAAATATATTACAAGCATAGAAGTTCAATTTTGCCCTTAAATGGATTTCTCTTTATCATATTAGCAACTTTAGTCCCTTGTTTTTTAAAAATACATCACTTTAGTCTCTTTGACCAAAAAACTAACAGTCAACTTTGACTATATGTATAAAAGTATAAATTTGCCCTTGTTAAGATATAATACAAGCATAGAAGTTCAATTTTGCCCTTAAACGGATTTGTTATTACATCTTTACATTTCAAAAAAAAAAAAAAAAATTTCAAAAAATTTCAAGATTTTAACATTTAAATGATTATTTCAAAAATAAATAATATTTAATTGGTTTATAAAATTAAATTAACACAAATTTTTAATTTTTTAGGAAGATACACATAAATTTATTAAAATCTAAAAAAAAAAAGCAACAAATATTTATGGATAATAGAACAATATTAAAAAAACGGTTATAGTTTTAAAAACAGGAAAAAAATTAATGGAAAATAGAAAAATATTAAAAAACCTTAAAAAACAATTAAAAAATAAATTATATAAAAATAAATTAAAAATAAATAAATTGATCTCCACCATTGGATCTAGATCTCCATCGTTTCAAGTGGCGATGAAGATCGTCTGAATTTCCACTCGCTCGACGACGTAGATCAGCGACAGTTGATTAGCGATAGAGAACTGTTGCTGATCTTCGTCATCGTGTGAGTGGAAATCTAGATGATCTCCATCGTCACCTGAAATGGATCTCAATCGATCCAGGTCCAACGGTGGAAATCCATTGATTTCTTTATTTTTATTTTTATTATTATTATTATTATTATTATTTTAATTTGTTGTTATATGTTATTATGAAAAAAAAATAACCTTAGTTCCGTTAAGTTTGACTAACGGAATGACTAAAGTGATGTATTTTGAAAAAATAAGGGATTAAAATTTCTAATATAACAAAGACGTTTAAGTATGTGACATAGACTTTAGTGAAATTCCCCTTAATTTTTATGGGTTTGTGGATTTTTCTTTTTTAGCATATGATTAAATGATAGGTCTTGCTTATTTTTGATTATCTATGAATTTTTCTTTCTTGGGTTAATTCTAAAAAATCATGTAAATTGTTTTTCCTTTTTACGCCCGGAAACTAAATAAGTTGATACAAGTTTTGTTTATTTATTTATTTTTTATTAATCTAGGCGATGGATCATGTGATTTTTCCATTCAAGATCTATTTTTTGTTTTACCGTTTTGGTTTGATATGATATGGATCATATTATAATAGAGTTGTGCTATTTGTATTCCTGGAATATTGTATGTTCACCATTCTTTGTATGGACACCCCATTTTTTTTAAAATTAAATTAATTAAAAGCTTATATCTTATAAGCACACCCCATACATTACCAATTATATCATTTTCTTTTAATTTTGAAAAGCATATTATTATTCGAAAAATCTACGAACACCTCTGTACAACAGTTAGCCGAGGGGTACGGGTGCCCTCCAGTGGGGTTTTGAAGTAAAGGAGGGGAGACAAGGTGTTTGGGGTAAGTGTTTAAGGTAAGCGAGGGGCTCTGGTCTTGCAGCGAGGCTGAATGGCTCATTCTCTTCTAGTTGCCTCATCTCCTCTTCGGTTCTTCTCTCAAGCCCTCGGTCTCTCTACATAAGAAAAACACGAGGAGGTGGAGGTGAAACAAGCAAGGTCGGTGAACACTCTCTAACGCTGCAATTAAAAGGGGACTGAGGAAAAAGCAAGAGGATTAAGGTAATGAGGAACTATAGGCTACGGGGGAGCTTAAAGCATATCGATAAGTAGCTAGAGGAATTATATGCTATGGGGAGCTCTTAACATGTCAATAAGTAGCTAACGAGATAGCTCTAGGTGAGAATCAAACAATCGGCCTCTTTCTTATGGTGAGATGGGGCATTTATAGTGTTGTGAGTGGAAGGTAGATAAGGGGAATCTTTTTAGGAGGGAAGCAAGGCAAATTCCCCATCAGATCATCACCGTCTCTTTTATCGCATCTGTTAAGAACAAGTGCCCCGGAGAGTTGGGATGCGTCCACGTGTGCCCTAAGGTCACCTAGATGTCTTAGTGATGCTTTGGTGTTGAGTTTAACCCTTCTGATTAGCCAGTTACTCTCCTAATGGCCATGGGAAGTCGCTTTCCTCTACTGACGCGTCAGAGGACAGTGTCAGCCGATCAGGCGCTGCACTGTCAGGCTGGCCCGTCCTCTATTTACCTGTTTCAGCTTAGGAACATTTTTGCCATTCTTTTTGTTGGGGGATGCAGGTTCCTCCTTTGTGAACGAAAGAGTTTACCCTTCCTAGAGCTAAGATGGCACTCGTTTCAACCATTGATCGTTGGCACCTTGAGAGGCGAATAGGAGATCTTAGCCTCCTCTTCTTTCTTTGGTGTGTGCTATGAGCGCATTACATGCTCACATACCCGCCCGTTTCTAGTGAACTTCTTCCCCTTTAGAGTGGTGTCCTCTATAGGGCTTACATTAGGCTTTGGTGAGATTTCGCTCCTCATTGGTCAGGAACCTATGATCTTACAAAGGGGCAGGCAGGGCTTACATGAATCCTAGCTCCACGTATTTTCCCGTATGCTCAAATTGGGGCAGAGCTTCCCTCTTAAAGGCCCGCTCCTGAGGGATTGCTCGCTCGGTGCCCATGGAGCTGCGGTAAGAAAGGGGTCTCTTTTCTCCTCAAGGGTCAAGGATGGGACGTTCCCAAAGGAAGAGCCGATATAGTGGTTCTCTTGAGAGGTGACGAAATTTCAGCATTAACATATATTATAAGAAAAAATATATATAAATAATTAAAATGAAAAAAAAAAAAATCAGGAGGAGACACACATAATTAATAGGAAGCAATGACTTTCTCTTTGCTTTTGATGGCGGACGCTGCCACATCCTCCATCTTTTCCGATCTAGGATGGAGGAGGTAGCAACCTCTTCCATCCTTCTCCATTCTTTCAGGCTTGAAAGATGGTGCTTTCATCCAACATTTTGATTAAAGAAAAAAAAAAAAAATTAATATCTTTATTAATTTTTAAATATAGTTTAGTCCATACATTTTTATTTTATTAATAGAAAACTTAAAATAGTAAAATAAGATTCTGATATCTTTTGTTTAAATTATTAATAATTTAATTTAAGGGTAATGTTGAAATTTTAAACATTTATAAATTTGAGGTGTACCCTGTACATAGAGTTTTTAAGGAGTGGGCCTGTCCTACAGCTGTTTTTCAGTACGTTTTCATTTTTGTTTTCCAAAAACGATTTCGAATTCGCATTCGTTATTCGTTATTCGTTATCCATTTTTCATTTTATTTTTAAAAAACAAAAACAAAATGAAAAACAAACTCAGTTTTAAAAGTGAAAAATTTGAAAAATACATTATATATGTTTTCTTTGTTTTTGATTTTGTTTTTCAAAAAAATTAACAATAAAATTAATTTTTTTTTTTTACTTTTTTCTCTTGAACGTGAATCAGGTCTTCTTCGTCCCCTTCTTTCTCCATCTTCATCTTCTTCTTTCTTCTTCTCCTCTTCCTCCTTCTTCTTCTTCTTCCTATTTTCCATGAAAGTAAGGCCAGATCTGTTGCTTGAAGGCCGGAGGAGGTGAGATCCTTCGACGACGCTGATCTGGCCAGATGGGCTTCACCGGAGGAGGATCTCACCTCCTCCGGTGTTGGAGCTAGCAGCGGCTCCTCTATTATTTAAAAAAAAAAAATTGCTTTTTTTTTTCTTTTGTTTTGGATGAGCAGATCGGTCTGCTCTAAAGGGCAGTTTGGAAGTGCTCATTTGAAATAGCCATGGAATTAAGTATCTCAGCATCAATGGTTTCATCTTCCCAGTTAATCACATTTATTTTCTCTCTGATGCATTGCAGTGCAACTTCAGTACATAGAGCAGCAAGATCGCATCAACATACCCATGAGTATCTTTTGAAATCCTTTCTAGATCAACCTTTAGAGTAGAGTACAAAGTTTAAACAACAGAAAATAGGACATAAAAACAAGAAACTTCAAATCGAAACATGGACTATTGTAAGTCTGTGTAACACAGTAACAAATTCACCATAACATCTGCTAATCGTCTCTAGGCTAAGGGCGGCAAAAATCCTTGACCCGCCCCAAACCGGTGGGGCTCCGATCCGTTTGGGGTGGGTTTGGAGCACTTAAAATGGGGCTCGGGTCGGGTTTGGGTCAAATTTTTTTAACACGGTTTTTTATCAGGTCGGGTATGGGTCAGACCCGACTTGCCCCGTTTGACCCGGTATTTAAATAGTTATTTTTTAAAATATAGAAATATAAAGGGAAAAACAAATCTCTAATCTCTATTTCTTTACATAATCATATTTTATATTTGAATTTAAAGTTTATTAAACTTAGATGTTGTGTTCTATTAAATTTAAGTTTATGTATGAATTTTAAGTGTATATTAAAATGTTTTTCTATGGTGTATATTTGTATTCAAGTGTATATTTAAATTTCCAATAAAAAAGAAAAAAAAAATTGTATATATATATATTAATTTAATGTTAAATTTTAAGTCAATATCCTAAAATTCAATTATATGGTAAAACAATTTGCATATTTAGTGGTTTGAGATTTTTTTTTTTTTTTTTTTTAAGGATAAAATGAATTGGGTCATTTGGGTCGGGTTTGGGGCACCCCTGACCCAATCGGATCAGGTTTGGGGTAGAAATCGTAAACCCGTTCGGGTCATGGGTTGGGTTTGGGGCAACCTGTAAAAAATAGGTTTCGGGTTTGGGGCGGGCCGATCCGACCTGTTGCCACCCCTACTCTAGGCTCATAACCAAGTTTTTTTTTTTTTTTTCTTTTGCTTTGGATGAGCAAATGAGATAGTTTTTTTTTTTGTTTGTTTTTTTTTTCCTTTTTTTTTGAAAGATTTTATATTTAATAAAAATTAATATTTATTTAATAAAAAGTAATATAATTATGATATTACAATTTTTTATTTAATATTTTCGGTTAGCCAACCAGACGCGTTTTTTCCGTTTTCATTTTCATAATACAGCTTCTGGTATATGCTACCAGACATGTTTTCATAATTCGAAACCGAAACCAAAAACACAGTTTTCATTTTTATTTTCGAAAAATAGTAAATGAAAAATGCTTACAGGATGGACCCTAAATATCATCACTCATTTTAATATGGAGATATTTAACTAAAGTCCCTACCTTTTAACGAAATATCACTTTTTAAAATGCTTTGACATATTAACAACTTTAGTCTCTGATTTTTTTTTAAATATATCACTTTAGTCATTCCGTAAGTCAAAAGTTAGTCAAACTTAACAGAACAAGGGTTATTTCGGTATTTTGCATAATAACACATGGAAACTAAATAATAATAATAATAATAATAATAAAGAAATCAATGGATCTCTATCGTTTCAACAATGGAGATCCAATATTTCTCCACCATTGGATTGTGATCGATCCAGCGGTGGAGGTCCATTTACTTTTTATATATTTTTTTAAATACTTGCTTTGAAAAAAAATTTAATATATATACTAAGTTTCTCACCTACAAACCCTCTAATATAACCTTACATACAAATTTATTTATTAGCCTTTTGATATTTTGTAAGTGGTGGACCAAGAGAGAGAATACACAACATGGAGGATTTTGATCCAAAGACTAATAAATAGGTCTGTATGTAAGGTTATATTAGAGGGTTTGTAGGTGAGAAGCTCTCTCTCTCTCTATATATATATATTGAGAAAATAATTTTTTTTAATTTAATTTCATAAACAATTTTAATATTATTTGTTTTTGAATCTCAATAAATCATTTTAATGGTAAAATCTTGAAAATATTTGATTTAAAAAAAAAAAAAAAAAGTAAATGTGTAGTTACAAAACATTTTAAGGGAAAAATAGACCGTTTCAGCTTGATAAGGGAAAAATCGTACTTTTATTTATATAGCTACATTTGACCGTTAATTTTTTGATCAAAGGGACTAAATGATGTATTGTGAAAAAAAAATAGGGACTAAAGTTGCTAATATAAAAAATACATTTAAATAGGTAACATTTTGTCAAAAATATGAACTTTAGTGAAATTTCCCCATTTAATATGGGATTATAGAGTAATGCTACTCCACCCAAAATTTTAACCCAAATTCCAACCCAAATGTGAGGTGTCATCACCATACAAAATCTTGGAAATCATGACGTGGGCTCATGTTGTGTGTGGTGATGACACCTCACATTTGAGTTGGAGTTTGAGTGGAATATCATTACTCTATCAACATTGGTGGAGCTACTTTGGAGTCCCAGCCCATTTGTTTTTTTTTTTTTTTTTGAAAAAAATAATAATTAGTTTTATTTTTCGAAAACAAATAGATTAACCTAGTAAAAGACTATGTCATTATTTTTTTTTCTTGTCAACCCTTAAAACATTTTAAAGTTCAATTTAAATTTAAGCCCAATAAATCAAACTTAGATGTCAACTAAACTTGACATAAGCCTAAATAAAAAATATATATATAAATAAAAATAAAATTTTCTGTAAGAAAATAATTAAAATTAAATTAAAACCCTCCGCTCACATGAAAAAGCAGAAATTTAGTGGTTCAATTATTATTTTTTTTTAAAAATCTCAGTCCCTAACTTCTAACTTCTCTCTTCTCCCATCTCTTGAAATTTGAATTCTTGTTTCTTTATTTTTTTAATGTAATTACTTTTAACTTTATTCTTATGTATTTATTTACCTATAATGCGTTTGATTTTAGGTTTAGTAATTTTAAATAAAATTTTAATGTATTTAAAAACTTGATGGAAATTGGGCTCCTTAATCCATCGGTAATGAATTCACTAAACTTCAATAACTCATAAATACTGGTTGTGACATTTGATCACTACAAACAATATGTGCATTTTTGATGAAAAATTCTATAGGATTCTTCATGTCAGCAATACAACATATAGTCTAATGCAAAACAAACTGAACTTGGTCAGCCAACTCACCTTTCAAATACATAATAAATTAGGTGATTATATCTCCAAAGCAAAACTGTAAAATTTATACGAATATAAAGGTAAGTGATAAACATTTTGAGAATTAAGATTTTACCCTAATTCAAATTGATTTGAGATGTCTCAACCTAGTTGCAATCCCAATCCAGTTGAGACTACCTAACGAAGTTTATGGTAAGCCTGTTTCAAACATTCAACCAGGTGGCCATTTCATTTGTCTGCCTCCCAAGACATGCAAGTGAAGATGATAAACAGATTGACCTGGAGGGACGAAGAGAGAAAGAGAGCATATCAACACGATTACAGGTCAAAGAAAATCCTATAAGGAATGGGTTGAGATCTTACAGGCATCAGGACCATTGTTGATTACAACTCGAAATCCATCGAGGATACCTTCTTTCTCAGCCACTATTTTTGCTGTATAGAGAAGGTGGCTCAAAATCTCCCCATGCCTGGCTTCAGCCTGAAAAGGAAGAAAGCAGAAAGTTCCCAAACCAGTAAACATTTGAGAATGTATTATAGTACAGATCAAATCTCTTGCAATGAGAAATAACTTCAATGCATCATGATGCACGGTAGATTCTCTCTTTGCAATGATATAGCTGTAGAAATTAGCTACACCACACAATCTCAAGCATGGAAATTAAAAATAAAAAATAAAACTTGTCCATAATATATATACAGCCATACCTATGAAATTTAGTCTTACCTGCAATAATTTATAGTGAAAAATGAAGATGAAGTAACTAAAATGAGTATTCCAATATTACAATAGGAGAATTCTTTAGTCTTGAAAAATAACAGTGATAAACACTGACCTTCCCAAGCATTGTCAATCCATCCCTAAGCTTTGGAATGATTAAAACATGGACAGGAGCCTGTGGGTTGATGTCCCGGAATGCTAGGACCTTTTCATCCTCATATACGATGGTTGAAGAGATCTCCTTTGCTATAATCTTGTCAAAACTGAACGGGCAAAAACAAAATAATGAAAAAAAAAAAAAAAAATTAGGATCAGCAAACTGAATACATCACACTTCAGCACTATCCAGAAATCGCTCTTCTATTGAAATTTTAATGCTTATCAACATATTCATTAGTTACTTATCTTATAGATTTACAAAACCAAATCAATATTTTTACTAAATTTTTTTAGATAACTTATTCAAATGATTAGGTAGAATACCCTCTTTCTGACACATTGACACACATACTATGATGGTACATGGTTGTAGCTATTATTATAACTCCATATCAGATTAGATATTGTAACAAGAATTAGATATCAAACCAGGGTGACTATGATGGTACATGGTTGGAGTTCCACTATCAGCATTAACTGCAGCTGCTTTTGCAGCAGCCTCTTCATTATTTGTAGCACCAACACGAGATAGGGATCTGTATAAATTTCAAATTATCAAGTAGAAAGATGTTAATTAACATTCATAAGAACAAAAAAAGATGCTTCAAGCAACATGGAGAGTTTCAGAAATCAAAGGAGAAGAAAAAGAAACCAGAGAATGCCAACACATTAAAAGCAATAAAAGATAGATCGCCAAAGACCTATGCAAGGTATCATCCCAGCAACTTCAAATCGGCAAGATAATTACCAGGCTTCAGTGGCCACTATGCTTGATAAATAATAATAATAATAAACCATTTTCCCTGATGATATTGCATTTTTAATCTAAATGGTTTCAGTTTAGCAACACTGCAATCAAAATCATAGCTGCAAACAAGCACAATGACAATTCCAAATGCATTTTCTCAAATTTTCAATTCCCAATACATGAACCCCATAAGCTGACAATCTTAAGTCAACAAGCTACATAACTCCTGGCTTTAGGGTATCACCATATATTGCACTCAAATTCCAGCTCTAATTTACGGCACTAAATCCCATATTTACACCAACACCAGACTGCCAGAATAAACTCTAATTAACATGCTATGTGATCCAAGCTCACTGGCTCTCTCATAGAAGAATACATGCATATGTAGAATAATTAACACTTGCAAAGTCAAATTTCTCAAATAGAGGCTCCAGAAAGTTGGAATGACCTCAAAAGCAGACATTGCACATAAACCAGCAATCTATACCCGAAATTCAACTTCTTGGTAAAGTGGCCATATTCTACCAAACCCTTGATCTACCCGTTGTCACATTAAAAATACCAAGTCTTAATTAAATTAAGCAAATTGAGATTAATCAAGGACCAACGACAAACCAATTTCGCTACTGCCTTGATAGCACACTTTTTTCACTAGCAATAAAAAGAACATGGATTTATGCTTCTATAAAGCATTTCCTCAATATTATACCCACCAACTATGGATTTAATTTTCCACAAAAATAATTGAATTCGAGAGCAAGACAGTTTTTCTTCATCACATCAAATTAAATCCAGTGTACTTTTAAACAACAGAAATTTACAAATGGTTATATGATCATTTGAACTTCTGATATTTGAAAGAGAATCAAATTAATACAAATATCTACCTATCTATATCAAACAAACAGTACAAATTAAAAAACAAAAGCAAAATAAAAGGAACAAGAGTGCAGAAATTTACAAATGGTTATATGATCATTTGAACTTCTGATATTTGAAAGAGAATCAAATTAATACAAATATCTACCTATCTATATCAAACAAACAGTACAAATTAAAAAACAAAAGCAAAATAAAAGGAACAAGAGTG